>JARGYO010005626.1:128394841-129044841 GCA_029206835.1 Rana muscosa | reverse complement strand
ACCTATGCCAGCCATCCCATTAAAGTGAATAGGACTGTCGGTGAGACAACAGCGTGTCAGAGGAGCTGTTGCGGGACAGAGATGACAGTTGCTCTTTAAAAATTATGATTTAAATCAAGCCTTTTTACTAGTAATTTAAATTATGATTAAAATTAACTTGATTTAAATCGAATCCACCCTGAATGAATTAGAATACTAATGTATAAAACATGGGATCTATAACCTGAAGAAAATTCACCCACCACTGCTCAGTTTGCTACCGGCAATCCACAGCTTTCACAAAAATCAGGCACTGAGTGGAAAGGCATATCGGCAGACTAGTCACTATTGCTTAGAAAAGTAGTCTGTCACAGACCCCCTGCAGCACTGTGCATTGGCAGCTCAGTGCAGACACCCGAGGAAGGGAGCTCCAGTACACAGCCTGTGATTGACAGCCTCAGCTCTGTTTCTGTGTCCCTTCCCTCCAATTAGTTCTCCTCACTGAGCTCTGCAGTGTGTAACTTCAGCTCTCCACCCCCTTTTTTCTGACAGCTCAGACAAGGTTTATAAGTTCTGGACTTTAACAGATGAAAAGAAGACTACAGAAGAACTGGTACAACTTATGTAGGAGAATTTGTTTCATGTCTGTGTATTACCTGAGGCAAGTCATTTCACTGGGTATATGTAAGGATTTACAACCACTTTATGCTTTTGGCGGAGGTCAGTATGATTTCAGTATTAGAACAACTTTTTCTTACTATAGTTGACAACATACATTACAACCATACTGTTACCATCAATCTCCAGATTTACTAAGAATTATATAGGGTAAGGGCCTACCTAAACAAGCAGTTTAATTCCTTCATGCCGACCGTACGCAAATATGCGGCCTCGGCTTGAAGGTGTTGCACCGGGATGATGCCTGCAGCTGCACACATCACCTCCACGGCATGCGCAGTAGGGTTCCCGGCGTGAAGCCGAAAGGATACACTGCCGGGTACTCTTACCCGCAATGGCGGCGGTAGCACCCGACCGCTGATGGAAACATCAATCCAAAACATCATCAGTCCTCAATCAATCCAGTGCTGTGTACGGCTTCATATCTTCTCTCTACTCTCTCCCTCTTCACACAGGACTCTGGCGGCAGCAGCAGGAGCCAATGGCAATGGTCAATCAAACGCTGTTAAGAGGAAATGGGCCATGCCCCGCTGTGTGCGTCTATGGAGCTGGGCTCCATCGACACACACAGCTCGGGAGCGAGCACACAGTGTGTGCCCCTTTAGCAAGCGGCTTACTATGGGGGCACGCAGGAGAAGAGGAAGATCCAAGATAGCCATCGGGGGGGAACCCCAAAGAGTAGCTTCAAAACCATTGCACAGAGCAGGCAAGTATAACTAACATGTTTGTTATTTGAAATAAAAACATGTTTTGCCTTTATTAACACTTTAAAGCGGAGGTCCACACAAAATATTAAGTTAAGCTTAACCCCATTAGTGCATTGCACAGATGTGGCAATGAAGAAATTTTTTTTTGTGTGTGCTGTAATTACCTTGGTATCGTTGTTTTTAGTGGCACTTTCTCCTTTTCACTCCCGCGGGAGTAGGCGTGTCTATTCTTTTTCCCCTGGCGGCGCACTGTCTGATGGGAGCTAAGTGTCAGCATTCCCAGGAGTCAGTGCAGATCGTCGCCGATAAAATCTCGTAAAACCGGAAGTGACGTGGACACTTATCATTATCTGTGTTTGTTTTGTTGCCATCACAACGGGGCGAGAACTTCCGCCGCCGCCTGTTGTGATGGCAACCTGGAAGTTTACAGCGCTTCCCCCGTCAACACTGATCATGCGTGAGAACAAGCAGTGAATGCTGGGAGCTCAGCATTCACCGCATCCAGGAAATAAATGCTTGGGGGCTTCACAAGCCCACAAGCAAGATGGAACTGGCCAGCATGAATTAATATAACTACGTTTTTTATGCCAAACCGGACATCAGGGGAGATAATACAGCCAACAAGTGAGTGTAATATTGTACCTATGAAAGTGTCATAATTGCTGAAAAAAAATAAAAAAAATAAAGAATGGTCGGTGGACCTCCGCTTTAAGTGGATGTGAATGTATTTTAGCCCCACTGCCATGAAGCCGCCATTATCTCCAATCTATTGCAGATAACAAAGCCGTGACATACTGAGAGGTATTAGATGCCAGAAAAATAAACTAAGACCCATACATCTTCATGATGTTATGGCTAGGTAGATGCTTGAAGGCACGATAAATAGTAAAAAAAAAATCAAACTAAAATGCTATAGCTTTCCAAAGATTATAATGTGGTTAGGTTATGTGGCCATGTTGGATACAAACAGTGCTTAGCAAAGTGCGGTCAAAAAAGTAAACACTTCAAGGAGAAATAGCTCCCTAGAGCCCCTGATCTGAAATTGGGAACATTGTCAGATCTTTTGAAAACCCTGATCTTCTAATGGGTAGGCACTGAGCATTGCATTGTGGGGATTTAGGGGAGAGACGGTGCCAACGCTCCCACTAACATAAAGCCAATATTTATATAAGCATAATAGGGCACAGGGCTCAGGAGAGACAGATGGTGAAAGACGAGGTATACTCTGGCACCTTATTATGCCTTCACTCCTCCAAAAAGGTGTTCATTTACATTTCAACTACAAATTCTTTAAATACAGAAATATTCAGACAAACTCAGAAATATTATATGTACCGGTATTTTAAATCCAAAGTTTTCTAAACATAGGATTGGCACCAAACTTCTCAGAGTTATGGCTGAGCTCCGTAATTAGTTACATTTAGGATAGAATTTCACAGCTAGCAGTAATTCCAGACACCTATAAATTCACGCCGATGTGTTATAAAGAGATCATGTTTAGAATGCACAGACAGCAGATATGTAACCAAGTGAAAAATGTTTATTCTGACACTGGAAACAGGATATAGAAAGGTTTTATGTTCTTTCGTTTATGTGGCTGATCTGATGCTATTCATGACTACAGCAAATAGGCGGCAGCACAAAAAGAGGCTTTTTGTACTCATAGTAAAATAATTTTCTTGGGGTGTCCACAGTGGGACACAAAGTCCTAAACCTTCGGGACATCCAAAAGCAGTCCAACTGTCGGGAGCAAACCAGCAAACAATCTCTAATGCCGCGTACACACGATCGGAAATTATGCCAGCAAAAGTCCGATGTGAGCTTTTTGTCGGAAATTCCATCCGTGTGTATCGGACTTTTGCTGTCGGAATTTCCGCTAAGAAAAGATAGAGAGCAGGTTCTCTATTTTTCCTGACGGAAAAAGTTCCTATCGGAAATTCAGTTAGTCTGTATGCAATTCCGACGCATGCTCAGAAACAATTCGACGCATGCTCGGAAGCATTGAACTTCATTTTCTCGCCTCATCGTAGTGTTGTACGTCACCACGTTCTTGACGGTCAAAAGTTCAGAGAACTTTTGTGTGGCCGTGTGTATGCAAGCCAAGCTTGAGCGGAATTCAGTCGCAAAAAACATCCAAGGTTTTTCCGATGGAAATTCCGATCGTGTGTAAGTGGCAAAAGAGGCCAAATTTTTTTTTTTTTGGGGACTGAATGTAACTCAAAGGACTTTATGCCTGAAGCTTGATGCAAAAAAGCCCAAAGGAAGCACTCACAGACCTAGTAAAACTCAACATGCGAGGAAAATGGGCAACTGACCCCACCTATAACTGGCCTTCGCAACAGGGAACACATGGAAGGGCAATGCATGTAAAATAAAACAAAAACAAAATTTTCAGCTCAACTCACCAGCCAGCCTGCAACCAACTAAGGGCTCATTGTACACTACAGCTTCAAAACTTGAGTTTACGAGCTTTTGGCATTTTTTTGGCCAAAGCTCCTGAACTCAACTCCATAAAAGCCTATGTGTACGCATAGGCTTTTACAAGAGTTTAGAAGCTGTTGCGGTTACAGGAGGTTCAACCTCCCTCTCCTGAATGCGGAACAATTGTGTTCAGGATAGTAACGTTTCGACCGCTGGCCACAAAACGTGGCAAATTAGCGACAGTTTGCGTTAAAAACGGGATTCATTTGCAAAGAAATGCGTAAGCTGCAAAGCCACTCCACGGCACCCTAGTATTATCTACAGTGCTAACTCTATACATTTTTGAGAGCCTCCATAGTAGAAGCACATGCATAATATAATGGATAGGCAGAGGGCAGGTAAGCCTGGAGGGAGCCCACCCCTCAAAGGCACAGGGGTGCACTGGACACCCAGCATAAAGCACAATGGCAGCAAAGATGTGGTAGGCTGGCTGGGGAGTTGAGCTGGGAATTTTCTTTGGTTTTGTTTTCCTTGGATGACGGTTTGGTCCGAGTCACCTAGAGGGGAAACGAGAATCCAATGCACCCTTACAGAGTCCATATCCAGGATTATAAAAAGGTAATCAGCCTTCCTGAAAGAAGTAGGGGCTGAAGTCTACTGCCAGACAATTAAGGGAAATTTCCTTTTGGTGAACTGCAGTTCCAGAGGGGAACACTGTACCGTAGGTACAAGGTAAAAGGCAGAAACTAACTTCGGTAAGAAGGAAGTCCTGGACCTCAGCACCACCTTATCAGAAGTAGATTTCCTAGCTAATACTTTGTGAGAATCAAATTCAGAGATGTCCCTTGTCCTCCAGAACCTAGGCTTCAAACAGTCATGACATTAAAGTTAGTAAATATAAACCAGGATGGCAAATTGTTTGTTGGAACAGAAGACACTGATGATTCAGTACAGCCCACATAGCATCTACCAGGAGTCTTACCAGGTTGGTCAGTGTGACAGGGGTCACTTTGGGCACAGGGTGAGCAAGAAAATAATGGACATTAAGAATATGTCTTGGATTGCTTTAAAATGGGACAGTTATATTTTTCCACAATATTCCCCAGGATATCTGTAAAGAACTATTTACTGTTTGATTATGAACTCAACAGGTTAACTGAAAAGTGACTCCTTCATGATGTTGGGACACATACTGTTAGATGCTAATGTCACCACATCCAGCCCCCACCTGTGTCTGCTAAGATGTCAGATGTGTATTGGGAGACAGTGAGGCTAGCCTAAAGGTCATGTGTCTGAGTCATCACTGTAGTTAATTAGCTCATGTAAATTAGGTCTGGTCAAAGGTCTATTGTCTGAGGAGAATGTAAGAACCTCCTCTGTGTGTGTATAAAACTGGGAGTTTGTCATTAAAGATTGTCAGTCCAGTTGGAAACTTCATACAGAGTGTTTGTCTCGTATGTTTGGAAGGATTAATCCTATGGGAAGCGGTCGCCTGACTGTGGAGGATCGGCAGTGTATGTGTGTCCAGAGAGGGAATATCCTAAACGGCGTTAACCCCTTTCATACTTGGGGTGCCGTTACAGTCAGGATGTACTGATCCCATGAAGCCACCAAGCAGAAGTTCCACATCCGGTGTCCTCCACCTCTGACACAGGTCCTGGAATACCTCTAAGAGTAGGAACTATTCCTCTGGGTCCAGGCACTAACAGTCTGTCTGCCAACTGTCTACACCTAGAATATGCACAGTTGACAAGGCTGGAATGTGAACCCCTAAAGCAGGGGTAGGCAACCTCTGCCCTCCAGCTGTTTTGAAACTACAAGTCCCATGAGACATTGCAAGACCCTGACAATCACAGGCATGACTCCTAGAGGCAGAGGCATGATGGGATTTGTAGTTTCACAACAGCTGGAGGGCCGAGGTTGCCTACCCCTGCCCTAAAGTACAAGTAAACCTTTGGAACATATAATATTACATATTATGAAAAACGCAACATGTTTCAACGCCCAGTCTCAACCCTCCAGCACCCCCCTTGCACAGCTTTCTCACTCATTTACAGTGATCTGTGAATTAATAAACTACAAGCTCTGTCGGGCACCCCCGACAGAAGACTTGTATTCCTCAATGGACTGCAAGGGCACCGATGAGCATGCCGATAGTACATTCTCTCCAGCTAACAGAAAACCCATCCAGAGGTATGGGGCAGAAAGCTGCAGGACGTGTCTGCATGAGACCGACATTGTCCCTATGTTCCAGTGATTGCAGGTGCAATGCTTTGTATGCTCCTGCGGGGGAAAAAATAATGAATACACATTATTTTATGCAAAAAAATATGCATTTAATATTTTAGATGTAAGATGAACTTTAAAGTAAGGCTCTAAAGCCAGATTTTTGAGCCACAGGAGGATAACATGGTCTGACTATTTGATTTTTCCAGAAATCTGATCAACTTGTTCCACGATGACAGAATGTTGCATTCTAGGTTTCTTGAGGGAAACTGGGCAAATAGAGCTGCTTCAAAAGAGGCTACCATCAGTTCTGAGACGCTCAGTCAGATAGCTCTTGGACTGGGAAAAATTAATCTTAGACAGGAGTCAAAATGATGAATCCATTACAAAAACTATTTCTGAAAATTCAGCATCCATCCGAACAAATGTACTATCTGATTGGTCAACTTGTATTCCTTAACTTTATCATGGTGGAAAATAGGCACATGCTCCCCACAATGCAATGCCAAATGCTGATTTATCGTCAATCGTGGATATTGCCATATGGGATTTTGGATGCAAAAAATAAGATATGTGTTTACAAATGTTTTAAATATTAAAACTATATATAAAAAAACAAACAAAAAATAAATAAAAAATCTGCAGATTTTTTTAGTTTTTTTACTGAAGCTTTCCTTTAAAAGGTGAAAGTCTGATTCCAAGAGAATCCCATGGGCCTTGAGAAGAGCAGGAGATGGCATTCAGTGTTAATGTTCTGGTAATAAACTGCACTCATGCAGATGAAGAGGAGGAAGGGAACCAGCTGAAGGCAGGACTTGAATTTCCCCAGCAGCTGCAAAACAGTGGGGTGCTTAAGCCTGAAGAGGCAGCTATCCTTTACCTGTTAGTTATAAATGTGATATATGTAGAAGGGATACAGAGCGGATCAAAACTAATAATGAACCATGCAAAAAGAAAAGAAAAAAAAAGGAAAATTACAAACCTACTGAGAGCAGGTCTGCTCTAAAGGAATATTAAGAAACAAGATGTTAAAAGGCAAGACAACCCATATTCCAGGTTTATATATATATATATATATATTTATATATAAAGAAAGGAATTTTATTTAACCATATACATCGGCAGAATGGCATGGCTGGGCAGAGTAACATATATTTACATCACTTTAAAAGTCCTGTGCGTGCGTGCCCCTCCTGCGAGCTCCGTGACCGTGTAAGGCCAGTGTAAACAATTATCTCCCCGTTCTGCCTAGTGACACTGTCACTAATCGTCTGCTCCCTCTCATCGGGAGCAGTGATTAGTGACGTGTCACTCGTAGCCACGCCCACCAACAGTTAGAATCACTCCCTAGGACACACTTAACCCCTTCCTAGCTCCCTAGTGGTTAACCCCTTCACTGCCAGTCACATTTATACAGTAATCTGTGCATATTTATAGCACTGATCACTGTATAAATGTGAATAGTCCCAAAATAGCACCAAAAGTGTCCAATGTGTCCGCCACAATGTCGCAGTCCCGATAAAAATATCCATGATCACCGCCATAACTAGTAGAAAAAAAATGAATAATAAAAATGCCATAAAACTACCCCTATTTTGTAAACGCTATAACTTTTGCGCAAACCAATCAATATACGCTTATTACAATTTTTTTTTACCAAAAATATGTAGAAGAATACGTATCGGCCTAAACTGAGGAAAAATTTAGTTTTTTATAGATTTTTTCGGGGATATTTATTATAGCAAAAAGTAAAAAAATAGTTATTTTTTTCGAAATTGTCGCTCTATTCTTGTTCATAGCGCAAAAAAAAACGCAGAGGTGATCAAATACCACCAAAATAAAGCTTTATTTGTGGGGGAAAAAAAGGGCGTAAATTTTGTTTGGGAGCCACGTCGCATGACTGCGCAATTGTCAGTTAAAGCGACGCAGTGCCGAATCGCAAAATGTCCTCTGGTCTTTGGCCAGCCAAATGGTCCGGGGCTTGAGTGGTTAAAGTGGACGTACTGTATCAGTAAAACTCACTTGACTCAATAGGGCATTAAAGTTAGCCCTTCCAAAGAACATTTGTTTGGGGGGGGGGGGGGGGGATCTCATTAGTAAAAAAAAAGAAAAAAATGCTGCTCCCAGGTTCTGCCATATGACCTACAGGCTAGATAATCTGCCAAGAACACTATTGGTATTTTAAAGCTATTATAAACTCCAAGAAGTCTATTGTTTTGGATCAGACAGATCAAGTCTATATTTCAGTGAGGTATCAGCCAGGCAAACCATTTTACAGCTATAAAGTATTATTACTGTACACCGCTTTGCAGCCAGAATATCATATTTGGATTGCTGCTCATCAACTGCTGTCAAGTTGTTATTCCATGTGGAGAGTTCAATCCTGGTTCTAAAAGTAGATCTGTGAAGTAGCTGTGTTCTCTAAGTACACCCAAGTTTTACCCTGTGTTAAAGTGGTTCCAAATGCTCATGTTTTTTTTACCTTCATGCATTCTATAAATTAAGTTAAAAAATCCTGTGTGCAGTGGCCCTCCCAGTGCCCACCAATATGTACCTGAGCCCCATTGCGATCTAGCGATGTGCATGAGAGCCTCGGCACTCTGGGGATCCCCCCTCCTCATTGGCTGAGACGCTGCTATCAATCACAGCCAGTGAGCCAATGACAAGTGAGGGGGTGGGCTGAGCCACAGCCGTGTGTCTGAATGGACACACAGAGAAGCAGCTTGGGAGAGAGCCTGCTTGGGATCCCCCCACAGCAAGCTGTTTGCTCTGGAGGTACTTGGCAGGTGGGAGGGGCCAGTAGCAACCAATAAGCGGAGGATCGGGGCTGCTCTGTGCAAAACCATTGTACAGAGCAGGCAAGTATAACATGTTTGTTATTTAACCCAAAAAAAAAAACTGAGTGGGAGGCGGAGGGGGAGCATTGTTGCCCCTGAAGCGCGTTGGCTGTTTTTTATGTATTTACTAGCAAATAAAGTTTATTTATTTTCTCATCTGGCACTCGTCTCTGTATTTCTCAAAATTTTTATTGCGGTCTGATTCACTTACTGTTTGTTCTAAGGACCATTGTAACAGTACTTGTGAATATTGTAACCACCTTCAGAGTGCTTCTGCAAGAACCTTGTGGATGAAGTTGCATCTGCAAGAGACTGGACATCCACCTAGTAGAGCTTTGAAAAGCTATGAACAGAGGACCAGGTAGAGTAAGCTCTGGCGATGACTTCTGCCTAATCCACCTAGCATTGGAAGCAGGAGGTCCTGTACAAGGTCCTGAGGGTAGGGCAAATAGGGAATCCATCTTTCTGATGGAAGATTTTGCTTTGAAGTAGACTATCGACTACGTCCAGACAGTGAAGAGCAATTTCTTCTGGGGGGCTTTGAAGCAGGGCACAAAAATTACTGGGCTAGGTCCTCATTGAGGTGGGAGACTTATACCACTTTAGGAAGAAAATATAGTTTTGGACCTAAGACTTGTCTTTGTAAAGAATGAGAAATGGCTCCTTAGAAGAGAACCACTAACAGAGACTGACAAAGCCTGACAAACACGTGAGCAACCAAGAAAGCAACTTTCCAGGAGAGATCATCCAAGGAGATTTCTCTGATGGGTGCAAAGGGTGGTTTTTTGTAGGGCAGAGAGAACAAGACCTGAGATCTTAAGGTGCTTTAAAATGAGCCTGATCACAGATACACCTTGAATTGGAGAGCAAAGCCAGCAGTTTTAGAAACAAAATGGACAAGGCCAAACCTTGTTCTTTCAGAGTGCTTAAGAACCAAATTCTGGTCAAGTTATTATTGTAGGAAGGCCAGAATGTGAAGCACACAGTAATCTATGGAATTTAAGCTCCTGTGATCACACCAAGCAAAGGAGGATTTGCAAGTTTAGTAGATCTTTCTGGAAGTGGCTTTTCTTGCTTTTAGCAAACCAGGAACGACTCAGAGACCCCTCTGTCCTTTAAGAACTGGGCTGCAGCAGCCATGTCATTAAAGTGATTGTAAAGCTTTATTTATTTTTTTGCTTTTTTAAATAATAAACGTCATACTTACCTTTTCTGTGCAAGGGTTTTGCAGAGAGCAGCCCCGATTCTCCTTTTCTGGAGTCCCCCCACGGAGCTCCTGGCTCCTCTTCTGAGTGCCCCCACGGAGAGGTGCATTCCTTGGGGGCACTCCCAAGTCCTTCTGCTGTGTTCATTGACACAGACAGTGGGGTAGGGTGCTGCAACACAAAAAGGTTTTTCAGCTTAATGCATAGAATGCATAAAGGTGAAAAGCTGAGGGTTTACACCCCCTTTAAAGTTATATAGTTACATAGTAGGTGAGGTATGAGAAAGACACAAGTCCATCAAGTCCAACCTATGTGTGTCATTATAGTCAGTAATACATTGTATATCCCTGTATGTTGTGGTCGTTCAGGTGCTCATCTAATAGTTTTTTGAAATTATCAATGCTCCTCACTGAGACCACCGCCTGTGGAAGGGAACTCCACATCCTTGCCGCTCTTACAGTAAAGAATCCTCTACGTAGTTTAAGGTTAAACTCTCTTTTCTTCTAATTTTAATGATTGCCTTGTTAAACTCTCCACCGCAAAAAAATTGTATCCCCATTTTGGAGTTTACCAGTATGGTATTTGTAAATTGAAATCATATCCCCTCTCAAGCATCTCTTCCCCAGAGAATAAGTTCAGGGCTCGCAAACTTTCCTCATAACGAATATCCTCCAGACCCTTTATTAGCTTTGTTGTCCTTCTTTGTACTTGCTACATTTTCAGTACATCCTTCCTGCGGACTAGTGCCCAGAACTGGACAGCATACTCTAGGTGCGGCCGGACCAGAGTCTTGTAGAGCGGGAGAATTATCGTTTTATCTCTGGAGTTAATCCCCTTTTTAATGCATGCCAATATTCTGTTTGCTTTGTGATGCCTCATACACACGACCGTTTTTTCCGACGGGAAAACTGCTATGAGAGCTTTTCGTCAGGAATCCTGGCCGTGTGTATGCTCCATCGCAGTTTTTTAGACAAGAAAACTGCCAGACAAAAAAAGAGAGCAGGATCTTTTTTTTCCCGTCAGGAAAAAATCCTGCTGGGAAAACCGTTCATCTGTATGGTTTTCCGACGGGCAAAAAAAACGCGCATGCTCAGAATCAAGTATGAGACGGGAGCGCTCTTTCTGGTAAAACTAGCGTTCGTAAAGGAGACAGCACATTCATCACGCTGTAACGGACTGAAGAGCACGAGGCTGAAAAGTGCGAATCGTCCCTCACCAAACTTTTACTAACAAGAGGATCAGCAAAAGCTGCCCAAAGGGTGGCGCCGTTGGAATGGAACTTTCCCTATATAGTGCCGCCGTACGTGTTGTACGTCACCGCACTTTGGACGGGCGGACTTTTGTCTGAGCGTGTGTATGCAAGGTAGGCTAAGAGGAATTCTGACGGGAAAAAACGGTTGTGTGTACTAGGCATTAGCAGCACCTTGGCATTGTGATTAATGTTAAGTTTCCCAAGTCTAATTTTAATCCTGTCCTCTGTTAACCATGGAGGTGCTTCCTGTGATGTGTCATGAGGATAAACACTGCAGTTTTGGTTACTGAAGCCCCCCGATTCCCTCATGAAGACTGATGAGAAGAATAAATTCAATACCTTCATCATCTCCCCATCCTTTGTAACCAGATGTCCTTCCTCATTCTTTATGAGGCCAATATGGTCTGTCCTCCCTTTTTTACTGTTTAGATACTGTGAGGGGGTTAGCTCGGCAGCGGGTGTGTGTGACCCCCGGGATGGGCTCCCCACACAAAAACAGGCCCAGCAAACGGAGGTTGTGGTTTTCAAAATCAAAAAGGTGCGGTTTATTTTCTATTTACAGTGACAAAACACAGCAAAGCAAAAGAAACATAAATAAAATAAATCCTGGTCAACTTGACCTCTGAGTAAACATACAGGTTTCCTAACTAACAACTGGGATCAGCCTAGTGCTGTCCTAGTCCCTAAGTCCCTGGTTTTAAATGTCCAAGCAAATAGCCACACAGGCTTTGTCTCACCGCACAGGGGTTCACTCTCCCTAGACAGTCCACACAGGTCTGGTTCCAGGCATGAGCAAACACCTAATGAATCTGGGAGTTCTTATAGAGGCCTAAATGAGCTGACAAGCTTCAGCTGGTCTCATCAACTCCCTGTCTGCACGACGCCCCACACTCTCCCTAGAGGTATGAGTCATCCATGAGCCCACTAGCCTCAGCTGGGCTTATACAACTCTCCACCTAGTTGTATAAGTCGGCGTAAAGCCTGAATCTGGGCGAAATATATCTACCCCCCTGGATGCAACCAGGTGACTTTACCTTCCTGCTGTCACAATACTTAAAGAGTTTCTTGGAATTTATTTTTGCTCTCCTTCGTTATATGTCTTCGATCTTAGCCGCCCTAATTGCACCCTTACATTTCTTGTTGCGTTCTTTATCAAGTCTGGATGCTGATGATGATCCCTCCACATTGAATTTTTTGAAGGCCTTCTACTTTGCTTTTATATGCATTTTTACATTGGAGTTAAGCCATCCAGGACTTTTGTTCGCTCTTTTAAATGTACTACCCAATGGGATGTATTGGCACTAATGCCCTTATTTAATACGCTCTTAAAGCAAACCCATCTCTCCATGTTCTTTGTTCCTAAGATTTTATCCCAATTTATGCCTTCTAAGTTAATGACTTAGAAACAGGTCTGGCCTGTTAGGAAGAGGCCAGGGGTAGTCTCCTAAAAGTCTGAATAGGTCTGTGTATGAGGTTATTCTGGGCCAGTTTGGTGCAGTGAGAATCACCATATTCTTCCTTGGTCCTGGCCACAAACAGAGGTAACTTGTTGAATCTGGAGGCCAGAATATCAAATGCCAGGATTTTCCATCCCTGACATATGAGGCTTAAAGTGGTTGTAAACCCACTTTTTGGACTTCTACCTATAGGTAAGCCTAGAATAAGGCTTACCTATAGGTAGTGGAAATATCTCCTAAACGTGTGCCGTTTAGGGAGAGATTTCACTTGTTGTCCGCAGAAAATGCCAACGGCACATGTGCGGGGAAGAAACGAAACTTAGTGCCATTTCTTCCCTAGCCTGTGCCGTTAATCGCGGCTCCCATGCGCATGCACGGGAGTGACGTCACGCAGCTCTGGCGAATCACAGAGCCGGAGTCCTTGAGTCGGAAGGAAGAGGGGCCCAGAAGATGGACACTGCCTACACAGGGGACATAGCTGGATTCTTTTGCAGGTAAGTGGCACATAATGGGCTAATGGGCACATAATGGGCGATGCCCATTATGCTTTTCATTTGCAGGCAATACAGCGAGCAAAAGAGGAAGTAAAACCCATCAGGGTTTAATTCCTCTTTAAGATGTTGGGGTGAAGGGCCTATTCATTTTAGTCCAGGCAATGATGGCTAAAGTAATTTGCCTTCCAGTTGCCCACTTTTGGGATGTGCACAGCAGAGATCGCTGGCTGGACAGAGTTTCTCCATTCATGAGATGATTTGGCTTACCTCCTTAAAGACCACATGACTGCTGGTGGCCCCGCTATGGTTGATATAGGCCACATCCGTGGTGTTGTCTGATTGCACCCTGATTAAGTGCCATTGCAGAAGGGGAGTCCAATGTTGCAGAACCATCTATATTTCTCTGACCTCAAGGAAGTTGATGGGGATCTTGGTCTCCACCGATGATCATGTTTCCTGAATGAATTGAGGAACTGGAACAGTTTTCCCCAGCCTAAAAGACTGGTATCTATCGTTACAACTTTCCAGTGATGTTGAAGGAATAACTTCCCCCATTGTTAAGGCTGGGGTGGAGATCCACCAAGCTAGGCAATTTCTCGTTTGGCTGGACAGGGGGGGCATGGATAGGTCAAAACAAAGAGCCTGTTTGGTCTATGTAAACGAGATGTGATTTTGAGAGTTTGCTTTAGTCAGGTAGGCAGCTTGTTGCCTGCTTGAGATACAGGATCGCTTGCAGAGATCGGTGTTAAAAATCAGGTCCTGCTTTGGTGCAAGTGAAGCCTCATCACTGTGAGACTGAGCGTTGTGTGGGTCTTCGGCTGAGTGAATGTTTGCCTGAGATTTTGCCATGGCTCTCATTGACCTGGTTCTGTGACTGCTACAGGTGAGGGTTTTCCTGTGGGGTACTTAGAACTGGGTGTGGACATAGGACAAGCATTTCTAAGAAAGAGTTTACAGCAGCCTGGGAGCAGACCACCCGGTAGCGAAGAGCATAACAAAGCGCCTTAGTACCTTATAAAGGGCTCTAGGCAGAAGTTGCGGTAAAGTGTGCAACCTGTGGTATAATGTAACCCCTGGTCATCCAGCAGAGACTATACTCTGAGTGGTTTAATTTTAGCATAAAGTTTGAAAAGATTAAACTGTAAAGTGAATACATTCCAAACATTGTCCTTGATTTTACAGTACATGATGAACTTGTCTTACCAGTCCCTATTGCCAATTCTCATACAGGGTACAGGCCTCACCGGTCATAGTAGGTATATCCCTGGAAGGGTCTTCAAGGTCTTGGCTCCATAAGGATGGACCACAACCCTGGACCTGTATAGCACCTTGCAGCTAATTACATGAATTCAACAAAGTGCCGAGGTGAGTGACCATGCAGGATCCAGTGCCCGAAGCAACATTACAGGCTGTCCGCCAAGCTTTTACTGATCTACATGCACCAAATTTATTGTTTTATTAGAAGACAGTGAAAAGTTGACTGAAGACTTGACTGGAGAATAAATAAGAAAGCAGTTAAGCTAAGAGCGATTTCTACATATGAGGAAGAAGAGATCCATTACCTTAGAATACTAGCAAAAAACTGAGTACTTTCTGAGTGATATAGGGTTATACAGGGGTGACCTCTGGTCATGTTTGGCTATGCATTTACTTTAATACATCAGTAAACGTATTTTCTTTTTAATGCAGGCAGTGCAAGTACCTGAGACCTTGTAACATCCTCTTGTAGGCCCTGTACAGCAAAGCCCAATGGGCAAAGAAACAGAACAAGGAGCCAATCAGTTCAGCTGAATGCAAGGCTTCTGGTGTGCACTGGACATTGTGATTTTTTTTGCAATGCCAAAGTGACGTTCTATTAAAATTTTGGGTGGCAGAGCAGTGCGATGCAATGTATTGCACCACGCTGCACTGGACAAAAGGTACTTACTGCATGTCATATTTTTTCCAGCATGCACAACCGCAGAGGTGTGAGCTGGCATGACAGGGAACAAGGTTTGTTGCCATGGTCTTGCTTTGGGACTGTGTTGGGCAAGGTTGCCCAGCACAGTCCCAATACACCTGATGTGAACGGGCACCCAATTCTTGTTTTATATTTTGTATTCGTTATTGAGCCAATATTTATTTTCAAAGCATTCTGCAGTAAAATACAAGCACCGCTATGCTTTTTTGCTCCTCCAGGAGAAGGATGTTAAACAGTATAGTGGACCAATATACTACAGCAATTCCCAGATGAGCAGGTTGGCTGTGCTTGCTGTATACATCTCAAAGCTTCATTCTCAGTTTTTATTGAACTCTTTAAAGTTTTGGTCCAGCCCATACAATGTCTCCCTCTATTGTGAACACATTTTTTTTTTTTTTTAGTGCTACGATTTAAGCAACTCCATGTGTCAGCACAAACAAGATAAAAGTGAGTCTGCTCTGGATGCCAAAATAAACTCAAAAAAAGTTCTGCTTAGAATCCGGAGACTTGTTCCCCCCCCCCCCCCTCCCCCCCCCCCCCCACCCCTCATAGCAGCCATTTCTCCATATGGAAAAAATTAGCAGGTAGATGATATATAAACAACTCTGATACCGGACAATTTATCAAGAGTTTTTTATTCAGCATTCACCAGGAAAACTGAACCACAAATCACGGCCAGGCTCTTTTCTGGGCACACTTTAGTGAAACGTGCAGTAAACAAGGAAAAAACAAACCCTTTTGTTGTTATAGGTACAGCCTGGTTACACAAAAAAAATTGGCAAATACACCATCCTAGAAGACATGGCCTCCCTGCTGGAGGATCTACATTTCATCATTGGTTTTATTTTGTGCATCTGGCTGCCTCCTTACACACAGCAGCCAGTGTCTTTATATACTGAATCTGAGTAGAAGACAATGAAGACCAGAGCTCTAACCAGTTCAGCACAAAAACTGTGCTGCAGCACAGAATCATTTAAAGTGGTTGTTAACTCACTATATGATGATCATGCTTTCTTCTCTGTTATAGAACGCTATGTGCCCCTGTGCCCATGCTGTATGAAAAAAAAAATAGGATTTTTATAACAGCTTACCTGTAAAATCCTTTTCTTGGAGTACACCACGGGACACAGAGCCAGTCATTACATAATGGGTTAAGGGTCACCAGCGGTGATTGGACACTGGCACAACCAATGGAAGACAGTTCCCCTCCATATAACCCCTCCCATCAGGGAAGTACCTCAGTTTTGTAGCAAAGCAGTAAGGTTCCCATAAGAAGGGTGGGACCTCTGTGTCCCGTGGTGTACTCCAAGAAAAGGATTTTACAGGTAAGCTGTTATAAAAATCCTATTTTCTTTATCGTACACCACGGGACACAGAGCCAGTCATTACATAATGGGACGTCCCAGAGCAATGCTCATATGAAGGGGGGGAGACACAGATCAAACCGACCGCTTGCGGACCAGAAGCCCTATACTGCTGCCTGCAGCACACTTCGCCCGAAGGCGGAATCCTCATGTCCTTTCACATCTATTTGATAGAATTTGGAAAATGTATGGACTGAGGACCAAGTTGCAGCCTTACAGATCTGAGCCATCGAAGCCTGGTGGTGCACTGCCCATGAAGCACCTATCGCCCTGGTAGAGTGCGCCTTAACAGGAAAAGGAGGAGTCCTGTTCTTTAAACCATAAGCTTGAACAATTACTTGTCTAATCCACCTGGAAATGGTGGATTTT
Source organism: Rana muscosa (assembly GCA_029206835.1). Taxonomy (NCBI): domain Eukaryota; kingdom Metazoa; phylum Chordata; class Amphibia; order Anura; family Ranidae; genus Rana; species Rana muscosa. Next base: position 129,027,892 of record JARGYO010005626.1, on the reverse strand, counting down.
GATACCGCTTGGCCCTTCTTGGGACCATCTGGTAAAATAAACAAAACATCTGTTTTACGTATCTGAGCGGTTGCTTGCAGATACACCCTTACCGCTCTCACTAGATCTAGAGAGTGTAATAATTTTTCCCCCGCCGTCTGCGGGTTTGGAAAAAAGGAAGGCAGAACAATGTCTTGATTCAAGTGAAAAGCCGACACCACCTTAGGCAGAAAAGCCGGATGGGGTCGTAGTACGATCTTGTCCTTGTGACAAATTAGATAAGGCTCTTTACAAGAAAGAGCTGCTAGCTCTGATACTCTCCTAGCAGAAGCTATAGCAATCAGAAAGGCCAATTTCCTACTTAATATAATTAAAGGAATATGGCGAATAGGTTCAAAAGGTTGCTTTTGCAACACTGACAATACCAAATTCAAATCCCATGGACACAAGGGAGACCTGACTGGAGGATTTATCCTCAGTACCCCCTGAATGAATGTCCGAACTAGGGAGTGAGATGCCAATGGTCTCTGAAAGAAGACTGATAGAGCCGATATTTGCCCTTTGATGGTGCTAAGGGCTAATTTCATATCCACTCCTAACTGGCAAAAAGCAAGAATCCTACTTATTTCATATTTCAGAGGATTCCAACTTCTGGATTCACACCAGGAAACGTATGCTTTCCAGACTCTATGATAGATGAGTCTGGAGGCTGGCTTTCTAGCATTAATGAGCGTAGAAAGAGCCAGGCCAGAGACCCCTCTCTTTTTCAAAATGTGGGTCTCAGCAGCCAGGCCGTCAAATTTAGCCTTTGTAAGGAAGGGTGGAATACTGGACCCTGTGACAACAGGTCGTGTCGAAGTGGAAGCTTCCAGGGCCTTCCTATCGCCATTTTTACGATCTCGGCGTACCAAGGCCTCCTGGGCCAGTTTGGGGCCACTAGGATTACCGGTATTCCCTCCTCCTTGATCCTGCGAAGCAGTCTTTGTAGAAGAGGGATCGGAGGGAATGCATAGATCAGTGAGAACTGATTCCATGGAGTTATTAGAGCGTCTGTATTATTACAGCGTCTGTCCCGTAGGCTAGAGGATCTCTCGTTCTGGACACAAAGTTGTCCAATTTCTTGTTGAACCTGGCAGCTAGCAGGTCTACATCTGGGTTTCCCCATCTCAGACATATGGCCTGAAAGATCTCGGGGTGAAGAGACCACTCTCCTGGTAGCAGCTGCTGACGACTCAGGTAGTCTGCTTGCCAATTTTCTATCCCTGGAATGAAGATTGCAGAGATGCAAGGTACATGCTCTTCTGCCCATGCCAAGATCCGGTTCACCTCTCTTTGGGCTGCCCGACTGTGGGTGCCTCCTTGGTGATTGATGTAAGCTACTGCCGTAGCATTGTCGGATTGAACCCGAACTGGGTAGCCCTGAAACCTGTATGTCCAGGTTTTGAGGGCTAGATATACTGCACGGATCTCTAGCACGTTGATGGGCAGGATCCCCTGAGTCTTGGCCCAGGTTCCCTGGGTAGAAGCCTCCTCGAATACTGCACCCCAGCCCGATAGGCTGGCATCCGTAGACACCACCTTCCAGGCCACTGGGAGGAAGGACTTTCCCTTCCGTAAATTCCTGGCTTCTAGCCACCAATCGAAGCTGTGGCGTACTTGTGAGGACAGGCGCATGGGTATATCCAGAGCTTGGCTCTTCCTGTTCCAGGAAGCTAAAATATTGCCTTGAAGTAGTCTCGAATGAAACTGGGCGTAAGGGACCGCCTCGAAGGAGGCTACCATCTTTCCCAATAGTCTCATGCAAAGGCGAATAGACGGCCTCTTGTTTGCTTTGACCTTGTGGATCAGGTCTTTCAGAGACTGTATCTTTGGCTCTGGCAGGTATACCCTGTTTTGGGCTGTATCTATGATCATGCCCAGGTACACTATCCTTCTTTGGGCCTGGAGAGAGGATTTTTGTAAGTTTATAATCCATCCTAAATGCTCCAGGTATCCTACTGTAGTGTCTACAGCGTGATCCAATCCCTCCTTTGACTGATCTATTAATAGTAGATCGTCTAGATAGGCTGTTACCGCAATGCCCCGTGTTCTCAGGTTTGCTAACATAGGAGCTAGCACCTTTGTGAATACTCTGGGCGCGGTGGCTACACCAAATGGCAGGGCCACAAATTGAAAGTGGCGATCTTCTACCACAAACCTTAGGAATCTTTGGTGAGCGGGGAGGATTGGTATGTGTAGATATGCGTCTTTGATATCTATGGACGCAATGAATTCTCCGCCTTTTAAAGTAGCGACCACGGATCGAATCGTTTCCATTCGAAAATGGCGAACGTTCAGAAACTGGTTTAGATTTTTTAGATCCAGGATGGGTCTGACTTCTCCGTTCGGTTTTGGAATCACAAAGAGGTTTGAGTAAAAACCTGAACTTTGCTCCTTTTGGGGTACCTGTGTAACCACACCTTGAGCTATTAAGTGATTCAAACCTTTGAAGAAGGATCCTCTTTTTTGTGGATCCTTGGAGAGTCTTGAACTTCGGAATTGAGAAGATGGGATCTCTCGAAATTCCAGTCTGTACCCTGAGGATATTGTGGATACCACCCATTTGTCCTGGGTTTCTGTCCGCCAAGTCGCTGAGAACTGACGAAGCCTTCCCCCCACTCGGCCGAGCGGGGGCGCCCCTTCAATGAGAGGTTTTGGGGGCTTGCTTATTAGCTCTTGAACCCCACGGCTTCTTGTTCTTCTGAGCCTGTTCTTTGGCTTTTTTGGGCGGCTGAAAAGGCCGTCGCCACTGGCTGGAGTCAGATTTCCCGGGAGCTGGGGAGAGAGTGTGTTTAAAACAAGGTCTCTTGTTTTTCTTTTTCTCAGGTAAAAGTGTAGTTTTACCACTTGATATCTTTTGGATATATCTTTCTAAATCTTCCCCAAAAAGGCGTTCGCCATGGAACGGGAAACTTGCCAACAACTTTTTGCATGGGGCTTCCGCTGACCAATGCTTAAGCCAAAGTACTCTGCGCATCTGTACCAGCTGGAGTGTAAGGCGTGATGCCTGTATGATAGAATCTCTCATGGCATCCACTGTGAAGCATAAGGCTTTAGGCAAATTCTCCCAATTTTTAGCCTGCTCTGAAGGCAGCTCCTTCAGCCCCTGCTTTACCTGTTGGCTGACGACCTGACACATACCGACTGCTGCTACTGCAGGTTGGATAATTGAGCCGGCCAAAAGGAAGGAGGATTTCAGTAAGGATTCCAACTTCTTCTCAGAAGGATCTTTAAACACTTGTACATTATCCACTGGACATGTCAGGTTTTTATTTACACAAGAAATAGCCGCATCTACCGTAGGCAGGCTCCATTTCTTTAAAAATGTTTCCTCCATAGGATAAAGAATGTTAAACTTTTTTGGAGGTGAAAAACGCTTATCTGGATGTTGCCAGTCTGCGTACAATAGATCCTCTAGTAACGGATGAACCGGGAAGGAGCATGCACCTTGCAGGGATCTTAATGATCCTAGGGAGGAGACAGGTGATTCTGTTACCTCCAAAGAGGGTAACCTAAATGCAGCTCGCACGGCTCCTGCATAGCATTGCACCTGTGACTTTAAAATCTGGGATACCGAAAAAGGCTCATCCGATATCCCTGATCCGTCTGACTCCTCATCCTCTGCTGATGTAGCCTCCTCCTCATCCTCCTCCTCCTCAGGTACTTCTGAAGGGAGGTCCAATACTGGAGGAGATCTGCTTCGCTTATTGTCCTTTTTAGAGGATTTAGCGATTAAAGTAGCAATTTTCTCCTCCAGATTATTTAGGGCAGCTGATAAAGTGTCCTCAGTGACATATGCAGGCCCAGGCTTCACTGGGGAAGCCGCCATACCTGACAGAGGTAATGGCTCATCCTGTACAGGTGCTTTTGGCAACACAGGAGAGGAAGGTACCGAGTCAGCACAGCTAGAGCCCCCTGTCTCAGGCGGCGGTGCTCTTTTATCTCTTTTTGTCCGCATTACTTCCCCTGGAAGACTTACTTTAGACAAAATACAAGGTACCTAAATGCATATACTACCGTGTTCAGTTTAGCAAATACATTAAGTATGCAACTTTTAACACATAACTATGCATAACATGGATGTCTTCTAGGAAGTACCCAATCCAACCACATGGAGTCTTACGTCCCTGTATAGCTGCTGTGTTTCTCTGCCAGGAACAAGAGAACTAACGAGCTTGCTTGCTGCTGCAGTGCTTCTCACACTGACAGTCTTTTAAATTTGGCGCCGTTTCTGTGCCTGCGCGCGCCACGTGCCCGCGCACGCCTTCGGGCCCCCCCCTCCGATAAAGCGCGCTCGCGCGCGCGGCCTTTAGCGCTATGGTGGTGGCCATAGTGAGAGAGGACTCTCATCAGCCCCTGTCCCCACTTACCTGCATCTGCAGGTGTCTGTATCGGCCACCGAAAGGAGGAGCGGGGTGCTCAAGCAAGCTCAGCAGCGGAGGTGACGAGCAGTGTACTTCGCCGAAGCCGACACTGAACAGAGTGAGGTGAGTATATTCAGCTCTTTACTCCCCCCAGTGGTGGAAAAAAAGAAGACATCCACTTCTTGAAAAAAAGGTCCCAACATTTTTTTTAATTTTTTTTTTATGGACCTTCTAATCTTACCTTTCCACGCCGCAGGTTTTTCTGCTGAAAGTTTTCAGACAGATACCAAACTTCACCCTTCACGGTGGGCTATGTGTGCCAACCTTCAGGGATATGGGTTCCTATTTAAAGGATACCTCTCCCCTGGGCCTTGTACAAGACTCTTACCAGGACTTTATAGCGAAATAGCGAAAGTGCTGGATCTTAGAGCCCAGTCCTCCGAAGAGAGACATTACAGGCGACGCCTCATGGATGAGGCCCGGATCCCATCCAGATTCAGCTCATTTGTAGGCGTCTTGGATGGATCCGAAAGCATAGCTCTTTTACCCCCAGAGGGTCTCTTTGGTAGAGCTTTCCTTTAGCACCTCCTAACGCGTCCAACACCTTTCGACACTGGCGAAAAAACTGAGGTACTTCCCTGATGGGAGGGGTTATATGGAGGGGAACTGTCTTCCATTGGTTGTGCCAGTGTCCAATCACCGCTGGTGACCCTTAACCCATTATGTAATGACTGGCTCTGTGTCCCGTGGTGTACGATAAAGAAAAGATGCTTATTATACCGTATATCAGAGCGGCTCCTGGCGCTCACATGACTTATTGGCTCTCCTCTGCCTGGCTGACAGCGATAGTAGGGAGGGCCCAGCACTGCCGTGGGGGAGGGGAGGAGAGAGATCCGAGGAGTCACGTGAGCGCTGGGAGCTGCTCCGATATACTGTATAGGCTGCATCTTTTTTTTACAGCACAGACATAGGGACACATTGCGTTATATAACAGAGGGGATGGAATGCTTATATTCTAGATTTGATTGCACTAGGAGGGGAGGATCGTGGAGTGGACGGAGCAGCCAGGCAGGGAGGGGCGAGGAGGACACAGGAGAGCAGAAAGCAGGCCTGCGGATGACGGAGGCACGTAAACCGACCATGGTGTCAGGGCTCAGCAGCCATGATATACCCTGGTTAGTTTACAGAGAGGATGGTATAGCCAGGCAGGATCAGCCAGGTATTTCAGGTGATACGGGGGGCCAAGTTACACAGCACAAGCACTGTGCTGTATAACATGCTTTAAGGGAACAGGATCAATTATTTTTTTCTTTAGGGTAACAAACACTATCAGAAAGTTGCAGTAGTTGACCATGTATTTCAAACTATCAACTAAAAAACGATTTTTCTGTCATACCTTACCATATGAAGTTTTCTTTTTTTTTCCAAATATAATTTTTATTGATTTTTTTTTTCTTGAGCCGGGGTAAAGCCCCACAAGATACAATAAGGACACAAAAAACAGCGAAGGTCGCAGCCTCCAGAATCTACAGTACTGTAGGTTATGTTAAATAAGATTGCATTTCAGGTGTTCCGCTCGTTAATATAGTTTTGCCTTGGTCTGGTAGGGCCACCATCCATTATCAGAAAGTATTCTGTCTCATACACCCTCAAGTATACACCCTACGGAAAGCTCGTGTTAGATACGTTTGAGTCTGCTGACAAGAGTAGAGAAAAAGAAAGTAGGAAAAGTAAGACAAGAAGAAGAGAGAAGTGGGATGAGGGGGGGAGGGGAATGGAGGGGGGGTGGGTGACAGGGTGGGGAAAGGAGGGGGGGGTGGCATCTCTGGTATGTTAGTCTGTATTCTAACTTAGAGGTTGCTCAGGTTCCGAGAAGGGTTGTACCCTCGTCCGAGTAAATAAACATGTTCCACATAGTCCAAGTCTCTTTGTAAACTTCATGTCTGTCTTGGGCTGTCAGTATCAGATCCTCCAGTCTGTTTATATCTTCCACTTTCCGCAGCCACATTGCTATGGTCGGTGGAGTTTGTTGTTTCCATAGTATGGGAATACAAGACTTAGCTGCGTTTGTCAGGTGACGTAGTAGGGACTTTTTGTATGTTCTGTGGGAAAGGTTCGATACATGCAGTAGGAAGAAAGCTGGGTCATGTGGGATCTGGTATTCTGTGAATTTTTGGGAAATAGTTCGGACCTCCGTCCAGAATGCTGCTAGCTTGGGGCAGGACCAGAATACATGTAGGAGTGTTCCCTTCTCTGTCCCGCACCGCCAACAGTATTCTGAGGTGTCTGGGAAAATCGCATGTAGGCGGCTGGGTGTTAAATACCATCTCGTGAGAATTTTGTAATTTGTCTCCTGTATTTTCGTACATAAGGAGGACTTGAAAGAGAATTGTATTATACTTTGTACTTGGGGCGCCGTAAAGGTGCGGTTCAGGTCTGTCTCCCACTTTGTAATACCCGGAAGTTGTGGTTGCTGGGTTGGTGTATTAAGGAGAGAATACATTTTGGAGAGGACCCTGGGCAAAGGCTCCATCTCCGAGCAGTATTCCTCGAGCGTGGTCATGGGTCTGGAGTATTCTTGTGGGTGTAGGATTGTCTGAAGGAAGTGGTGTAGTTGAACCGCGTTCCAAAAGGGGAGTTGGAATGGGCCTGTTGCGTCCGTCAGTTCAGGAATGGAGGGCCATCTATCTCTTATCACATATTGAGACGCTGTAGTACGGCCCGCGGCTCGTAGTATCTGAAATTGTGTGGCTACCATTCCTGGGGAAAACCTGGGGTTTCCCAAGATCGGTGTTAATGGTGACAATTTGGTTGTCAGGGCAGTTTGTAAAGCTGCTTGTAGGCCTTGGCGAATAGTATTGCCTATCAGCGGGTGCAATTTTGTCTCTGATGTCAATGCATCGCTACACCACATCGCTGTTCTCAATGGAATGTCAGCCTGGTGTTGTTCTATCTGTACCCATAACTTAAATTCTTGGTGGCGGCTCCAGTCTATAACCCTGCCTATGTGTATTGCCTGGTAGTATCGCTTTATGTCTGGCAGTGCTAACCCTCCACATTGTTTTGGCATTGACAGCTGAGTACGTGAGATCCGTGGTTTTTTATGTGCCCAGACAAAGCGGGTAAACAAGGCCTGTACCCGCTTAAAGTATGAGGGTGGTATTTTAATGGGTAAGGCCTGGAAGAGGTATAAGAACTTAGGCAGTATGCACATTTTCAGTAAGTTACATCTTCCAAACCAGGAGTGAATTCCCTTGTGCCACGAGTCTAGGAGAAGTTTTACTTTTGACAGTAGAGGAGGGAAGTTCCGTTCATAAATTTCGGAAAATTCGGGTGTGATATTGGTCCCCAGATAAGTCAGGGAGGAGGATGTCCATTTAAATTGGAAATTTGATTGTACCGTAGGGATCATATGCAGTGGTATAGATATTGCCATTGCCTCTGACTTGGAAAAGTTTATCTTTAAATTTGAAATTTTCCCATATGTATCGAATTCTCTAAGCAGATTCGGGAGGGACACCCCTGGATTGGTAAGTGAAAAGAGCATGTCATCTGCGTATGCTGATATCTTGTGTTGCGTTTGCCCTATAGTCACGCCTTGTATGTCGGGGTTCCGTCTGATTGTGGCCAGGAAGGGTTCCAGTGAGAGGGCAAACAAAAGAGGGGATAAAGGACATCCCTGTCTTGTCCCATTCAATATTGGGAAGGGGTCCGATAGTACCCCATTTGCCTTCACCTGTGCTGTCGGACTGGTGTATATTCCGGTTATCCTATTTAACATTACCTCTCCCAGGCCTACGTGTCGAAGGACTGTAAGCATGAACGACCAATTCACTCGGTCGAAGGCCTTTTCGGCGTCGGTGTTCAGTAGTACGCACAGGGTTTTTGTGATCTTCACTTTATGTAATAAGTTCAGCACCTTAATGGTGCTGTCCCTGGCCTCCCTAGATGGGATAAAGCCTACCTGGTCTAGATGAATTAGATGGTGAAGGTATCTCGCAAGTCTGGTGGCAATGATCTTGGTATAAATTTTTAAATCAACATTTAGGAGCGATATCGGTCTGTAGCTACTGCATGCTGTCGGGTCCTTTCCTTCCTTATGTATTACTGAGATATGGGCACTTAAGCTATCCCTGGCAAATACTTTGCCGGATCCTATGGCATTAAACAGCCCAAGCATGCGCGGCCCCAGTATCGCTGTGAGTTTCTTGTAGTATAGTAGGGTGTACCCGTCAGGTCCCGGGGCCTTACCCGGCTTCATTGTTTTGAGAGCTTGTTGAAGTTCTAATAATGTTATCGGGGATTCTAGTTCTTCTCGGGACTCTAGTGTAAGTGAGGGCATTGCGGACGAAATAATGTAGTGTGCCATGTCTGCTTGGGATGGCGAAGCCGCTGGGAGGTTATATAATTTGGAGTAGAAATCTTTAAATTCTCGTGTGATCTGTGAGGGTAAAGTTGCTTTCTGACCTCCTGCCTTGATGATATGGGGAATGTATGTAGATAATTTATGTTCCCTGACTGTTTTTGCTAATAGCTTCCCACATTTATCCCCTGATTCGTACGCCATTTTCCGACACGACTGTATGGCTGCCTTGGCTCTGTATTGCAGAATGTCAGTAATCTGTTTCCTGATAATTGTCAACTCCGCCTCAGAGGTTTGTGCGGGGGCGTGCTTATGTCTGGATTCAGTGATGGTTAATTTTTTCAGTAGCTGGGTAAGCTGTGCAGCGCGTTCCCGTTTAATACGGGCTCCGTGCTTAATGAAAATCCCTCTCATGACTGATTTGTGTGCCTCCCACAATATCCCCGGGTCACACTCTGGCTGGTCGTTTTCCTGAAAGTAGTGATTTAAAGCCGAGGTTATCTCCGCAAGCACCTCTGGTGTTTGCAGTAGGCTTTCATTAAGTCTCCAGAATTTATGTCTAGGTGAGGATACTTCAGAAAGTTTGTAAATCAGACAGATTGGTGCATGGTCAGACCACGTCCTGTTTCCTATGGATGTGCTTTCTACTGCGTGAAGTTGTGTATGAGGGATCATAAAGTAATCTATTCTGCTATATACCTGATGTACAGGAGAATAAAACGTATAATCACGGTCTCCCGTATGTTGTATTCGCCAGATATCAATGAGTTGTGATTTATGTAATGCCTTTGCTATTCGTTTGAGTTGATTCACTGGCATTGAAGATTTGCCTGCTGAGGTGTCTACCGAAGGAATCAATGGAACGTTAAAGTCTCCCCCAAACAGTAATTGTCCTGTCCTAAAGTCCTGGAGTTTCTCCAAAGTATGCTCCAAGAATGTCGCCTGCAGGTCGTTGGGGGCATATAATGTTGCTATCGTAACTTGTATGTTGCCTATGAGTCCCTTGAGGAAGATGTATCTTCCAGAGGGATCGATTAGTGAGTCCTGACATTGCCATGGGACTTTGCTGGAAATTAATATGGAGACTCCCTTAGATTTGGCTGTGGGGTTAACAGAGTGGTATGTCATCGGGTAATGTCTGTTGCGTAAATACGGTAGTCTATTGTGCTTAAAGTGTGTCTCTTGGATCAGAGCCACATCCGTTTTGGATCTTTTCAGGTCGTCCAGCAGTATACGCCGTTTTTCTGGCGTGTTAAGGCCTTTCACATTAAGTGACTGAATTTTGAGATGGTGTAATGCCATAATTGGGTAGGAGGTAAGGGGAAGGAAGTGGAGTCTGGATTCTGGGTAGGGAGGGGGAGGGCAAGGGTGCTGGTCCAAGATAAGGGTGACGTAAAGGGCGACGGGAGGGGGACAGAGAGGGGGGGGGTAGCAGATGAAAGAGAAAGTAAGAAAGAAGAGAGTAAGAATAAAAGAGTGAAAGAGCAAATGTAGAGGGTTGGGCCTAGTGCCCTTAGTCCTCTAAGTAACTTATTATTTGTATATAATGCCTGGGGGCCAACGTTGTACCCCCCCCGGCAGAACACACCAGCCTATTTGGGGTGCGAGTAAGACAAGGCTCGGGAAAGACGAGCTCCCGACTCTTGTCTCCCAATCCAATGAAACTCTGCTGTAACATGCAGTCATCAATAATACACCATTGTAACATAAGGAACCAAAAAGAATATATAAAAAAATAAGGAAAATGAAATGAGCAAGGAGGACCGTACATGTAACAGAAAGAAGTGCATACATAAAATAACGGATACCAACCCTGCGGTCAACCTTAAACTAAGGGAATATATTTCCCCTTCAACCATGCCTGCCTCTATAGGTCACCTCCTCAGCCCCAGGCCCCCTACCCCCCCCACCGCACGCAGGAAGACGTCCCCCCCAAAACCCCACAGGGACACGGGTCCCGCGCACGGCCGGCTGCCCGCGCCCGTATACTTTCCGCCCCACATCCCCACTGTATCCCCCTATTCCTCCGTCCCCCAGGGTCTCCCCCTTCAACCTATCTGGATTTTACATGAGGTATAGCCGGACTATCCCCCGTGTTCTGGTCTGTACAGTATGTCCTTGCTGCTCTAGATTGCATGCCCCCCCTTATGTAATTAAAATCCATACATTCAAATTCCCCCCACAGATCTGGTTGGTCTGCTCACTCTGGCTCCCAGAATGCTGACATAGCGGAGGCTATCTGAGTCTCAACATCTGAGGCTACCTTGGGTGGAGTAATAATGGGCATTGTATATCAAAAATCCACCTAAATGCAATGAAAGTGGCAATAATGCTCAATGTCATAATTCAGATATACTTCCTCCCACTTTCCCAAGAATACCCTCCCCCCCTCAGCCCCAACCGGGTGCCCAGTACTCCTTGTCCTCCTGTAAAAGTGTTATCTATTGCAAGGATTGCTAGGTTACAGATGCAGCGTGTACCTCTCCCTATTGTCTCTGGGATTTGTAAACTTCTGGGAATACAGGAGAGCCGCAGGGTGATCCGGGTCCGGCGCATCCCCATGGATCCAGCTACCGTCAATATCCTGTAATGCAGGGGTCTCTGCGGGGGCTGCGCCATACATCATGGGTCCAGGCCAAAAACGCCTAAACTCGGGGGCTGGAGTATCAGGGTCCTGCACCGGGCTGATGATGTCTAGTGACGCAGAAGAGACCGTCTCGGGTACGGCCCGCAAATGGAGGCAGTAAATGTTCCCCTCCATCCAGGTGAGTCTCTAGCTGCTTTGTCTATAAGGGAGAGCCCTGTTCATCTAGCGCTGGCGAGCATGGGGGGGGGGGGGGAGCGTCAGCGCCGCTCCAGCGCCAACAGGTGACGGAAAAAAAAAAAAAAAAAAGGGGGGGGGGGGAACAGGCAGGGGACAAGGGTGTCAACAGGTCAGGCAGGCATAATTACCGGTGTCCATCCCGCTCCGTCACAGCTCCCGTTCTCCCTCCTGGGACGTCGCTCTAGGTCTCCTCCGGCCCCGTTGCGGTCTGGGCGGTGGATCTCCACGCACTCTCTGGAGGTTGCCATGGTCTTGAGCTCTAGGTAGGAGGGCAAGCCAGTCTGGGACCACAATAGGTTCTGCGTCGAGGAAGATGAAAAGATCCGGCAGTGCCTCTGGCTTTCTGAGCGTGAAGAATCTTTGGTCTCTCCGGAACGTGATGGACAGCGGGTATCCCCAGCGGTACGTTGCTCCTCTACTGCGGGCCAGCTCCAGGAGAGGTTTCAGTATCGCCCGTCTCTGTAGCGTGGGGCGAGATAGATCTGGTAGTATTTTGATCGCCACACCGTCGAATTCCGGGCTGTCCGCTTCCCAAGACCTCCGGATAATTTCTTCTCTGTGCTTGTAATGGTGCAACCTACACACCACATCTCTGGGCCTGGCTGGGTCAGATGATTTTGGCCCCAGCGCTCTGTGAATCCTGTCGAATTCCAGGCGGGGTGGCAATTCAATCCCCTCTATAGTGCGGAAAATAGCCGTTACCGTGTCCGCTAGATCTTCAGGACCAGTTGCTTCTGGGAGTCCCCGTATACGCAGGTTGTTCCTGCGACTGCGGTCCTCCATTTCCTCGAGTCGCAGCTGCTGTTCTGTGAGAGCTTCCATCTGACTGTCCTGGGTCTCCTCCATCGCCTCCACCCGGCGCTCCAGGGCTGTTAGTGAGGACTCTCCTTTAGTGAGTCTGGTGGACAGGTCTTTCACCTCCGTCTTCACCACCGCCAGTTCTTTACGGTGTGCAGCTTCCACCATTCCCATAAGGGCTGTAATGTCTGCCTTAGTGGGAAGTGCTTGCAGTAGCAAACGCAGCTCTGGGTCCATCGCGACCGATTGAGAGGCTGTTCTCGGGGTATCTCCTGGGTCGGTGTGAGGGACCGGGGGGGGCTCCAAGGTATTGGCTAGTAAGTGGAGCTTCCATACTTAAGTCCGGAGAGCCGCAGGCTTCTCGGTCCCCCTCCATGTCCCCTCGTGGCGACGCCATCTTGGATCCCGGCGAGTGTAGCTGGGAGAGTTGGAAAAGTCTCTCTATCTCACCCGGCTGTGGAATCTGGGCCGTGGATCTGGTAGATCTATTGTTCCTCTTTGCAGATCTCCTTTTAGAAGTGTACATATTGCGCTGACTTATTGTAAATCATCAGATAGGATGGGAGACGGTCGGGAGCTCTGCAAGTGCACGTCTCTATCCGTCCATGTCCAGGCCACGCCCCCCATATGAAGTTTTCTTAACCACTCCCATACTGTGCGAATTCCAGCACTTCTCTCCTACATGTAAAAATCATATTTTTTTGCTATAAAATTACTCAGAACCCCCAAACATATATTTTTTTTTTTTAGCAGAGACCTCAGGGAATAAAATGGCGGCAAATGCAAATTTTTATGTCACAGGGTATTTGCGCAGCAATTTTTCAATTGCTATTTTTTGGGGGGAAAAAAAAACACTTTCATGAATAAAAAACAAAACGGTACTTAAAAATCTCCATAGGTGACGCTTTAATTTTTTTTACAGGTTACCAGTTTAGAGTTACAAAGGAGATCTAGTGCTAGAATTATTTCTCTCGCTCTATTGTTCACGGCGATAGCTCATATATGTAGTTTGAACGTCGTTTACATATGCGGACGCAACCTACGTATGCGTTCGCTTCTGTGTGCTAGCATGCGGTGACGGGGGCGTTTTAAATGATTATTTTGTATTATTGTTTATTTTACTTAATTTTTTTAGGGCATGACAGGTCCTCTTTATAGAGATGTGGAGTCAATAAGACACCACATCTCTCCTCCGGGCTGGAAAGGCTAAGATCAAAAAAATAAAAATAAACGATCTCAGGCTTTCCAGCCGAGTCCCCGGCATTGTTTACTTCCCCCGGCCCGGATGTGACATCATAACGTCGCGCCCAGGCCTCCGAGAGTCTTAGAGACTGCTGGTTTGCCATCTGGCCCTCGGTTTTCCCCATGGCTAACTTCAGGAGCCGGCAGAGTCCTTCTCCGGCTCGCCGATCGCATAGGCGAGGCGGTAGAAGTACCGGACGGTTGTGGGGGACGTCCCCTCCCACCCCCTGTAAGAACGATCAAGCGGCTGAACAGGCGCTATGATTGTTCTTACGGTGCAGTGAATCGCCGGCTGAAAAAAATATCCAAATGATGCCTGTAACTGCAGGCATCATTCAGATATCCCCACTAAAAGCCCAGGACGTCATATGATGTTCTGTGGTATGGAAGTGGTTAAAGTGCATTTCCCTTTTTGTTGAAAAAAGCAATCCCCACTGGGTAATATTTGTACACTGCAAGGATTTTTAACAAACTTTGTATCATATTCCTACTTTTTCTGAGAAAGCAGTTTGTTCCCATTTGTGTCCTTTCATACCAATTCCTGAATGGGAGGGTATTTGTACATTATAATCACCTGGTGCACTTTCAGTGTTTTAATTAGGAAAGCTTTAGTGTCTGCATCCCTTAATAATTTACATGACTTAATAAGAATCTTCTGCAGTGACGGCTTTCTGGCCGGTACGATCCAAACTCGCCTGAGCCCACCATTACAGGCAAGTATAACATGTTTTTTTTTTTTATCTTTTAAAATAGCAGACTTTACAAAGGCTTTAAGAAAACTGCACACAGTACAATGCCAAATGGGCTGAAAAAAAAAAGATTTTGGGTTCACATACAGTTGTGCTCATAAGTTTACATACCCTGGCAGAATTTATGATTTCTTGCCCAGAGAATATGAATGATAAACACAAACACTTTTCTTCCACTCATGGTTAGTGTTTGGCTGAAGCCATTTATTATCAATCAACTGTGTTTACTCTTTTTAAATCATAATGACAGAAACTACCCAAATGACCCTGATAAAAAGTTTACATACCCCAGTTCTTACTACCGTGTATTGCCCCCATTGACAGCTTAAAGTCTTTTGTGGTATTTGTGGATGAGGCTCTTTATCTTCTCAAGTCCTGTACACACAACCGGTTTTCCCGGCAGTAAAACTGCCAGGAGAGCTTTTGGCTGGGAATCCCGGCCGTGTGTATGCTCCCTAGCAGTTTTCCCGACAGGAAAACTGCCCGGAAAAAATAGAGAACCTGCTCTCTAGTTTCCCGTCAGGATTGCCGGCAGAGTGTTTCCTGCCGAGAAAACCGGTCGTCTGTATGCTTACCTGAAGGGGAAATAAACCGTGCATGCTCGATAACAATTCGATGCAAGCACGGTAGCATAGAACGTAATTTAGCCGGCTCGTCCTAGTCTTTGACGTCACCGTGTTCTTGCCATTCAAAAGAACGGCGGGTCTTTTGTGTGGCCGTGTGTATACATGGCTTGTCAAGGCAAGCTTGGCAGAAATCCCGCCAGGAAAACCGACGGTTTTCAAACAGACGGGATTCCCGGCCGTGTGTACAGGGCTTCAGATGGTAAAGCTGCCCATTCCTCTTCTTCCATGATATTGAGTTTAGGAGACTGAGACGGTCACTCCAGAACCTTCACTTTATTCTGCTGTAGCCAATGAAAGGTCAACTCGGCCTTGTGTTTTGGCTCATGGTCATGTTGGAATCTCCAAGTATGTTCCATGAGCAGCTTTCTGGCTGATGAATGCAAACGTTCCTCCAGTATTTTTTGATAACATACTGCATTCATCTTGCCATCAATTTTGACCAAATTTCCTGTGCCTTTGTAGCTCACACATCCCCAAAACATCAGTGATCCACCTACGTGTTTCACAGTAGGAATGGTGTACCTTTCATCATAGGCCTTGTTGACTCCTTTCTAAATTAAGCGATTATGGTTGTGGCCTACACGGTTTAGGAGATATTTGCAAAAAAAAGACATGCACCGATGACAACGGTGCATTCAGTCAGAATCCCCATTCACAAATCCGGCTTTGCTGGATTTGACGGCTCCCGCGCGCATGCGCGGAGTGACGTCTTCACCGCTACGGCCAAAGACATCGCTGGAGCGGCGCTGTGAAGTAACCTTCCGGGTATCTGTGGAGCGATGGCTGCAGCTGGAGGGGGAGACAAGGACGGCTTTGGGGGCACCGATCTAAGGTAAGTGATGCATAATGAGCTAGTATGCTAGTCATACTAGCTCATTATGGCTTTGTCATGCAGGTGTTTTAAAACCACTTTAATAGCCATTCAAACCCCTTTGCGTCAACTTGTGTGCATGTTATCAGGCCAAAATCACCAGGGTATGTAAACTTTTAATCAGGGTCATTTAGTAGTTTCTGTTGTCATTCTAATTTAAAAGAGTAAACATAGTTGATTGATAATAAATGGTTTCAGCCAAACACTAACCATGAGCGAAAGAAAAGTTTTTTTGTTATCATTCATACTCTGAAAAATGGCCAAGAAATCAAAAATTTTGGCAGGGTATGTAAACTTGTGAGCACAACTGTATACTTTATTGAAAGCTCATCTTCAAACTGAGCGAGTTGCTTCTTAATATAAAATTATATTTAGAATTTATGCAAAAAAAAAGAAAAGAAAATGTGAGGCTGGTTTGTATGGAGAAATAATACAGCTAGTGTTGACATTAGTGTGATTTCTAATTTGAAAGGGCAAATTTGCTGCCAAAGAGCATAATTACTATGTATTTACAAGTTCAGTCATTGCCAGTATCCCCTATGGAACGGTTAATGAATTTTCCCCCTGATGACTATTTAGCACACTGTCTTGCACTTACGATGGGACAACACAGTGGCATAGCAAGAAACTATTTCTTCATTCCCAAACTAACCAAACATATAATTTTCCTTCAAACTTGTATATGTCAATCTCTATGTTTACAAGAAGGAAATATGTTGAGCTAAAGAAATAATTAGTCTTTTTTTTCCCCCATGAAAATCACGTTTGCGGTCTCATTTGCTGCTAATGCTTATTAATCTAAACAAACTATTGGGTGTGTAAGTGGATCATTTCAAACAGGACTGTAATTTATTGCCTGTTGAAGTATGAAGGTAAAATGGATGCAAGTTGGTACTGGAAGCCTTTCAAGTTAAACTGATGGTCGTATGACTTAATAATAACTTTACTGAATACCGTATATACTCGAGTATAAGCCAAGATTTTCAGCCCTTTTTTTGGCTCGGCTTATACTCGAGTCAGCGAAATTTTACATTGTAAATAGTACCTGAAAAAAAGTTGAGAGACTGCGGCGTCCATCGTTTAAATCCCGCGGTCTCTTCCTGGTCCCTTCCGTGATAGGCGATTCTCAGCAGACACTCTCCGCCTATCACGAACATTCTCTCATCCTCAGTTTCCCAGCAGACGTCTGTGATTGGCAGAACACCGAACACAGTGTCTGCTGGGATGGGTGAGGATGAGAGAACGTTCGTGATAGGCGGAGAGTGTCTGCTGAGAATCGCCTATCACGGAAGGGACCAGGAAGAGACCGCGAGATTTAAACAATGGACGCCGCAGCCTCTCAACTTTTTTTCAGGTACTATTTACAATGTTAAATTTAAACAGTGAGGATGGGAACAGTGAGGATGGGAACAGTGAGGATGGGAACAGTGAGGATGGGAACAGTAAGGATGGGAACAGTGAGGATAGGAACAGTGAGGATATGAACAGTGAGGAACAGTAAGGATGGGAACAGTGCGGCATTGTTGACCCTCGGCTTATACTCGAGTCAGTACGTTTTCCCAGTTTTTTGTGGTAACATTAGGTACCTCGGCTTATACGGTAATATTAACAAATTAAGTTGTCTGATGGAAGGCCCATGGCATCTACTTTCTTGGTCTACCTCTGTGGAGCCTTTGATCTGCCCTTGATATGTTCGGTACAAGCAAACCGTAGATAAAATTTCAAGGACATAACCATCTGCCTCATGGGGATTCCAGATGTACCTCCTCTTAAAGTGGAAGTTCAGCCAAAACCTAATGCTAAACCTACTCTCAGCCACATCACATTCTAAGCCCAATCTATCTAGCCCTGTAAGGAAGAGATCGCTATACTTGCCTATTCTGCAGCCCCACACTGAGCTAACAGTGGCAGGGATTCAATGTGTGGGAGTGTGCAGGAGAGGCAGCCAACAGAAGAAGCCCCATAGTTACTCTATGGTCGACGTCACTTCCCAGGCATTTCACAGCCGTTGATGACTTTCTCTCTGTACACAGCAGCCACCACTGGAGACCAGATGGGTTTGGCTTCAGAAAAAGTAAGTATAGCGATTTTCTCTTTACAGGGTTAGATAGATTAGGTTAGGCTGTGAGTAGGTTAGCGCTCGATTTGGCTGAACTTCCACTAACCGGTTCCCGACCTGCTCACGCACATCTACTGCGGCACAATGGCACCGCTGTGCGAAATCCTGTACATATACGGGTTCCCTTTAAGAGCCGCCAGAGGGCATGCACTCAATGCACGGCGGGGGAACCGATGCGCATGGCCAGCGATAGCCGCCGGTCACGTGCGATTGTGTAAACACACAAACCCCTGTGCTGTCAGGGAAGAGGAGACACATCATTTGTTCCTAGTAAGTAGGAACAACGATATGTCTCCTCCCCCAGTCAGTCCTATCCACATACAGTTAGAACACACGTTTAATCCCTTGATCACCCCCTAGTGTTAACCCCTTCCCTGCCAGTGACATTTACACAGTAATCTGTGCATATTTATAGCACTAATCGCCGTATAAATGTCAACGGTCCCAAAAATGTGTCAAAAGTGTCAGATCTGTCCTTCGCAATGTCGCAGTACCGCCATTACTAGTAAAAAAATAATAATAATAATAATAATAATACAAATGCCATAAATCTTTCCCATAGTTTGTAGACGGTATAACTTTTGCGCAAACCAATCAATATATGCTTATTACGATTTTTTTTACCAAAAATATGTAGAAGAATATATATTGGCCTAAACTGATGAAGAATTTAAAAAAAAAAAAAAACATTTTTGAGGATATTTATTATAGCAAAAAGAATATTTTTCAAAATTGTCGCTCTTTTGTTTATAGCGCAAAAAATAAAAAACGCAGAGGTGATCAAATACCATGAAAAGTAAGCTCTATTTGTAGGGAAAAAAGGACGCAAATTTTGTTTGGGAACTGTATTGCATAACTGCGCAATTATCAGTTAAAGCGACGCAGTGCCAAATTGTAAAAAGTGCTCTGGTCAGGAAGGGGGTAAAATCTTCCGGGGCTGAAGTGGTTAAGCATCCTACCAGACCACAGACTGCAACAATATCAAAATGCAAAAAAAAAAAAAAAAAAAAGCTTTAGTTGCACCAAAGGATCTCCCCTTTGAATGTTTATTGGTATACATTATACTGTAGAATTATCTTAGAACTAACTTGATTGTTTACAAGGTGGCCTTATGAGTAAGCATGTTAAAGTGACACTAAACGATATCCTTATTCTCCAAAAATAATCAATACACACATGCTATATTATTTTTTCTTTATTTTCTTTTTTTCCCCCACGAAAGTGGAGTTACTCTTTAAGCTAAATATTTTATACCAACAAACACACACACACACACACACACTCTGGGTTCTGTAGGTCCTTTGATATTGGGCATCTTCATATCGTATTCTAGATAAAATTCAGAATAATTAATATATTTAGTGCTGACCCTCCCATATCAATTTACAGGTACAGATATGTTCTGAGTTAAACAGATTATATATGCAAAGAAGTGGGATTGCAGCAATGCCTGGAAGAAATACAAAAAAAAAAAAAGAAGAAGGACTGGGCAGGTAGGTTATTCTTCCAGTATGCATCTTAAAGTTTCATTTTCAGTTTTGACTGTAGTGTAACTTTCCTTTTTGGATACAGTGGGGAAAGTTAGAGCCTACTGCATGTCTGTTTTTTTACTGAGGCTTGTGTGCCCTTGGGGATATTTCATCTCGCTTCCTGTAGCTTTATCACCGACAAGGAGTGAGATGCAAATTGCAATAAAAATAGGATTTTTATAACAGCTTACCTGTAAAATCCTTTTCTTGGAGTACATCACGGGACACAGAGCGGCATAGTCATTACTATGTGGGTTATATAGTTTACCTTCAGGTGCTGGCACTGGCAACTTCCAAACCGGAAGTACCCTCCCCTATATAAGCCCCTCCCATCCGGGAGCACCTCAGTTTTGTAGCAAAGCAATAAGTGTCCCCAAAAGAGGGGTGGGAGTTCTGTGTCCCGTGATGTACTCCAAGAAAAGGATTTTACAGGTAAGCTGTTATAAAACTCCTATTTTCTTTCTCGTACATCACGGGACACAGAGTGGCATAGTCATTACTATGTGGGACATCCCAAAGCAATGCCCAATGAGGGGGGGGATACACCATACATAAGCTGGGCGCTATCAGACATGAGGATCTTTTGCGGCCTGCAACACACTGCGCCCAAAGGCGACATCCTCCTGACTTCTAACGTCCACCTGGTAGAACCTAGTAAACGTGTGTACTGAAGACCATGTTGCGGCCTTACAGATTTGAGCCAGGGAGGCCTGGTGATGCACTGCCCATGAAGTTCCAACTGCTCTCGTGGAGTGCGCCCTAACTTTGAACGGAGGCGGTCTCCTTCTCAAGCCATAGGCTTGCATTATGACCTGTCGAATCCACTTGGCTAAAGTAGATTTTGACGCTGCCTGACCCTTTCTGGGGCCTTCCGGCAGGATAAACAAAGTATCCGTTCTGCGAATCTGAGCAGTGGCCTTTAGATAAGCTTTAACTGCTCTTACTACATCCAAAGAATTAATAACTTTTCCTCTACCGAACTAGGTTTGGGGAAAAAGGAAGGAAGAACCACATCTTGGTTCAAATGAAACCTCGATACCACCTTAGGAGGAAAGGCTGAATGAGGACGTAACACTACTCTGTCCTTATGGATAACCAGATATGGCTCTTTACAGGACATAGCGGCCAATTCCGATACTCTTTTAGCCAAACAAATGGCTACTAGAAAAATCAATTTCCTGGTGAGAAGAACCAAGGAAATGTGCTGTAATGGTTCAAATGGTTGTTTCTGTAGAACCGACAGAACCAGGTTTAAGTCCCATGGACATATGGGAATATTAACCGGAGGGCTAATACGCATCACTCCTTGTATAAAAGCTTTGACTAGTGAATGCGAAGCCAAGGGCCTTTGAAAAAATATTGACAAGGCCGAAATCTGACCCTTGATAGTACTCAAGGCAAGGTTCCTATCTACAGCCCCCTGTAGGAAGTCCAGAATCCTACCTATTACGTACTTACGTGGATGCCATTTCTTGGCCTCACACCAAGCGATGTACGCCTTCCAGATTCTATAGTAGATCTGCCTGGATACCGGCTTCCTGGCATTGATCATGGTAGATACCACAGGATTAGAGAGACCTCTCTTTTTTAGAATGTGGGCTTCAATAGCCAGGCCGTCAAACCTAGGGCTAGTAAGGAAGGGTGGTATATCGGTCCTTGTGAAAGCAGGTCCGGACGATGTGGGAGGGTCCAAGGACTCCCCACAGACATTTTTACAATCTCCGCGTACCATGCTCTTCGGGGCCACGCTGGAGCCACCAGAATCACTGGTTTCTTTTCTACCCTGATTCTGCGGAGTAATCGAGGTAACAATTGTGGCGGTGGGAATGCATATATCAGCTTGAACTGATCCCAAGGGAACACTAGGGCATCCGAGCCGCAAGCTAGGGGATCCCTTGTCCGAGAGACAAATCTGTCCACCTTTGCGTTGAATCTGGATGCTAGCAAATCTACATCCGGTGTTCCCCACCGCTGACATATTGTCCGGAAAACCTCGGGGTGAAGGGACCATTCCCCTGGGCATAATTGTTGGCGACTTAGAAAGTCCGCCTTCCAATTCTCCACTCCTGGAATGAATACCGCGGATATGGCTGGGACATATCTTTCTGCCCATTTCAGGATGCAATTTACTTCCCTCTGGGCTGCACGACTCCTGGTGCCACCCTGATGATTGATATATGCCACTGCCGTGGCATTGTCTGATTGAATTCTGACAGGGGACCCTTGGAGTTTGGATGTCCATGCTACTAGGGCATACCGGGCTGCTCGTATCTCTAAGAGATTGATGGGCAGGGCCTTTTCTGCATCCGACCATCTGCCCTGGAGAGACCATTGCTCCAGTACTGCTCCCCAGCCTATAAGGCTGGCATCTGTAGTGACCACCTTCCAAGAAATCGGACTGAAGGATTTCCCTTTTTCCAGATTCTGGGGAACCAACCACCAACGGAGGCTCTTGCGAACGGAAGGGGACAAGGACATTGGTAAGTCTAGGGCCTGAACTTTTTTGTTCCAGGCTGACAGTATGGCCCTTTGCAAATTCCTTGAATGGAATTGACCGTAGGGTACTGCTTCGAATGATGCCACCATTTTTCCCAGCAGCCTCATGCACAGGCGTATGGACGGCTGTCTTTTTGTACCCACTAGGTGGATCAAATCTCTCAAAAACGACACTTTTTCTTGAGGCAAGAAAATTTTTCTCTGGTCTGAATCCAGCCTTAGCCCCAAGTATTCCAGACTTTTGACTGGTTTTAGGGCTGACTTGTCTCGGTTGATAATCCAACCGTGAGATTCCAGATACTTGATTCTCTCGTGAACAACCACTTCTAGTTTTTCCACTGAGTGGTCTATCAGCAACAAGTCGTCTAGATATGCCATTATCGTTACACCTTGTGTTCTTAGATTGGCCAATAATGGGGCCAGAATCTTTGTGAACACTCGTGGTGCTGTGGCCAGACCGAAGGGTAAGGCTCTGAACTGAAAATGGCGCCCTTCTACTGCAAAGCGTAGAAATTTTTGGTGAACTGGAAAGATGGGAATGTGCAAATAAGCATCTTTGATGTCGATCGAGGCTAGCCATTCCTCCCCTTGTAGGGCAGTGGTCACCGATCGGATCGACTCCATCCTGAAAGTTCTGATATGTAGGAATTTGTTTAGCCCTTTTAGATTTAATATGGGCCTCACGTCCCCGTTTGGTTTCGGGACTGTAAAGAGGTTTGAGTAAAACCCGAACCCGCATTCTTCCAGGGGAACCTCCATAATTACCCCTTGGAGCAATAATTGTTCTAGTGCCAACAGGAGGGATCCTCTCTTCCGGGGATCCCTTGGCACGTTCGACCTTATAAAATGGGAAGGAGGGGAGTCTTTTAACTCCAATTTGCATCCCAGACTTACTGCGGAGAGCACCCATCTGTCTCTGATCGTGTCCCGCCAGGTCTCTGCGAACAACTGAAGTCTTCCCCCCACCCGATTGAGTGGGGGCAACCCTTCATGCATTTGACTTTGGGGGAGGTTTTGTACCTCTCCTGACCCAGGGTTTCTTGTTACCCTGCGATTGTCCCTGATTTTTACCCCCGGGATTTGACCGAGGAGGCCGTCGGAACTGTTTCACAGCCGATGTCCCAGGGACTGGAGAAGCAGGCCTCTTAAAAGAGGGACCTCTAACTCTGTTTTTAACCGGCAAGAGTGTACTTTTACCGCTGGAAATTTTCTGGATATATTTGTCCAGGTCTTCCCCGAATAAGCGTTCACCATGAAATGGGAAGCTAACCAGCAATTTTTTACAGGGAGCTTCAGCAGACCAGTTTTTGAGCCATAGAAGCCTGCGCATATGTACTACAGACAGCGTAAGGCCTGATGGATTGAATCCTTTATGGCGTCAACCGCAAAGCATAAGGCTCTAGGTAGATCAGCTAGGGCAAGGGCCTGCTGATCTGGCAAGTCCCTTAAGACCTGTTTCAACTGATCCTTCACTGCTTGGCAGACCCCAATAGCTGCCACTGCTGGTTGTGTCACCAAGCCTGCTGTAGAGAAAGCAGATTTTAATAAGGACTCCAATTTTTTATCTATTGGGTCCTTGAACATTTGGACATTATCCACTGGACATGTCAGTGATTTATTCACACAAGAGATGGCTGCGTCCACTGTAGGGACCCTCCATTTTTTGATGAACTTATCCTCCATGGGATAGACCACCGGAAATCTCTTGGGGGGAGTAAATATTTTATCAGGATGTTCCCAATCCTGGTACATGAGCCCTTCCAATAAAGGGTGAACTGGAAAGGAACAGACAGTCTGGGGAGCTTTTAGCGACCCCAGCGAGGAGACAGTAGTGGTTGATGGTTCCGCAAGGTGCATTTTAAATGCTGATCGGACCATGTTAGTCAAAGACTGAACCCATAATCTTTCAGCTTGAGATGCTGAGAAAGGTTCCTCCACAGTTGATTCCTCTATAACAGAATCAACCTCCTCCTGATCCCCTTCAGGCAGGTCGATCCCTGTATGGGACTGTTGCTCCGCTAACAGGTACTCTGAAGGAGGAGACGGAGATCGGGCGTGCTTTCCCTGTGACAGGGAGGCAGCGATTAATGTTGACAATCTCTCCTCTAATCCTCCCAGAGCTGAGGAAAAAACCTCCTCTGTTACATACACAGGAGCAGGTGAACTGAGGACAGCCACAGTACCAGGCACTCCTGCGGGGTCTCTACGGTCACTAACCTCTGAATTTTCAGGGGAGACTGGTGCAGCAGAAGCATGCCCAAGATCCTCAGAGCCCGATGGAGACCCCTTTTGCTTCCTGGAAGATTTAGTTCCGGAGCTTCTGGACGGCATATTCCTAAGCCCAAAGCTGAGGTATTCCAGCCGTAATACACCCTTTTTACTGAGAATAGTCTAGCACAATTGCTGCTATATATCAGTTGGTGTCTACTAAAGTGCCTTTCTAGGGGATGCCTACATCAACCGCCTGTGTGCCTTTTTACTGTTGCTAGCTCTGTTTGTGCACTTCAATAGCCAGCTTGATTGCTTTTAAAACATGCTGGACGCCCGCACATGCGCAGTAGCGCCGCGGCGCACACCGAGCGTCATCCACCCACTCCGCCCCTTTTCCAGATTGCCTCTATCTAGAGAGGCGCTCGCGCGCGGGCACGTGCGCCTTTTTTGAAAAAACCAGGAGCTAGATGGGAGCCAGGGTCCCTGCCGCAGGGCCCGGGGATGGATGAGCGCAGCAACAGGGCAGAGGAGACAGCTTCCCCACAGAGAACTTACCAACTGCCTGGATTTGACTTCGGAAGAAAAAAATCCACATTACAAGAAAAAGAACCATAGCGGCCTCTAGTGTTTAACACAGGTACCGCGGTCTTACATTTTTTTTTTTCTTGCCTACTATAAAAAAATGTTAAATTTTCTCAGTAGTAACAGGCATACACAGAATATTTAGCGGGAATACCTTAGGTAACAGGCAGAAAGACAAAATAGGCTTGGGGGTCCCCCAATAGAACCAAGTTCCTGCGGGCCCCCACTTACCTTTTCCTCGCCGCAGGACTCTGTTTGGTCCACAGAAGCCCAAACTTCACCTATCACGGCAGGCATTGTAATCAAACCTTCAGGGACCGGGTTCCCAAGGATTCCACTCCCCTGGACCTGTATAGCACCCTGCACAGAAAACACCTTGGTCGTGGGTATGACCAGAGCTCTGGATCCCAGGGTCCAGCCCTCCTAAGAGAGGCATTACAGGCAAAACCTTGCTCTTCTCTTGCAAGGCCCAGGTACCGACCGTTTAGCTATGAAGCTTTTTTGGTCGGATCTGGAATAGCTTACTGAGGCCCAAAAGAACCTGTACGCAAGCTCAGTGAAAAACACATGTTACTTCTTGGCCAACACCTTAGACACTGGCAAAAAACTGAGGTACTCCCGGATGGGAGGGGCTTATATAGGGGAGGGTACTTCCGGTTTTGGAAGTTGCCAGTGCCAGCACCTGAAGGTATCTATATAACCCATTAGTAATGACTATGTCGCTCTGTGAACAAACAGTCTGGGGAGCTTTTAGCGACCCCAACGAGGAGACAGAAGTGGATGATGGCTCCGCAAGGGGCATTTTAAATGCTGATCGGACCATGTTAGTCAGGGACTGAAGCCATAATCTTTCAGCATGTGATGCTGAGAATGGTTCTTCCACTGTTGATTCCTCTACAACAGAATCAACCTCATCCTGATCCCTTTCAGGTAGGTCGATCCCTGTATGGGACTGTTGCTCTGCTAACAGGTACTCTGAGGGAGGAGACGGAGATCGGGCGCGCTTTCCCTCTGACAGGGAAGCAGCGATCAATGTTGTCAATCTCTCTTCCAGTCCTCCCAGAGCTGAGGAAAAAACCTCCTCTGTTATATACACAGGAGCAGGTGAACTGAGGACAGCCACAGTACCAGGTACTCCTGAGGGTGCTCTACGGTCACTAACCTCTGATTTTTCAGGGGAGATTGGTGCAGCCAAAGCAAGCCCAAGATCCTCAGAGCCCGATGGAGACCCCCTTTGCTTCCTGGGATTCTTAGTCCCGGAGACTTTAGACGGCATATTCCTAAGCCCAAAGCTGAGGTATTCCAGCCGAAATACACCACTTACTAACAATAGTCTAGCACAATTGCTGCTATATAAACAGTTGGTGTCTACTAATGTGCCTTTCTATGGGGATGCCTGCATCAACCACCTGCTGTATGCCTTTTTAAATGTTGCCAGCTCTGTTTCTGCATTCCATAACCAGCTGACAACACCTAATTGTGCTTTTTAACATGCTGGGACGCCCGCACATGCGCAGAAGCGCTGCGGCGCGCACAGAGCGTCATCCACCAAGCTCCGCCCCTTTTTCTAGCTCACCTCTATAAATAGAGGCGCGGGCACGTGCGCCTTCGGCGCTCTTTTTGAAAAGGAACTAGGGACAGAAGCCAGGGCCCTGTTTGCCACAGGGCCGGGGGATGGACGAGCATTGCAACATGGCAGAGGAAACAGTTTCCCATCCAGAGAACTCACCATCTGCCTGGATTTTGACTTGGAAAGAAAAAATCCACATGACAAGAAAACAACGTTCCACAGCGGCCTCTAGTGGTTTAACACAGGTACCGCGGTTTAACCTTTTTTTTTTTCCTTTGACCACTCTTAAAATTATTACATTTTTTAGTAGTTACAGGCATGCACAGATATTTAGCGGGAATACCGTTAGGTAACAGGCAGAAAGACATATTAGGCTTGGGGGTCCCCCAATAGAACCAAGTTCCTGAGGGGCCCCCACTTACCTTTTCCCCGCCGCAGGACTCTGTTTGGTCCACAGAAGCCCAAACTTCACCTCTCACGGCAGGCATTGTAATTAAACCTTCAGGGACCGGGTTCCCAAGGATTCCACTCCCCTGGACCTGTATAGCACCCTGCACAGAAAACATCTCGGTCGTGGGTATGACCAGAGCTCTGGATCCCAGGGTCCAGCCCTCCTAAGAGAAGCATTACAGGCAAAACCTTGCTCTTCTCTGCAAGGCCCGGGTACCGACCGTTTAGCTATGAAGATTTTTTGGTCGGATCCGGAATAGCTTACTGAGGCCCAAAAGAACCTGTACGCAAGCTCAGTGAAAAACACATGTTACTTCTTGGCCAACACCTTAGACACTGGCAAAAAACTGAGGTGCTCCCGGATGGGAGGGGCTTATATAGGGGAGGGTACTTCCGGTTTGGAAGTTGCCAGTGCCAGCACCTGAAGGTAAACTATATAACCCACATAGTAATGACTATGCCGCTCTGTGTCCCGTGATGTACGAGAAAGAAAATAGGATTTTTGTACTCACCGTAAAATCCTTTTCTCTGAAGTTCATTGACGGACACAGCACGAGTCTTGACCTTAGGGTTATATGTCTTCTATCAGGAGAGGACTAGGCAGAATCATGTTTAAAAACATCAAACTTGCACAGTACCGCCCAGGGGGTGGTCCTCCTTGCTATAACCCCTGACACTGCATCCAGCAGCTCAGTTCGTCAAAAAGCAGTACAAACATAAAAAAAAAGGGGTGGGTGCTTTGTCCGTCCATGAACTTCAGAGAAAAGGATTTTACGGTGAGTACAAAAATCCTATTTTCTCTTTTGTTCGTTGACGGACACAGCACAAGTCTTGACCTTAGGGACGTCCCCAAGCAGTGTCAAAAAAAGGAGGGGTGGGAACAGCAAGCAAACAAACTTCCACCCAAAACAACCAGAGGTCCTTAACGGAGGAGTTGCAACCTTAAACAGCCGCCTGCAGAACCTTGCGGCCGAAGCAAGCATCCGCAGATGCATTCACATCAACCTTGTAAAACTTAGTGAAAGTGTGAACGGACGACCAGGTCGCCGCCTTACACACCTGGGAAACAGACACTTGATGTCGGAAAGCCCAAGAGGCACCTATTGTCCTGGTTGAATGCGCCGTGACAGGAAAGGGAGGTGCCCGCCCTTTTAGGGCATAAGCCTGAATCACGATCTGTCTGATCCACCGAGAAATGGTGGCCGACGAGACCGCCAGGCACTTCTTTGGACCAACCACAGACACAAACAGTGAGTCTGACCTCTGAAATGGAGCCGTAGCAGACAGATACACCCGCAGAGCTCGGACCACGTCCAAGGAATGCAAAAGCAACCTTTTTGGGGTGCGCCGGCCGAGGACACAAGGATGGAAGCATAATGTCCTCATTGAGATGAAAAGCCGAAACAACCTTAGGAAGAAATGAAGGCTGCGGGCGTAGCACCGCCTTATCCTTGTGGAGGATCAAGTAGGGAGACTTGCAAGACAAGCCCGCCAACTCAGAAACCCTCCTGACTGATGTAATAGCCACCAGAAAGGTTACTTTTTGAGAGAGTGTCAATAGGGGAATCTCTCTAATGTTCTCAAACGGTGGTTTCTGAAGTACCAAGAGCACCAGATTCAAACCCCTTGCACAAACGTACTCACCAGTGAATGAGCCGCCAAGGGTCGTTGAAAGAAGACAGCCAAGGCTGATATCTGCCCCTTAATGGTGCTTAAAGCGGAGGTTCCGCCGACATTTTTTTTTAAAAAGCCAGCAGCTACAAATACTGCAGCTGCTGACTTTTAAAAAAAAGGACACTTACCTGTCCATCGCACCCGCGATGTCGGCAGACGAGGTTGAGCAGTCGCTCGGTCCTCGGATGCTGCTGCCGCCATTCTCGGTGAGGGAATCAGGAAGTGAAGCCTTGCAGCTTCACTGCCCGGTCCCCTACTGCGCATGCGCAAGTAGCACGGCGCGCCGTCACTGGTCCCCGCTCTCTCCTGGGAAAAGTGTGTTTCCCAGAAGAAAGTGGGGGGGGGGGGGTGCGGGTAGGGGCGTGACTGCCGCAGGAGTGTATTCCCGGAAGTGGGTGCAAATACCTGTCTTAGACAGGTATCTGCACCCCCCTCCCCCCTGAAAGGTGCCAAATGTGACACCGGAGGGGGGGAGGGCTCCGAAAAGCGGAAGTTAAATTTTTGGGTGGAACTCCGCTTTAAGGCAAGTTTTTGATCCACTCCACGCTGTAAAAACAGCAGGATCCTGGAAACCGAATATGTACGTGGACGCCACCCCATCTCCTCACACAAAGAGATGTAGGCCTTCTACGTGCGATGATAAATCTTCCGCGAAGATGACTTTCGTGCCCTCAGCATGGTGGAAATTACTGAATCCGACAGGCCTCGGTCCCTTAGCACCTGACTTTCAACAGCTATGCCATTAAAGCCAGTGACTGTAAAGCAGGATGAAGTATAGGACATTGGGACAGAAGGTCCTCTCGCATCGGCAGTCACCAAGGAACATCCGCCACCAGTCGTACTAAGTCGGCTACCAGTGACGCCGAGGCCAATTTGGGGCAATTAGAATCATCGGAATCCCCTCGGTCTCTATTCTGCGAAGCAGACGAGGAAGAAGTTTTAGCGGGGGAGGCATAAATTAGGCGATACTGTCCCCACGGAGCCACCAACGCGTCTGTTGCGTCCACCCAGGGATCTTTGGACCTGGCCACAAACCTCAATACCTTCTGATTGAGTCAAGAAGCCAGGAGAGCCACGTCTGGCGTGCCCCATCTCAGGCAAAGGAGTCAAAACACATCCGGGTGTAGCGACCATTCTCCTTGGTCCAGTATCTGACGACTTAGGTAGTCCGCTTGCCAGTTTTCTACGCCCGGAATGTATACGGCCGATAGAGCCGGCACGCTCCTCTCTGCCCACCGCAGGATGTGAGCGACCTCCAATGCTGCAGCCGAGCTTCTTGTTCCTCCTTGATGGCTGACATACGCCACCGCCGTGGCGTTGTCCGACTGGATCCTGACTGGGCGTCCCTGCAGCCTCTGTGACCATGTGGAGAGGCACCGCCTGATCGCCCGAAGTTCCAGCACATTGATCGGCAGGCGGGATTCTTCCTACGTCCAGCGACCCTGTGTCGACTGTACGCCCCAAACTCCCCCCCAACCGGTCAGGCTGGCGTCCGTCGTGATCACCGACCAGTGAGAAGGAAGGAACGACTTCCCAAACTGGACTGAAAGGCCGGAGACCTCAACCACCAAATCAGGGAATCCCTGACTAGCCGGCTCACCCGGATTTGACAATCCAGGGACAACGGAGATTTGTCCCATTTTGACAAGATCTCCTTTTGCAAGACTCGAGTGTGGAATTGAGCATACGGTACCGCCTTGAAGGTGGCTACCATGAGACCCAGGACTTGCATGCAAAGGCCCAGCGAAGACCACCTGCGGGATGCCAATAGCTTCACTGCAGCCTGAAGAGTCTGCAACTTGTGTGAAGGGAGAAAAACTCTATCCTCTGGGGAGTCCAGAATCAAGCCCAGGTATTTCAGGCGCTGAGTCGGCACCAACACCAACTTCTGGAGGTTCAGTACCCAACCAAACTCCCGAAGAGTCTGGCGATCGCCACATCCTACTTTAATTCTGAGGCGGAAGCTGCTTTCAGAATGTCGTCGTCCAGGTAGCCCACATTAGCGATCCCTCGCTGCCTCAGCAAAGCAAGCACCTTGGTGAAAACTCTTGGTGCCGACGCCAGGCAAAAAGGGTAGAGCTACAAATTGGTAGTGCTCATCTCCGACTGCAAACTGCAGAAACCTCTGATGCCTGACGCATATGGGGACATGCAAGTATGCGTCCTTGAAGTCTAAGTACGCCAGAAAATCACCTGGATGGAGTGCAGCCACCACAGAGCGAACTGATTCCATCCTGAACCTTTGTACTTTTACAAAGCAGTTGAGGGCCTTGAGATCCATGATTGGATGGACCCCGTCCTTTTTTGGGACTACAAACAGATTGGAGTAGAATCCCTGAAACCTTTCCGGTGACGGCACAGGTACTATCAACCCCGCGCATCACCAGGTCCTGCGCTGCCCCAAAGAAGGCGTCCCGACGAGACGGAAGAAGATGAAGGTTGGAGGGAAAAAAATCTGTTTGGTGGACAAGAAAGAGAGACTATCTTGTACCCTGATGAAACTACTTCGCAAACACACTGGTCGGAAAGC
Organism: Rana muscosa; assembly: GCA_029206835.1. Lineage (NCBI taxonomy): Eukaryota > Metazoa > Chordata > Amphibia > Anura > Ranidae > Rana > Rana muscosa. The sequence continues at coordinate 128,996,876 of JARGYO010005626.1, read as the reverse complement.
TGGGAGGTCCACCGAGCTGCAAACTCGCGAAGGCGACCCCCCGCCCGAGAGTCGGGCAGGGGCAAACCTTCATGCTGTTGCAGATTTGTTCGCAGGCTTGTTTGGCTTGCAAAACCAGGGGCGCTTTGGTCCCTCAGCGGGCACCTTGTCGGCCTGGGAACGCTTACCTGCGGGCCCGGGCGGACGAAAAGTACCAGTTACTTACCGGTAATGGTCTTTCTGGTAAGTCTTCCAGGACGGCACAATGAGAGATGACTAGTCCACCTGACAGGAAACACAATCAATCAAAGAGGTTAAAAACCCCACCCCTCCCTGTGCTCCTCAGTTTGTGAAAAAGTACTCCACACTAGTGCACGAGAGTGAAAACAACATACCACAACAACTCTATATATATATATATTAATATACTTAACCAGAGCGGTGGGAAGTAGGCCTGCCGTCCTGGAAGACTTACCAGAAAGACCATTACCGGTAAGTAACTGGTACTTTTCTCAAGACGTCTTCCAGGACGGCACAATGAGAGAGAAGCAAGTAATTTGCAGGCCTACCTTAGGGTGGGACGACCGCTTGCAGGACCTTCCTACCAAATGAGAGGTCCTGAGGCGACAGCAACTCCACTCTATAATGCTTCAAAAAAGTGTTCTGGCTTGACCATGTCGCAGCTTGGCAGATTTGTTCGACCGAAGCTCCGGCCCTTTCTGCCCAGGAGGTCGCCAGAGACCGAGTAGAATGTGCCTTAACCTTCGGGGCTGTCTTAGCAGCCTGGTCAAAGGCTAGGGAGATTGCTTGTTTTATCCACCTAGCTATGGTTACTCTAGAAGCCTGTTGGCCCTTTTTCTGACCAGAAAAATTAATAAACAAGTGGCTGGATTTTCTGAAAATGCTAACTCTATCCAAATAAGAAAGCAGACATCGTCTGACATCCAAACAATGAAAGGAAGCCTCCCTTTCATTCTGGGGATTGGAACAAAAAGAAGGGAGTATTATTTCCTGTGTTCTATGAAATTTTGATACTACCTTGGGAAGGTACAGGGGGTCCTGCCTGAGAACAACCCTGTCCTCAAATAAACAAAAAAACGGCTCTTTAATTGACAGAGCCTGCATATCACCTACTCTTTTGGCTGTCGTTATCGCCAGCAGAAAGGTAAACTTAACTGTGAGAAGTTTAATAGAAATACTGTCTAAAGGCTCGAACGGAGCCTTAGTTAACTGTTCTAGAACCAAGGAGAGATCCCAGGGTGGAACCCTAGAGATCTGTACTGGAGACATTCTGTCCCTAGCTGACAAGAATCTTTTAATCAACGGGTCCTGGGACAATCTTCTGTCCAGGAAGTAAGATAAGGCTGCTACCTGAACTCTTAGTGTCTTGGTAGCCAGCCCCAGATCAACTCCATCCTGGAGAAATTCCAGAATGACCGAAGTTTCCTGTTGGGAAACCTCTCTCTCTGAACACCAGCGAGAGAAGACCCCCCACACCTTAGCATAAATCCGCCTGGTGACCTCCTTTCTACTAGAGAGGAGAGTGGTGATCACTCTCTCTGAACAGCCCTTCTCCCGCAGGTTCTGCCTTTCAAGCACCAGGCCGTCAGTTTGAAGAAGCTGGGCTCTGGGTGGAAGACCGGACCGTGAAGAAGAAGGTCTGACCGAACTGGTAGATGGAGAGAGGGAGCTACAGACCAGTTCTCCAGAGTGGGAAACCAGGCTCTCTTGGGCCACCAGGGGGTGACCAAAATGAGACAGCATTCTGAGAGGTCCAGCTTCTGCAGGATCCTCGGAATCAGACTCAGAGGGGGAAAGGCATAGGCCAGATGAAAACTCCACACCTGGGCCAGCGCATCCACTCCCTCTGAGCCCCATTCCCGGGTCAGGGAAAAGAACCTCTTTAGCTTTTTGTTTTCCCTGCGGGCGAAGAGGTCTATCTCCGGATTGCCGAACCGTTGGCACACCAGATCGAACACCTCTGTGTTCAACTCCCATTCTCCCTGGAGAATCGGGTGGCGACTTAAAAAGTCTGCCTCTACGTTGTGAACCCCTTTTATGTGAACCGCTGTGATAGAGGGAATCTAGATCTCAGGATCTCCAGAGACAAAGCCAGAAGGGTATGCGACCTGGTGCCTCCCTGATGGTTCAGGAATGCCACTGTGGTGGCATTGTCGGATAGAATCTGGACCTCTCGGCCCCTGACTCTCTCCTCGAAGGCCTTTAGAGCCTCCCGGACCGCCAACAATTCCCGGAGGTTTGAGGAGGCGCCCCTCTGACCTCGGTTCCAGGAACCCTGAGCTCTGAGCTCGTCTAAGTGAGCCCCCCAACCCCAGGCGCTTGTGTCTGTGGTTATCCTGAGAGGGCTGGACTGACTCCACAGACGACCCACCAGTAAATTCTGAGGAAGGAGCCACCACCTCAGAGATTCCTTTGCCACAACTGGGATGGGGACCCTGTAGTCTAGAGATTCCCTTGATCCGTCCCAAGAGGATAGAAGGAATTCTTGGAGAGGTCTGGAGTGGAGCTGAGCCCACGGCACCGCTGGGATGCAAGAGGTCATTAGACCCAGCACCCGCATGATGCTTCTGAAGGAGGATTCCTCTGCCTCCAACATACACCTGACCATTGTCATAAGACCTTGGACCTTGTCCTGGGGTAAAACAAGTTTTCTTTCTAAGGAATCCACTAGGAATCCCAAGTAAACTTTCTTCTGTTCTGGGACCATCGAGGATTTTTCTTTGTTGATGATCCACCCCAGGCTTTCCAAGGTGTTCACGACCCTGGCCAGGTCTGCAAGAAGGAGATCTCGACTCTGATTGTAGAGAAGCAGATCGTCGAGGTAGGGGACTACTGCTATACCCTGCAGGTGCAGGTAAGCAATCACCTCCGCCATGATCTTTGTAAAGACTCTTGGACTGGATGACAGTCCGAAGGGAAGCGCAGCAAACTGCCAATGCTGCACTCCCTGGGCGGAAGTGATTGCAAACCTGAGAAAGGCCTGATGTGCTGGGAATATCGGGACGTGTAGATAGGCGTCCTTTAGGTCTATGGTCACCATGAACACCCCCCTCAGAAGAAGCTTCCTGAGAGTGTACACGCTCTCCATCCGAAACCTCTTGCGACGCAGATAAGCGTTCAAGGGTCTCAAGTTTATTATAAGCCGATGCTTCCCTGACGGCTTTGGAACAACGAAAACGTGGGAATAGACGCCCAAACCTTGTTGTTCTGTAGGTACCGGGATAACTACTCCCTGCCTTTCCAGTTCTGAGACATTCTGTACCAGACCTGCAGCTTTTAAGGGGTCCCTGGGTAGATGTGTTACCAGAAACTTCGGGGGAGGGGAGTGAAGGAACTCTAGCTTGTAGCCCTCTTTTAAGATTTGGAGGACATGGGGGCTCTGAGATATGCTTTCCCATCTGGGGAGAAACTGGGAAAGCCTTCCCCCTACCCTTACGTCACTTAGAGTTCTTGTCATTAGGCTTTTGGCTGGAGAAAAGGATACCTCCCTTCTGTTTGTCCTTGCCAGCACTCCACCTCCTAGTATTGACAGGTCTTTTGTCTGAAGACCGGTTCTTACCCTGGGGGCCTCGAAAAAATCTCTTTTTTTCCTTTTTAGGTTTGGTAGGAAAATTCTTACCCTTTTCGGTGGACCTGGACAGGGCTTGGTCAAGTCCTGTACCGAAAAGAAGGGAGCCCTCAAATGGGAGACCACATAAACGGGTCTTGGATGCACTATCACCATCCCAGGTTTTGACCCATACAGCTCTTCTAGCAGAGTTTAAGAGGGCTCCAGTCTTTGCGGTGGTTCTTACGGTTTCTACCGCTGCGTCCGCTAGGTACGCCACCGCGCTACCTATTAGCTGCAACGACTCCAAGACTTCCTTGGATTTGGAAGTGCCTGAAACATGGTCCGTTAATTTTGAGATCCATGCATCTGCATTCCTGGCTACGCATGCTGAAGCCAGCGCCGGGCTCATGGCTGCCGCATTGGCTTCCCAGGCCCTCCGCAAGGTGGTTTCAGCACGCCGGTCCATCTGATCTTTGAGGTTACCAGTATCCTCAAAGGAGAGGTCAGACTGTTTGGATACCTGGGCTAAGGAAGCATCCAATCTGGGTGTTTTGAAGAACCTATCTTCATCTTCCTCCTTGAAAGGGCACCTACGTTTCCACGTTTTTGGTCTTAAAAGCTTCCTTTCAGGATCCTTCCATTCTTCAAGGATAATGTCCTTCAGTGCCTGGTGGACGGGGAAGGTTCTGGGTTGAGACTTCAACAAACCCTGATACATTCTATCCTGTGCGGAAACCTGTTCCGCAGGCTCCTGGATCTCCTCAGAAGCATAAATTGCCCCAAGGAGGCCCTCCATATCATCGGCCGAGAAGATGTGCCTTCCTGGCCTGGAGCCCTCTTCCTCGTCCTCTGCCTGACTATCCACCAGACCCTCATCAGATACTTCTCGATCGGAGATATCTGAATCCTCCTCCGGCTCCGAACCCTGTGAAGGTAGGGATTTTAGAGGCTGCGGCCGTCTTTTAACTACCCTGGGAGTCAAAGAACTCTCCTGAGAGGAAGAGCCCCCCCCCACTTGTCTGAGGTTCTGGTTCCCTAGACTTGAGTGAGGATTGAAATTCCTTAAGCGTAGTCAGCATCTGGGTCTGGACAGACAGGAAGTCTTTCATGACCTGAGATGTTTCTTTTCCAGCCAATTTCTGAATGCATTTAAAGCAGAAAGGTCTAGAATAGTCTGGAGGCAACCTATCGTTGCAGTAGCCACATCTTTTGATGCGAGCAGGGGCTTTAGAGGGACGGCTGGTAGACCCCTGGGCAGTGACGTCCCCTCCTGCAGAAAAAACAAATATACACAGGGAATTTTTTAGTACCAAACACCCCTGTGCAGAGCAAAAGGGGGAAGAGTCGGGGTACCTCCCCCATCATAACCCCTGCTGGCTGGGTAGGACCCACCTCCTGTGGCCTCCTCTGTAGCCTTGGCCGTACCGGGCCTTTCCTCATGCTCCATGCGCCGTCCGGGCTCGAACCGTGTCGCTAAGAGCAAACAGGAGGAATGGGCGCCTCTTTTCCTGGCATCTTTATAGTGGAAGCTGGCTGAAAAGACGCCGGCCGTCGCCATCTTGCCGTAGACCGGAAACGGGAAGTGGCGCGGCGCGCGGTCACGTCATTCTGGGCGCTAGAGGAGGAAATCAATGAGTCCTCCAGGCCATGGGAAAATGGCGCCGCACATGCCTGAGCGGCGCCAATAGCCAGAACAGCGCTTCACCGCTGGGTTCACCACCGCATCTGCGGGAGACCTGCCAGCCCCCCCTCCGAAGTGGACACCCACCAGGTAGGGAGAAAAAAGAGGAAACATTTGGCCCCTGAAGCTTCCAGGTACCCTGTACCTTAGGGCTTCAGAAAACTCAGGGGGGTTCTTCAAGGCTATTCCTTCCCCCCTGAGTATGTTACAACAAAAGGGGGACCCCCCAGGAAGGATGAGCCCGTCCTGCTAGGTCCAGAGGCTTCCTAAGCGTTCGACCTAGGTCCCAGGGGGAGACCTCCAGCACCAGGCCTTTAGGTCTTTAGAAAATAACAAACGGTTTCGCTGTGGGGAAACACAATCAAAAACTGAGGAGCACAGGGAGGGGTGGGGTTTTTAACCTCTTTGATTGATTGTGTTTCCTGTCAGGTGGACTAGTCATCTCTCATTGTGCCGTCCTGGAAGACGTCTTGAGAAAAAAACGATTCTGAGCAGAAAAGGAGGGCCCTGGCCTACGGCAAGGCTCCTTACCTTTTCTGGATTGTGGGAGCAGCGTGCTCTTACCCCCAGTGCCATTTTTAATAATGTCATCCAGCGAGGCTCCAAATAGCCTCTCTCCCTGGAAGGGCAAATCCGCCAGAGCCTTCTTGTATGTCTGGTCCGCGGACCAGCATTTTAGCCAAATCAGGCGACGTAGCACCACAGCAGAAACTGAGGCTCTGGAAAGCAAGAGAGCTGCATCTAAGGCCGCATCGCAGACATACTTAAGGCCATGCACCAACTGGTCGGCCTGTTCCACGCAGACCGGGGAAGCCTGTTGCTTTTCCAACTCGAGGTGCAACAATTTTGCCCATTCGGTAAGTGTCTGTGGCACCAGGCCCGTGGCCAACACTGGCCGCAAAGCTGACCCCACTACCATGAACATGGACCGGGCCACCGCCTCTGCCCTCTTGTCTGCAGGGTCCTTAAAAGCAGGGGTCCCCTCCACCGGAATCGTGGTTGTCTTTTTTAACCTGTATACTGGGGGGTCCACAATCGGGGGAGATGTCTATTTTTTCAGGAAATACTCCTCAAAGGGGTAACGGACCGCCATGCGTTTTGGGACCAAAAAGGTCCGATGCGGCCGTTCCCATTCTTTGTATATAAACTTATCAAAATAAGTTAGGTAGGGAAACACATTAGCAGTGCGGGCCGGCTTGTGGGACCCAAAAGAGAGCGACACATCAGTAGATGCCCCCGCCGTATCCTCCAGTTTTAGGGTCTCCTGCACTGCGGTGATAAGTGCTCCAACAAGCGCCCTTTCCTGCGCTGACCCAGACACAGAGTCATCCTCACTGTCCGAATGGTCCTGGTCTGCATCCTCGACACATCAGAACAGGGGCCATGTGCCACGGCAAGGCCCGAGTCTAAATCAGAGATTTCCCCAGAAGATGGTGGGGGGAGGGGGCATTTTTACCCCCCTTGCACCCGCACACCGCTTCCACCCTGGCAACAAAGGACTCCAGGACCGCCGACAAAGCGTCCATAGGCACCGCAGGTGCAGGGGCACCGGTTGCCACCACAGTGATGTCTGGGGAAGAAGCACCAGCTTCTGACGCCATGCTGACCCACACTCGCCTGACAACCGTTAGGGACCAAAAGGCAAGGTACACAAAAAAATTCCACCCTCCTAGCTGCCACAGACTGAGGGGCCCCCCAGAGGACTCACCACCCTGACCCAGGTACTGCACAGTGCTGCCATCCACTCTCTCCTGTGTCTGAGGTGTTCTATGCTGTTCGCGCCGTTCAGAAAGAATATTCCCAGCGCTAGAGGCCAAAACTAAGCTGGGGCTACAAGAAAATGGCCGCCTCAGCAAAACGAGTGTAAGCTACAAGAAAAAACAAGCGTGGGCTCCGCCAAAACGGCCGTCCTGAGGTAAAGAAAATGGCTGCGAACATGCTGATCCTCTGAGGCATCCCACATGGACAGACCAAGAACACCTCCACTGTGGAGAGCGGACCCAACCCAGAACACCCAGTGCAGCCCTCAGCCAGGACTCGGAGACCACCCCCCCCGGAGGACCCCCGGTCAGGTACACAGCAGGCCCAGCCACCACAGATGCAAGGGGAGGAGGGAAAGGACAGGGAGAGAAGAAAGGGAGAGTGAGAGACCCCCTAGTCGACCTCCCCAGGAATGCCCAGCTGTTCCATCCTGCCGAAACAGGTGGAACCCTACTTTCCCAGTCCTGCGGGGGACTGCTGGACGCATTCCGGACAGACCCATCACCCGAGCGGTACGGGGTGGTTGTCGGCCACGGCACACTGTGACTCGGACAGCAGTAGCCCGGTCATATGTGTGTCCCCCGTAGCATATAGCTCACCGGCCACCCCTGCAGCAAACGGGGCATGTCGTGGCCGACCCAGCGCATAGCTAAAGGTCTGCTCACGCTCGATGGCCGGGCTGGGGAGACTACCAGGATCTATATTATCCAGCCTGTCACCCAGCCGGCTGTTGATAGTAGATCACCGGATCAAAAAAGTAGAAAAAAGCAAAAAATCTCCAGGACCAATGGTCCCAACAGAGAGCCAGGTCCTTCTCCTATGCTATGCAGAAAAAAACTGAGCTGCTGGTTGCAGTGTGAGGGGTTATAGCCAGTAGGACCGCCCCCTGGGCGGTACTGTGCAAGTTTGATGTTTTTAACATGATTCTGCCTAGTCCTCTCCTGATAGAAGGCATAACCCTAAGATCAAGACTCGTGCTGTGTCCGTCAATGAACGAAAGAGAAATTTTTTTTTTTTTAAAAGAAAAAGTAGAACCCCTGGCAAGTTTTATCACGGTCATCTCTTCGCAAAGAATATTTTCCCCTCATCTAATGTTAATATTCTAGTGAAACCCATTGTTTTGTGTGTGGCATGGTGCCAGCAGGGTGGAAAGAAAGGGGGGGGGGACCTCCCCAATAGGGACAAAGCAATTCAAATTTGCCAAATGTTCTAAACTTTTCCCGCCCTAGTAAAGAAAAAGAAAAAAAAACTGAAGCTAATCTTCAAGACATTTCTGATGTACAGCAATCTTTTACATTTGCAAATCTGTAATATTTTAAAAGAAAAAGCACTGCAGTAGCTACTTGGAATAAACTTAAAGTGTAAGGCCCCATGCACACGAGACGCTGTTATTTGCTGTTGAACGCGTGTTCAGAGGCAGTTGGACGCTTTTTTCAACTGCTCCTGAACCCATTCAATGTTATCCTATGTGTCCATGCACACACTCTCGTTTTTTGGCGTTTACAAGCAGTTGCGTTTAACCTCGTTTTTCCAGAAGCAAAAAAATGGGTTCAGACGCAAAAGTTTTCCACGTTTCAGACGCTAAACGCGGCTAAACGCGGTACCGGCGTTTTGCCGCGTTTGCGTTTATAAGCGTTTTTAAAGGTGACCTATTTTTTAACATTAGAAATCTCAAAAATGATGGCAAATGATGAAAAACTATTAAAAAATATAAAAGAAAACTGTAATTGCTTGCATTGCATTGTGGACAATCCACAACTTGTGGCAGGTAACGTGGCAAGTGGACAATCCACAGCTTGTGGCAGGTGACGTGGCCAGGTGACGTGGCAGGTGACGTGGCAGGTGACGTGGCCAGGTGACGTGGCCAGGTGACGTGGCAAGTGGACAATCCACAACTTGTGGCAGGTGACGTGGCCAGGTGACGTGGCCAGGTGACGTGGCAAGTGGACAATCCACAACTTGTGGCAGGTGACGTGGCCAGGTGATGTGGCCAGGTGACGTGGCAAGTGGACAATCCACAACTTGTGGCAGATGATGTGGCAAGTGATACGCTAAATACAAGTACACTGCTGCTCTCTCAGCTGCTGCTACTCACTCTGGTCTCACAAACTGGCTGAAATGGTTAAAATGTACTGTTTTTTGAGCTTAGGGAGGGTCTATGATGAAACGCTTATAAACGCAAACGCGGTAAAACGCCGCTAAACGCGGCCGCAAACGCGGCAAAACGCGCGTTTATAAACGCCGGTTTCAGCGTTTAAAAACGTTTGTTCAGCAGAGTTTGCACCTGCGTCTCGTGTGCATGGGGCCTAACTCCACTTTTGTTGAGAAAAAAAATTCCCTTCTGGGTGATTTATGTACATTACAAGGATTTTGACAAACTTTGTTGCAGATTGCTACCTTTGGTTATTCTGAAGAAATCCCTGTGTGTTTCTCTGTTCCCATGTGCAAAAGTGAGTCTAATGGGAGTGGTTTCTTAGATATCAAGCAGCTGCAGCACCTGCAGGGCTCTTATGAGGAAAATTGCAGGGCATGCATCCCTTTAGATGCGATTTGCCATTGGGAGTGTCTCACCAAAATTGAAGCCTGCTGTAGGCTGATGTCCTAGAGCCAGTGCAGGGCCAGGCAACATCACGACAATTAATGAAGAAAAGGAATCTGGACAGCCGCACTCCAATAGAAGCCTTTATTGTAGTAGATAATCTAAGTTAATGTGACAACAGAAGCAGTGTAAGATAGCTGACGCGTTTCACATCACCGTTGCCTAATCATAGCAATGGTGATGTTGTGAAACGCATCAGCTATCTTACCCTGCTTCTGTTGTTACATGAACTTTGATTATCTGCTACAATAAAGGCTTTTATTGGAGTGCGGCTGTCCAGATTCCTTTTCTTCATTATTGCTTGTGCTGAACCTGAACCTGTTACTTCAACACTGAGAAGGGCGTCGCTTTCAGTTCACGTCCTGGAGCGCTTCATCTTTTTTCTTTTATCATGACAATTACGTCGGGATCCCCCCACATGCTTGGACCGGCAATGGCTTAGCCTCTCAGCAAGCCGCTGAGAGCCTGAGCTGGCAGCTCCCACCCCCTCAGAACAGAGAGCTAGTGACCGACAGTCACAGTCTCTCCGCTCAGGGAGCCCTGAGAACCGAGCAATCAGCAGTGTTAGATCGCTTGGTTCTCAGTGTTAGAGCTGGCGGGGGAGCGATGCTGCATCCACCTAGGCAAGTATGCTGCTAAAATAAAATAAAAAGTCAATACTTCTCTTTTAATTGGTTGAAAGGTGGGGGGGGGGGGGTTACTCCTCTGACTCATTCAGCTAAATATTTAATGTAAGCTTGAGCTATTGAGGACCATAAACATGCTTTTCTGAAAGGCAGTTAAGATTAGTTAAATGTGTGTAACAGAAATCAAAGTTCCACCTGCTCATTGTAAATAAGTCATTATTAAACGTCTTCTTTTTGTTATTCAATGGTGTTCCAGCACAAACCCAAAAGTTAGTTATCACCAGCAGGCTAAAGATAGAGGCTGCTGGTGGTCTGGTGCCGTTCCAGGATGGACGTGTAGTGTGCGAGCTCCCGTCCCGAGGTCCAGCAACTTCAGCTTATCAGCTTACCTGCTCCACCGGACATGGTGAGAACCGCTCGCAGTGCCTCGGCAACCCGTTCCCGATCCCCGCTGAACACCGACACCCCGCTGAGTCAGCAAATCCCCGAGATATTCCGGTCACGGCCTACGGCCAGGATGCAGGCCTCGCAAGCAGCCTCCTCCCAAGCGCCACGCGCCCAGAGCTCCAGCCCGCAGCGACCCGAGGAGCAGAGATCCCCAGGTCTGGCAACGGGGATGACTCACCCCCCGGCAGTGAGCCTTAATGACCTGCACAGCGTCGCTACGGATATTAAAAACACCCTCATGGCGGCCATCTTGGACATGAGGTCGGACATACACGCCATGACGCTTAGGGTGGAAGAGGTGGAATACGCTCAAGCCCGCCAAGACACAGCGATTTGTCACATTCAACAGGTAACAGAGTCGCATGCGATCCACCTCAGGGAGATCAATCGCCACATGGAAGATTTAGATAATCGCGGAAGGCGTCACAACCTTAGAGTGAGGGGTATTCCAGAAATGATCGATGCCAGCCAGCTCCCAGTGGCAGTAACTACCATCTTTAACGATCTACTTGAAAGAGCCCCTGATACCCCGATCGCGTTCGAACGGCTCCACAGGGCACTGCGCCCGCGGGGAAGGGACACAGATCCCCCACGGGATGCAGTCTGCTGCCTCACAGACTTTCCCTTGAAGGAGGAAATATTACGCAAGGCCAGACACCGCAACCAACTGTCTTTCCAGGGAACGGATATTAGAATCTACCAGGACCTATCTAACATCACCCTGCAGCGCAGACGCGAGCTACGTCCCCTCCTGGAAACACTGAGGGCCAGATCCATAATCTACCGATGGAAGTTCCCCTTCTGCCTGACAGCAACTCACCAAGGCCGCACAGCCAATCTAAAAGTCCCGGAGGATTTAGACCACTTCTGCACGGCCATGGAGATACCGTATGTGGAAGTACCAGACTGGTACAGCGACTTCCGTATACCGCCATTCAGAAGAGTCACCTCCATGGAAGGTATCGCAGAAGCAGGCAACTTTAGTATCGGCCGCCGACGCTCTCACCCACCTCCTCCCCACACTCCTTCAAAGGATCAAAGAGCCCCGCGTAATGGTAGCCCGACGGCTTCTCCAGTGCCCCGCAAAGCACGCATCGCCTAACAAGAAACATGAATACCGTCCTTCTGTTTCCACCTCACAGCTGGACTCTGGACCACTCCAATTCGCAGGTAACTTTATACAGCAATCCCTAGGGAACACTGGCAGAACGGTTGGTACCCTCTTTCCCTCTTGGACAACTCCCGAAGGTTTCCCCGGTCGCCCTAACTTCCTTATGTCGGGTCAGAGACTACCTTCTCCCGCACTGATTGTCTTTTCCTCCTTCTCCTCACACTGTATTCATTCTTGCTCATCGGCTGTACCCTTTTTCTATTGAAGCCTTCTTCCTACATTCTCCTATCTACTCCAATGCAGCTAATGACATGTCGATATATAATCCCCCGATTGCATTATGTGCTGTCTTTCTCCCCACAGGCCCTACTAGCTCCTAGCTCCTGAATTTTCTGCTTTACAGCACTGAGGGTGGTCGGGGATCCGAGGGGGACATGCACAGGTGTGTGGCCTACGTGGATGTCGGGTAGAATCCATTCTCAGGTTTGGGAATGGGCGTGCCCCCCTCGGATTTAGACAGCCTGCCCTTAACCCCTGGGTATGATTTTGTTTACTATGTTTTTGTTTACTATGTTTTGTTTGCTATGTTATCCATATTTGGATTTTTGATGTCAGCCATAACTGCAGATGCATACTTGTTCACGGTAACGCAAGCTGTACGTTCTGTTCTGTTCTGTTTTAACTAATTCACCATGTTACTGACTCTGTTCCCTGCATATTCCTCTAAACCAAAGTATATGCCCCCTATTCTCTGTCATGTGACATCTGAAATTTGAGCAATACACTTAATTTCTTATCCCCCTCTTCCACACAAACCCCCAGATTACACAATGCTAAACATCCTCCTCTAATTGCCGAATAAATGCCCTTACAACTCCACAGCCTTCATGCTTTATGAGAATAAGCCGTTACACACAGCCCTGAAGTCACCTACGAATCACCCTCTCACCATGTCCTTATAGGATGACCTGTCCGTCATCTACACAACAAGATTACTCCTCTGACACCAAAATGAGCCATAGATGACGCTAACAATCAGCAGCGTCTGTTATCCTTAAGACCTCATAGAGAGACGCAGACCTCACCTCTCTCTAGTTGAACTCCACCTACCGCTCTCACACACAGCGGACTCTGGTAGACACCGCTGAACCTCACCGGTACCCCCACTCCTAATTGGTGGGCTTGCAGGTCAAGTCCCACACCCGGTATAATACCCCATCCCCCTACCTGTCCCCTCCTTCCTCCCTGGTTATCTTCCTCCTCAACGTCCTAACCTCACCTACCCCACATCTTCCCTTCTCCCCATCCGCATAACCCCCCCCCCTTTCTTTTCCTCCCGTCTCTGACTTCCCCATATCCTCCCGCCCCCCACTCGCTTAAACCTCTACTACCAACATGAGCCCCGATAATGTCCGAGGCGCCAACCTGTCCCTAAAGGTAGTCTCCCTTAACGCCAAAGGACTGAACATACCTGAAAAGCGAACACAACTCTTTTCCCTCATGCGCAGCATGAAAGCTGACATAATCTTCTTACAGGAAACCCACTTTTGTAAGAAATCAGTTCCCAACATGACTAATCGCCTCTTCCCCCATAGTTTCCATGCCACCTCACCTATCTCGAAATCCAAAGGAGTCTCCATAATCATTTCCAAAAACCTTCCCATCCAAATTACAGACACTCACCTTGACGAACTAGGCAGGTATATCTTCCTAAAGGGGACACTCAGGAACAAACCAATCACTTTGGCTAACATATACAGCCCCAACTCGTCCCAAGTTCCCTTTTTTAGGGCTGTAACAAGACACCTAACCAATTTCCAAGAGGGTATTCTTATACTGGGAGGGGATCTCAATGTACCCCTGAACCCCCTTTTAGACACCTCGTCGGGGAAATCCCACCTACCATACAGGGCGCTCCGACAAATCAGAAAATGTTTCCAAGAACTCTTGCTCCACGACACATGGCGCACCTTACACCCGAACGTAAAGGATTTTACATTCTTCTCCGCCCCACATAACAAATATTCACGACTAGACTACATATTTCTTACCCAACAGGATCTCCCGTCCCTGAAAGCAGCAACCGTCGAACCGATGACCTTCTCGGACCACCACCCTATCTCAATGACCCTCACTTTCCCTGAAAAAGTATACCGCTCGCAAATTTGGAGACTAGACCCTTCCATCCTGACAGACAAAACCAAAGAATTAGGGATTCAAACTTGCCTAAGCAATTATTTCACTGAGAACAACACCCCGGACATTTCTAAACTTACTCAGTGGGCGGCTCACAAATGTGTTGTCCGAGGGAAATTGATTTCCCTGGGGGCCGCAATTAGAAAGGAAAAACGGGCCAAACTGGCTGATCTCTTTTCCAAACTTAATAAACTAGAAGCACTACACAAACGAAACCTGGCCCAGCAAACCCTCGTAGAACTACTAGAGACTCGTACACTCATTCAGGAAGAATTGGGCCATCACCTCAGGAAGAAATACACTCTATCTCAGAAACTTTTTTACGAATTCGGCAACAAAAGTGGCCATCTTCTTGCTCAAGCCTTACGCAAGAAAAGGGCTGCTAATACGATACACCACATACAATCCCCCACGGGTAAGACTCTCACGAATAACAATGACATAGCCAGAGAGTTTGAGAAGTACTACTCGTCCCTATATAATCTAGATAAATCCGAACCCCCTACTACCTTATCGAATGACAGACCCAATGATATTAACTCGTTCTTAGACCAATTTGCTCCAGGAAAGCTCCCCACTGACACCACCACGATTCTGGAATCCCCGATCTCTATTCAGGAATGGAAAAAAGCTTTAAAACAACTTAAGCCTGGTAAGAGCCCGGGACCTGATGGTCTTTCCGCCGTATATTTCAAGACATTCTCAGACCTTCTTCAACAACCCTTCCTTGACGCCTTCAATACACTCTCTCCCACAAATCCTTTCAAAAGCGAAATGTTAGAAGCACATATCGTTGTTATCCCCAAAGAAGATAAGGACCCCACCCAAACGGGAAATTATAGACCAATCTCATTATTGAATGTAGATGTCAAAATCTTTTCTAAGATTTTGGCAAACAGACTCTTACCGCTTCTCCCTTCCTTAATCTCTCATGACCAGACCGGCTTTATCCCTGGACGTGAAGCCAGGGACAACACTGTTAAAGCAATAAACTTACACCACCTTATGACACAGACAACCCAAAAAGGCCTGTTTTTGTCACTCGATGCGGAGAAGGCGTTCGACAGAGTAGCTTGGGACTATACGACAGCGGTTCTGAGGGCCATAGGATTGGGCCCATATATGTTAGGCCTAATCCTGTCACTATACACGGGACCATCTGCTAAGGTACGGGTCAACAATACTCTGTCGGACGCCTTTCCCATCGGAAATGGCACAAGACAGGGCTGCCCCCTGTCCCCCATCCTCTTTGTACTCACACTTGAACCATTCCTCCGTAAACTGACATACAACCCAGATATCCAAGGTATAAGTTCCTCCAAAAGAGAATATAAATACGCTGCTTTCGCAGACGATATTTTGTTGTTCCTGTCGAACCCACTGATCTCCCTACCAAACCTTCTTTCTGAATTTAAACAATTTCAGTTCCTCTCCCACCTTAAAATTAATTTCTCGAAATCCTTTGCCCTTAATATAACATTACCTCAACACATAGTTGATCAATGTAAGGCTAACTTCCCGTTCCAATGGAAACATGATTCCATCACATACCTAGGGATACAACTCCCTTCCAAACTCTCAAACCTCTACGCTAAAAACCATGTTCCTATCCTACACAGAATATCCTCTGATCTTGAAACATGGAACAAACCGCTTTTCTCTTGGTTTGGCAGAGCGGCGATCCTCAAAATGAATGCCCTCCCGAGAATACTCTATATATTGCAGGCGATCCCTATACATATACCTCCGGCCTTTTTTAAATCTTATAGAAACATATGCACTAAATTCTTATGGGGGAACCGTAGACCCAGAATCAGCTTTACGCAGCTCACCCGACCTAAAAGACTTGGGGGCATAGGCCTCCCCAACCTTCTCAATTATTACACTGCTACACACCTTACCAGGATAGTGGACTGGAATACTCAATCTCTCCACAAAGATTGGGTTTCCCTAGAAGCATCTTTTTCTGCTCTCCCTTTGGAGTCTCTCCCATGGTTACTCTCACCCCACGTCCCCTCTGAATTACACGTACACCCACTTATAGGCCCAACCTTGCAATGCTTCAAAAAGCTTTGCTACCGATCACCCATATCTTCGATTCCCGGCCCACTGACACCTGTAAAAATGAACCCTGGGTTCCCACCAGGTATGCACGCAAAGTTTCTTACCGATAACTGGACACAGAGCCCAATTAGACCACATCAGTTCTTCCTCCGGGGCAAACTATTGTCTACATCCCAACTCTCCTCCCAACTAAACAAGCCACCCATTCCCCCTTGGACATATATTTTAATTGCTCATTTTCTAAAATCCCTTAACAAGAATATACAATGCTCCAGAGAACTCACCCCTTTCGAAAAGCTATGTATCCAAACGACACCCCAATCTCATCTAGTTTCTACCACACATGAACTCCTCTTCGCCGAGATGAAAGCTAACGAGACCTTAGCCTGTAAGAACTGGGAGTCAGACCTCTCGGTATCTCTTTCAGCGGAACAATGGGAACTAATTTTCCTCAACATACATAAAGGGTCGACGAATGTGTCGACCCAGGAAAACGGCTTTAAGATCCAATCTAGATGGTACCGCACGCCCACCCTTCTGCATAAATATAATCCCACAATCCCAGAGGTTTGCTGGAGATGTCTCCGGGAAAGGGGAACCCTTCTCCATATCTGGTGGTCCTGTCCATCTCTAAAAGACTTCTGGGAAAAGGTATGCCATATAACCTCTCGAGTCACCTCATATCATTTGGACCTTTCCCCTTCTCAATTCCTTCTACACCATTCACCCCTGTCGCACAATTCCTATCACAAATCCCTAGCAATGCACATGATCAATGCGGCAAAGCAGTGTATCCCTATACACTGGAAATCGACTCACCAACCAACCATAAAAGAATGGTTTAACAGAATATGCAAAATTGAGGAAATGGAAAATCTTATACATATTGCAAGAGAGACTCCGTCATCATTTAGTAAAAAATGGGCCTGCTGGTTACACTATAAAACGACCCCAGAATTTGCAAACTCCCTGAACCCTGACAAAGGATAAATTACTCCTCTGAGAATTGTCATTAAAAATCTACGACGTGCCAGGATCTCCCCTTAACCCTAAACCTTACAAAGACACCTCTCTCCTCCTATATCTCCCCCTATACAGATCCGCCCCTAGTTTCTCATAACACGCCCCTTGAACACCCCAAGGGGTCGGGGAAGTCAGAGACGGACCCCCTGCCAACGCCATCCCTTCCTGCCTCACTCCCCTCCCCTCGATCCCCACCCCACCCCTTCTCCTTCCACCACTTACCCCCTCCTACTTTCTCATCCACAAGCTTCTGTACAATACAACCACTAACATAGCTCCAGCCTACACTACCGCATTCATACACTCTCAACGAAATAAACCTGTTTATAGCTCCTTCCCTCCCTTTCTGCCATATTGCACCTGTTGGCCTTTCCCTCCCACACAGACCAAAAGTCCATAACGGCATCCGTGAACCTACCTAGCTCTAACCTACCAACAAGATCTATCCCCGTCAATGGTAGTGGACTTTGACTAGACCCCACAACTACCTTGAATTAAGGTAGCCCACCCCAACACGGCCTAGTTCATGAAGGATGCACATAGCCATTTAATTTTCACTACCCGCAAGTTGAATTGTATGTGACACATGTTATTCATCCATGTTTTGTGGTTGTATTAATACCTTATTGTACTACTATTGTTCAAGATATCTGTAAATGCTTTTTACATTTCAATAAACTGTTTTTGGAAAAAAAAAAAAAAAAAAGATAGAGGCTGCTGCTGCTCTGTGAGAATACCAGTCTGTCTACAGCAGTCTGACACTACCCCAGTTTATTTACAACTACATCTCTCCAAACAGCAACACAATCGTTGTACATAATCGCTGCCACACTTAGGCTTAGAGACACTTTAAATGTAACATCTCTACAGCTTAAAAGGTGAAAAGCCAGCAATAAAACAGCTACGTAATAACATGAAAATGCATTTTAATTAAGTCTAATCCTTGCAAATGAGAACATTACAGTGACATGAGCTCCAAACAAACTTTGCTTCCAAAGTTCTTTATAAAATGAAGCACTGACAGCATGGGATACATAACAATTTCACCCTTTGCAAATCTTTCTCAAGTGCTGAACTCTAACATTCTAGAAATAAAGTTGTTACAATATTAATTTGTGTCCTTTTGTGGTATTTAGAGTGCAAGGAAAACATAATGTCCAAGTTAATAAAGAAAATAATTAAAAGAAATACATTTCCCTGTGGGGGAGCGAGAATGATTTGAAGCAATATTTTGTTAGCCAAGAGTTGTGCTCTCAGGCGGCTTCTCTCAAATTACCTATTACAGACGCAGTATTTGACTTACTGTGTTAGTTGGATCTTCTTGTAATATCCTGTCATATATCTGGAGAGCATCATCATACCTGTTCCAAGGAAGAAAGTGAAAACCGCTTATGGAAAATGACTTCCAGAAAACCTACACACAACTAAACAAACATAACCAGTCTGCATTAAAAAAAAAAAAAAAAAAAAAAATATTACATCTAACCAAAAATTATATTTTGAATCATGCCCTTTAGGAAGTGACTCACCCAATTGCTTTTCTTAAAGTAAAACTGTACTTTGTCCATGAAGGGCAAAGAAATAGCTTTGCTTAAATATTAAGCAACCTTTCGCACATGCTGTCCGTTTGTCCCGTTTTTCATCCATCTGTTGACGGATGAAAAACGGACATCAATGCATCTCTATGGAAAAACTGATGTAAATGGACGATCATCCGTTTACATCCGCATTCGTCATCATCCGTTTTTTTTTTAAACTGATTTAGGCCCCTTTCACACGGAGGTCCGTTCAGGTCCGCCTGTCAGTTTTTTAGGCGGACCTGAAACGGATCCTCCATGTAGCCCTATGGAGGCACGGATGTCAGCGGAGACATATCCGCTGACATCCGCTCCGCCAAAGTGTGACGGAGGAAAACCCTATTTTTTTCCTTCCGTCGGCGGAGCGGATCGGATGACAACGGACTCTACGGTCTGTCATCATCCGATTCCCCATAGGGGAGAGCGGCGCTCTGACAGGGCGGTCCCTGCACAGTGTGCGGGGACCGCCCAGTCATCCGTCGGCTCAGTGGGGATCAACGGAGCGATCCCCGCTGAGCAAGCGGAGCTTCACGGGGCGGATCTGCACGGATCCGCCCCGTGTGAAAGAGGCCTAAGGGCTCTTTCACACGGAGGTCCGTTCAGGTCCGCCTGTCAATTTTTTAGGCGGACCTGAAACGGATCCTCCATGTACCCCTATGGAAGCACGGATGTCAGCGGAGACATGTCCGCTGACATCCGCTCTGCCAAAGTGTGACAGAGAAAACCCTATTTTTCCTTCCGTCGGCGGAGCGGATCGGATGACGACGGACTCTACGGTCCGTCGTCATCCGATTCCCCATAGGGGAGAGCGGCGCTCTGACAGGGCGGTCCCTGCACAGTGTGCGGGGACCGCCCAGTCATCCGTCGGCTCAGCGGGGATCAACGGAGCGATCCCCGCTGAGCAAGCGGAGCTTCACGGGGCGGATCTTCACGGCCCGCCCCGTGTGAAAGGACCCTAAAGCTCTATTTTTCTTCCACTAAAAAAAATGGATAGAACGAAAAACAGATGTAAAAACTGACAAATGGACAATTTTTCATCCGTTTTTGCATGGGTAGTGGATGTAAAAATAAAAAAAAAACTGATGAAAAAACCGATGAGCACTAGAGCTGCACAATTAATCGTTAAAAAATTGCAGAGTTTCCAGATTCTTTCATGTAACAAGTGGGGTTGGGCCGAATACCCCCCCCCCCCCCCCCCCGTTCGGTTCACACCAGAACCTGCGAACAGACCTAAAGTTCGCGCAAACTTTAGAACCCTATTAAATACAATGAACTCGAACGTCCGAAATCAAAAGTGCTAATTATCAAGGCTAACATGCAAGTTATTGTCCTAAAAAGGGTTGGGGACCCAGGTCCTGCCCCAAAGGACATGTATCAATGCAAAATAAAGTTTTAAAAACGTCCGTTTTTTCAAGAGCAGTGATTTTAATAATGCTAAAAGTGAAACAATAAAAGTGAAATATTCCTTTAAATTTCGTACCGAGGGGTGTGTATAGTATGCCTGGAAAGCAGCGCTTGTTTACCGCGCTTAGAACTGTCCCTGCACAAAGTGTCATTTCTGAATGAAGGAATTGTCGGCTCCCGTCAATTCAGAGAAAAGTAATTGATAAAAAAAAATAAAAAATGCGTCACAGACCCCCAAAGCATCCTCCCCATGTTGAGGGCATGTGGCCTGGTACGGTTCAGGAGGGGGGGAGCTCTTCCCTCCCCCCCTCTTTTCCTGCGGCCTGCCAGGTTGCGTGCTCGGATAAAGGGTCTGGTATGGATATTTGGGGGGAACCCCACATCATTTTTTTTTTCAAATTTGACGCAGGGTTCCCCTTAATATCCATACCAGACCTGAAGAGCCTGGTAATTGAATTTGGGGGTACCCCCACGCATTTTTTTTAATCAATGACTTTTTTCTGTATTGCCGGGAGCCGACAATTCATTATAGCCGCGAGTGCTTTTAAATTACTTTTTTTCCTTCAGAAATTACACTTTGTGCAGGGACAGTTCTAAGCAAGGGAAACAAGCGCTACTTTACAGGCATACTATAGACACTCTCTCTCCCCCCCCCCCCCCCCGGTACGAAATTCAAAGGAATTTTTCACTTTTATTGTTTCACTTTAAGCATTATTAAAATCACTGCTCCCGAAAAAAACGTCCGTTTTTAAAACTTTTTTGCATTGATACATGTCCCCTGGGGCAGGACCCAGGTCCCTGGTCCCCAAACACTTTTTAGGACAATAACGTGCATATAAGCCTTTAAAATTAGCACTTTAGATTTCACCCATAGACTTTTACAGAGTGTTCCGCAGCTTTTCGAATTTGCCGCGAACACCCCAAATTGTTCGCTGTTCGGCGAACGTGCGAACAGGAAAATGTTCGAGTCGAACATGAGTTCGACACGAACTCGAAGCTCATCCCTAGTAACAAGTGTAGAGATTTCTCTGCTCACTCTGGCAGTCTGCCAAGTTTTTAACAACATTGTCTGTGCTAGTAGATAAGTAGAAACATTGTAACTCTTCCTTCAAAGGGATAAACTTTTGTGTGTAAATGCAGGAAGTTTAACTACTTAAAGCGGAGGTTCCGCGGTCCATCTTTTTTTTTTTTTGTCCATTCAATTTGGTTATAGCTTACAATGTAGTACTCACTCGTCTGGTGTTTTTAATCATTTCCCGTCCGTTTTCTTTAAAAATAAACACTTATATAAAGTGATCCAGGGCTTTTCCATTTTGCTTGTGGGCATCCTGAAGCCCACAAGCACGGACTTCCGGGTAGCGGTGAATGCGCATCTCCCGGCATTCACCGCTCTATCTCGCGCACGAGCAGCGCCGTCAACATTTCCTGGTTGCCATCACAACGGGCGGTGCCATTAAAAGTACATGCCCCGTTGTAATGGCATTCACAACAAAATAAACCGCAGCGACGGCTCAGAACGCTCTCCGGACAATCAGCTGTGCAGGTAATGTCCGCCCTCGTCACGTGACCGAGTAGATGAGTCACGTGACGAGTGAAATCTCGAGAGATGTAAAGTAAATGTAAAGTTTAAATTTAGGGTGAACCTCCGCTTTAAAGTCTAAACCTTTTTCTGACACTTGTTTATTACAAAGTTAAAATCAGAATTTTTGGCTAGAAAATTACTTGGAACCCCCAAACATTATATATATTTTAGCAGAGACCCTAGGGAATAAAATGGCGATTGTTGCAATATTTTATGTCACACTGTATTTGCACAGTGGTCTTTTAAATGCAGTTTTTGGGGAAAAAATACACTTCAATAAATAAAATAAAAAACGAAACCGTAAAGTTAGCCCAATTTTTTTGTTTAATGTGAAAGATGGTGTTACGCCGTGAGAATTGTGAGAGAATCGTAATCTATCTACTAAGCAGAAAAATTGCGATTCTCATTTTAGGCAGAATCATGCAGCTCTAATGAGCACTGATGAAAACATCATGGGTTGAACCTTATGATAGACTTTATGAATTCAGGTTGACTGATTTTTGAGTTGGTTTATGACTATGGCAGACTGTTTGTGATACCTTGGGACGAATACCTGACCCCCTCTATACGGAGGGCTCTACGTCTGTGTTTGCAGTTCTTTCCTTCAGAGAAAAAAAATCTGTGTTCTGTACCTTCACTCTAAAAATAGGATTTTTATAACAGCTTACCTGTAAAATCCTTTTCTTGGAGTACATCACGGGACACAGAGCGACATAGTCATTACTAATGGGTTATATAGATACCGTCAGGTGCTGGCACTGGCAACTTCCAAAACCGGAAGTACCCTCCCCTATATAAGCCCCTCCCATCCGGGAGCACCTCAGTTTTGTAGCAAAGCAATAAGTGTCCCCAAAGAGGGGCGGGAGCTCTGTGTCCCGTGATGTACTCCAAGAAAAGGATTTTACAGGTAAGCTGTTATAAAAATCCTATTTTCTTTTTCGTACATCACGGGACACAGAGCGACATAGTCATTACTAATGGGATGTCCTAAAGCAATGCCAAATGAGGGGGGGGATACACCATATATAAGCTGAGCGCTATCAGACATGAGGATCTTTTGCGGCCTGCAACACACTGCGCCCAAAGGCGACATCCTCCTGACTTCTAACGTCCACCTGGTAGAACCTAGTAAACGTGTGTACTGAAGACCATGTTGCGGCCTTACAGATTTGAGCCAGGGAGGCCTGGTGATGCACTGCCCATGAAGTTCCAACTGCTCTCGTGGAGTGCGCCCTAACTTCGAACGGAGGCGGTCTCCTTCTCAAGCCATAAGCTTGCATAATGACCTGTCGAATCCACTTGGCTAAAGTAGATTTTGACGCTGCCTGACCCTTTCTGGGGCCTTCCGGCAGTATAAACAAAGTATCCGTTCTGCGAATCTGAGCAGTGGCTTTTAGATAAGCTTTAACTGCTCTTACTACATCCAAAGAATGCAATAACTTTTCCTCTACCGAAGTAGGTTTGGGGAAAAAAGAAGGAAGAACCACATCTTGGTTCAAATGAAACCTCGATACCACCTTAGGAAGAAAGGCTGGATGAGGACGTAACACTACTCTGTCCTTATGGATAACCAGATATGGCTCCTTACAGGACATAGCTGCTAATTCCGATACTCTTTTAGCCGAACAAATGGCTACTAGAAAAATCAATTTCCTGGTGAGAAGCACCAAGGAAATATGCTGTAATGGTTCAAATGGTTGTTTCTGTAGAACCGACAGAACCAAGTTTAGATCCCATGGACATATGGGAATACTAACCGGAGGACTAATACGCATCACTCCTTGTATAAAGGCTTTGACTAGTGAATGCGAAGCCAAGGGCCTTTGAAAAAATATTGACAAGGCCGAAATCTGACCTTTGATAGTACTCAAGGCAAGCTTCCTATCTACAGCCCATTGTAGGAAGTCCAGAATTCTACCTATTACGTATTTACGTGGATGCCATTTCTTGGCTTCACACCAGGCGATGTACGCCTTCCAGATTCTATAGTAGATCTGCCTGGATACCGGTTTCCTGGCATTGATCATGGTAGACACCACAGCATTAGAGAGCCCTCTCTTTTTTAGAATGTGGGCTTCAATAGCCAGGCCGTCAAACCTAGGGCTGGTAAGGAAGGGTGGTATATCGGTCCCTGCGAAAGCAGGTCCGGACGATGTGGGAGGGTCCAAGGACTCCCCACAGACATTTTTACGATCTCCGCGTATCATGCTCTTCGGGGCCACGCTGGAGCCACCAGAATCACTGGTTTCTTTTCTACCCTGATTCTGCGGAGTAATCGAGGTAACAATTGTGGCGGTGGGAATGCATATATCAGCTTGAACTGATCCCAAGGGAACACTAGGGCATCCGAGCCGCACGCTAGGGGATCCCTTGTCCAAGAGACAAACCTGTCCACTTTTGTGTTGAACCTGGATGCTAGCAGATCTACATCCGGTGTTCCCCACCGCTGACATATTGTCCGGAAAACCTCGGGATGAAGGGACCATTCCCCTGGGCATAATTGTTGGTGACTTAGAAAGTCCGCCTTCCAATTCTCCACCCCTGGAATGAATACCGCAGATATGGCTGGGACATATCTTTCTGCCCATCTCAGGATGTAATTTACTTCCCTTTGGGCTGCACGACTCCTGGTGCCCCCCTGACGATTGATATATGCCACTGCTGTGGCATTGTCTGACTGAACTCTGACAGGGGACCCTTGGAGTTTGGATGTCCATGCTACTAGGGCATACCGGGCTGCTCGTATCTCTAAGAGATTGATGGGCAGGGCCTTTTCCGCATCCGACCATCTGCCCTGGAGAGACCATTGCTCCAGTATTGCTCCCCAGCCTAAAAGGCTGGCATCTGTAGTGACCACCTTCCAGGAAATCGGACTGAAGGATTTCCCTCTTTCCAGATTCCGGGGAACCAACCACCAACGGAGGCTTCTGCGAACGGAAGGGGACAAGGACATTGGTACGTCCAGAGCCTGAACTTTTTTGTTCCAGGCTGACAGTATGGCCCTTTGCAACTTCCTTGAATGGAATTGACCGTAGGGTACTGCTTCGAATGATGCCACCATTTTTCCCAGCAGCCTCATGCACAGGCGTATGGATGGCTGTCTTTTTGAACCCACTAAGTGGATCAAATCTCTCAAAGACGACCCCTTTTCTTGAGGCAAGAAAATTTTTCTCTGGTCTGAATCCAGCCTTAGCCCCAAGTATTCCAGACTTTTGACTGGTTCTAGGGCTGACTTGTCTCGGTTGATAATCCAACCGTGATATTCCAGATACTTGATTGTCTCGTGAACAACCACTTCTAGTTTTTCCACTGAGTGGTCTATCAGCAACAAGTCGTCTAGATATGCCATTATCGTTACACCTCGTGTTCTTAGATTGGCCAATAATGGGGCCAGAATTTTTGTGAACACTCTTGGTGCTGTGGCCAGACCGAAGGGTAAGGCTCTGAACTGAAAATGGCGCCCTTCTATCGCAAAGCGTAGAAATTTTTGGTGGGCTGGAAAGATGGGGATGTGCAAATACGCATCTTTGATGTCGATCGAGGCTAACCATTCCTCCCCTTGTAGGGCAGTGGCTACCGATCGGATCGACTCCATCCGGAAAGTCCTGATATGCAGGAATTTGTTTAGCCCTTTTAGATTTAATATGGGCCTCACGTCCCCGTTTGGCTTCGGAACTGTAAAGAGGTTTGAGTAAAACCCGAACCCCCATTCTTCCAGGGGGACCTCTATAATTACTGCTTGAAGCAATAATTGTTCCAGTGCCAACAGGAGGGATCCTCTCTTCTGGGGATCCCTTGGCACGTTCGACCTTATAAAGCGGGAAGGAGGGGAGTTTTTTAACTCCAATTTGTATCCCAGATTTACTGCGGAGAGCACCCATCTGTCTCGGATCGTGTCCCGCCAGGTTTCTGTGAACAACTGAAGTCTTCCCCCCACCCGATTGGGTGGGGGCAACCCTTCATGCATTTGACTTTGGGGGAGGTTTTGTACCTCTCCTGCTCCAGGGCTTCTTGTTACCCTGCAACTGTCCCTGATTTTTACCTCCGGGATTTGACCGGGGAGGCCGTCGGAACTGTTTCACAGCCGATGTCCTAGGGACTGGAGAAGCCGGCCTCTTAAAAGAGGGACCTCTAACTCTATTTTTGACCGGCAAGAGTGTACTTTTACCGCTGGAAATTCTCTGGATATACTTGTCCAGGTCTTCCCCGAATAAACGCTCCCCATGAAATGGGAAGCTGACCAGCAATTTTTTACAGGGAGCTTCAGCAGACCAGTTTTTGAGCCATAGAAGCCTGCGCATATGTACTACAGACAGCGTAAGGCGGGAGGCCTGATGGATTGAATCCTTTATAGCGTCCACCGCAAAGCATAAGGCTCTAGGTAGATCAGCTAGAGCAAGCGCCTGCTGATCTGGCACGTCCCTTAAGACCTGTTTCAACTGATCCTTCACTGCTTGGCAGACCCCTATAGCTGCCACTGCTGGTTGTGTCACCAATCCTGCTGTAGAAAAAGCAGATTTCAATAAGGACTCCAATTTTTTATCTATTGGGTCCTTGAACATTTGGACAATTTTCCACCGGACATGTCAGTGATTTATTCACACAAGAGATGGCTGCGTCCACTGTAGGGACCTTCCATTTTCTGACGAACTTATCCTCCATAGGATAGACCACCGGAAATCTCTTGGGGGGAGTAAATATTTTGTCAGGATGCTCCCAATCCTGGTAAATGAGCCCCTCCAATAAAGGATGGATCGGGAAAGAACAAACAGTCTGGGGAGCTTTTAGCGACCCCAACGAGGAGACAGAAGAGGAGGATGGCTCCGCAAGTGGCATTTTAAATGCTGATCGGACCATATTAGTCAGGGACTGAACCCATAACCTCTCAGCATGTGATGCTGAGAACGGCTCCTCCACTGTTGATTCCTCTACAACTGAATCAACCTCATCCTGATCCCCCTCAGGTAGGTCGACCTCTGTATGGGACTGTTGCTCTGTTAACAGGCACTCTGAGGGAGGAGACGGAGATCGAGCACTTTTCTCCTGTGACAGGGAAGCAGCAATTAGTGCTGACAATCTCTCTTCCAGCCCTCCCAGAGCTGAGGAAAAAAACCTCCTCTGTTACATACACAGGAGCAGGTGAACTGGGGACAGCCACAGTACCAGGTACTCCTGGGGGTGCCCTACGGTCACTAACCTCTGATTCTTCAGGGGAGACTGGTGCAGCCAAAGCATGCCCAAGATCCTCAGAGCCCGATGGAGACCCCCTATTCCTCCTGGAATTTCTAGTCCCGGAGTTTTTAGACGGCATATTCCTAAGCCACAAAGCTGAGGTATTCCAGCCGAAAATACACCAGTTACTGATAATAGTCTAGCATAAATGCTGCTATAATAAACAGTTGGTGTCTACTAATGTGCCTTTCTAGGGGATGCCTGTATCAACCGCTTGCTGTATGCCTTTAAATGTTGTCAGCTCTGTCTCTGTACTTCATAGCCAGCTTACTGCAATAATGTGGCTTTTTAAAACCTGCTGGGACGCCCGCACATGCGCAGAAGCGCTGCGGCGCGCACAGAGCGTCATCCCCCAGGCCCCGCCCCTTTTTCCGGCCACCTCTATATATAGAGGCGCGTGCACGCGCACGCGCGCGGCCACGTGCGCCTCGGCGCTAATTTTCAAACATGGAAACCAGGGACAGGAGCCAGGGCCCCTTTTGCCGCAGGCCGGGGGATAGACGAACACTGCAACATGGCAGAGGAAACAGTTTCCTGTAGGAGAACTCACCAGCTGCCTGGACTTTGCTCTCTGAGAAGAAACTAGTCCATATGACAAGAAAAACATTCCACAGCGGCCTCTAGTGGACAAACACAGGCACCGCAGTTTAATATACTAAACATATATAAAAAAACATTCTTTTTTTTTTTTTTTTTTTTCTTGACCACTATTAAAAATTATTACATTTTTTTAGTAGTTACAGGCATGCACAGATATTAGCGGGAATACCATTAGGTAACAGACAGAAAGACAAATTAGGCTTGGGGGTCCCCCAATAGAACCAAGTTCCTGGGGGCCCCCACTTACCTGTTCCCCGCCGCAGGACTTTGTTTGGTCCACAAAAGCCCAAACTTCACCTATCACGGCAGGCATTGTAATCAAACCTTCAGGGACCGGGTTCCCAAGGATTCCACTCCCCTGGACCTGTATAGCACCCTGCACAGAAAACATCTTGGTCGTGGGTATGACCAGAGCTCTGGATCCCAGGGTCCAGCTCTCCTAAGAGAAGCATTACAGGCAGAACCTTGCTCTTCTCTGCAAGGCCCGGGTACCGACCGTTTAGCTATGAAGCTTTTTTGGTCGGATCCGGAATAGCTTACTGAGGCCCAAAAGAACCTGTACGCAAGCTCAGTGAAAAACACATGTTTCTTCTTGGCCAACACCTTAGACACTGGCAAAAAACTGAGGTGCTCCCGGATGGGAGGGGCTTATATAGGGGAGGGTACTTCCGGTTTTGGAAGTTGCCAGTGCCAGCACCTGACGGTAACTATATAACCCATTAGTAATGACTATGTCGCTCTGTGTCCCGTGATGTACGAAAAAGAAATGGGAAGGAGGAGAGTCTTTTAACTCCAAACTGTATCCCAAACCTACTGCGGAGAGCACCTATCTGTCTTGATCGTGTCCCGCCAGGTCTCTTGCGAACAACTGGAGTCCTCCCCCCACCCGACTGAGTGGGGGCTTCAATGAATTTAACTTTGGGGGAGGTTTTGTACCTCCCCTGACCCAGGGTTTCTCATTACCCTGCTACTGTCCCTGTTTTTTACCCCCGGGATTTGACCGAGGAGGCCGTCGGAACTGTTACACAGCCGATGCCCCAGGGACTGGAGAAGCAGGCCTCTTAAAGAGGGACCTCTAACTCTGCTTTTAACCGGCAAGAGCGTATTTTTACCGCTGGAAATTTTCTGGATATATTTGTCCAGGTTTTCCCTGAATAAGCGTTCACCATGAAATGGGACGCTAACCAGCCATTCTTTACAGGGAGCTTCAGCAGACCAGTTTTTGAGCCATAGGAGCCTACGCGTATGTACTATAGACAGCGTAAGGCGGGAGGCCTGATGGACTGAATCCTCTATGGCGTCAACCGCAAAGCCTAAGGCTCTAGGTAGATCAGCTAGGGCAAAGCCTGCTGATCTGTCAAGTCCCTCAAGACCTGTTTCAACTGATCCTTCACTGCTTAGCAGACCCCAATAGCTGCTACTGCTGGTTGTATCACCAAGCAGATTTTCATAAGGACTCCAATCTTTTATTGGGTTCTTGAACATTTGGACATTATCCACTGGACATGTCAGTGATTTATACATACAAGAGATGGCTGCGTCCACTGTAGGGACCTTCCATTTTTTTTTTTTTTTTTTTGATGAACTTATCCTCCATGGGATAGACCACCGGAAATCTCTTGGGGGAATAAATATTTTCTCAGGACGTTCCCAATCCTGGTAAATGAGCCCTTTCAGTAAAGGGTGAAGTGGAAAAGAAAAAACAGTCTGGGGGCTTCTAGCGACCCCAACGAGGATACAGTAGTGGTTGATGGTTCCGCAAGGTGCATTTTTAAATGCTGATCGGACCATGTTAGTCAGAGACTGAACCCATAATCTTTCAGCTTGAGATGCTGAGAAAAGGTTCCCCCACTGTTGATTCCTCTATAACAGAATCAACCTCATCCTGATCCCCTTCAGGCAGGTCGATCCCTGTATGGGACTGTTGCTCTGCTAACAGGCACTCTGAAGGAGGAGACGGAGATCGGGCGTGCTTTCCCTGACAGGGAGGCAGCGATAAATGTTGACAATCTCTCTCTAATCCTCCCAGAGCTGAGGAAAAAACCTCCTCTGTTACATACACAGGAGCAGGTGACTGAGGACAGCCACAGTACCAAGTACCCCTGCGGGGTCTCTACGGTCACTTACCTCTGAACTTCAGGGGAGACTGGTGCAGCAGAAGTATGCCCAAGATCCTCAGAGCCCGATGAGACCCCCTTCGCTTCCTGGAAGATTCAGTTCCGGAGCTTCTGGACGGCATATTCCTAAGCCTAAAGCTGAGGTATTCCAGCCGTAATACACCACTTTTACTGAGAATAGTCTAGCACAATTGCTGCTATATCACAGTTGGTGTCTACTAATGTGCCTTTCTAGGGGATGCCTGTATCAACCGCTTGCTGTATGCCTTTAAATGTTGCCAGCTCTGTCTCTGTACTTCATAGCCAGCTCACTACAATATTGTGGTTTTTTTAAAACTGCTGGGACGCCCGCACATGCGCAGAAGCGCTGCGGCGCGCACAGAGCGTCATCCCCCAGGCTCCGCCCCCTTTCCCGGCTCACCTCTATATATAGAGGCGCGTGCACGCGCACGCGCGCGGGCACGTGCGCCTTCGGCGCTAATTTCAAATATGGTAACAAGGGACAGGAGCCAGGGCCCCTCTTTGCCGCAGGCCGGGGGATGGACAAACACTGCAACATGGCAGAGGAAGCAGTTTCCTATAAGAGAACTCACCATCTGCCTGGACTTTGCTCTGCTGAGAAGAAGCTAGTCCACATGACAAGAAAACATTCCACAGCGGCCTCTAGTGGACAAACACAGGTACCGCAGTCTAATATATTAAATATATATAAAAAAAAATTTTTTTTTTTTTTTTTTCTTGACCACCTTTAAAAATTATTACATTTTTTTAGTAGTTACAGGCATGCACAGAATTTTGCGGGAATACCATTAGGTAACAGACAGAAAGACAAATTAGGCTTGGGGGTCCCCCAATAGAACCAAGTTCCTGGGGGCCCCCACTTACCTGTTCCCCGCCGCAGGACTTTGTTTGGTCCACAAAAGCCCAAACTTCATCTATCACGGCAGGCATTGTAATCAAACCTTCAGGGACCGGGTTCCCAAGGATTCCACTCCCCTGGACCTGTATAGCACCCTGCACAGAAAACATCTTGGTCGTGGGTATGACCAGAGCTCTGGATCCCAGGGTCCAGCTCTCCTAAGAGAAGCATTACAGGCAAAACCTTGCTCTTCTCTGCAAGGCCCGGGTACCGACCGTTTAGCTATGAAGCTTTTTTGGTCGGATCCGGAATAGCTTACTGAGGCCCAAAAGAACCTGTACGCAAGCTCAGTGAAAAACACATGTTTCTTCTTGGCCAACACCTTAGACACTGGCAAAAAACTGAGGTGCTCCCGGATGGGAGGGGCTTATATAGGGGAGGGTACTTCCGGTTTTGGAAGTTGCCAGTGCCAGCACCTGACGGTATCTATATAACCCATTAGTAATGACTATGTCGCTCTGTGTCCCGTGATGTACGAAAAAGAAAGGACTATTTTTAACTCTGTTCTGTCTCAATGAATTTATTTTATATATATATATATATATAGATATATATATATATATATCTATATATATATATATATATACACACACACACTGTTTATGTGAGTCTTCACCATACCATGAAAGTCCAAAGTTGCCTCAAAGCTTCTGCTCATTTTTTCTTGAATTGGTAGGTCGACGGTACATTTTTTTTTCAAACAATTTTTTAGTAGCATCAATTAAACTGATGAAAACCTGACGAATACTTACCGTATATACTTGAGTATAAGCCGACCCGAATATAAGCCGAGGCACCTAATTTTACCACAAAAAACTGGGAAAACTTATTGACTCGAGTATAAGCCTAGGGTGCCCATCTGCATGCCTCATTGTGTCTCACTTTGCCTCCCTGTGTCCATGTGCATGCCTCACTGTGTCCATGCCTCACTGTGCCCATGACTCACTGTGCCCATGACTAGACTGACATTTAACATGGTAGTCTATGGAAGGGGTGCCCGGCTTTGAAAAATCTGTGCTCTCCGGCCGTAGGTTCCCCCAGACAAAAAACTTTGCACACTTATAGAGGAAAAATGGGGCTACATGTGTGCCAAGTTTCGGGTCCAGGGGACCTATGACTGGCCGGTACCGTGTCCCAAAAGTCACCAGAGAAATTACCGTTTAACATGGGAGTCTATGGAAGGGGTGCCCGGCTTTGAAAAATCGGTGCTCCCCGGCCGTAGGTCTCCCGGACAAGAATCTTTGCACACTTGTAGAGGAAGAGTTTGGCTACACGTGTGCCAAGTTTGGGGGCCAGGGGACCTCTGGAAGGCCGGTACCGGGTCCCCAAACTTCGGGAGATTAGGCGCAAAAAGGTGACTCGAGTATAAGCCGAGGGGGGCATTTTCAGCACAAAAAAAATGTACTGAAAAACTCGGCTTATACTCGAGTATATACGGTAATTCGTTTTGACATTAAGGAACTGATGAAATGAACGATCAAGCATGTGTGTAAGGGGACTAAAGTGTATGCCTGGGTCAAAAAATAAAAACAACAACATTCTGTACATCTCTGCCATGTATGTACATTTTC
Source organism: Rana muscosa (assembly GCA_029206835.1). Lineage (NCBI taxonomy): Eukaryota > Metazoa > Chordata > Amphibia > Anura > Ranidae > Rana > Rana muscosa. The sequence continues at coordinate 128,964,816 of JARGYO010005626.1, read as the reverse complement.
TCATGTTCTATCTCTTTGAAAGGCAGGAAGTACAGAATAATTACTTTTCGATCCTGTCAAAAATTCCTGTTTGACCTTACCACACTGACACTGCTGCACTACAGTCCTAAGCATTGTTTGTTAGACCTGCCCAATCCTCCTCTGCTGGGCTACAGAACACAACCCTCTCATGTTATGGAAATGATAAGAAAGGGGGAGGGCTTAGTAGTCCAGCCATGAAGAACTCAGGCAGAGCTGAAGACACTGTATAGGACTTCAGTCCAGCAGAGACAGTAATGTTAACTTCCTAACATAAACCCAAAGTTAGGTGCTCACTGGATTTCACTGGCACGTCACACGTTATGTTGCGCTTCCAGTGTTTTTTAAGACATAAAACAAGAGGAAATTTGTATTGCAGAGAAGAACTACGTAGGATCTAAAATTCTAAGTTGTGATCAGAACAGAAATAAATAGAGGGGAAATCTTCCAATGCCTACAATCAACAGGGAATTTACTTTACTTTTAAAAAATTCCCCTCACTTCCGGTGGGTGGAATGGGATGCAACAGACAAGGGTTTTAGATCTTTCCTAGTCTATGCAGATTAAGAAGTTATCACTTTAAATTTGCTTTAATGCTTTTCTATGACCCAGTTGCTCAACGATGGGTAAATTTTCCTCAGCTGCAGTCCTGATAGGTTTAGGAATAAAGCACAATGAAGTTGCTGAGTTATTATAATTAAAGGTGAGAAATTTGGCTATGCCAAAAAGGTTGAGGCTTGATTCACACCATATTTGTTACTAGGGATGCACCGAATGGGTTTTTAGGTAGCTAAAACTGTAACGGGAAGGCCCGGGGAACTCAGAATCGCTTGGAAGGTATGGGATGCCCTTGCTTCGGCTCCCCCAATGCCTCTTATGTGTCAACCACCCTGTGTCTCTATTAGGGGCACAGGGTGAATGAAAACCCCAAGATGGTCTGTGATAGCCATATTCAATCCTGCACAGACATTGTATCTAGATTGGATGTGTACTGTGAGGGGGGGGGGGGGGTTGTGTAATCATTGCTGTGAGGAATTAAGGTAATTGGCATTCCATTGTCTACTGTGGCTGGTAGGAATTAAGCCTATAATTATAGGTTTTGGAACCAGCAGCAGACAGGTTAATCACCTGCCTGCTTGTGTTGTAAATTAATCTAGGAGGGCGTCTGGAGACCCTTTCATTGTGAAAAGGTAAAATTAAGTCTGTAAACTCCTGGAGGAGCTCCCTGCCTTGAATTCGGTATGGCCTGCGATTTAAGGAGACCCGGGGGGGCGGGGTCGAGGAACGGCTCCTGTCTCTCTTCCTTTCTCTTACCTCTTTGTCTTTCTTTTTCTTTCACCCCTTCTTACCTTTACACTCTCACTTTCCCCCCAAACTCCCAATTTCTCATTAATTACCTTCCCTTTTCACCCCCATTTCCCCCCCTTCCCCTTAAACCACACAACGACATTGAATCTCTCTCTAAATGGAAGCCCCGACATAATCACCAAGTTATTCCCATCCCATTCGGGAATTCAGTCTACTTGCCCGCATCTAAGTGCCACGATTAGGCCTGTAGAGGTTGGTCTACGTGGTAATGCCTACAAATATGATATGACTTGACATGAATGGGGTGCTCTTCCCTAAAATGGCTGATATGCGCGTTGTTCTTGCTCAACCTATATGCTGCATAGATCTCCATGACAATACAATTACCCAAATGTGTTAGTCTCTGCATCATTTGTTTGTTATAACACACTATGCGATATTTCAAACGTTGTTATTTGCCAAAAAGAAGACCCTAGTCTTCCGCATTTCTGTTCATGACAACCTTGTAAAACGTATTGAAATGTAACCCTGTTTTTACCTTAATAAAAATAGGATTTTTATAACAGCTTACCTGTAAAATCCTTTTCTTGGAGTACATCACGGGACACAGAGCGACATAGTCATTACTAATGGGTTATATAGATACCGTCAGGTGCTGGCACTGGCAACTTCCAAAACCGGAAGTACCCTCCCCTATATAAGCCCCTCCCATCCGGGAGCACCTCAGTTTTGTAGCAAAGCAATAAGTGTCCCCAAAGAGGGGCGGGAGCTCTGTGTCCCGTGATGTACTCCAAGAAAAGGATTTTACAGGTAAGCTGTTATAAAAATCCTATTTTCTTTCTCGTACATCACGGGACACAGAGCGACATAGTCATTACTAATGGGATGTCCTAAAGCAATGCCAAATGAGGGGGGGGATACACCATATATAAGCTGAGCGCTATCAGACATGAGGATCTTTTGCGGCCTGCAACACACTGCGCCCAAAGGCGACATCCTCCTGACTTCTAACGTCCACCTGGTAGAACCTAGTAAACGTGTGAACTGAAGACCATGTTGCGGCCTTACAGATTTGAGCCAGGGAGGCCTGGTGATGCACTGCCCATGAAGTTCCAACTGCTCTCGTGGAGTGCGCTCTAACTTTGAACGGAGGCGGTCTCCTTCTCAAGCCATAAGCTTGCATAATGACCTGTCGAATCCACTTGGCTAAAGTAGATTTTGACGCTGCCTGACCCTTTCTGGGGCCTTCCGGCAGAATAAACAAAGTATCCGTTCTGCGAATCTGAGCAGTGGCTTTTAGATAAGCTTTAACTGCTCTTACTACATCCAAAGAATGCAATAACTTTTCCTCTACCGAAGTAGGTTTGGGGAAAAAAGAAGGAAGAACCACATCTTGGTTCAAATGAAACCTCGATACCACCTTAGGAAGAAAGGCTGGATGAGGACGTAACACTACTCTGTCCTTATGGATAACCAGATATGGCTCCTTACAGGACATAGCTGCTAATTCCGATACTCTTTTAGCCGAACAAATGGCTACTAGAAAAATCAATTTCCTGGTGAGAAGCACCAAGGAAATATGCTGTAATGGTTCAAATGGTTGTTTCTGTAGAACCGACAGAACCAAGTTTAGATCCCATGGACATATGGGAATATTAACCGGAGGACTAATACGCATCACTCCTTGTATAAAGGCTTTGACTAGTGAATGCGAAGCCAAGGGCCTTTGAAAAAATATTGACAAGGCCGAAATCTGACCCTTGATAGTACTCAAGGCAAGCTTCCTATCTACAGCCCACTGTAGGAAGTCCAGAATCCTACCTATTACATACTTATGTGGATGCCATTTCTTGGCCTCACACCACGCGATGTACGCCTTCCAGATTCTATAGTAGATCTGCCTGGATACCGGCTTCCTGGCATTGATCATGGTAGATACCACAGCATTAGAGAGCCCTCTCTTTTTTAGAATGTGGGCTTCAATAGCCAGGCCGTCAAACCTAGGGCTGGTAAGGAAGGGTGGTATATCGGTCCTTGCGAAAGCAGGTCCGGACGACGTGGGAGAGTCCAAGGACTCCCCACTGAAATTTTACAATCTCCGCGTACCACGCTCTTCGGGGCCACGCTGGAGCCACCGGAATCACTGGTTTCTTTTCTACCCTGATTCTGCGGAGTAATCGAGGTAACCATTGTGGCGGTGTGAATGCATATATCAGCTTGAACTGATCCCAAGGGAACACTAGGGCATCCGAGCCGCAAGCTAGGGGATCCCTTGCCCGAGAGACAAACCTGTCCCCCTTTGCGTTGAATCTGGATGCTAGAAGATCTACATCCGATGTTCCCCACCGCTGACATATTGTCCAGAAAACCTCGGGGTGAAGGGACCCTTCCTCTGGGCCTAATTGCTGGCGACTTAGAAAGTCCGCCTTCCAATTCTCCACTCCTGGAATGAATACCGCAGATATGGCTGGGACATATTTTTCTGCCCATTTCAGGATGTAATTTACTTCCCTCTGGGCTGCACAACTCCTGGTGCCCCCCTGATGATTGATATATGCCACTGCTGTGGCATTGTCTGATTGAATTCTGACAGGGGACCCTTGGAGTTTGGATGTCCATGCTACTAGGGCATACCGGGCTGCTCGTATCTCTAAGAGATTGATGGGCAGGGCCTTTTCTGCATCCGACCATCTGCCCTGGAGAGATTATTGCTCCAGTACTGCTCCCCAGTCTATAAGGCTGGCATCTGTAGTGACCACCTTCCAAGAAATCGGACTGAAGGATTTCCTTTTTTCCAGATTCTGGGGAACCAACCACCAACGGAGGCTCTTGCGAACGGAAGGGGACAAGGACATTGTAAGTCTAGGGCCTGAACTTTTTTGTTCCAGGCTGACAGTATGGCCCCTTGCAAATTCCTTGAATGGAATTGACCGTAGGGTACTGCTTCGAATGATGCCACCATTTTTCCCAGCAGCCTCATATACAGGCGTATGGACGGCTGTCTTTTTTGTACCCACTAAGTGGATCAAATCTTTCAAAGACAACACCTTTCCTCGAGGCAAGAATATTTTTCTCTGGCCTGAATCCAACCTTAGCCCCAAGTATTCCAGACTTTTGACTGGTTTTTAGGGCTGACTTGTCTCGGTTGATAATCCAACCGTGAGATTCCAGATACTTGATTGTCTTGTGAACGACCACGTCTAGTTTTTTCACTGAGTGGTCTATCAGCAACAAGTCATCCAGATATGCCATTATCATTACACCTTGTGTTCTTAGATTGGCCAATAAAGGGCCAGAATTTTTGTAAACACTCGTGGTGCTGTGGCCAAACCGAAGGGTAAGGCTCTGAACTGAAAATGGCGCCCTTCTACTGCAAAGCGTAGAAATTTTTGGTGGACTGGAAAGATGGGAATGTGCAAATAAGCATCTTTGATGTCGATCGCGGCTAACCAATCCTCCCCTTGTAGGGCAGTGGCCACCGATCGGATCGACTCCATCGGAAAGTCCTGATATACAGGAATTTGTATAGCCCTTTTAGAATTAATATGGGCCTCCCGTCCGCGTTTGCTTCGGGACTGTAAAGAGGTTTGAGTAAAACCCGAACCCTCATTCTTCCAGGGGAACCTCCATAATTACTCCTTGGAGCAATAGTTGTTCTAGTGCCAACAGGAGGGACTCTCTCTTCCGGGGATCCCTTGGCACGTTTGACCTCAAAAATGGGAAGGAGGAGAGTCTTTTAACTCCAAACTGTATCCCAAACCTACTGCGGAGAGCACCTATCTGTCTTGATCGTGTCCCGCCAGGTCTCTTGCGAACAACTGGAGTCCTCCCCCCACCCGACTGAGTGGGGGCTTCAATGAATTTAACTTTGGGGGAGGTTTTGTACCTCCCCTGACCCAGGGTTTCTCATTACCCTGCTACTGTCCCTGTTTTTTACCCCCGGGAATTGACCGAGGAGGCCGTCGGAACTGTTACACAGCCGATGCCCCAGGGACTGGAGAAGCAGGCCTCTTAAAGAGGGACCTCTAACTCTGTTTTTAACCGGCAAGAGCGTATTTTTACCGCTGGAAATTTTCTGGATATATTTGTCCAGGTTTTCCCTGAATAAGCGTTCACCATGAAATGGGACGCTAACCAGCCATTCTTTACAGGGAACTTCAGCAGACCAGTTTTTGAGCCATAGGAGCCTACGCATATGTACTATAGACAGCATAAGGCGGGAGGCCTGATGGACTGAATCCTCTATGGCGTCAACCGCAAAGCCTAAGGCTCTAGGTAGATCAGCTAGGGCAAAGCCTGCTGATCTGTCAAGTCCCTCAAGACCTGTTTCAACTGATCCTTCACTGCTTAGCAGACCCCAATAGCTGCTACTGCTGGTTGTATCACCAAGCAGATTTTCATAAGGACTCCAATCTTTTATCTATTGGGTTCTTGAACATTTGGACATTATCCACTGGACATGTCAGTGATTTATACATACAAGAGATGGCTGCGTCCACTGTAGGGACCTTCCATTTTTTTTTTTTTTTTTTTTTTAATGAACTTATCCTCCATGGGATAGACCACCGGAAATCTCTTGGGGGAATAAATATTTTCTCAGGACGTTCCCAATCCTGGTAAATGAGCCCTTTCAGTAAAGGGTGAAGTGGAAAAGAACAAACAGTCTGGGGGCTTCTAGCGACCCCAACGAGGATACAGTAGTGGTTGATGGTTCCGCAAGGTGCATTTTTAAATGCTGATCGGACCATGTTAGTCAGAGACTGAACCCATAATCTTTCAGCTTGAGATGCTGAGAAAAGGTTCCCCCACTGTTGATTCCTCTATAACAGAATCAACCTCATCCTGATCCCCTTCAGGCAGGTCGATCCCTGTATGGGACTGTTGCTCTGCTAACAGGCACTCTGAAGGAGGAGACGGAGATCGGGCGTGCTTTCCCTGACAGGGAGGCAGCGATCAATGTTGACAATCTCTCTCTAATCCTCCCAGAGCTGAGGAAAAAACCTCCTCTGTTACATACACAGGAGCAGTTGAACTGAGGACAGCCACAGTACCAAGTACCCCTGCGGGGTCTCTACGGTCACTTACCTCTGAACTTCAGGGGAGACTGGTGCAGCAGAAGTATGCCCAAGATCCTCCGAGCCCGATGAGACCCCCTTCGCTTCCTGGAAGATTCAGTTCCGGAGCTTCTGGACGGCATATTCCTAAGCCTAAAGCTGAGGTATTCCAGCCGTAATACACCACTTTTACTGAGAATAGTCTAGCACAATTGCTGCTATATCACAGTTGGTGTCTACTAATGTGCCTTTCTAGGGGATGCCTGTATCAACCGCTTGCTGTATGCCCTTTTTTTTTTTAAATGTTGCCAGCTCTGTCTCTGTACTTCATAGCCAGCTCACCACACAAAACTGTGGTTTTTACATGCTGGGACGCCCGCACATGCGCAGAAGCGCTGCGGCGCACACAGAGCGTCATCCCCCAGGCTCCGCCCCCTTTCCTGGCTCACCTCTATATATAGAGGCGCGTGCACGCGCACGCGCGCGGCCACGTGCGCCTTCGGCGCTAATTTTGAAAAATGGAGACTAGGGACAAGAGCCAGGGCCCCTCTTTGCCGCAGGTCGGGGGATGGACGAGCATTGCAACATGGCAGAGGAAGCAGTTTCCCATAAGAGAACTCACCATCTGCCTGGACTTGCTCTGCTGAGAAGAAACTAGTCCACATGACAAGAAAACATTCCACAGCGGCCTCTAGTGGACAAACACAGGTACCGCAGTCTAATATCTTAAATATATATAAAAAAATATTTTTTTTTTTTTTTCTTGACCACCATTAAAAATTATTACATTTTTTTAGTAGTTACAGGCATGCACAGAATTTTGCGGGAATACCATTAGGTAACAGACAGAAAGACAAATTAGGCTTGGGGGTCCCCCAATAGAACCAAGTTCCTGGGGGCCCCCACTTACCTGTTCCCCGCCGCAGGACTTTGTTTGGTCCACAAAAGCCCAAACTTCACCTATCACGGCAGGCATTGTAATCAAACCTTCAGGGACCGGGTTCCCAAGGATTCCACTCCCCTGGACCTGTATAGCACCCTGCACAGAAAACATCTTGGTCGTGGGTATGACCAGAGCTCTGGATCCCAGGGTCCAGCTCTCCTAAGAGAAGCATTACAGGCAAAACCTTGCTCTTCTCTGCAAGGCCCGGGTACCGACCGTTTAGCTATGAAGCTTTTTTGGTCGGATCCGGAATAGCTTACTGAGGCCCAAAAGAACCTGTACGCAAGCTCAGTGAAAAACACATGTTTCTTCTTGGCCAACACCTTAGACACTGGCAAAAAACTGAGGTGCTCCCGGATGGGAGGGGCTTATATAGGGGAGGGTACTTCCGGTTTTGGAAGTTGCCAGTGCCAGCACCTGACGGTATCTATATAACCCATTAGTAATGACTATGTCGCTCTGTGTCCCGTGATGTACGAGAAAGAAATATACTTTTGTGGAAAAAAAAAAATTAAGTCTGTACTTGTGTGTATTGTAAAGACAGACTGGGGGAACACAAAGGTTATGCAAGTCATTTAAGATGTGTATTGAAGATCGTTATGTCTATTGTGAAGTCTGTTGTCTCCTAACAGACGTCAAAATAATGTGTTGAGTCTTGTAATGTGTGGGTGAAGCTGGGCCACTGTTCATGTTAAACTAATGTGTATTGGATGTATATAAAAGTTACAATGTTTCTCAATAAAGTCATTAGATCTTGGAAGAGACAGAGTACGTCTCGTTTCTTCTGGAAGGATTAATCTTATGGGAAGTGATCGCCTGGCTGTGGAGGAGCAACAGGGAATTTGTGTCCAGGAGAGGGAAAGGATCTAAACGGCGTTTTGTTACCCCCCTTTCGTATTTGGGGTGCCGTTACAGAAACCGATACCGAAAATAAAAATTTCAGGATCCCGAAAACCGAAACCGATACTGAAACAGCACTGATACTGAAAGTGACTGTTTAAAAAAAAAAAAAATGTATATATAGAGATGGGGATGTGGTACAGGAGATTGTCAGAGACTGCAGACACATTACAGGAGATGGTCAGAGACTGGGGACAGGAGATGGCCAGAGACTGGGGCCATGGTACAGGAGATGGCCAGAGACTGGGGCAATGGTACAGGAGATGGCCAGAGACTGGGGACATGGTACAGGAGATGGCCAGAGACTGGGGACATGGTACAGGAGATGGTCAGAGACTGCAGACATAGTACAAGAGACGGTAAGAGACTGCAGACATAGTACAAGAGACGGTCAGAGACTGAAGACATAGTACAAGAGACAGTCAGAGACTGCAGACATGGTACAGGAGATGGTCAGAGACTGGGGACATAGTACAAGGGACGGTCAGAGACTGCAGACATGGTACAGGAGATGGTCAGAGACTGGGGACATGGTACAGGAGACAATCAGAGACTGGGTAAATGGTACAGGAGATGATCAGAGACTATGGACATGGTACAGGAGATGACCAAAGACTGCGGACATGGTACAGGAGATGATCAGAGACTGCGGACATGGTACAGGAGATGATCAGAGACTGCGGACATGGTACAGGAGATGGTCAGACTGGGGACATGCATGGTACAGGAGATGGTCAGAATCAGAAGGATCCCAATCAGCTTTGATTATACCACTGCAGCGCTTTCATGTGCGTTTAAAAAAAAGAGTGTGGTGCCTTCATTTCCCTTTCACATTTTCTATGCACGTTTTTAGACGTGCTACCAATAAATCAGTATGCGTGTTTTATAAAGGGGCATCAAAGAGGTGGTATGCAGGAGTTTGATGCACTTTCATGAAAACATTTACTTTTACTGTGCCATGGCATGCTGGGAGTTGTAGTGCTACCTTAAACTTGTTGCTCCTCTTGCTCAGTCAGGGCATGCTGAGACCTGTAGCCCCCTCTACCATCACCTCTCCAGGCAGCCCTCGAGGTCCTAGATCTGGAGTTTGTAGAACTCCTTGTTCTCCTCGATGACAGGCTCCCCTCTGGTCCTCTCCTCCGCCGCCTTCTCCTTCTTCCCGCCCACGCTCTTTTTCACCTCCTCCTTGGACGCCGTCACACTGTCACGCCATGGTACCGTCACCTTCACTCACCTCTTCGCCATCTACACAGTCCTGTTGCTAGGCAACCATGGGGGAGGAGCCGCAGCCGGACACAGACGCTGGGATGGTTGATTTGGCCGGCTGAGGACAGGGTTTTTCTGAGCAGGGAGGGAAAGCTATGATGAAGCAGGCGGCGGTAAGCCCGCCCCTGGGCGGGTGTGCCCACACTAGTGCCCCTGCTAACACAAGGAAAGCAGGAGGGAGGGACACTCCCGCAATGGGCGGAACCCGGGGTAGACCACGCCCATTTCGGCATCAGCCAATTTTCTCTTTCGGCATTTTGCCGAAAAGGCCATTTTCGGCCGATATGTTTCGGTGGCTGAAATTTCGGTGCATTCCTATTTGTTACGGTACATTTAGCTTGTGTTAACGTGTCGAAGTGGACCTTTCCCCTTTCACTAACATTCACATCAGCATGCAGACCTGGGGAGAAACCTTTTAAGGTAGAACCTGACAGCCCTAACCACATCCTGGCAAATGTAGGGCAATTTCCTTGTTATGTTATGGAGTAGGACAGGGAAGGAAGGACAATACCCACCCCAAGGACAATTTTCTTGTTGTGTAATTGAGGTGGAAAGAGGAGACCACCTTAGGCAAAAGGAAGATGACTAAAATTACCACATTGCCTGGTGAATGAGAACACAGGAAGGACAAGGAGGGACCCTGACCACATCCAGGCAATGTAGGGCAATTTCCTTTTCAAGTTTTTGGGCAAGACAGAGAAGACAATGTCCTCACTGAGATGGAAAAGGGAAGACTACCTTAGGCAAAAAGGAAAGTTTTGGTCTCAAAACCACTTCTCTCTTGTGCAAAACAAAAAAATGCTTTTTACAAGACAGTTGCTAACTCAGGAACACTAACAGACGTGTTTCAGAGATAGTCTTTGTAACGGGAGGGCCCGTGGAACCCAGAAGCTCTTAGAAGTATGAGCCAGAAACTAATGGACATTCAGAATATGTGTCTTGTATTGCTTTAAAATGAGTCTGTAATGTTTATCCACAATATCTCCCAGGATATACGCCATATTAGAAGAGTGACTCATTCTAGTGTGGCTGCTCTGCATCTAATTGTGGCTTGTGCTAATTAACCCTGTAATTGTGTTAAGGTGTATTTATGATAATGTGTATTGCAAGTTAGCAGACAGCTAGTCTGGGAAATGTAAAGGTCATGCATATGAGTAATTTAAGCGGTAAAGGGATTAATGAACTCACCTGTTGTCTGCTAAGGGAAGTTTTGACACTCAGAATAATGTGTATTGGGGGCTCGTTATGTAACCATTGCGTGATGTTGTGGGTGGATTTGGGTCATTGTTCATTAGATTACTGCAGTATACTTTTGGTGTATATAAGAGCCTGTTTTCTCATTAAAGATTGTCAGACCTGCTGGAAACCTAAAGACAGAGCTGTGTCTCGTTATTAGGGGGGAATTATCATTATGGGTCTCGTTCGCCTGACTGTGGAGTGTCAGTAGCTGCCTTGGTGTTCGGGAATGGCATATCATAAACGGCTTTAACCCCCTCTCATACTTGGGGTGTCGTTACAGTCTTCCTTTAGGACTAGGGTTTCAACGAAAATGCTGTCAAAGCCAGTGACAAGAAAGCAGGTTAAACCGGAACAATTCCCAATTCCGGAGCAGGTTTGGAGATCTTCACTTGTGAACAGAAGCATTGGGTTTTCTATAGATTGCTTGCTCTATGTCTTGAAGATGGTGGATTGAAGGGGTCTGCAGTAAATTTGAGGAAAAAAAACTGCCTCAAAGGAGGCTACCATGACGCCCAGCAGCTTCATGCAGAAACAAATTGAGAGGTGGTCTTGTGACCTGAGGATCTGAGAGCTGGACCTTAGAAGGCAATCTTCTAAAAGGAAGGAAGATTCTGTATTAAGCTGTATCCATCTAAGTGTAGACTCAGTGACTGCAGATGGTGTGAAAGCTGCAAAGCAGACTTTGGAAAGTTAATTACCCATCCAATGGTTTGAAGTAACTCAATATTCTCCTTTGGATGTTAGCTGAAAAGGTAAATGGCAGGGGAGTCCTTCAGCAGAATGTCTCCAAGTACCCCGTGACATAGATGCCCTGGGTCCAAAGAACAGCAAGTAGTGGGGAAAGCCTATTTTTTTACACTTGGGCTGCAGAGGAAAGCCTGAATGATAGTGCTACAAATCGGAAGTGCTGGTCTCCGAAAGCAAAGTGAAGAAAGCTTTGTAGTGGAGGGTAGCCATCATGAATTTCTCCAGGCCGCCTAGCCACAGTTTTGGCAACCACTAAGGTGAAAATGGCCGACTGTAGAGCAGGCATTTTAGAAGAGGCTCCAAACACATATTTATGGTATCCTTAAAGAAGGGAGTACCCTTAATAGAAATGGTAGATTCAGCAATCATTGCAAAGAATAGATGGGTTTACAATTGAAATGGACTATTTTTTGTTACATTCTACGTCCACAGGATAGAAGGCTCCAACATTTAGGAAGGAAGGGGGAATTACTTCTCAGAGTGTTGCCAATCCATTCCATAAGGCTCAATTTGCCTGATACAGAGCAGGAAAGAGTTTTCTAGAAAATGCATTTTTGAAAATATCCGGGGTGTAGCTCTAGGCGTATCTGTCCAATGACTAGTACTTGCTACCTCAATCAACGAATCATAGGGCGACAGGGTGAGAAAGCAAAACTAAAACAAAAACTAAATTCTAGTAGATTAGGAAAAGTCTTGAGGCGCCTTTGGTTTCTGCTGCCACAAATGTGTCAGGCAATTCTTGTTTTAGGCTGAAATTATAGTTAGTTGAAGTTTCTGGAATACGAAAGACATAAGAGGCTGTAAATTCTGCCTTAGCCAAACAGGTTTCAAGTTGCACAAGCGTAAGGGAGCGCTGGACCTTGCTTCAGAACGAGGGAGCCACCATCAACTTGAGAGGAACTTTTGTCCCATGTGTTCCAGCTCCCGAACGCCTCTAATCCTCTATATAGCCAAGTGAGGATTTTCCCCTGCAAGGTTCTCAAAGAATGGATGTGGATCAAGGTGGTTCAGCATGTCCAGTATGAGGGAGTCACTTTGCTGTAAACCAGGCACTAGCCAAGTTTCAATGACTGCGTCTTTCCGGAATCCAGCAACAGGTGATGTGGCAAATGATCAGTTTGTGTTGCAAGCAGAAAATTGCAGCCTAAGTTCGCAGCTAGGAGTATTATAAGCACCACATCACTAACTTGAAAGGGACTTCTGTTTAGTATGCTATAATAATATTACCCATAGGCTGAATAGAGACAATAAAGCTAGGGGAAAAAAACAAAATGCGAGTCCCCCTACACCTTTGCCCTAAGAACTGCGTGTGTGCATAGCACTGTGTTCGGTCTTGTACGATAAGGATGTAGTAGTATATACTACAGAGCCATCAAGACATGTAAGCCAGGAACCAAAATGTATAAAGCTACAGGGAAACCCTGTCTTCACTTAAACATCTTGCGGAACTTTTAAGGTCCAGGCATTACACACGTCACTGCAGGTATATCCTTGAAGGGGGCTTCAGGGTCTGGGACGCATAGAGATGGACCATGACCCTGAACCTGTATAGCACCATGTGGCTAACTACACACACACTGCAAAAACATGCCAAGGTGAGCCCCTAATGCAGAATACATCACCCAAAGCAGATTAGATGCCAATCCCACATCATGGGGTCTGGGTATGGTCCCCAAAGTAAAAACCAAAGGTTACCAAAAAACTGGAGTCTCGGGGAGAGGGTGGGGTTATATGAGCGTGCAACTAGGGGAAGCCCTACCAAAAGGATTTTGGCAGTGTTCAAACACTACAACGTATATAACCCATGGACTATGAATACAATCTCCGTGTCTTGTACTGTACGATTAAGGTAATGAGGATGTATAAAAAGGCATCCTTGATGTCTTCAGAGGCGAAGATCCCTTTGTTGAAAGCAGACGATGACTGATAATACAATTTCTAATTCTTGAATCCAAAGAAACCTGTTGAAAACCGTTTGATCAAGAATGGGGTAAATGCTTTCTTTAGCTGTGGGGATAGAGAACAGACTTCAGAAGAAGCAGGGTGGAAGGCAGAGCCCATGGATACGACATGCAAACTTCTGAAATTCTTAGGACGCTTGATCATTCTTATAGGCAGCGGGAAGGGATGAAGGGATGCCCCCCCCCCTCGCCTGTACGATCGGCGAGAGGGAGAAGGAATCGGTCCATGCCGGAAGTTTACCATAGAGAATCCAGTGGGCCAGATGGCCCACGGATATCTCTATGATCTTTCGGAGGCCAGGTGCGATGTCATGACGTCACGCCCAGCCTCTGCATTTGAAGAAATCCCGACACCTCGGCTGGGAAGCCAGGACCGTTATTTATTTAATTTTTTTCAGGCTTCCCAGCCTAGAGGTGAGATGTGGGGACTTATTGACCACAGATCTAGCTGTAAAGAGGACCTGTCACGCACTATTCCTATTACAAGGGATGTTTACATTCCTTGTAATAGGAAAAAAGTGATGAAAAAAAAAAGGAAAAAGAAAGTGTCAAAATAGAAAAAAAAAAGTAAAACAAACAATAAAAAAAAAAATGCAAAAGCGCCCCTGTCCCCTCGTGCCCAGAAGCGAACGCATAAGTAGGTCGTGCCCACTTATGTAAACGACGTTCAAACCACACGTGAGGTATCTCTGCGAATGTTAGAGCGAGAGCAATAATTCTAGCACTAGACCTCCTCTGTAACTCTAAACAGGTAACCTGTAAAAAAAATGAAGGCGTCGCCTGTGGGGATTTTTAAGTAACCAAGTTTGGAGCCATTCCACGAGTGTGCACAATTTCAAAGCGTAACATGTTAGGTATCTATTTACTCGGCGTAACATCATCTTTCACATTATACAAAAAAATTGTACTAACTTAATGGGGGTTTTTTTAATGCAGGAAAACTGTTTTCTTTCCAAAACAAAAAACGTGTTTGAAAACTTACTGTGCAAATTACCGTGCGAGATAAAAAGTTGAAATGCCCACTATTTTATTCCCTAGGGTCTTTGCTAAAAAAAAAAAAAATTAATGTTTGGGGGTTTGGAAAAATTTTCTAGCAAAAAATGTTTTACATGTTGGAGAGAAGTGTCAGAATTGGTCTGAATAGCAAGTGGTTAAAATCATATATGAATTTAAGTAAAACTGAAGCAGGTGGGATGTAAAGGCGAATATCACTAAAAGAATTGAAAAAAAGTTGATGTGGGGATCAGAATATTGTTATTTTTTGCACACTTGGGCAATGATCCATTGGGACACAACCACAACAAGAGAGGGAGGGAGCAGACAAAAAGAATGCGGTGTATGGAGAAAATCTGAGATTTGTTTTAATTTACAACACTGCAGAGAAGTCAGTAAAAACTATTTTCGTTTTCTGTTTAGGGCCAAATACATTATCTTTGCACTCCTGGAACCATAATGGCATTTACTATTGAATGTTAAAATTATTAATGAATTCTGTTACAACCTATATTTAATGAAGAGATTCTACACTGACAGCAGTTATTTCAATTTCATATTGCACTGTAAAGCTAGTTTAGTATTAAAATCTATATTAGAAACTTTATAAAATAAATATTTATGGTATAAATTATCAGACCACAGATTTCAACAGCATCCAAGTGAATTAACTCTATTGTTGCACTGATTGAAGTATATTGAGAAGACACATCACAATACTAGCAGAAAACATTTGAACATATATGGGATCAATTATTTTACCTTTCCATGGCTTCAAATCTCATGCCAGTTAGTTTCTTCACTCTGTGGCTGCCAGGAAACTGCCGACGTAATTCTTGCAGACAGGACTTCAAACAAAGAGAATAGGCAGACATTAATGTTTAACATCAAAAGCTGACTTCCTCTTAAAGTGGTTCTAAACTAAGCAGTTTTACCTTAATGTACCCCCTGCATTACGGTAATAAGTTTCCCAATAACTGTATCCCGCCCCATCCCTAAACACTTACCCGACTCCTCTCACTGATCCAGCTCTGTCTCAGCTGCATCACCACTCCCATCTTCCTAGATTCCCACGAGACTCAGAGCACAGGGAGCCATAAGTTCCTGCTGTTGTCAAACTCTTGTGATGAGCGAGTGGGGGCGTGGCTTACCAGGCGCTGTGTGTGTCCGTCCTGGCTCAGGAGAACACTCGCACATTTAGTACACAGCTTGCTGAGGGGGCAACCTGGAGGAAGGAGCGTAGCGCACCGGCGGGGGACTACCTTTGAGGAGGTAAGAGACTACTCTGTGCAATATCATTCCACAGACAAGGAAAGTATAACATCTTTTTCATTTTAATTAAAAAAAAAGCCTTACAGGCAGTGCCCCGAGTTCCGAACGGGCTAGGGACTCTAGGTTTGCTCTTAAGTCAAATATGTTCATAAGTCGGAACAGCATGCGCAGAACGGCAGATACGTTGTTTTCCGATGTTCCGTCGAATGTGCCCGCCGTTGAAAAGGTTCTTCGAATGTGCCCGCCGTCGAAAATGTTCCGTCGATTGTGCATGTCGTCGAAAACGTTCCGTCGATTGTGCCCGTCGTCGAAAAGTGGCCACGCAGCCTCCCGTTCGTAAGTAGGAGTCATTCGCAAGTCGGATGTTCGTAACTCGGGGACCCCCTGTATTATCACTTTAAATTCTCAAAAAATTAGACAATTTAGTACTGAAAGGTTTGCTGCCATGACAAATTACATGGCATCTTCTTGTATCTCAAGGAGACTTCATTGACAAGATATCCCCAACAAAAATCCCACTTCTGTCTGACTACTGCTACCACCGGAAGGGCAAATGGTGGTGTCACACATTACAGATAGATACTCACAATGCTAAATTTAAGACGAAAACAAGGTAGTCCTTCAAAAATACAGTGACACTCTTGTTAAGATTGGCAGCAAAGAATAGAGAGAGATACTACTGTCAGAAATGCAACCATGGCAGGGAGTTTTTAGCGCTGCCACACTTTGAATTACAATTGCGCGGTCATGCAACACTGTACCCGTATGACATTTTTAATAATTTTTTGGAGACAGATAAAGCTTTCTTTTGGTAGTATTTTATCGCCACTGGGTTTTTTATTTTTTGCTAAACAAACGAAAAAGACACCAAAAATAGGCTGCACTGATGGGCGCTGATGAGGTTTTTGAGAGCCGATTACGACAGTTAATGTGAAATTATCCGAAGGAACAAAAGATTTTCATGTAATTAGTATAGTATTTGTGCGGGGAAAAAAAACGTGTGATCAAGACCACGCATGCTCGGAAACGAAAGAATGCATTACAATAAATTTACATCACTTCCGTAGTTGTATTCTGTCTTATGAGAATTTTTGTAATGTTAGTAACCTAATAAAAAAAAATAAAAAAAAGTAACAATCATTTGTCCGATTTTCTTATAGTGTGTACTAGGGATTACTCTCCGTGATGAGGTAGTCTCTCTACAATGGCACCCCCACCTGTTGAGTCAAATCTGTAATACTCGCACCCCTGCTAATTGGGGAGTTCAAGCTTTTACTAAGAAGTGTGTCTGACTGCTGCAGATGCTTCCACACAAACAGCAATGTACTGTGGATGGGTGGCTCGTGCAGGCAAAACGACTTACCCATACTTCGCTGCCTGTTTCCGGGTTTAGGGCACGTGCATGCGTGCCCCCCCCAGCTGACACCCGCTGTGAATGTACATTGGGGGAGTCTGTCAGAAAGTCCCAGTCAATGATTCATGGCTGGGACCTGTTGATCGACTGTGAATATTCACAGCCCAGAGCCATGTGTTAACAATCAACACATTTTATTTTTCGCGATATATAAATGAAACAACTCAAAATTTTGAAAGAAAAACAAAAAAAAAAAAAAAGAAAGAAAATTTTGCCCAAAATGTATTCTGCTACATGTCTTTTGATAAAAAAATTAAATATATATATATATATATATATATATATATATATATATATATATATATTTATTGTGTGTGTGTGCATATATATATATAAATATTTATTTATTGTGTGTGTGTGTACACACACACACACACACACACAAACACAAACACATAGATCCAACTACTTTTAGCTGATCTCTTTGCAGGCCGAGTCCCAGTGCAGCTACCAACCACTGGAAAAATGGATAGCAGGATACAAAAAAACACACAAAGGCAGCGCTCGATGGGAATAGCATACTTTTATAGTCTTCAAGTAGGTAACAAAATAAATATTGCACTGGAGATAAAATTGATGTAGCTACATAAACTGTAAAAATGGTGCGAGTAATACCAAACGGTAGCAAAAGCAGTCATAAAAACCTGTAGCTAAGTATGATACTGGTATAAAAATGTGTACAACGATACCACTTCTGAATCCAGATGAGGAGGGGCTAACATCAGTCTGTCGGCATGTAGATGTCCCGTGAAGGGAATTATCACAACTCCCAGTGGATGGCTGTAGAATCCCAGGTTGATAGAGTGAAGTGATAGAGGGAAGTGTAACAGCCCTTGCGTGTGGCAGATAGTAAGGTCCCGCCGGCATGCAGATATGAAGGCTCAGCAAAGGAGCCCTTCAGATGGACACTGCAAGCCCAAAGAATTTTGATCGATCAAAACAATAAATCGATTAATTAATAGTTAATTTCCACAGCCCTAATATATATTATATATATATATATATATATACACACACACACACACACACCATAGTTTGTTTACACTATAACTTTCATGCAAAGCAATCAATATACGCTTATTGGAATTTTTTTTATCAAAAGACACGTAGCAGAATACATTTTGGGCAAAATTTATGAAGAAATTCTATTTTTTTTTTTTGGATATGTTTTACTGCGTAAAGTCAAAAATATTGGAGTTTTTTTTTTTTTTATTTTGGGCTCGTTTCATTTATCGCAAAAAATAAAAAACCCATTGGTGATCAAATACAACCCAAAAAAATGTTCCATTTGTGGGAAAAAAATGATATACATTTAATTTGGGTACACGTAGCATGACCACGCTAATACCAGTTAAAGTAGCGCAAAGTAGCAAAAAATGACCTGGTCATGAAGGGTGTTAAACCTTCTGGAGCTCAAGTGGTTAAACTGACCAAAGCACAGTAACACAGAAAACTTCTATATAAACTAATAGGCAAAGCAATTTCATATCTCACCAAATGGTTTGAGAATAGAGTTCAGAGTACAGCAGTGGTTGTAAGAACTTTTTATTTACACATGTCTGTCACAATCACACGGTGCTCCTGCATTTCTCATTCCTTACAAATGTTGACAGTCCCCCGGGGAGGCTGGAAATTGCTGAAAACTTTCGGGGTTTCCAGCGACTTAAAACATTTGGACATTTTTATTTTTTCCCAAACTAAACAGTTCTATGACATTTTTGGACACAGAACAGAAAAACTTTGCTCATGATGATGAAAAAAGAAAATTATAAATATGCACAACATAACCACGCAAATTTAAACAAATATTCTGAAGCAGATGCAGATGTACGAGAGAGCGGTGCAGAGAACATGTGGAAGAAAGCGAGGCACTTCAGCAATATCTCAGCTGCAGTGTCGGTTGAATATGGAACGCACCATGTGTCAGAATATGGTCAGGTTGGCAACACTTTCAAAAATAAACAAGGTTCAAAAAGACTCTGATCTGTAGCAATGGCAGACCAGTAAGTCATTCTTTCAGCAGAAAAATAAATTGTCAGTACATGAAACATATACAGGAATAAAAATATTTATGCCCAAGATCTCAGACAGCTTGCGACAATCTGGGGAGGCACCGAATTCTCCAAATGTCCCTTAACAGAGAATATTTCACAGTTGTGGTGCCAGATGAGCTTTTATTAAAGAGGAAGTAAACCCTCTCTCTAAAAAAAAAAAAAAACACCCTGCAAGACAAAGGCATAATGAGCTAGGATGCATAGCTTCATTATGAAGTACTTACCTGAGATCAAAGCCCCTGCAGCGGTCCTCGGTCACCTCCTCTGTCGCCGCCATGATACCCGGAGTGACTTCCGGGTATCGCTGCTCCGGCACTGTGACTGGCCGGAGCAGCGATGACGTCGCTCCCGCGCGTGCCGCCACTAACAGCATGATCGCCGTTAGAAGCGGCACGCTCATTGCTACGGCGCATGCCATCGGTGCCACCATTTCTGCAAATATCTCCTAAACCTTTTAGGTTTGGGAGATATTTGTTGCACCTACAGGTAAGCCTTAATGGGTTTACAACCGCTTTGAGCAAACAAAAAAATATATACCGTATTTATTGGCGTATAACACGCACTTTTTTCCCCTTAAAATCAGGGGAAAATCGTGGGTGCGTGTTATACGCCGATACTCCGTCGAATTCCCCTGCTGAAACGAGCGAGAGGAGCCGAAGCCGAAGTACACTCGGCTTTACTTGGCTCCTCTCGCAGTCCCGCCTATCTCTGACTGCGCCGCTGACATAGAGAAAGCCGAGTGTACTTCGGCTAGTCTCGGCTCCTCTCGCAGTCCTGCCCCTGACTGTGAGCAGAGCCGAGTCTAGCCGAAGTACACTCGGCTTTCTCTGTCAGCGGCGCAGTCAGTGGAGATGGGCGGGACTGCGAGAGGAGCCGAGTCTAGCCGAAGTACACTCGGCCCCGCTCGCTCCTCTCCACAGAAATCGGCGCCAAATTTAAAAAACGCCGAGACTGACAAGGCTGCAAAGGCACTGGGCAAGGCTGCAGATGGACAGATGGACACTGGGCACGGCTGCAGATGGACAGATGGACACTGGGCAAGGCTGCAGATGGACAGATGGTCACTGGGCAAGGCTGCAGATGGACAGATGGACACTGGGCAAGGCTGCAGATGGACAGATGGACACTGGGCAAGGCTGCAGATGGACAGATGGACACTGGGCAAGGCTGCATGCTGCATTTAAATGTAAGTTTTTTTTCCTTGAATTTCCCTCCTAAAAGTTTTTTTCCTTAAAATTCCCTCCTAAACTTGGGGTGCGTGTTATACGCCGGCGCGTGTTATACGCCGATAAATACGGTAATCAATAGGGTTTGAGAGTCCTGACTAGGTGCAGGAATGATATACTCATCCTAAACTGACAGGAGCAAGAATAATGGGGTTTGCTTTCATTTTTTTGTCGCTATGTTTAATTCAATCTTATTTTTATTGAGAAAGGAAAAGTGTCCAGTAGAAAAATAAGTCATTCATTAACCGCTTCAGCCCCGGACCATTTTGGCTGGTTAAAGACCAGGCCCCTTTTTGCGATTCGGCACTGCGTCGTTTTAACTGACAATTGCGCGGTCGTGCGACGTGGCTGCCAAACAAGATTTACGTCCTTTTTTCCCCACAAATAGATCTTTCTTTTGGTGGTATTTGATCACCTCTGCAGTTTTTATTTTTTGCGCTATAGACAAAAATAGAGCGACAATTTTGAAAAAAAAAATATTTTTACTCTTTACTATAATAAATATCCCCAAAAAATATATTCAAAAAAAATCTTTTTTTTTTCCTGTTTAGGCCCATACGTATTCTACAAATTTTTGGTAAAAAAAATAAAATAAAAAATCGCAATAAGCGTTTATTGATTGGTTTGCGCAAAAGTTATAGTGTCTACAAAATAGGGGATAGTTTTATGGCATTTTTATAAAAAAATTTTTTACTACTAATGGCGGCGATCAGCGATTTTTATCATGAATGCGACATTATGGCGGACACATCGGACACTTTTGACACATTTTTGGGACCATTGTCAATTTTACAGCAATCAGTGCTATAAAATTGCACCAATTACTGTGAAAATTACACTTGCAGTGAAGAATTTAACCTCTAGGTGGCGCTGTAGGGGTTAAGTGTGACCCAATAACTGATTCTAACTGAAGGGGGGCGTGGCTTGGCATGTGACGTCACTGATCGTCGTTCCCTATGACAGGGAACAGACGATCAGTGACACTGCCACTAGGAAGAACAGGGGAAAGGTTTGTTTACACTTACCTCTCCCCGTTCTTCAGCTCTGTGACCCAATCGCGGGACACCAGCGGCGATCGGGGTCCCGCGGTCATGGAGCTTCGGACCAGCGGCGCGCCCGACCCACGGACAGGTTCTTAAAGGGGACGTACCTGTACGCTCTTGTGCCTGTCCGTGCCATTCTGTCGACGTACATCGTCGTGCGGCGGTCCTTAGGTGGTTAAAGCATAAATAGAAATAGACATTGCAATACTGGTATCATACCGTCCAATGGTTTAGATAATTTGTGAGCTTCGATTGATTTAGTTTGGTATAAGCCTGTATAGCTATATCATCTAACCTGACTTATTAAGGGTAGGCGAGCACCACTATCCACTCAACAAGTGGTGTCCACTCATTACAAATAAACTAGGGCTTTTGTGGCTGTGCTAAGCGCGTTTTCTTCTCGGGGGGGAAGCTCTGTGTGTGCCACAATTCCCGTCTGATGAGACTTGAGATTATAATTTAGGTGATCGTGTAACACTGCAACATATAAAGGGAAAGGAGAAAAGGAGAGTGGGGATAGAGGGATCAAGGCAGCAAGGAATGTAGATATTAAGAGAGAGACATTCCACTTGGGTTACACAGTTGCGTCGGTGGAGTCCTCTGTAGCCCATGGAATAAATTCTGAGGAGTATCGAAACATAGACCATGAGGTCCAGGTCTTAGAGAATTGCTCCTCTTTACCCGTTTCCTGCGACAACATTCATTCCAAGCTATTGATTTGGTCCACTTCAATTGCCCAATCCCCCAGGCAAGGCATGCTCGTCGACTTCCAATGTCTGGGCAGAACCGTTCTAGCTGCCGCCAGAAAGTGACGCAGAACGTATTTTTTGACCGATTTAAGCGGTCCAGGGAGCATAGATAGCAAAACTACCTCAGGAGAGGGTGTAATTGAGGTCGCCATGAGTTTGCAGTACAAGTAAAGGATCTTTTGCCAGAACCTCCGCACAGGGGGGCATTCCCACCAAATGTGGAGTAAGGTTACCTTGGATGACAAACACCAGCAGGTATCCGGGTTTATCCAGTGCAAAGTCGAGGGGCATCTGTACCAACGGGTCAACAACTTGAATCCTTTTTCTTGAGCTTTGGAGGCTAAGGATATTTTGTGAGTCAGAATGAAGCACTTTTGCCAGTCTACAGGTGAAATGGAGCGACCCAAATCTTCCTTCCAGGCCTGTGTGTATGGGGGGAGGCCGGGATTATAAATCATATGTATGAGAGAGCATAGTTGAGAGACCACATGCGTGGGGGGGCGGTCTGGAGCAGCATGCTCTCCAAGTCTGTTAAATCAGTAAGTATATCAGGCAGGGATGGGAAGGTGCGAATGAAGGCTATCACCTGTTGCCTCTGCAGCCGATGTGTCGAAGTATGGGAAGATGGGCCGGAGGGAATGTCTTGAATCAGAGAAGAGCCTGAACGCAGGACTTGGGCAAGTCGTCTGTGGTCCTCCTATTTATTTATTTTTTTAATTCAATCTTATTTTTATTGAGAAAGGAAAAGTGTACAGCAGACAAATAAGTCATTCATTATTGTCGCTATTTTTGATAGTGCGCTCTTTGAAAACTCCATGAGCCATCCTAGAATGTCTTTATTAACTCTCTTCATGAGACAATCAATTCAAATGCCTCTGAATTTAAAACATGAAAGGTTATGCAGCTACCTTCAGGTGTTTGGATGCTGGCAAAAAAAAAAAAGACAAGAAATCCCTTCCTAGGCATAACCCCTCCCAGTTAGGAAAGACTTCAGTTTTTGTAGCAAGCCAAGAACCACACAGGAAGAGGGGTGGGATTCTTGTGCCCTGTGATGTACTCCAAGAAAAGAACCATTTCCAATATAATCATTTTCTTTATCATACATCCCAGGACACAGAATATCTTCATATCCATTACACACCAAAACAGGTTAGACCCTCATGCAGCAGCGTGCAAATCTCGCCGCCCAAAGGAAGCATCCTCAGTGCCTTTAACATTCAGATGGTAAAAATTTGTAAAAGTATGAACTGAAGACCAAGTAGCAGCTTTAAAAGCTTTACCTATCGACGTAGGATATTGAGCAGGCCAGGAACCAATAACACATTTTGTAGAATGTGCCATCACCAGAAACAGTGGAACTTTGCCCTTCAAGTCATAAGCTTGATCAATAGGCTGAAGGATCTAGAATGGTTCATGTGGAAGCTGTGGAACCCTTCCGTGGGCCTTCAGGAAGCACAATGAGGTAAACTGACAAGGCGCAGCAATTGATTTCAGGCATCTAAAACTTGTGACAGAAAAAAGTGAACACAACAGTCTGACTCTGGCTGATGTGAAAAGAAGAAAAACACCTTTGGCAGGAAGGAAAGCCAAGTCCAAAGTTTTACCTTGTCTCTATGAAATCAACAGGAATAGTTCCTTACAGGAAAGAGCAGCCAATTATGAGACTCTCTCTGAGCTGAAGTAGTGGCAACCAGAAAAATTACTTTCCTTCTCAGAAGAACGAAAAGGAATATCCCAAAAAGGTTCAATGAAGATTTCTGCAAAAACAAAATAACAAATTGGGGTTCGAGAGAGTCAATGGAGTCAACCAGTGGAACAATACTCATAACATCTTGCACAGGGTACGCACCAAACAGTAGAAAGAAATTGGTCTCTGAAAAAAAGACTACTAATGGCGAACTATGACCCCTAATTGTACTCAAAACCAAAACCTGACTGACTCTAAATTAGAGTAAAGCCAGGATGCGACACGCAACATATCAACGAAAAAGAAAACTCTGAGCTTTATAACATGCAAAATAAGATATCAAAATCCTCTGAAAAATCTTACACGAAGTGGGAAAAGGCTAGCAATGAGCGAATCGGAGTATCCCCTGTCTGGTCCGTCTGCTGACAGATTCACATTGTCCGAGTACCATTCTCCTGGGCCAGGCTGTGGCAATCAAAATCACTGGGATGCCTGCCACTGAATTTCTGCGAAACAGATGAAGAAGTTGGAAAGGCGTAAATCAGAGAACTGATCTCACAGTATCACCAGAGCATCCACTGCAAATGCTCGTAAAACCATGGTCCTGGCTATGAACCTGTCCAGTTTTGCACGGAATCTGGATGCTAAAATATCCACATCGGGGGTATCATACCCGTGGCAGAGCTCCTTAAACCCCTCTGGGTGAAGAGCTCACTCGTCCAAAGTCAGTTGTTGAGCACTGCGAAACATACACCTGACAATTTTTCACGCCTGGAATGTGGACAGTCGACAGAGTGGAAACATGAAGTTCCGACCAAGATAGGATGAGAGTAGTTTCCTTTTGAATCGCCAAACTTTTCTTGCCTCACTGACTGGGAGGCCCTTCAGGTGCACTAACCTATGCAGCAGGGCAAGGCAAATCACCATCAATTCCAGGATGCTGATGGGTAACAACCTATTTTGCAATGACCAAGTCCTCTGAACGGAGAGAATGCCTGGAATTCATACTAAGCCCATCAGGCCTTCCAAGAAAGAGTGAAAATCTATTTTCCCTATTCTGAAATCCCTGAGGATGTCCACCAGTCCAGAGTCTCATTCTGGGGTGCAACTTCATTGGAGAATCCAACAACTGTGTCCTTTTGTGCCAACGTGTTACGACATTCCTTTCAAGGGCAATAGAATAAAAATAGGCAAAAGGAACTGCCTCAAAAGGAGGCCACCATCTTTCCAAAAGCCCTCAGGCAAAGCCAAACTGAGGGCTGCATCAGCGTATGAAACCCACATGAGCTTGTAAAACAAGGCATCGGTCTTGAGTGAGAAAAACACTTAAGACCAAATCCTTGTTCTCTCCAGAACCAAGGCTCTTGTTGAGATAGGGAACCACAAGATCCACCGAAGGCATGTTCCATTTCTCAGTGAACTCCCTTTCCATGGGGTTTTGCTGAGCAAATCCTTTTAATGGAACAAACACCTCGTCAGGGTAAGCCCAATCCCATGTACAAATCATTTGTCAAATAACGATGTACACAAAAGGACAGAATGCTTACCCGATTTGCTTCTACAGGCTCCCCAGCACTGCAAAACCAGTCCCTACAGCCTCTTCTCCTCTACAATCTGGCAGTCTGAGGTCCTGACATCATAAAGACTGATGCAGGGAACATAGCCCTGCATTGGACATGACAAGGTCAGGAAACATTCCACTGCTGGAGCATGGGGGAGCACAGTCTGCCAGGGAAGGGAATATTAGATAAGTAAAATAGCTTTTACCATTCCCTAGACTAAACGAGCTCTTAATCCTTGTAACGTGGGCAAAGTCCAACTGCAACTAAGAATGTTCAGGCTTCCCAGAGTTCAGCTTTAAGTCAGAGGCGGCTCTCTAATTAAGCAAATTAGGCGATCGCCTAATGCCTCACACTCACAGGGGCCTCGCAGCCACCTAATTTGCCTGTGATCAATACTAATGTCGGCACCATCGGATCTCTATCACCCCTCTCTCCTCCCTCTTGCATTGGCTGAATATGTCTGATGGGTGAGGAGGGTGCCCTGGAAGTGGTGCTGATCACCTGTGTGCTAGATCCGTGCATTTTCTGCAGCCATTTTTCTTGCTTGAATTATTTTTCCCCATTATGGGCGTGAGTGGGGCCTCATGTCTAAGTTTTGCCTAAGGCCTCACAAAGCCTAGAGCCGCCTCTGCTTTAAGTGTATGTAAACCCCAACAATGAACGTCTCATATTTGTATTCTTTTGGTTAAATATACAATTGGCAGATTTTTTTTTTTTTTTTGCCCTGACATGCAATTTGTAAACAGGAGTGTAATTCCTGGGCCTGGGCACACCTGTGCCTTCAGCCTAATAGCTGTATATCTCCATAGAGAGATCCAGGCAACTGCTGCCCTTTGACTGCTAGACTCATGAAATCTGGAGCAAGATTTAGTGATGTCACTGCTGTGGCTGCTCATTGTTCTCCTTGACGGAGAGGAAGCTGTACGTTTTCACCAAAATAATTAAAAACATTTTTATATCATAAAACCAATCTAGCAAGTTGACAAACATAACTAGGGCTGTGGAAATTAACTATTAATTCCTCGATTAATCGATTAATTGTTTTGATCGATCAAAATTCTTTTGATCGATCAAAATTCTTTGGGCTTGCCGTGTCCATCTGAAGGGCTCCTTTGCTGTGCCTTCATATCTGCATGCCGGCGGGACCTTACTATCTGCCACACGCAAGGGCTGTTACACTTCCCTCTATCACTTCCCTCTATCAACCTGGGATTCTACAGCCATCCACTGGGAGTTGTGATAGTTCCCTTCACGGGACATCTACATGCCGACAGACTGATGTTAGCCCCTCCTCATCTGGATTCAGCAGTGGTATCGTTGTACACATTTTTATACCAGTATCATACTTAGCTACATGTTTTTATGACTGCTTTTGCTACCGTTTGGTATTACTCGCACCATTTTTACAGTTTATGTAGCTACATCGATTTTATCTCCAGTGCAATATTTATTTTGTTACCTACTTGAAGACTATAAGTTTTAATGCTATTCCCATCGACCGCTGCCTTTGTGTGTTTTTTGTATCCTGCTATCGATTTTTCCAGTGGTTGGTAGCTGCACTGGGAATCGGCCTGCAAGGAGATCAGCTAAAAGTAGTTGGATCTATGTGCGTTATAATTAATCGAAATTAGTCGATTAATCGATTTAAAAAAAAAACGATTAATCGAACACGAAAATTTTAATCAGTAACAGCCCTAAACATAACCTTTCACCTTTTCTCTCTCTATCTACCAAGTGCTGTATTTGGTTCATGAAGGATCTTTCAATTAAAATTTGAGATCTTGATCAAACTTGACCAATATTACTGGCCTCTATGCTTAAGGCCCTTCCACACGGGACGGATCTGCCCCGTGAACCTCCGCTTGCTCTGCGGGGATCGCTCCGTTGATCCCCGCTAAACCGGCGGATGACAGGGCGGTCCCCGCACACTGTGCAGGGACCGCCCTGTCAGATCTCCGCTCTCCCCTATGGGGGGATCGGATGAACACGGACCGTCTGTCCGTGTTCATCCGATCCGCTCTGCAGACGGATTGAAAAATAGGATTTTCCTCCATCTGCAGAAACGGGGGATTGCGGACACGGAGGAGATCGGGTGTCAGCGGATGTTCATCCGCTGACACCAGCGATCTCATAGGGACCAATGTATGTCCCTTTTTCATCCGTAAACGGATGAAAAAGCGGACATACGGTCCGCTAGTGTGAAAGGGGCCTAAGGAGTTTTATCAAAAAGGCACCAATAACATCCCTTTAACTACTTCTCGCCCAGCCTAGCTTATTGTCAAATGATGCATGAGCGGGACATTTGTTGTTCCAGGTGAACGTCATATGATGTCCATCCGAGCCACGTTTCGGCACTGTCACCGGCTGTGTCCACATGACAATTGTGCACAACTGGTAAATTCCTTTCATGCCATTCATTGTGCACAATCCTGTTGCTAGCTGTGATTGGTCACAGTGATCACATGGTACAGACTGGGCCAAAAACAGCCCATCTGTACCACGTGACTAGCTGTGGCCAAAACTCGCCATACCTCTTACTAAATACTTTGGACTGTCTACTTTCCAAAAAAGGGTCATTTTGGGATATCTGTACTGTCCTGGCATTTTTGGGCCTCAAGAAATGTCAGTACATCAGGATTGATACATTTTTAGATATATACCATAGTTTGGGAACTCTATAACTTTCCTACAGACTAAATAATATACACTGATTTGGGTTATTTTCACCGAAAAGATGTAGCAGAACACAGTTTGGCCTAAATTTATGAAGGAAGATTTATTTGCAAAATTTTATAACGAATAATTAATTTTATAAACAAAGGCTTTTTTATTTTCAAATCGTTCAGTCTTTTTTCATTTGGGCATTTTATAAAAATGTCATATGTATACAGTGTTGCAGTTGCATGACCGCGCAATTGTCATTCAAAGTGCGACAGCGCTGACTGCTGAAAATTGGCCGGGGTAAGAAGGGGGGAAAGTGTCTGGTACTGAAGTGGTTAAATATACATTTCCCCTGGAATAGCTCATGAGAGCAGAAAACAAACACATCTACGGGGATACCTGCTTTCCCAACCCCCAAAAAAAATATATCCTGCCTGCTTCTCAGCACCGCACCTCATATCACTCTATTGTACATGTTCCCAGACAATCTAAAAACTGCATGTGCTGTACAGGAATGGTGATTACGGCTTCTGGCACTGAATAAACTAAATATGAGAAGCAGCACAATTTTACTTTTTTTATTACAAAGCTGTATGTATTCTTTTATGTAGCAAATTGTTTCTCCATGTTCTTTCATATAGGGGTTTTATGGAAACTAATTATTAACAAATGTGCATCAATGTACATCAAGTTACAAAAGCAAATTTATCTTCGATTTCAATGCCACCGCACTGATGTGCAAATCTACAAACTCTCTACTTTTGAAGAGGTTTAAAGCCCAAACCCAGCTTAACCCCTTAACGACCGCTCACTGTACATATACGTCGGCAGAATGGCACAGACAGGCAAACTCACGTACCTGTACGTGCCTGCCTTCGTATGTGTGGGGGGTCCGATCGGACCCCCCTCCGGTACAGTGAGCGGTGGTTATCATTGCGGGAGCGATCCGTGAGGAGGGGACGGCCATTCGTTTCTGGCCAACCCCTCGCGATCGCTCCCAGCGAATGATATGCTTCCTCTGCTGTGCAAATGTAAACACAGGCAGAAAAAGTGATGTCATCTCTCCTCGTGGCGGTCTTTTCGATCCGGCGCGAGGAGAGAAGACATCTCACAGTAAGTGCACCAACAGCCCACTGACACCAGTACACGTAGGCACACTTACACCCCCCAGTCACCCCCAGATCATCCCCCAGTCACAGTGTCACTGATTGCAGTGATCATTTTTTTTCTGATCACTGCATTTAGTGTCATCTATGATATTAAAAAGTTGCAGGGCAGTTAGGTTTAGGCCCCTTTATGTCCAGGGTAGCCCCCTACCCCCCCCCCTAATAAAGGTTTAACCCCTTGATTGCCCCCCAGGTAACCCTTTCATTCCCTATCGCCAGCGTCACTAAGTGATCGTTTTTCCGATCGCTGCATTAGTGTCGGTGGTGCCCCTAGGTAGCAAGTTATTTTTTTTTAGGTTCGCCGCAGGTTTTTATAGCATTAGGTACCCCCATATATTATATAATAAAGGTTTAACCCCTTTATCGCCCCTAGAGTTAACCCTTTCACCAGTGATCACTGTATAAGTGTCACTGGTGACACTGGTTAGCCAGTTAGTTATTTAGGTTACCCGTCAGGTTTTTATATAGCGCCAGGTACCCCCCGATTGCCCCTAGTTAACCAGTGATCACCGTAAAAGTGTTACGGGTGACGCTGGTCGGTTAGTTTGCTTTTATAGCATCAGGGCACCCGCCATATATAACCCAATAAAGGTTTAACCCTCTGATCGCCCGGCGGGTGATATAAATTAGGTTTTAGCGCCAGAGAAGGTCTGCGTCGCCCCAGGCAGCGTTAGGTTAGTGCCAGTAACGCTAACACCCACGCGCAAAGCATACACTTCCCTTAGTGGTATAGTATCTGAACAGATCAATATCTGATCAGATCTATACTAGCATCCCCAGCAGTTTAGGGTTCCCAAAAACGCAGTGTTAGCGGGATCAGCCCAGATACCTGCTAGCACCTGCGTTTAGCCCCTCCGCCCAGCCAAGTGCAGTATTGATCGATCACTGTCACTTACCAAACACAACACACATAACTGCAGCGTTCGCAGAGTCAGGCCTGATCCCTGCGATCGCTAACAGTTTTTTTTGTAGCGTTTGAGATATTTGCTGACAACCGTCAGGTGCTTTTTTTTCTAGTGAATCTTACTAGTGTACCCCTAAATTTAGAGCCCAAAATGGCAAATCGAAGGTACACTAGTAAAGAGGCCTACGAGATTCTGAGCATGACAGATAGTGAAGAGGAGGTCACGGATCTGTCAGATTCAGGCTCAGAATACCTTCCCGTAGAAGACAGCGGCTCCATGTCAGATAGCCCGGGCGACGAAGATGATGAGGTCCCTGCTAAGGTCAGGCGCACCCGATCCCGATCTTCTGAGGTTGTTGAGGAGCAAGAACCGCAGGTCTCTCGTATCATGGAGCAGAGTAGTACTAGGGCCGCTATTCCTTCTGGTGAAGTGGCAAGCACCAGCGGCCTAGTACAGCCTGGGCGTACATCCAGCACTGCAGTATCACGTGGTGACGTGGCGAGTCCCATAAGTACAGTTCAAGCTGGCGAGGTGGCAAGCACAAGTAGTGTCCCGCTGCCACCAAGAAGAAGACAAAGGCAGGCCCGTCGTGCCCATAGTACCCTTCCTGCAGAATTCGCCTATCCTGATTGGGTCCCCACCACTTCTGCAGCACCCGTACTTCCCCCATTCACTGCCCAACCCGGTATTCAGGTGGAAACAGCTGATTTTATGCCACTTGATTTTTATTTGCTGTTTTTCACGGAAGATCTCTATAGATCTATTGTGGACCAAAATAATTTATATGCTGGTCAATTCATCGCCGCTAATCCCCAGTTGCCTTCCCTTGCCAGAAATTGGAGACCAATTACGGTTTCCGAATTTAAGACCTTTCTGGGCCTTTCCCTCAACATGGGCACACATAAATTTTCGTCAATACATGCTTATTGATCCACCCACCCAATTGACCACATGCCCATGTTCTCTGCCTCCATGCCCAATGAACTTTGTCGTCCACGTGGAGACCCTGAATACGAATGGCTCTACAAAATTCGGCCCCTCATAAACCACTTCAACAAACGTTTTGCAGCCTTGTTTATTCCTGATCAAGTTGTCTGCGTTGATGAGTGCCTGATTAAATTTTCTGGCTGCTTGTCTTTCAAGCAGTACCTTCCCAGCAAGCGTGCCAGATATGGGGTCAAGCGCTATAAGTTCTGTGACAGGGCAACAGGCTATGTATGGAGCTTTACGGTTTATGAGGGAAAAAGATAGTCAGATTGAGTAGATCAACTGCCTGGATTACATAGGGAGCGCTGGCAAGATAGTGTGGAACTTGGTGTCACCCTTATTCGGAAAGGGGTACCATTTGTATGTGGACAATTATTACACGAGCCTGCCACTGTTTAGTCACTTGTTTGATCATCAGATTGGAGCATGTGGCACCGTGCGACCTAATCGCCGGGGCTTTCCCCAGGGGCTTGTAGATTCCCGTCTTAGGCTGGGGGAGAGAGCCTGCTTAAAGTGTAATAATGTGCTCGCTGTGAAGTGGAGAGATAATAAGAATGTTTTCCTTCTTACCTCCCTTCATGCAGACACGACAGTCCAAATTCGTATGGCGACTGGTGTTGTGGAGAAACCCCTCTGTGTCCACGAATATAACCAAAATATGGGAGGGGTGGACCTCAACGACCAGAAGTTGGCGCCGTATCACATTGCCCGTAAGGCGAGACGCTGGTACAAAAAAGTAGGATTTTTATAACAGCTTACCTGTAAAATCCTTTTCTTGGAGTACACCACGGGACACAGAGCTAGTCATTACATAATGGGTTAAGGGTCAACAGCGGTGATTGGACACTGGCACAACCAATGGAAGACAGTTCCCCTCCATATAACCCCTCCCATCAGGGAAGTACCTCAGTTTTGTAGCAAAGCAGTAAGGTTCCCATAAGAAGGGGGGGACCTCTGTGTCCCGTGGTGTACTCCAAGAAAAGGATTTTACAGGTAAGCTGTTATAAAAATCCTACTTTCTTTATCGTACACCACGGGACACAGAGCTAGTCATTACATAATGGGACGTCCCAGAGCAATGCTCATATGAAGGGGGGGAGACACAGATCAAAACAGGCCGCTTGCGGACCAGAAGCCCTATACTGCTGCCTGCAGCACACTTCGCCCAAAGGCGGAATCCTCATGTCCTTTCACATCTATTTGATAGAATTTGGAAAATGTATGGACTGAAGACCAAGTTGCAGCTTTACAGATCTGAGCCATCGAAGCCTGGTGGTGCACTGCCCATGAAGCACCTATCGCCCTGGTAGAGTGCGCCTTAACAGGAAAAGGAGGAGTCCTGTTCTTTAAACCATAAGCTTGAATAATTACTTGTCTAATCCACCTGGAAATGGTGGATTTTGATACCGCTTGGCCCTTCTTGGGCCCATCTGGTAAAATAAACAAAACATCTGTTTTACGTATCTGAGCTGTTGCTTGCAGATACACCTTTACCGCTCTCACTAGATCTAGAGAGTGTAATAATTTTTCCCCCGCCGTCCGCGGGTTTGGAAAAAAAAGAAGGCAGAACAATGTCTTGATTCAAGTGAAAAGCCGACACCACCTTAGGCAGAAAAGCCGGATGGGATCGTAGTACGATTTTGTCCTTGTGACAAATTAGATAAGGCTCTTTACAAGAAAGAGCTGCTAGCTCTGATACTCTCCTAGCAGAAGCTATAGCAATCAAAAAGGCCAATTTCCTACTTAATATAATTAACGGAACATGGCGAATAGGTTCAAAAGGTTGCTTTTGCAACACTGACAATACCAAATTCAAATCCCATGGACACAAGGGAGACCTAACTGGAGGATTTATCCTCAGTACCCCCTGAATGAATGTCCGAACTAGGGAATGAGATGCCAATGGTCTCTGAAAGAAGACTGATAGAGCCGATATTTGGCCCTTGATGGTGCTAAGGGCTAATTTCATATCCACTCCTAACTGGCAAAAAGCAAGAATCCTACTTATTTCATATTTCTGAGGATTCCAACATCTGGATTCACACCAGGAAACGTATGCTCTCCAGACTCTATGATAGATGAGTCTGGAGGCTGGCTTTCTAGCATTAATGAGCGTAGAAAGAGCCGGACCAGAGACCCCTCTCTTTTTCAAAATGTGGGTCTCAGCAGCCAGGCCGTCAAATTTAGCCTTTGTAAGGAAGGGTGGAATACTGGACCCTGTGACAGCAGGTCGTGTCGAAGTGGAAACTTCCAGGGCCTTCCTATCGCCATTTTTACAATCTCGGCGTACCAAGGCCTCCTGGGCCAGTTTGGGGCCACTAGGATTACTGGTATTCCCTCCTCCTTGATCCTGCGAAGCAGTCTTTGTAGAAGAGGGATCGGAGGGAATGCATAGCTCAGTGAGAACTGATTCCATGGAGTTATTAGAGCGTCTGTCCCGTAGGCTAGAGGATCTCTCCTCTTCTGGTAGCAGCTGCTGACGACTCAGGTAGTCTGCTTGGCAATTTTCTATCCCTGGAATGAAGATTGCAGAAAGGCAAGGTACATGCTCTTCTGCCCATGCCAAGATCCGGTTCACCTCTCTTTGGGCTGCCCGACTGCGGGTGCCTCCTTGGTGATTGATGTAAGCTACTGCAGTAGCATTGTCGGATTGAACCCGAACTGGGTAACCCTGTAACCTGTATGTCCAGGTTTTGAGGACTAGATATACCGCCCGGATCTCTAGCACATTGATGGGCAGGATCCCCTGAGTCTTGGCCCAG
The DNA here is from genome assembly GCA_029206835.1 of Rana muscosa. Lineage (NCBI taxonomy): Eukaryota > Metazoa > Chordata > Amphibia > Anura > Ranidae > Rana > Rana muscosa. The sequence goes on along the minus strand of JARGYO010005626.1, from coordinate 128,930,899 downwards.
GTTCCCTGGGTAGAAGCCTCCTCGAATACTGCACCCCAGCCCGATAGGCTGGCATCCGTAGATACCACCTTCCAGGCCACTGGGAGGAAGGACTTTCCCTTCCGTAAATTCTTGGCTTCTAGCCACCAATCGAAGCTGTGGCGTACTTGTGAGGACAGGCGCATGGGTATATCCAGAGCTTGGCTCTTCCTGTTCCAGGAAGCTAAAATATTGCCTTGAAGTAGTCTCGAATGAAACTGGGCGTAAGGGACCGCCTCGAAGGAGGCTACCATCTTTCCCAATAGTCTCATGCAAAGGCGAATAGACGGCCTCTTGTTTGCTTTGACCTTGTGGATCAGGTCTTTCAGAGACTGTATCTTCGGTTCTGGCAGGTATACCCTGTTTTGGGCTGTATCTATGATCATGCCCAGGTACACTATCCTTCTTTGGGCCTGGAGAGAGGATCTTTGTAAATTTATAATCCATCCTAAATGCTCCAGGTATCCTACTGTAGTGTGTACAGCGTGACCCAATCCCTCCTTTGACTGATCTATTACTAGTAGATCGTCTAGATAGGCTGTTACCACAATGCCCCGTGTTCTTAGGTTTGCTAACAGAGGAGCTAGCACCTTTGTGAATACTCTGGGCGCGGTGGCTACACCAAACGGCAGAGCCACAAATTGAAAGTGGCGATCTTCTACCGCAAACCTTAGGAATCTTTGGTGAGCGGGGAGGATGGGTATGTGTAAATATGCGTCCTTGATATCTATGGGCGCCATGAATTCTCCGCCCTTTAAAGTGGCGACCACGGATCGGATCTTTTCCATTCGAAAATGGCGAACGTTCAGGAACCGATTTAGGGATTTTAGATCCAGGATGGGTCTGACATCTCCATTTGGCTTTGGAATCACAAAGAGGTTTGAGTAAAAACCTGAACCTCGCTCTTTTTGGGGTACGTCTGTAACTACCCCTTGAGCCATTAAGTGATTCAAACCTTTGAAGAAGGATTCTCTTTTTTGTGGATCCTTGGAGAGTCTTGAACCTCGGAATTGAGAAGATGGGATCTCTCGAAATTCCAGTTTGTACCCTGAGGATATTGTGGATACCACCCAATTGTCCTGGATTTCTGACCGCCAAGTCGCTGAGAACTGACAAAGCCTTCCCCCCACTCGGCCGAGCGGGGGCGCCCCTTCACTGAGAGGTTTTGGGGGCTTGCTTATTAGCTCTTGCACCCCACGGCTTCTTGTTCTTCTGAGCTTGCCCCTTGGCTTTTGTGGGCGGCTGAAAAGGCTGTCGCCACTGGTTGGAGTCAGATTTCCCGGGAGCTGGGGAGAGAGAGCGTTTAAAACAAGGTCTCTTGTTTTTCTTTCTCTCAGGTAAAAGTGTCGTTTTACCACTTGATATCTTCTGTATATATTTTACTAAATCTTCCCCAAATAGGCGTTCGCCATGGAAACTTGCCAACAGCTTTTTGCATGGGGTTTCCGCTGACCAATGCTTAAGCCAAAGTACTCTGCGCATCTGTACCAGCTGGAGTGTAAGGCGTGATGCCTGTATGATAGAATCTCTCATGGCATCCACTGTGAAGCATAAGGCTTTAGGCAAATTCTCCCAATTTCTAGCCTGCTCTGAAGGCAGCTCCTTCAGCCCCTGCTTTACCTGTTGGCTGATGGCCTGACACATACCGACTGCTGCTACTGCAGGTTGGGTAATTGAGCCGGCCAAAAGGAAGGAGGATTTCAACTTCTTCTCAGAAGGATCTTTAAACCCTTGTACATTATCCACCGGACATGTCAGGTTTTTATTTACACAAGAAATAGCCGCATCTACCGCAGGCAGGCTCCATTTCTTTAAAAAAATTTCCCCCATAGGATAAAGAATGTTAAACCTTTTTGGAGGTGAGAAACGCTTATCTGGATGTTGCCAGTTTGCGTATATTAGATCCTCTAGTAACGGATGAACCGGGAAGGAGCATGCACCTTGCAGGGATCTTAATGACCCTAGGGAGGAGACAGGTAATTCCGTTACCTCCGCAGAGGTTAACTTAAATGCACTGCTCCTGCATAGCATTGTACCTGTGACCTTAAAATCTGGCTCCTCATCCTCCTCCCTCAGGTACTTCTGAAGGGAGGTCCAATACTGGAAGAGACCTGCTTCGCTTATTGTCCTTTTTAGAGGACTTAGCGATTAAGGTAGCAATTTTTTCCTCCAGATTATTTAGGGCAGCTGATAAAGTGTCCTCAGTGACATATACAGGCCCAGGCTTCACTGGGGAAGCCGCCATACCTGACAGAGGTAATGGCTCATCCTGTACAGGTGCATTTGGCAACACAGGAGAGGAAGGTACCGAGTCAGCACAGCTAGAGCCTCCTCTCAGGCGGCGGTGCTTTTTTATCTCTTTTTGTCCGCATTACTTCCCCTGGAAGGCTTACTGTTTAGACAAAATACAAGGTACCTAAATGCATATACTACCGTGTTCAGTTTAGCAAATACATTAAGTATGCAACTTTTAACACATAACTATGCATAACATGGATGTCTTCTAGGAAGTACCCAGTCCAACCACATGGAGTCTTACGTCCCTGTATAGCTGCTGTGTTTCTCTGCCAGGAACAAGAGAACTAACGAGCTTGCTTGCTGCTGCAGTGCTTCTCACACTGACAGTCTTTTAAATTTGGCGCCGTTTCTGTGCCTGCGCGCGCCACGTGCCCGCGCCTTCGCCCCCCCTCCGATAAAGCGCGCTCCCGCGCGCGCGCGGCCCTTAGCGCTATGGCGGTGGCCATAGTGAGAGAGGACTCTCATCAGCCCTTGTTCCCACTTACCTGCATCTGCAGGTGTCTGGTCGGCCACCGAAAGGAGGAGCGGGGTACCCCAGCAAGCTCAGCAGCGGAGGTGACGAGCAGTGTACTTCGCCGAAGCCGACACTGAACAGAGTGAGGTGAGTATATTCAGCTCTTTACTCCCCCCAGTGGTGGAAAAAAAGAAGACATCCACTTTTTGAAAAAGGTCCCAACCTAGTTATGGACCTTCTAATCTCACCTTATCCACGCTGCAGGTTTTTCTGCTGAAAGATTTCAGACAGATACCAAACTTCACCCTTCACGGTGGGCTATGTGTGCCAACCTTCAGGGATATGGGTTCCTATTTAAAGGATACCTCTCCCCTGGGCCTTGTACAAGACTCTTACCAGGACTTTATAGCGAAATAGCGAAAGTGCTGGATCTTAGAGCCCAGTCCTCCGAAGAGAGACATTACAGGCGACGCCTCATGGATGAGGCCCGGATCCCATCCAGATTCAGCTCATTTGTAGGCGTCTTGGATGGATCCGAAAGCATAGCTCTTTTACCCCCAGAGGGTCTCTTTGGTAGAGCTTTCCTTTAGCACCTCCTAACGCGTCCAACACCTTTCGACACTGGCGAAAAAACTGAGGTACTTCCCTGATGGGAGGGGTTATATGGAGGGGAACTGTCTTCCATTGGTTGTGCCAGTGTCCAATCACCGCTGTTGACCCTTAACCCATTATGTAATGACTAGCTCTGTGTCCCGTGGTGTACGATAAAGAAAAGTGTCTCTATCCTTATTCCAATTGGCTTTGCTGAACACTCATGTGCTATACAGAGCTTCAGGCGGGACTTTATCTCTCCTAAAATTCCAGGATGAGATAGTCACAGAACTCCTGTATCCAGGCGGTTCTGCACCTCACCATCCCCTACCAAATGCAATAAGCCGGCTGCATGAGTGGCATTATCCGTATGTCCTCGAGAGTACCCCTACCCAACGAGCCCCCGAAAAAAATAGGATTTTTATAACAGCTTACCTGTAAAATCCTTTTCTTGGAGTACATCACGGGACACAGAGCGACATAGTCATTACTAATGGGTTATATAGATACCGTCAGGTGCTGGCACTGGCAACTTCCAAAACCGGAAGTACCCTCCCCTATATAAGCCCCTCCCATCCGGGAGCACCTCAGTTTTGTAGCAAAGCAATAAGTGTCCCCAAAGAGGGGCGGGAGCTCTGTGTCCCGTGATGTACTCCAAGAAAAGGATTTTACAGGTAAGCTGTTATAAAAATCCTATTTTCTTTCTCGTACATCACGGGACACAGAGCGACATAGTCATTACTAATGGGATGTCCTAAAGCAATGCCAAATGAGGGGGGGGATACACCATATATAAGCTGAGCGCTATCAGACATGAGGATCTTTTGCGGCCTGCAACACACTGCGCCCAAAGGCGACATCCTCCTGACTTCTAACGTCCACCTGGTAGAACCTAGTAAACGTGTGAACTGAAGACCATGTTGCGGCCTTACAGATCTGAGCCAGGGAGGCCTGGTGATGCACTGCCCATGAAGTTCCAACTGCTCTCGTGGAGTGCGCTCTAACTTTGAACGGAGGCGGTCTCCTTCTCAAGCCATAGGCTTGTATTATGACCTGTCGAATCCACCTGGCTAAAGTAGATTTTGACGCTGCCTGACCCTTTCTGGGGCCTTCCGGCAGAATAAACAAAGTATCCGTTCTGCGAATCTGAGCAGTGGCTTTTAGATAAGCTTTAACTGCTCTTACTACATCCAAAGAATGCAATAACTTTTCCTCTACCGAAGTAGGTTTGGGGAAAAAAGAAGGAAGAACCACATCTTGGTTCAAATGAAACCTCGATACCACCTTAGGAAGAAAGGCTGGCTGAGGACGTAATACTACTCTGTCCTTATGGATAACCAGATATGGCTCTTTACAGGACATAGCTGCTAATTCCGACACTCTTTTAGCCGAACAAATGGCTACTAGAAAAATCAATTTCCTGGTGAGAAGCACCAAGGAAATATGCTGTAATGGTTCAAATGGTTGTTTCTGTAAAACCGCCAGAACCAAGTTTAGATCCCATGGACATATGGGAATATTAACCGGAGGACTAATATGCATCACTCCTTGTATAAAGGCTTTGACTAGTGAATGCGAAGCCAAGGGCCTTTGAAAAAATATTGACAAGGCCGAAATCTGACCCTTGATAGTACTCAAGGCAAGCTTCCTATCTACAGCCCATTGTAGGAAGTCCAGAATCCTACCTATTACGTATTTACGTGGATGCCATTTCTTGGCCTCACACCAGGCGATGTACGCCTTCCAGATTCTATAATAGATCTGCCTGGATACCGGCTTCCTGGCATTGATCATGGTAGATACCACAGCATTAGAGAGCCCTCTCTTTTTTAGAATGTGGGCTTCAATAGCCTGGCCGTCAAACCTAGGGCTGGTAAGGAAGGGTGGTATATCGGTCCTTGCGAAAGCAGGTCCGGACGATGTGGGAGGGTCCAAGGACTCCCCACAGACATTTTTACAATCTCCGCGTACCATGCTCTTCGGGGCCACGCTGGAGCCACCAGAATCACTGGTTTCTTTTCTACCCTGATTCTGCGGAGTAATCGAGGTAACAATTGTGGCGGTGGGAATGCATATATCAGCTTGAACTGATCCCAAGGGAACACTAGGGCATCCGAGCCGCAAGCTAGGGGATCCCTTGTCCAAGAGACAAACCTGTCCACTTTTGTGTTGAATCTGGATGCTAGCAGATCTACATCCGGTGTTCCCCACCGCTGACATATTGTCCGGAAAACCTCCGGATGAAGGGACCATTCCCCTGGGCATAATTGTTGGCGACTTAGAAAGTCCGCCTTCCAATTCTCCACTCCTGGAATGAATACCGCAGATATGGCTGGGACATATCTTTCTGCCCATCTCAGGATGTAATTTACTTCCCTTTGGGCTGCACGACTCCTGGTGCCCCCCTGACGATTGATATATGCCACTGCTGTGGCATTGTCTGATTGAATTCTGACAGGGGACCCTTGGAATTTGGATGTCCATGCTACTAGGGCATACCGGGCTGCTCGTATCTCTAAGAGATTGATGGGCAGGGCCTTTTCCGCATCCGACCATCTGCCCTGGAGAGACCATTGCTCCAGTACTGCTCCCCAGCCTATAAGGCTGGCATCTGTAGTGACCACCTTCCAGGAAATCGGACTGAAGGATTTCCCTCTTTCCAGATTCTGGGGAACCAACCACCAGCGGAGGCTCTTGCGAACGGAAGGGGACAAGGACATTGGTAAGTCCAGAGCCTGAACTTTTTTGTTCCAGGCTGACAGTATGGCCCTTTGCAACTTCCTTGAATGGAATTGACCGTAGGGTACTGCTTCGAATGATGCCACCATTTTTCCCAGCAGCCTCATGCACACGCGTATGGATGGCTGTCTTTTTGAACCCACTAAGTGGATCAAATCTCTCAAAGACGACCCCTTTTCTTGAGACAAGAACATTTTTCTCTGGTCTGAATCCAGCCTTAGCCCCAAGTATTCCAGACTTTTGACTGGTTTTAGGGCTGACTTGTCTCGGTTGATAATCCAACCGTGATATTCCAGATACTTGATTGTCTCGTGAACAACCACTTCTAGTTTTTCCACTGAGTGGTCTATCAGCAACAAGTCGTCTAGATATGCCATTATCGTTACACCTCGTGTTCTTAGATTGGCCAATAATGGGGCCAGAATTTTTGTGAACACTCGTGGTGCTGTGGCCAGACCGAAGGGTAAGGCTCTGAACTGAAAATGGCGCCCTTCTACCGCGAAGCGTAGAAATTTTTGGTGGACTGGAAAGATGGGAATGTGCAAATAAGCATCTTTGATGTCGATCGAGGCTAACCATTCCTCCCCTTGTAGGGCAGTGGCTACCGATCGGATCGACTCCATCCGGAAAGTCCTGATATGTAGGAATTTGTTTAGCCCTTTTAGATTTAATATGGGCCTCACGTCCCCGTTTGGCTTCGGGACTGTAAAGAGGTTTGAGTAAAACCCGAACCCCCATTCTTCCAGGGGAACCTCTATAATTACTGCTTGGAGCAATAATTGTTCTAGTGCCAACAGGAGGGATCCTCTCTTCTGGGGATCCCCTGGCACGTTTGACCTTATAAAGCGGGAAGGAGGGGAGTTTTTTTAACTCCAATTTGTATCCCAGATTTACTGCGGAGAGCACCCATCTGTCTCGGATCGTGTCCCGCCAGGTCTCTGTGAACAACTGAAGTCTTCCCCCCACCCGATTGGGTGGGGGCAACCCTTCATGCATTTGACTTTGGGGGAGGTTTTGTACCTCTCCTGCTCCAGGGCTTCTTGTTACCCTGCAATTGTCCCTGATTTTTACCTCCGGGATTTGACCGAGGAGGCCGTCGGAACTGTTTCACAGCCGATGTCCTAGGGACTGGAGAAGCAGGCCTCTTAAAAGAGGGACCTCTAACTCTATTTTTAACCGGCAAAAGTGTACTTTTACCGCTGGAAATTCTCTGGATATATTTGTCCAGGTCTTCCCCGAATAAGCGTTCACCATGAAATGGGAAGCTGACCAGCAATTTTTTACAGGGAGCTTCAGCAGACCAGTTTTTGAGCCATAGAAGCCTGCGCATATGTACCACAGACAGCGTAAGGCGGGAGGCCTGATGGATTGAATCCTTTATAGCGTCCACCGCAAAGCATAAGGCTCTAGGTAGATCAGCTAGGGCAAGAGCCTGCTGATCTGGCAAGTCCCTTAAGACCTGTTTCAACTGATCCTTCACTGCTTGGCAGACCCCAATAGCTGCCACTGCTGGTTGTGTCACCAATCCTGCTGTAGAGAAAGCAGATTTTAATAAGGACTCTAATTTTTTATCTATTGGGTCCTTGAACATTTGGACATTATCCACCGGACATGTCAGTGATTTATTCACACAAGAGATGGCTGCGTCCACTGTAGGGACCCTCCATTTTCTGATGAACTTATCCTCCATGGGATAGACCACCGGAAATCTCTTGGGGGGAGTAAATATTTTGTCAGGATGCTCCCAATCCTGGTAAATGAGCCCTTCCAGTAAAGGATGGATCGGAAAGGAACAAACAGTCTGGGGAGCTTTTAGCGACCCCAACGAGGAGACAGAAGTGGATGATGGCTCCGCAAGTGGCATTTTAAATGCTGATCGGACCATATTAGTCAGGGACTGAACCCATAAACTTTCAGCATGTGATGCTGAGAACGGCTCTTCCACTGTTGATTCCTCTACAACCGAATCGACCTCATCCTGATCCCCTTCAGGTAGGTCGATCCCTGTATGGGACTGTTGCTCTGTTAACAGGCACTCTGAGGGAGGAGACGGAGATCGGGCGCTTTTCTCCTGTGACAGGGAAGCCGCGATCAATGCTGACAATCTCTCTTCCAGCCCTCCCAGAGCTGAGGAAAAAACCTCCTCTGTTACATACACAGGAGCAGGTGAACTGAGGACAGCCACAGTACCAGGTACTCCTGAGGGTGCTCTACGGTCACTAACCTCTGATTCTTCAGGGGAGACTGGTGCAGCCAAAGCATGCCCAAGATCCTCAGAGCCCGATGGAGACCCCCTATTCCTCCTGGAATTTCTAGTCCCGGAGTTTTTAGACGGCATATTCCTAAGCCACAAAGCTCCCGGCTCACCTCTATATATAGAGGCGCGTGCACGCGCACGCGCGCGGCCACGTGCGCCTTCGGCGCTAATTTCGAAAATGGAAACCAGGGACAAGAGCCAGGGCCCCTTTGCCGCAGGCCGGGGGATGGACGAGCATTGCAACATGGCAGAGGAAGCAGTTTCCCATAAGAGAACTCACCATCTGCCTGGACTTGCTCTGATGAGAAGAAACTAGTCCACATGACAAGAAACGTTCCACAGCGGCCTCTAGTGGACAAACACAGGTACCGCAGTCTAATATATTAAATATATATATATATAAAAAAATTATTTATTTTTTTTCTTGACCACCATTAAAAATTATTACATTTTTTTAGCAGTTACAGGCATGCACAGATATTAGCGGGAATACCATTAGGTAACAGACAGAAAGACAAATTAGGCTTGGGGGTCCCCCAATAGAACCAAGTTCCTGGGGGCCCCCACTTACCTGTTCCCCGCCGCAGGACTTTGTTTGGTCCACAAAAGCCCAAACTTCACCTATCACGGCAGGCATTGTAATCAAACCTTCAGGGACCGGGTTCCCAAGGATTCCACTCCCCTGGACCTGTATAGCACCCTGCACAGAAAACATCTTGGTCGTGGGTATGACCAGAGCTCTGGATCCCAGGGTCCAGCTCTCCTAAGAGAAGCATTACAGGCAAAACCTTGCTCTTCTTTGCAAGGCCCGGGTACCGACCGTTTAGCTATGAAGCTTTTTTGGTCGGATCCGGAATAGCTTACTGAGGCCCAAAAGAACCTGTACGCAAGCTCAGTGAAAAACACATGTTTCTTCTTGGCCAACACCTTAGACACTGGCAAAAAACTGAGGTGCTCCCGGATGGGAGGGGCTTATATAGGGGAGGGTACTTCCGGTTTTGGAAGTTGCCAGTGCCAGCACCTGACGGTATCTATATAACCCATTAGTAATGACTATGTCGCTCTGTGTCCCGTGATGTACGAGAAAGAAAGATGTTGTGTCTGTAGCAAGCGCGGATTTAGGCGTGACACCCGTTATTATTGTCCACTCTGTCCTGACAATCCTGGTCTGTGCATTGGTAAAAGTTTTGAATGCTACCACTCAAAAGTGAAGTTTTAGCGTAGGGTACAGCATTTCACAGACTAGGACACACTTACACCGGGTCTCCCAAGATGCCATCACATTTTGAGAGACTTGAACCGTTACAGTTGAGCAAAAAAAAAAAAGTGTAAAAAAAAAACATAAAAAACAAAAACACAAAAAAAAAAAATAGTTGTCGTTTTATTGTTCTCTATTTTCTCTCTTCTGTTCTGCTCTTTTTTACTGTATTCTATTCTGCAATGTTTTATCATGCTTGCTTTTCAGGTATGTAACTTTTTGTTTTCATGTATGCCATTCAGTTGCAGCGCGGATTTATTTATCTTGACAGCAACAGCGTTTGCTCCCACGATACATAAAGCCGTGACTCCAACGCTGTAGGAGGTGATTTCACCACCACAGTAAAAAAAAAAGAGCATATATGTCGAAGCATGGGGGCAGCAGGGGCGGAGGAGCGATTTTGCTCCTAATGCCGCGTACATACGGTCAAAATTCCGACAGAGGCTTGCCCGTGGAAAAGTCCGACCGTGTGTATGCGGCATAACTTTTTTGCGGGAGGATGCCCCCATGCTTCGGCATATATATATTTTAGGCACAGGTTGCGTTAAAAAAATGTTTTATTTTTTACTAGGTTTTGTTTTGGTATTTGCTTTGCAGGTATGGTATGGTAAGGTCTTACTGCTGTACTGTAATGTTACTTTGTTTTAATGTTAACCATCATTTGCTTAGCAGGTACGCCATTCAGTTGCAGCGCGGATTTATTTATCTTGACCGCAACAGCAACAAAGGCTTGCCCGTGGAAAAGTCTGACCGCCTGTACGCGGCATAACTTTTTTGCGGGAGGATGCCCCCATGCTTCGGCATATATAAATGGTGCATGCATGCCCATCATTAGAAGTGGGTGGATGAAGGGAGGTATTCTAATGGTGGGCATACCCACCGATCAATATCTTTTTTTCATTCAGCCAACAGGCTGCATGAAAAAATAGGATTTTTATAACAGCTTACCTGTAAAATCCTTTTCTTGGAGTACATCACAGGACACAGAGCGACATAGTCATTACTAATGGGTTATATAGATACCTTCAGGTGCTGGCACTGGCAACTTCCAAAACCGGAAGTACCCCCCCTATATAAGCCCCTCCCATCCGGGAGCACCTCAGTTTTGTAGCAAAGCAATAAGTGTCCCCAAAGAGGGGTGGGAGCTCTGTGTCCCGTGATGTACTCCAAGAAAAGGATTTTACAGGTAAGCTGTTATAAAAATCCTATTTTCTTTCTCGTACATCACGGGACACAGAGCGACATAGTCATTACTAATGGGATGTCCTAAAGCAATGCCCAACGAGGGGGGGGATACACCATACATAAGCTGAGCGCTATCAGACATGAGGATCTTTTGCGGCCTGCAACACACTGCGCCCAAAGGCGACATCCTCCTGACTTCTAACGTCCACCTGGTAGAACCTAGTAAACGTGTGTACTGAAGACCATGTTGCGGCCTTACAGATTTGAGCCAGGGAGGCCTGGTGATGCACTGCCCATGAAGTTCCAACTGCTCTCGTGGAGTGCGCCCTAACTTTGAACGGAGGCGGTCTCCTTCTCAAGCCATAGGCTTGCATTATGACCTGTCGAATCCACTTGGCTAAAGTAGATTTTGACGCTGCCTGACCCCTTCTGGGGCCTTGCGGCAGAATAAACAAAGTATCCGTTCTGCGAATCTGAGCAGTGGCTTTTAGATAAGCTTTAACTGCTCTTACTACATCCAAAGAATGCAATAACTTTTCCTCTACCAAAGTAGGTTTGGGGAAAAAAGAAGGAAGAACCACATCTTGGTTCAAATGAAACCTCGATACCACCTTAGGAAGAAAGGCTGGATGAGGACGTAACACTACTCTGTCCTTATGGATAATCAGATATGGCTCCCTACAGGACATAGCTGCTAATTCCGACACTCTTTTAGCCGAACAAATGGCTACTAGAAAAATCAATTTCCTGGTGAGAAGAACCAAAGAAATATGCTGTAATGGTTCAAATGGTTGTTTCTGTAGAACCGACAGAACCAAGTTTAGATCCCATGGACATATGGGAATATTAACCGGAGGACTAATACGCATCACTCCTTGTATAAAGGCTTTGACTAGTGAATGCGAAGCCAAGGGCCTTTGAAAAAATATTGACAAGGCCGAAATCTGACCCTTGATAGTACTCAAGGCAAGCTTCCTATCTACAGCCCATTGTAGGAAGTCCAGAATCCTACCTATTACGTATTTACGTGGATGCCATTTCTTGGCCTCACACCAGGCGATGTACGCCTTCCAGATTCTATAGTAGATCTGCCTGGATACCGGCTTCCTGGCATTGATCATGGTAGATACCACAGCATTAGAGAGCCCTCTCTTTTTTAGAATGTGGGCTTCAATAGCCAGGCCGTCAAACCTAGGGCTGGTAAGGAAGGGTGGTATATCGGTCCTTGCGAAAGCAGGTCCGGACGATGTGGGAGGGTCCAAGGACTCCCCACAGACATCTTTACAATCTCCGCGTACCATGCTCTTCGGGGCCACGCTGGAGCCACCAGAATCACTGGTTTCTTTTCTACCCTGATTCTGCGGAGTAATCGAGGTAACAATTGTGGCGGTGGGAATGCATATATCAGCTTGAACTGATCCCAAGGGAACACTAGGGCATCCGAGCCGCAAGCTAGGGGATCCCTTGTCCAAGAGACAAACCTGTCCACTTTTGTGTTGAATCTGGATGCTAGCAGATCTACATCCGGTGTTCCCCACCGCTGACATATTGTCCGGAAAACCTCGGGATGAAGGGACCATTCCCCTGGGCATAATTGTTGGCGACTTAGAAAGTCCGCCTTCCAATTCTCCACTCCTGGAATGAATACCGCAGATATGGCTGGGACATATCTTTCTGCCCATCTCAGGATGTAATTTACTTCCCTCTGGGCTGCACGACTCCTGGTGCCCCCCTGATGATTGATATATGCCACTGCTGTGGCATTGTCTGATTGAATTCTGACAGGGGACCCTTGGAGTTTGGATGTCCATGCTACTAGGGCATACCGGGCTGCTCGTATCTCTAAGAGATTGATGGGCAGGGCCTTTTCCGCATCCGACCATCTGCCCTGGAGAGACCATTGCTCCAGTACTGCTCCCCAGCCTATAAGGCTGGCATCTGTAGTGACCACCTTCCAAGAAATCGGACTGAAGGATTTCCCTCTTTCCAGATTCTGGGGAATCAACCACCAGCGGAGGCTCTTGCGAACGGAAGGGGACAAGGACATTGGTAAGTCCAGAGCCTGAACTTTTTTGTTCCAGGCTGACAGTATGGCCCTTTGCAAATTCCTTGAATGGAATTGACCGTAGGGTACTGCTTCGAATGATGCCACCATTTTTCCCAGCAGCCTCATGCACACGCGTATGGATGGCTGTCTTTTTGAACCCACTAAGTGGATCAAATCTCTCAAAGACGACCCCTTTTCTTGAGGCAAGAAAATTTTTCTCTGGTCTGAATCCAGCCTTAGCCCCAAGTATTCCAGACTTTTGACTGGTTTTAGGGCTGACTTGTCTCGGTTGATAATCCAACCGTGATATTCCAGATACTTGATTGTCTCGTGAACAACCACTTCTAGTTTTTCCACTGAGTGGTCTATCAGCAACAAGTCGTCTAGATATGCCATTATCGTTACACCTCGTGTTCTTAGATTGGCCAATAATGGGGCCAGAATTTTTGTGAACACTCGTGGTGCCGTGGCCAGACCGAAGGGTAAGGCTCTGAAATGAAAATGGCGCCCTTCTACCGCAAAGCGTAGAAATTTTTGGTGGGCTGGAAAGATGGGAATGTGCAAATAAGCATCTTTGATGTCGATCGAGGCTAACCATTCCTCCCCTTGTAGGGCAGTGGCCACCGACCGGATCGACTCCATCCGGAAAGTCCTGATATGTAGGAATTTGTTTAGCCCTTTTAGATTTAATATGGGCCTCACGTCCCCGTTTGGCTTCGGGACTGTAAAGAGGTTTGAGTAAAACCCGAACCCCCATTCTTCCAGGGGAACCTCTATAATTACTGCTTGGAGCAATAATTGTTCTAGTGCCAACAGGAGGGATCCTCTCTTCTGGGGATCCCTTGGCACGTTTGACCATATAAAGTGGGAAGGAGGGGAGTCTTTTAACTCCAATTTGTATCCCAGATTTACTGCGGAGAGCACCCATCTGTCTCTGATCGTGTCCCGCCAGGTCTCTGTGAACAACTGAAGTCTTCCCCCCACCCGATTGAGTGGGGGCAACCCTTCATGCATTTGACTTTGGGGGAGGTTTTGTACCTCTCCTGCTCCAGGGCTTCTTGTTACCCTGCAATTGTCCCTGATTTTTACCTCCGGGATTTGACCGAGGAGGCCGTCGGAACTGTTTCACAGCCGATGTCCTAGGGACTGGAGAAGCAGGCCTCTTAAAAGAGGGACCTCTAACTCTGTTTTTAACCGGCAAAAGTGTACTTTTACCGCTGGAAATTCTCTGGATATATTTGTCCAGGTCTTCCCCGAATAAGCGTTCGCCATGAAATGGGAAGCTGACCAGCAATTTTTTACAGGGAGCTTCAGCAGACCAGTTTTTGAGCCATAAAAGCCTGCGCATATGTACTACAGACAGCGTAAGGCGGGAGGCCTGATGGATTGAATCCTTTATAGCGTCCACCGCAAAGCATAAGGCTCTAGGTAGATCAGCTAGGGCAAGAGCCTGCTGATCTGGCAAGTCCCTTAAGACCTGTTTCAACTGATCCTTCACTGCTTGGCAGACCCCAATAGCTGCCACTGCTGGTTGTGTCACCAATCCTGCTGTAGAAAAAGCAGATTTTAATAAGGACTCCAATTTTTTATCTATTGGGTCCTTGAACATTTGGACATTATCCACTGGACATGTCAGTGATTTATTCACACAAGAGATGGCTGCGTCCACTGTAGGGACCCTCCATTTTTTGATGAACTTATCCTCCATGGGATAGACCACTTGAAATCTCTTGGGAGGAGTAAATATTTTATCAGGATGCTCCCAATCCTGGTAAATGAGCCCTTCCAGTAAAGGATGGATAGGAAAGGAACAAACAGTCTGGGGAGCTTTTAGCGACCCCAACGAGGAGACAGAAGTGGATGATGGCTCCGCAAGGGGCATTTTAAATGCTGATCGGACCATATTAGTCAGGGACTGAACCCATAACCTTTCAGCATGTGATGCTGAGAATGGCTCTTCCACTGTTGATTCCTCTACAACAGAATCGACCTCATCCTGATCCCCTTCAGGCAGGTCGATCCCTGTATGGGACTGTTGCTCTGCTAACAGGCACTCTGAGGGAGGAGACGGAGATCGAGCGCTTTTTTCCTGTGACAGGGAAGCAGCGATCAATGCTGACAATCTCTCTTCCAGCCCTCCCAGAGCTGAGGAAAAAACCTCCTCTGTTACATACACAGGAGCAGGTGAACTGAGGACAGCCACAGTACCAGGTACTCCTGAGGGTGCTCTACGGTCACTAACCTCTGATTCTTCAGGGGAGACTGGTGCAGCCGAAGCATGCCCAAGATCCTCAGAGCCCGATGGAGACCCCCCTATGCTTCCTGGAATTTTTAGTCCCGGAGTTTTAAGACGGCATTATTCCTAAGCCCAAAGCTGAGGTATTCCAGCCGAAATACACCACTTACTGACAATAGTCTAGCACAAATGCTGCTATAAAAACAGTTGGTGTCTACTAATGTGCCTTTCTATGGGGATGCCTGCATCAACCGCTTGCTGTATGCCTTTTTTAAATGTTGCCAGCTCTGTCTCTGCACTCCATAGCCAGCTCACAACACATAATTGTGGTTTTTAACATGCTGGGACGCCCGCACATGCGCAGAAGCGCTGCGGCGCGCACAGAGCGTCATCCCCCAAGCTTCGCCCCCTTTCCCGGCCCACCTCTATATATAGAGGCACGTGCGCCTTCGGCGCTAATTTTGAAAAGGAAACCAGGGACAAGAGCCAGGGCCCCTTTTGCCGCAGGCCGGGGGATGGACGAGCATTGCAACATGGCAGAGGAAGCAGTTTCCCACAAGAGAACTCACCATCTGCCTGGACTTGCTCTGATAAAAAGAAACTAGTCCACATGACAAGAAACGTTCCACAGCGGCCTCTAGTGGATTAACACAGGTACCGCAGTCTAATATATTAAATATATATATATATATATATTTTTTTTTTTTTTTTTCTTTTCTTGACCACTATTAAAATTATTACATTTTTTAGTAGATACAGGCATGCACAGATATTAGCGGGAATACCGTTAGGTAACAGACAGAAAGACAAATTAGGCTTGGGGGTCCCCCAATAGAACCAAGTTCCTGGGGGCCCCCACTTACCTGTTCCCCGCCGCAGGACTTTGTTTGGTCCACAGAAGCCCAAACTTCACCTATCACGGCAGGCATTGTAATTAAACCTTCAGGGACCGGGTTCCCAAGGATTCCACTCCCCTGGACCTGTATAGCACCCTGCACAGAAAACATCTTGGTCATGGGTATGACCAGAGCTCTGGATCCCAGGGTCCAGCTCTCCTAAGAGAAGCATTACAGGCAAAACCTTGCTCTTCTCTGCAAGGCCCGGGTACCGACCGTTTAGCTATGAAGCTTTTTTGGTCGGATCCGGAATAGCTTACTGAGGCCCAAAAGAACCTGTACGCAAGCTCAGTGAAAAACACATGTTTCTTCTTGGCCAACACCTTAGACACTGGCAAAAAACTGAGGTGCTCCCGGATGGGAGGGGCTTATATAGGGGAGGGTACTTCCGGTTTTGGAAGTTGCCAGTGCCAGCACCTGAAGGTATCTATATAACCCATTAGTAATGACTATGTCGCTCTGTGTCCCGTGATGTACGAGAAAGAAAAAAGATTACAATACATGTCCAACAAGGACCAGCAACGTACTGGTATGTTGCTGGACTTTGAATGGTTATACCAGAATGATGCCTGCGGGTTTAGGTATCATCTTGGTATCATTCTTTTCAGCCAGCGGTCGGCTTTCATGTAAAAGCAATTATAACAGCTAATTAGCCTCTAAACTGCTTTTACAAGCAGTGGGAGGGGATGTCCCCCCCCCGGATATAAACAGCGCCATTGGGAAATTGGGAAAGCATATGATCACACAGATCTTGGTGTGGTCAGATGCTTTGAGGGCAGAGGAAAGATCTAGGGTCTAACCCCCCAATTTTTGTAAAAAAAAAAAAGAGTACCTGTCACTACCTATTGCTATCTTAGGGGATATTTACATTCCCTGAGATAACAATAAAAATGGTAAAAAAAAGTTTAAAAATAAAATAAAAAAAGCAAAATAAATAATAAAAAAAAAAAAATAAAAAATAGCACCCCTGTCCCCCCTGCTCTTGCGCAAAGGCGAACGCAAGCGTCGGTCTAGCGTCATATGTAAACAGCAATTGCATCATGCATGTGAGGTATCACCGCGAAGGTCAGATCGAGGGCAGTCATTTTAGCAGTAGAACTTCTCTGTAAATCTAATGTGGTAACCTGTAAAGGCTTTTAAAAATGTATGTAGTTTGTCGCTGCTGCGCGTTTGTGCGCAATTTTAAAGCATGTCGTGTTTGGTATCCATGTACTCGGCCTAAGATCCTCTTTTTTATTTCATCAAACATTTGGGCAATATAGTGTGTTTTAGTGCATTAAAAAAAAAAAAGTGTATTTTTTCCCCAAAAAATGCGTTTGAAAAATCGCTGCGCAAATACTGCGTGGAAAAAAAAAATGCAACACCCACTATTTTAATCTGTAGGGCCTTTGCTTTAAAAAAATATATAATGTTTGGGGGTTCAACATAATTTTCTTGCAACAAAAAAAATATGTTTTCATGTAAACAAAAAGTGTCAGAAAGGGCTTTGTCTTCAAGCGGTTAGAAGAGTAGATGATGTGTGACATAAGCTTCCTAATGTTGTGCATAAAATGCCAGGACAGTTCAAAACCCCCCCCCCAAATGACCCCATTTTGGAAAGTAGACACCCCAAGCTATTTGCTGAGAGGCATGTTGAGCCCATTGAACATTTTTTTTTGTCCCAAGTGATTGAATAATGAAAAAAAAAAAAAAAAGGGGAAAAAAAGTTGTCACTAAATGATATATTGCTCAAACATGCCATGGTTTTATGTGGCATTGCACCCCAAAATACATTCTGTTGCTTCTCCTGAGTACGGGGATACCACATGTGTGAGACTTTTTGGGAGCCTAGCCGCGTACGGGACCCCAAAAACCAAGCACCGCCTTCAGGCTTTCTAAGGGTGTAAATTTTTAATTTCACTCCTCACTGCCTATCACAGTTTCGGAGGCCATGGAATGCCCAGATGGCACAAAACCCCCCCCCAAATGACCCCATTTTGGAAAGTAGACACCCCAAGCTATTTGCTGAGAGGTATTGTGAGTATTTTGCAGGTCTCACTTTTTGTCACAAAAAGTTTTGAAAATTGAAAAAAGAAAAAAAAAATATATATATATATATTTACTTTCTTCCTTTTCAAAAACAAATGAGAGCTGTAAAATACTCACCATGCCTCTCAGTAAATAGCTTGGGGTGTCTACTTTCCAAAATGGGGTAATTTGGGGAGGGGGGGTTTGTGCTATATTGGCATTTTATGGCCTTCAAAACTGTGATGGGTAGTGAGGAGTGAAATCAAAAATTTACGCCCTTAGAAATCCTGAAGGCGGTGCTTGGGTTTGGGGGTCCCGTACGCGGCTAGGCTCCCAAAAAGTCCCACACATGTGGTATCCCCGTACTCAGGAGAAGCAGCAGAATGTATTTTGGGGTGTAATTTCACATATGCCCATGGCATGTGTGAGCAATAGGTATAAAATAAACAGATGCGCTAAACAAAATTATATGCAACCAGTAGTGATACTGGCAATAAAATGTCCACAAAAATACACATGTGATAATAAGTCCATAAATGAATATATTCGTGACAATGTGTCAATAAAAAGTGTCCCGTTAAGGCAGAAGACCAAGAAGGAAGGTAGACCGTGGGGGGATAGGCAGTATGAAAACCAAATCCACTGGTACTAAAACACCCGTGTCCATCACCAGTATATAGGCTGCTTACCAGAGGTAAGAATCAAATGAACTCATCTGCAATTCCGCAAGGTGAAAAACCAGATCATCTAGGAGTCTGACCAGAGACTGAATCTCAACAGGTATTCCCCAGAAAGAAAAAAGGAAGCTCGATGGTGCATTACCAAATGACAATTTATTAAGAAAAGGATAAAAACACTTACAAAAATGAAGTGGAAATAAGACAAAGCGGTCGGCCGGTCCGCCGTAACCTGTCCAGTAGTGATGACGTCATCACTACGGGACAGGTTACGGTGGACCGGCTGGCCGCTTTGTCTTATTTCCACTTCATTTTTGTAAGTGATTTTATCCTTTTCTTAATAAATTGTCATTTGGTAATGCACCATCGAGCTTCCTTATTTTATTTTTTTTCTTTCTGGGGAAAGCCTGTTGAGATTCAGTCTCTGGTCAGACTCCTAGATGATCTGGTTTTTCACCTTCCGGAATTGCAGATGAGTTCATTTGATTCTTACCTCTGGTAAGCCTATATACTGGTGGTGGACACGGGTGTTTTAGTACCAGTGGATTTGGTTTTCATACTGCCTATCCCCCCACGGTCTACCTTCCTTCTTGGTCTTCAGCCTTTCACGGGACACTTTTTATTGACACATTGTCACGAATATATTCATTTATGGACTTATTATCACATGTGTATTTTTGTGGACATTTTATTGCCATTATCACAACTGGTTGCATATAATTTTGTTTAGCGCATCTGTTTATTTTATACCTTCTGTCACTTATATGCGATCACATATCACAGTTGCTGCTTTTATTGTATTGGTCAAAGATAGCGCAGTTCCTTTTTTTTCCTTTTCCATGTGTGAGCAATAATAGGATTTTTATAACAGCTTACCTGTAAAATCCTTTTCTTGGAGTACACCACGGGACACAGAGCTAGTCATTACATAATGGGTTAAGGGTCACCAGCGGTGATTGGACACTGGCACAACCAATGGAAGACAGTTCCCCTCCATATAACCCCTCCCATCAGGGAAGTACCTCAGTTTTGTAGCAAAGCAGTAAGGTTCCCATAAGAAGGGTGGGACCTCTGTGTCCCGTGGTGTACTCCAAGAAAAGGATTTTACAGGTAAGCTGTTATAAAAATCCTATTTTCTTTATCGTACACCACGGGACACAGAGCTAGTCATTACATAATGGGACGTCCCAGAGCAATGCTCATATGAAGGGGGGGAGACACAGATCAAACCGACCGCTTGCGGACCAGAAGCCCTATACTGCTGCCTGCAGCACACTTCGCCCGAAGGCGGAATCCTCATGTCCTTTCACATCTATTTGATAGAATTTGGAAAATGTATGGACTGAGGACCAAGTTGCAGCCTTACAGATCTGAGCCATCGAAGCCTGGTGGTGCACTGCCCATGAAGCACTTATCGCCCTGGTAGAGTGCGCCTTAACAGGAAAAGGAGGAGTCCTGTTCTTTAAACCATAAGCTTGAACAATTACTTGTCTAATCCACCTGGAAATGGTGGATTTTGATACCGCTTGGCCCTTCTTGGGACCATCTGGTAAAATAAACAAAACATCTGTTTTACGTATCTGAGCGGTTGCTTGCAGATACACCCTTACCGCTCTCACTAGATCTAGAGAGTGTAATAATTTTTCCCCCGCCGTCCGCGGGTTTGGAAAAAAGGAAGGCAGAACAATGTCTTGATTCAAGTGAAAAGCCGACACCACCTTAGGCAGAAAAGCCGGATGGGGTCGTAGTACGATCTTGTCCTTGTGACAAATTAGATAAGGCTCTTTACAAGAAAGAGCTGCTAGCTCTGATACTCTCCTAGCAGAAGCTATAGCAATCAGAAAGGCCAATTTCCTACTTAATATAATTAAAGGAATATGGCGAATAGGTTCAAAAGGTTGCTTTTGCAACACTGACAATACCAAATTCAAATCCCATGGACACAAGGGAGACCTGACTGGAGGATTTATCCTCAGTACCCCCTGAATGAATGTCCGAACTAGGGAGTGAGATGCCAATGGTCTCTGAAAGAAGACTGATAGAGCCGATATTTGCCCTTTGATGGTGCTAAGGGCTAATTTCATATCCACTCCTAACTGGCAAAAAGCAAGAATCCTACTTATTTCATATTTCAGAGGATTCCAACTTCTGGATTCACACCAGGAAACGTATGCTTTCCAGACTCTATGATAGATGAGTCTGGAGGCTGGCTTTCTAGCATTAATGAGCGTAGAAAGAACCAGGCCAGAGACCCCTCTCTTTTTCAAAATGTGGGTCTCAGCAGCCAGGCCATCAAATTTAGCCTTTGTAAGGAAGGGTGGAATACTGGACCCTGTGACAACAGGTCGTGTCGAAGTGGAAGCTTCCAGGGCCTTCCTATCGCCATTTTTACGATCTCTGCATACCAAGGCCTCCTGGGCCAGTTTGGGGCCACTAGGATTACTGGTATTCCCTCCTCCTTGATCCTGCAAAGCAGTCTTTGTAGAAGAGGGATCGGAGGGAATGCATAGATCAGTGAGAACTGATTCCATGGAGTTATTAGAGCGTCTGTCCCGTAGGCTAGAGGATCTCTCGTTCTGGACACAAAGTTGTCCAATTTCTTGTTGAACCTGGAAGCTAGAAGGTCTACATCTGGGTTTCCCCATCTCAGACATATGGCCTGAAAGATCTCTGGGTGAAGAGACCACTCTCCTGGTAGCAGCTGCTGACGACTCAGGTAGTCTGCTTGCCAGTTTTCTATCCCTGGAATGAAGATTGCAGAGATGCAAGGTACATGCTCTTCTGCCCATGCCAAGATCCGGTTCACCTCTTTGGGCTGCCCGACTGTGGGTGCCTCCTTGGTGATTGATGTAAGCTACTGCCGTAGCATTGTCGGATTGAACCCGAACTGGGTAGCCCTGTAACCTGTATGTCCAGGTTTTGAGGGCTAGATATACCGCCCGGATCTCTAGCACATTGATGGGCAGGATCCCCTGAGTCTTGGCCCAGGTTCCCTGGGTAGAAGCCTCCTCGAATACTGCACCCCAGCCCGATAGGCTGGCATCCGTAGATACCACCTTCCAGACCACTGGGAGGAAGGACTTTCCCTTCCGTAAATTCCTGGCTTCTAGCCACCAATTGAAGCTGTGGCGTACTTGTGAGGACAGGCGCATGGGTATATCCAGAGCTTGGCTCTTCCTGTTCCAGGAGGCTAAAATATTGCCTTGAAGTAGTCTCGAATGAAACTGGGCGTAAGGGACCGCCTCGAAGGAGGCTACCATCTTTCCCAATAGTCTCATGCAAAGGCGAATAGACGGCCTCTTGTTTGCTTTGACCTTGTGGATCAGGTCTTTCAGAGACTGTATCTTTGGCTCTGGCAGGTATACCCTGTTTTGGGCTGTATCTATGATCATGCCCAGGTACACTATCCTTCTTTGGGCCTGGAGAGAGGATTTTTGTAAGTTTATAATCCATCCTAAATGCTCCAGGTATCCTACTGTAGTGTCTACAGCGTGATCCAATCCCTCCTTTGACTGATCTATTAATAGTAGATCGTCTAGATAGGCTGTTACCGCAATGCCCCGTGTTCTTAGGTTTGCTAACAGAGGAGCTAGCACCTTTGTGAATACTCTGGGCGCGGTGGCTACACCAAATGGCAGGGCCACAAATTGAAAGTGGCGATCTTCTACCGCAAACCTTAGGAATCTTTGGTGAGCGGGGAGGATTGGTATGTGTAGATATGCGTCTTTGATATCTATGGACGCAATGAATTCTCCGCCTTTTAAAGTAGCGACCACGGATCGAATCGTTTCCATTCGAAAATGGCGAACGTTCAGAAACTGGTTTAGATTTTTTAGATCCAGGATGGGTCTGACTTCTCCGTTCGGTTTTGGAATCACAAAGAGGTTTGAGTAAAAACCTGAACCTTGCTCCTTTTGGGGTACCTCTGTAACCACACCTTGAGCTATTAAGTGATTCAAACCTTTGAAGAAGGATCCTCTTTTTTGTGGATCCTTGGAGAGTCTTGAACTTCGGAATTGAGAAGATGGGATCTCTCGAAATTCCAGTCTGTACCCTGAGGATATTGTGGATACCACCCATTTGTCCTGGGTTTCTGTCCGCCAAGTCGCTGAGAACTGACGAAGCCTTCCCCCCACTCGGCCGAGCGGGGGCGCCCCTTCAATGAGAGGTTTTGGGGGCTTGCTTATTAGCTCTTGAACCCCACGGCTTCTTGTTCTTCTGAGCCTGTTCTTTGGCTTTTTTGGGCGGCTGAAAAGGCCGTCGCCACTGGCTGGAGTCAGATTTCCCGGGAGCTGGGGAGAGAGTGTGTTTAAAACAAGGTCTCTTGTTTTTCTTTCTCTCAGGTAAAAGTGTCGTTTTACCACTTGATATCTTTTGGATATATCTTTCTAAATCTTCCCCAAAAAGGCGTTCGCCATGGAACGGGAAACTTGCCAACAACTTTTTGCATGGGGCTTCCGCTGACCAATGCTTAAGCCAAAGTACTCTGCGCATCTGTACCAGCTGGAGTGTAAGGCGTGATGCCTGTATGATAGAATCTCTCATGGCATCCACTGTGAAGCATAAGGCTTTAGGCAAATTCTCCCAATTTTTAGCCTGCTCTGAAGGCAGCTCCTTCAGCCCCTGCTTTACCTGTTGGCTGACGACCTGACACATACCGACTGCTGCTACTGCAGGTTGGATAATTGAGCCGGCCAAAAGGAAGGAGGATTTCAGTAAGGATTCCAACTTCTTCTCAGAAGGATCTTTAAACACTTGTACATTATCCACTGGACATGTCAGGTTTTTATTTACACAAGAAATAGCCGCATCTACCGTAGGCAGGCTCCATTTCTTTAAAAAATTTTCCTCCATAGGATAAAGAATGTTAAACTTTTTTGGAGGTGAAAAACGCTTATCTGGATGTTGCCAGTCTGCGTACAATAGATCCTCTAGTAACGGATGAACCGGGAAGGAGCATGCACCTTGCAGGGATCTTAATGATCCTAGGGAGGAGACAGGTGATTCTGTTACCTCCAAAGAGGGTAACCTAAATGCAGCTCGCACGGCTCCTGCATAGCATTGCACCTGTGACTTTAAAATCTGGGATACCGAAAAAGGCTCATCCGATATCCCTGATCCGTCTGACTCCTCATCCTCTGCTGATGTAGCCTCCTCCTCATCCTCCTCCTCCTCAGGTACTTCTGAAGGGAGGTCCAATACTGGAGGAGATCTGCTTCGCTTATTGTCCTTTTTAGAGAATTTAGCGATTAAAGTAGCAATTTTCTCCTCCAGATTATTTAGGGCAGCTGATAAAGTGTCCTCAGTGACATATGCAGGCCCAGGCTTCACTGGGGAAGCCGCCATACCTGACAGAGGTAATGGCTCATCCTGTACAGGTGCTTTTGGCAACACAGGAGAGGAAGGTACCGAGTCAGCACAGCTAGAGCCCCCTGTCTCAGGCGGCGGTGCTCTTTTATCTCTTTTTGTCCGCATTACTTCCCCTGGAAGGCTTACTGTTTAGACAAAATACAAGGTACCTAAATGCATATACTACCGTGTTCAGTTTAGCAAATACATTAAGTATGCAACTTTTAACACATAACTATGCATAACATGGATGTCTTCTAGGAAGTACCCAATCCAACCACATGGAGTCTTACGTCCCTGTATAGCTGCTGTGTTTCTCTGCCAGGAACAAGAGAACTAACGAGCTTGCTTGCTGCTGCAGTGCTTTTTACACTGACAGTCTTTTAAATTTGGCGCCGTTTCTGTGCCTGCGCGCGCCACGTGCCCGCGCACGCCTCGGCCCCCCCCCCTCCGATAAAGCGCGCTCGCGCGCGCGCGGCCTTTAGCGCTATGGTGGTGGCCATAGTGAGAGAGGACTCTCATCAGCCCCTGTCCCCACTTACCTGCATCTGCAGGTGTCTGTATCGGCCACCGGAAGGAGGAGCGGGGTGCTCAAGCAAGCTCAGCAGCGGAGGTGACGAGCAGTGTACTTCGCCGAAGCCGACACTGAACAGAGTGAGGTGAGTATATTCAGCTCTTTACTCCCCCCAGTGGTGGAAAAAAAGAAGACATCCACTTTTTGAAAAAGGTCCCAACCTAGTTATGGACCTTCTAATCTCACCTTATCCACGCCGCAGGTTTTTCTGCTGAAAGTTTTCAGACAGATACCAAACTTCACCCTTCACGGTGGGCTATGTGTGCCAACCTTCAGGGATATGGGTTCCTATTTAAAGGATACCTCTCCCCTGGGCCTTGTACAAGACTCTTACCAGGACTTTATAGCGAAATAGCGAAAGTGCTGGATCTTAGAGCCCAGTCCTCCGAAGAGAGACATTACAGGCGACGCCTCATGGATGAGGCCCGGATCCCATCCAGATTCAGCTCATTTGTAGGCGTCTTGGATGGATCCGAAAGCATAGCTCTTTTACCCCCAGAGGGTCTCTTTGGTAGAGCTTTCCTTTAGCACCTCCTAACGCGTCCAACACCTTTCGACACTGGCGAAAAAACTGAGGTACTTCCCTGATGGGAGGGGTTATATGGAGGGGAACTGTCTTCCATTGGTTGTGCCAGTGTCCAATCACCGCTGGTGACCCTTAACCCATTATGTAATGACTAGCTCTGTGTCCCGTGGTGTACGATAAAGAAAAAGGGATTTTTATAACAGCTTACCTGTAAAATCCTTTTCTTGGAGTACATCACGGGACACAGAGCGACTTAGTCATTACTAATGGGTTATATAGTTTACCTTCAGGTGCTGGCACTGGCAACTTCCAAACCGGAAGTACCCTCCCCTATATAAGCCCCTCCCATCCGGGAGCACCTCAGTTTTGTAGCAAAGCAATAAGTGTCCCAAAAAGAGGGGTGGGAGCTCTGTGTCCCGTGATGTACTCCAAGAAAAGGATTTTACAGGTAAGCTGTTATAAAAATCCCTTTTTCTTTTTCGTACATCACGGGACACAGAGCGACTTAGTCATTACTAATGGGACGTCCCAAAGCAATGCCCAATGAGGGGAGGGATACACTATACATAAGCTGGGCGCCATCAGGCATGAGGCTCTTTTGCGGCCTGCAACACACTGCGCCCAAAGGCGACATCCTCCTGACTTCTGACGTCTACCTGGTAGAATCTAGTAAACGTGTGTACTAAGGACCATGTTGTGGCCTTACAGACTTGAGCCAGGGAGGCTTGGTGATGCACTGCCCATGAGGCTTGTATTATGACCTGTCGAATCCACTTGGCTAAAGTAGATTTTTGATGCTGCCTGACCCTTTCTGGGGCCTTCCGGCAGAACAAACAAAGTATCCGTTCTACGAATCTGAGCAGTGGCTTTAAGATAAGCTTTAACTGCTCTTACTACATCCAAAGAATGCAATAACTTTTCCTCTACCGAACTAGGTTTGGGGAAAAAGGAAGGAAGAACCACATCTTGGTTCAAATGGAACCTCGATACCACCTTAGGAAGAAGGCTGGATGAGGACGTAATACTACTCTGTCCTTATGGATAACCAGATATGGCTCCTTACAGGACAAGGCGGCTAATTCCGATACTCTTTTAGCCGAACAAATGGCTACTAAGAAAATCAATTTCCTGGTGAAAAGAACCAAGGAAATGTGCCGCAATGGTTCAAATGGTTGTTTCTGTAGAAACGACAGAACCAGGTTTAAGTCCCATGAACATATGGGAATACTAACCGGAGGGCTAATACGCAACACTCCTTGTATGAAAGCTTTGACTAATGAATACAAAGCCAAGGGCCTTTGAAAAAATATTGACAAGGCCGTCTGACCCTTGATAGTACTCAAGGCAAGCTTCCTATGTACAGCCCACTGTAGGAAGTCCAGAATCCTACCTATTACGTACTTACGTGGATGCCATTTCCTGGCCTCACACCACGTGATGTACGCCTTCTAGATCCTATAATAGATCTGCCTGGATACCGGCTTCCTGGCATTGATCATGGTAGATACCACAGCATTAGAGAGCCCTCTCTTTTTTAGAATGTGGGCTTCAATAGCCAGGCCGTCAAACCTAGGGCTGGTAAGGAAGGGTAGTATATCGGTCCTTGCGAAAGCAGGTCCGGACGATGTGGGAGGGTCCAAGGACTTCCCACTGACATTTTTACAATCTCCACGTACCATGAACTTCGGGGCCACGCTGGAGCCACCAGAATCACTGGTTTCTTTTCTACCCTGATTCTGCGGATTAATCGCGGTGGGAATGCATATATCAGCTTGAACTGATCCCAAGGGAACACTAGGGCATCCGAACCGCAAGCTAGGGGATCCTTTGTGCGAGACACAAATCTGTCCACCTTTGCGTTGAATCTGGATGCTAGCAGATCTACATCCGGTGTTCCCCACCGCTGGCATATTGCCTGGAAAACCTCGGGGTGAAGAGACCATTCCCCGGGCATAATTGCTGGCGACTTAAAAAGTCCGCTCTCCAATTTTGCACTCCTGGGATGAAAACCGCGGATATGGCTGTGACATACCCTTCTGCCCATTCCAGGATGCAATTCGCTTCCCTCTGGGCTGCACGACTCCTGGTGCCACCCTGGTGATTGATATATGCCACTGCTGTGGCATTGTCTGATTGAATTCTGACAGGTGACCCTTGGAGTTTGGATGTCCATGCTACTAGGGCATACCGGGCTGCTCGTATCTCTAAGAGATTGGTGGGCAGGGCCTTCTCTGCTTCTGACCACTTGCCCTGGAGAGACCATTGCTCCAGTACTGCCCCCCAGCCTATGAGGCTGGCATCTGTAGTGACCACCTTCCAAGAAACCGGACTGAAGGGTTTCCCTTTTTCCAGATTCTGGCACCAACCACCAATGGAAGCTCTTGCGAACGGAAGGGGACAGGGACATTGGTAAGTCTAAAGCCTGAACTTTTTTGTTCCAGGCTGACAGTATGGCCCTCTGCAAGTTCCTTGAATGGAATTGACCGTAGGGTACTGCTTCGAATGAAGCCACCATTTTTCCCAGCAGCCTTATACACAGGCGTATGGATGGTTTTTCTTTTTTGTACCCACTAAGTGGGTCAAATCTTTCAAAGACGACACCTTCTCTGGAGGTAAGAAAATCTTTCTCTGATTTGAATCCAGTCTTAG
Source organism: Rana muscosa (assembly GCA_029206835.1). Taxonomy (NCBI): domain Eukaryota; kingdom Metazoa; phylum Chordata; class Amphibia; order Anura; family Ranidae; genus Rana; species Rana muscosa. The sequence goes on along the minus strand of JARGYO010005626.1, from coordinate 128,903,138 downwards.
CCCCCAAGTATTCCAGGCTTTTGACTGGTTTTAGGGCTGACTTGTCTCGGTTGATAATGCAACCGTGAGATTCCAGATACTTGATTATCTTGTGAACGACCACTTCTAGTTTTTTTCACTGAGTGGTCTATCAGCAACAAGTCGTCTAGATATGCCATTATCGTTACACCTTGTGTTCCTAGTTTGGCCAATCGTAGGGCCAGAATTTTTGTGAACACTCGTGGTGCTGTGGCCAGACCGAAAGGTAAGGCTCTGAACTGAAAATGGCGCCCTTCTACTGCAAAGCGTAGAAATTTCTGGTGGGCCGGACAGATGGGAATATGCAAATAAGCATCCCTTATGTCGATCGAGGCTAACCATTCCTGCCCTTGTAGGGCGGTGGCCACCGATCGGATCGACTCCATCCGAAAAAGTCCTGATATGTAGGAACTTGTTTAGCCCTTTTATATTTAATATGGGCCTCATGTCCCCATTTGGTTTGGGGACTGTGACAAGGTTCGAGTAAAACCCGAACCCGTTTTCTTCAAGGGAACCTTCATGATTACCCTTGGGGCAATAGTTGCTCTAGTGCCAGAAGGAGGGATCCACTCTTCTGGGGATCGCTTGGCACGTTTGACCTTATAAAATGGGCAGGAGGAATGTCTTTTAACTCCAGCCTGTATCCCAGACTTACTGCGGAGATCACCCATCTCTGATGGTGTCCCGCCAGGTCTCTGTGAACAACTGAAGTCTTCCCCTCACCCGATTGAGTGGGGGCAACCCTTCATGACTTGGGGGGAGGTTTTTTACCTCTCTTGACCCAGGGTTTCTTGTTACCCTGTGATTGTCCCTGATTTCTGCCCCCTGGATTTGACCGCGGAGGCCGTCGGAACTGTTTCACAGCCGATGTGCCAGGGACTGGAGAAGTAGGCCTCTTAAAAGAAGGACTTCTACCCTTGTTCTTAACCGGCAAGAGTGTACTTTTACCGGCAGAAGTTTTCTGGATATATTTGTCCAGATCATCTCCAGATAAGCGTTCTCCATGAAATGGGAAGCTAATCAGCAATTTCTTACAGGGAGCTTCAGCAGACCAGTTTTTGAGCCATAGAAGCCTACGCATATGTCTACAGACAGCGTAAAGCGGGATGCCTGTTGGATTGTATCCTTTATGGCATCCACCGCAACACAAGGCTCTAGGTAGGTCAGCTAGGGCAAGAGCCTGCTGATCTGGTAAGTCCCTTAAGACTTGTTTCAACTGATCTTTCATTGCTTGGCAGACTCCAATCGCTGCTACTGCAGGTTGTGTCACCATGCTTGCTGTAGAGAAAGCAGATTTTAGTAAAGACTCCAATTTTTTATCTATTGGGTCTTTGAACATTGGAACATTATCTACTGGACATGTCAGTGATTTATTTACACAAGAGATGGCTGTGTCAACTGTAGGGACCCTCCATTTTTTTTTTTTATGAACTTATCCTCCATGGGATAGATCACTGGAAATCTCTTGGGGGGAGTAAATATTTTACAGGATGCTCCCAATCCTAGTAAATAAACCCTTCCAATAAAGGGTGGATTGGGAAGGAACAGACAGTCTGGGGAGCTTTCAGCGACCCCAGCGAGGAGACAGTAGTGGTTGATGGTTCCGCCAGAGGCATTTAAAATGCTGCTCGGACCATGTTAGTCAGAGACTGAACCCATAATCTTTCAGCCTGAGATGCTGAGAAAGGTTCTTCCACTGTTGATTCCTCTATAACTTTATCAACCTCACCTGATCCCCTTCAGGTAGGTCGATCTCTGGGACTGTTCCTCCACTAACAGGCACTCTGCAGGAGGAGACGGAGATCGGACGCGCTTTTCCTGTGACAGGGAAGCAGCGATCAATGCTGTTAATCTCTCTTCCAATCCTCCCAGAGTTGAGGATAAAACCTCCTCTGTTATATATACAGGAGCAGGTGGACTGGGGACAGCCGCAGTACCAGGTACTCCTGCGGGGTTCCTACGGCTACTGACCTCTGAAATTTCAGGGGAGATTGGCGCAGTACAGCATGCCCAAAATCCTCAGAGCCCGACGGAGACCCCTTTCGCTTCTTGGAAGATCTATTTCCAGAGCGTCTGGACGACATATCCTATAAGCACAAAGCTGAGGTATTCCCGTCGTCATACACCAATTTTGCTGGTAATAGTCTAACACAGTTGCTGCTATATACCAGCTGGTGTCCACTAAAGTGCCTTTCTATGGGGATGCCTGCATCAACCGCCTCTGTGTGCCACTGTTTGTTGCTAGCTCTGTTTGCATCCAGCTGACACTTGTACTGTGTCTTTATACAAGCTGGGACGCCTGCACATGCGCAGAAGCGCCGTGGCGCGCATCGAGCATCATCCACCCGCCCCGCCCCTTTTTTTTCATAGGAGGCGCGTGCATGCGTCCGCGCGCGCGCCCGTGCACCATTGGCGCCCTTTTCGAAAATCACACAGGGACTAGGAGCCAGGGCCCTTTTTGCCGGAGGGCCTGTGCGGTGGATGAGCGCAGCAACAGGGCAGAGGAAGTGGATTCCCACAGAGAAACTTACCAACTGCCTGGATCTTTTGACTTGAGAAAACCAAAGATCCACATGACAAGAAAAATGGACCACAGCGGCCTCTAGTGGTTTAACACAGGTACCGCGGTCCTTTTTTTTTTTTTTTTTTCTTGACTACTATTAAAATTTTACATTTTCAGTAGTTACAGGCATACACAGATAATAGCGGGAATACCGTTAGGTAACAGACAGAAAGACAAATTAGGCTTGGGGGTCCCCCAATAGAACCAAGTTCCTGGGGGCCCCTACTTACCTGTTCCCCGCCGCAGGACTCTGTTTGGTCCACAGAAGCCCAAACTTCACCTATCACGGCAGGCATTGTAATTAAACCTTCAGGGACCGGGTTCCCAAGGATTCCACTCCCCTGGACCTGTATAGCACCCTGCACAGACAACATCTTGGTCGTGGGTATGACCAGAGCTCTGGATCCCAGGGTCCAGCCCTCCTAAGAGAGGCATTACAGGCAAAACCTTGCTCTTCTGCTGCAAGGCCCGGGTACCGACCGTTTAGCTATGAAGCTTTTTTGGTGGGATCCGGAACAGCATACTAAGGCCCAAAAGAACCTGTACGCAAGCCCAGTGAAAACACATGTTACTCTTTGGCCAACACCTTAGACACTGGCAAAAAAAACTGAGGTGCTCCCGGATGGGAGGGGCTTATATAGGGGAGGGTACTTCCGGTTTGGAAGTTGCCAGTGCCAGCACCTGAAGGTAAACTATATAACCCATTAGTAATGACTAAGTCTCTCTGTGTCCCGTGATGTACGAAAAAGAAATATCATTTAGTGACAACTTTTGTGCAAATAAAAAAAAGTTTGTCATATTCCCGCAACTTATGGCAAAATATAAAATATTCCATGGACTCAACATGCCTCTCAGTAAATAGCTTGGGGTGTCTACTTTCCAAAATGGGGTCATTTGGGGGGGTTTTGTGCTTTTTTGGCATTTTATGGCCTCCGAAACTGTGATAGGTAATGAGGAGTGAAATCAAAAATTTACACCCTTAAAAATCATGAAGGCAGTGATTGGTTTTTGGGGTCTCGTACACGGCTAGGCTCCCAAAAAGTCCCACACATGTGGTATCCCCGTACTCGGGAGAAGCAGCAAAATGTATTCTGGGGTGCAATTCCACATATAACCATGGCATGTGTGAGCAATATATCGTTTAGTGACAACTTTTTGTAATTTTTTTTATTGTTTTTGTCATTATTCAATCACTTTGGACAAAAAAAAAAATATTCAATGGGCTCAACATGCCTCTCAGCAATTTCCTTGGGGTGTCTACTTTCCAAAATGGGGTCATTTGGGGGGGGGTTTGTACTGCCCTGCCATTTTAGCACCTCAAGAAATGAGATAGGCAGTCATAAATTAAAAGCTGTGTAAATTCCAGAAAATGTACCCTAGTTTGTAGACGCTATAACTTTTGCGCAAACCAATAAATATATGCTTATTGACATTTTTTTTACTAAAGACATGTGGCTGAATACATTTTGGCCTAAATGTATGACTAAAATTTAGTTTATTCGATTTTTCTTATAACAAAAAGTAGAAAATATGTTTTTTTTTCAATATTTTTGGTCTTTTTCCGTTTATATCGCAAAAAATAAAAATCGCAGAGGCAATCAAATACCATTAAAAGAAATCTCCATTTGTGGGAAGAAAAGGACGCAAATTTAGTTTGGGTACAACATTGCATGTCCGCACAATTTACAGTTAAAGCAGCGCAGTGCCAAATTGTGAAATCACCTCTGGTCATTAAGCTGCGTATTAGTCCGGCTCTTAAGTGGTTAAAGAATAAGTTTACTTTGTTTGAAAGTGCACTTATTATTTTTGCCCCCTCTGCTGACCAAACAGATCCTTCCCCCTTCCATAGATACATACCGTGTTTACTCGAGTATAAGTCAAGTTTTTCAGGTCATTTTTTTGTACTGAAAATGCCCCCCTCGGCTTATACTCGAGTCTGTGTCCATCTTCAACTTTGTGCGCCTGATCCTGGCCAGCTGTAGGTCCCCTGGACCTCAATCTTGGCACACACATAGCCCCACTCTCCCTCTACAAGTCTGAAAAGTTTGTTGTCTGGGGGACTTACGGCCGGGGAGCACAAATTTTTCAAAGCCGGGCACCCCTTCCATAGACTCCCATGTTAAACGGTAATTTCTCCGGTGATTTGGGGGACCCGGTACCGGCCAGCCGTAGGTCCCAAATTAAATGTCAGTCTAGTCACACATCGCAGAAGATCGGGTAGGGAGATTGGGCACAGTGACAGTGAGGCATGGGCACAGTAAGGCACAATGAGGCATGCAGATGGACACCCTAGGCTTATACTCGAGTCAATACGTTTTCCCAGTTTTTTGTGGTAAAATTAGGTGCCTCAGCTTATATTCGGGTCGGCTTATACTCGAGTATATACGGTACTTTTTGAGATCCAACAATCGCAGCCTCCAGTGTTTGTTGAAATCCAATGCTGAAAGTCCTTCCCCTCTAGGGGTGCCTGGCAGTACAGCCACATAGAAGTTTCCCAGCCTGGAGACAAAGGTAGGCAAGCCCCATAGAAATCTAAAAGTCCTCCCCTATATAACCCCTCCCATACAGGAAGTACTTGCGTTTTGTAGCATGCAATGAACCTCTGTGTCCAGTGATGTACTCCAAGAAAAGGATTTTACAGATCAGCAGAAAAAAATCAAATTGTCTTTATTATACAACAAGTGACACAGAGCAAGCTATAATTATGACCATCTGGGATGTCCCAAAGCAATGCACTTTAGGGGAGGGAGACAGGGACATGGACCTGTATAGAACCCTGCCGGAAGGTTCCTTGGTCAGTGCTGACTGCCCAGGGTTCCGTAACACAAGGTCAAGCACCGAAAGGCCACATTACAGGCAATCCCTGTCGAGTCTTCTTTCTCTGCTAGATGGCTCAAGTACCATTCATTTTAGCATCCAGTCATCCGAATGGATCAGATTATTCAGTCCCTTGATTCCTATTGAAACCATTTTGAGAACACCAGTAACCTCAGAGAGCTGAGCTTCAGTGCTCATTACTTTCAAGACACTGGAGAAAAAAATGGAAGCACTTCCTGTATGGGAGGGGTCATATAGGGGAGGACTTCCTCTCTGTTTCTGCCAGTGCCCATTTACCTATAGGTGGCGCATAACCCAGATGGTCATGATTACAGGCTGCACTGTGTCCCGTGATGTACGATAAAGAAAACTTGCTGCAAAACTTCTCCAGCCCTGTACCCTGCAGACTCACCGTTTTATGATACAGCGCCGATCCTCTTCTTTTATTACAGCCTGGCAATGAAATGGCACTTTTGCTCTGACAGGGACAGAATACAACTACTCACTGGTTCTCTTTAAGGTATTGATACAAATATATCACTTACCAGAGCTATGTCATCTCGGCCACAGTCTAAGGCAGCAATCATCACCTGTTCATGTATTATCCATACTGTAAAGCAAGAGACACTCACTTAGCAATTTATTAAAGCCAAACAAAACAAAAAAAAACATCAAATTATACAAAAAATATCAATAAACCGATTCATGATGAATAGGACAATTTAGATAAGTTTGACATATAGTATATTCCTTTCACATGCTATTTCGGAATCAATTATGTGATTAAATAAAGGTATGAAAAATAAAATATATACAAATAAATTACAAGAAAATAAATCACAAGGCCCCTTAAACATCCAAGATCAGTGGTATTCAGCGATTCATTAAAGCGGAAATGAAAATATTTCTGATGCTATGTAATGTGTAAACTTGGTCATACACTGTACAAACTTTGGCCAGCTCATCAGAAAATTTGCTTAGTGGGTGGCCGCCTCCTGCCAGACATCCTTAGATGAAAAATCAAAGAAGCCGAGCAGAAAATAGTCAAACAAACAGCAGCTTCATCCAATCAGATGCTGCCACTGTTTGGGTATTTTGACAGTTGGCTGTTAAAAGAGAAGGTGCCTCTACACTGAGAACCGAGTGATCGAACACCGCCGATCACTCGTTTCTTAGAGCTCAGTGAGCAGAGAGCTGCAGACTGTCAGTCACAGCTCTCTGCATTGCCCACTTCTCGCTCACTGGAGCGCTGGGACGTGGAGGGGCCAGGGTAGCCGACTCAGGCTCTCAGAGCCTCGCTGAGTTGCTCAGTTCTCGGTCTTAGAGGCCGCAGGGAACAGATACAGCATCAGACCCTGTTGCTGCGTCCACCAAGGCGAGTACGACTTCTTTTATATTCCCGCACTTCTCTTAATTACATCTTTTAGAGAACGTGTCAAACACAAGGCTCGTGGGATACATAATAGGAGCACCGCTAATAGGAAAAATAGGATTTTTATAACAGCTTACCTGTAAAATCCTTTTCTTGGAGTACACCACGGGACACAGAGCTAGTCATTACATAATGGGTTAAGGGTCACCAGCGGTGATTGGACACTGGCACAACCAATGGAAGACAGTTCCCCTCCATATAACCCCTCCCATCAGGGAAGCACCTCAGTTTTGTAGCAAAGCAGTAAGGTTCCCATAAGAAGGGGGGGACCTCTGTGTCCCGTGGTGTACTCCAAGAAAAGGATTTTACAGGTAAGCTGTTATAAAAATCCTATTTTCTTTATCGTACACCACGGGACACAGAGCTAGTCATTACATAATGGGACGTCCCAGAGCAATGCTCATATGAAGGGGGGGAGACACAGATCAAAACAGGCCGCTTGCGGACCAGAAGCCCTATACTGCTGCCTGCAGCACACTTCGCCCAAAGGCGGAATCCTCATGTCCTTTCACATCTATTTGATAGAATTTGGAAAATGTATGGACTGAAGACCAAGTTGCAGCTTTACAGATCTGAGCCATCGAAGCCTGGTGGTGCACTGCCCATGAAGCACCTATCGCCCTGGTAGAGTGCGCCTTAACAGGAAAAGGAGGAGTCCTGTTCTTTAAACCATAAGCTTGAATAATTACTTGTCTAATCCACCTGGAAATGGTGGATCTTGATACCGCTTGGCCCTTCTTGGGCCCATCTGGTAAAATAAACAAAACATCTGTTTTACGTATCTGAGCGGTTGCTTGCAGATACACCTTTACCGCTCTCCCTAGATCTAGAGAGTGTAATAATTTTTCCCCCGCCGTCCGCGGGTTTGGAAAAAAGGAAGGCAGAACAATGTCTTGATTCAAGTGAAAAGCCGACACCACCTTAGGTAGAAAAGCCGGATGGGTCGTAGTACGATTTTGTCCTTGTGACAAATTAGACCAGGCTCTTTACAAGAAAGAGCTGCTAGCTCTGATACTCTCCTAGCAGAAGCTATAGCAATCAGAAAAGCCAACTTCCTACTTAATATAATTAAAGGAATATGGCGAATAGGTTCAAAAGGTTGCTTTTGCAACACTGACAATACCAAATTCAAATCCCATGGACACAAGGGAGTCCTAACTGGAGGATTTATCCTCAGTACCCCCTTAATGAATGTCCGAACTAGGGAGTGAGATGCCAATGGTCTCTGAAAGAAGACTGATAGAGCCGATATTTGCCCTTTGATGGTGCTAAGGGCTAAATTCATATCCACTCCTAACTGGCAAAAAGCAAGAATCCTGCTTATTTCATATTTCTGAGGATTCCAACTTCTGGATTCACACCAGGAAACGTCTGCTCTCCAGACTCTCTGATAGATGAGTCTGGAGGCTGGCTTTCTAGCATTAATGAGCGTAGAAAGAGCCGGACCAGAGACCCCTCTCTTTTTAAAAATGTGGGTCTCAGCAGCCAGGCCGTCAACTTTAGCCTTTGTAAGGAAGGGTGGAATACTGGACCCTGTGACAGCAGGTCGTGTCGGAGTGGAAACTTCCAGGGCCTTCCTATCGCCGTTTTTACAATCTCGGCATACCAAGGCCTCCTGGGCCAGTTTGGGGCCACTAGGATTACTGGTATTCCCTCCTCCTTGATCCTGCGAAGCAGTCTTTGTAGAAGAGGGATCGGAGGGAATGCCTAGATCAGTGAGAACTGATTCCATGGAGTTATTAGAGCGTCTGTATTATTAGAGCGTCTGTCCCGTAGGCTAGAGGATCCCTCGTTCTGGACACAAAGTTGTCCAATTTCTTGTTGAACCTGGCAGCTAGCAGGTCTACATCTGGGTTTCCCCATCTCAGACATATGGCCTGAAAGATCTCGGGGTGAAGAGACCACTCCCTGGTAGCAGCTGCTGACGACTCAGGTAGTCTGCTTGCCAATTTTCCATCCCTGGAATGAAGATTGCAGAAAGGCAAGGTACATGCTCTTCTGCCCATGCCAGGATCCGGTTCACCTCTCTTTGGGCTGCCCGACTGCGGGTGCCTCCTTGGTGATTGATGTAAGCTACTGCAGTAGCATTGTCGGATTGAACCCGAACTGGGTAGCCCTGTAACCTGTATGTCCAGGTTTTGAGGGCTAGATATACCGCCCGGATCTCTAGCACATTGATGGGCAGGATCCCCTGAGTCTTGGCCCAGGTTCCCTGGGTAGAAGCCTCCTCGAATACTGCACCCCAGTCCGATAGGCTGGTATTCCTAAATACCACCTTCCAGGCCAGTGGGAGGAAGGACTTTCCCTTCCGTAAATCCTGGCTTCTAGCCACCAATCGAAGTTGTGGCGTACTTGTGAGGACAGGCGCATGGGTATATCCAGAGCTTGGCTCTTCCTGTTCCAGGAAGCTAAAATATTGCCTTGAAGTAGTCTCGAATGAAACTGGGCGTAAGGGACCGCCTCGAAGGAGGCTACCATCTTTCCCAATAGTCTCATGCAAAGGCGAATAGACGGCCTCTTGTTTGCTTTGACCTTGTGGATCAGGTCTTTCAGAGACTGTATCTTCGGTTCTGGCAGGTATACCTCGTTTTGGGCTGTATCTATGATCATGCCCAGGTACCCTATCCTTCTTTGGGCCTGGAGAGAGGATTTTTGTAAATTTATAATCCATCCTAAATGCTCCAGGTATCCTACTGTAGTGTGTACAGCGTGACCCAATCCGTCCTTTGACTGATCTATTACTAGTAGATCGTCCAAATAGGCTGTTACCGCAATGCCCCGTGTTCTTAGGTTACTAACAGAGGAGCTAGCACCTTTGTGAACACTATGGGCGCGGTGGCTACACCAAACGGCAGAGCCACAAATTGAAAGTGGCGATCTTCTACCGCAAACCTTAGGAATCTTTGGTGAGCGGGGAGGATGGGTATGTGTAAATGTGCGTCCTTGATATCTATGGGCGCCATGAATTTTCCGCCCTTTAAAGTGGCGGCCACGGATCGGATCGTTTCCATTCGAAAATGGCGATCGTTCAGGAACCGATTTAGGGATTTTAGATCCAGGATGGGTCTGACATCTCCATTTGGCTTTGGAATCACAAAGAGGTTTGAGTAAAAACCTGAACCTCGCTCTTTTTGGGGTACGTCTGTAACTACCCCTTGAGCCATTAAGTGATTCAAACCTTTGAAGAAGGATTCTCTTTTTTGTGGATCCTTGGAGAGTCTTGAACCTCGGAATTGAGAAGATGGGATCTCTCGAAATTCCAGTTTGTACCCTGAGGATATTGTGGATACTACCCAATTGTCCTGGATTTCTGACCACCAAGTTGCTCAGAACTGACAAAGCCTTCCTCCCACTCGGCCGAGCGGGGGCGCCCCTTCACTGAGAGGCTTTGGGGGCTTGCTTATTAGCTCTTGCACCCCACGGCTTCTTGTTCTTCTGAGCTTGCCCCTTGGCTTTTGTGGGCGGCTAAAACAGGCCGCCGCCACTGGTTGGAGTCAGATTTCCCGGGAGCTGGGGAGAGAGCGTTTAAAACAAGATCTCTTGTTTTTCTTTCTCTCAGGTAAAAGTCATTTTACCACTTGATCTTCTGTATATATTTTTCTAAATCTTCCCCAAATAGGCGTTCGCCATGGAACGGGAACTTGCCAACAGCTTTTTGCATGGGGTCTCCGCTGACCAATGCTTAAGCCAAAGTACTCTGCGCATCTGTACCAGCTGGAGTGTAAGGCGTGATGCCTGTATGATAGAATCTCTCATGGCATCCACTGTGAAGCATAAGGCTTTTAGGCAAATTTTTCCCAATTTCTAGCCTGCTCTGAAGGCAGTTCCTTCAGCCCCTGCTTTACCTGTTGGCTGATGACCTGACCCATACCGACTGCTGCTACTGCAGGTTGGGTAATTGAGCCGGCCAAAAGGAAGGAGGATTTCAACTTCCTCTCAGAAGGATCTTTTAAACCCTTGTACATTATCCACCGGACATGTCAGGTTTTTATTTACACAAGAAATAGCCGCAACTACCGCAGGCAGGCTCCATTTCTAAAAAAAAATTTTTTCCCCCATAGGATAAAGAACGTTAAACCTTTTTGGAGGTGAGAAACGCTTATCTGGATGTTGCCAGTTTGCGTATATCAGATCCTCTAGTAACGGATGAACCGGGAAGGAGCATGCACCTTGCAGGGATCTTAATGACCCTAGGGAGGAGACAGGTAATTCCGTTACCTCCGCAGAGGTTAACTTAAATGCACTGCTATAGCATTGTACCTGTGACCTTAAAATCTGGCTCCTCATCCTCTGCTGATGTAGCCTCCTCCTCCTCATCCTCCTCCCTCAGGTACTTCTGAAGGGAGGTCCAATACTGGAAGAGACCTGCTTCGCTTATTGTTCCTTTTTAGAGGACTTAGCGATTAAGGTAGCAATTTTTTCCTCCAGATTATTTAGGGCAGCTGATAAAGTGTCCTCAGTGACATATACAGGCCCAGGCTCCACTGGGGAAGCCGCCATACCTGACAGAGGTAATGGCTCATCCTGAACAGGTGCATTTAGCAACCCAGGAGAGAAAGGTACCGAGTCAGCACAGTTAGAGCCTCCTCTCAGGCGGTGGTGCTTTCTTATCTCTTTTTGTCCGTATTACTTCCCCTGGAAGGCTTACCGTTTAGACAAAATACAAGGTACCTAAATGCATATACTACCGTGTTCAGTTTAGCAAATACATTAAGTATGCAACTTTTAACACATAACTATGCATAACATGGATGTCTTCTAGGAAGTACCCAATCCAACCACATGGAGTCTTACGTCCCTGTATAGCTGCTGTGTTTCTCTGCCAAGAATAAGAGAACTAACGAGCTTGCTTGCTGCTGCAGTGCTTCTCACACTGACAGTCTTTTAAAATTGGCGCCGTTTCTGTGCCTGCGCGCGCCACGTGCCCGCGCACGCCTTCGCCCCCCCCCCTCCGATAAAGCGCGCTCCCGCGCGCTGCGCGCGGCCCTTAGCGCTATGGCGGTGGCCATAGTGAGAGAGGACTCTCATCAGCCCTTGTTCCCACTTACCTGCATCTGCAGGTGTCTGGTCGGCCACCGAAAGGAGGATCGGGGTGCCCCAGCAAGCTCAGCAGCGGAGGTGACGAGCAGTGTACTTCGCCGAAGCCGACACTGAACAGAGTGAGGTGAGTATATTCAGCTCTTTACTCCCCCCAGTGGTGGAAAAAAAGAAGACATCCACTTTTTGAAAAAGGTCCCAACCTAGTTATGGACCTTCTAATCTCACCTTATCCACGCCGCAGGTTTTTCTGCTGAAAGATTTCAGACAGATACCAAACTTCACCCTTCACGGTGGGCTATGTGTGCCAACCTTCAGGGATATGGGTTCCTATTTAAAGGATACCTCTCCCCTGGGCCTTGTACAAGACTCTTACCAGGACTTTATAGCGAAATAGCGAAAGTGCTGGATCTTAGAGCCCAGTCCTCCGAAGAGAGACATTACAGGCGACGCCTCATGGATGAGGCCCGGATCCCATCCAGATTCAGCTCATTTGTAGGCGTCTTGGATGGATCCGAAAGCATAGCTCTTTTACCCCCAGAGGGTCTCTTTGGTAGAGCTTTCCTTTAGCACCTCCTAACGCGTCCAACACCTTTCGACACTGGCGAAAAAACTGAGGTGCTTCCCTGATGGGAGGGGTTATATGGAGGGGAACTGTCTTCCATTGGTTGTGCCAGTGTCCAATCACCGCTGGTGACCCTTAACCCATTATGTAATGACTAGCTCTGTGTCCCGTGGTGTACGATAAAGAAAGACGGTTTTGATGTCTTTTATAATCTCGTACAAATAAGAAAGCAAGCATTTAACTTGCGTTGTAAACTTCAAATACTTTCTCCATTATCCCAACCCATTGTGGTCATTAATGGGGAACACCACTCCCCACTGCTGAGCATTTATAGATCATAGGTAGGGAGTGGGGAAGAGGGAAATGGTATTGGTCGCAGGACCAGCATTACACGAGAGGAAAAAAGTAAAAGAAGAAGAAAGGAAGAAAGAAAAAGAGGAGAGAAGGGAAAAGAAAATATGGAGAGTCCGCCCGGGGATCTACCGCCAACCGTTCCCGGAGTCAGCACCTCGTGTCTGGAACCTGTAAATAGGCAAGCCAGGGAAACCATATTTTGTCGAAAAGGGGAAGTTTACCTTGCAAGACACTAACCGTTTTTAAATTTAGCATTATCCATGTGAGTTTACGCTTCATTAAAGCTAGGTCTATAACTGGGCTTTTCCAAGCAGTAAAACTGTAGTAATTTCAATCATCATTTTGATCAATTTCAAAAACAAAATATAAACTCACATAAGAGATTAAGGAGAGAAAAAAATATTTCTAAATACGATTAATAAATCTCAGCAATAGTGAAACAGTACAAAGAAAGAATGTGTAATTGAACTGGTTAAAAAAGGAAAAAAGTTAATAATTAAAACAGGTACTGGAAAAAAGAGGTCTAGGCAGAAGCAAAACAAGGCCAAGATCAAGTAGGATCTACGGTATTAGAGTGTGTCGGGAAAATATGCAGCCCAGGGAGGCGAGAGGACCCTTATCTATCATTCACATCTATGTATATATTCAGGAATGACTACAATGTTAGAAAAAAAAAAAAAAAAAAGAATGATTACAATTCAAATCCAGACTGCCTTCAAAAAGACACGACAACTTTCCATTCTTTTTAACACTAAATGAAAGAGATGGTTTAGAAAAGACTTTAAGTCTATGGCAAGCAGGATAATACTTCACAGATTCCTCAATTCATGCTAAAAGACACACACAGCTTTAGTGATGTCATTCTGAAAATGTTCCCCAACAATAGTCAAGCTGTACTTCCACCTTTAATAAGATAACATGCTTCTTAGGAGGCATCTGCTGGGAGCTTTCATGTTCCAGGAAGAAATTACATTAAAGCAACATTAACATTAAAAGCATGTGTTGGAACTGAGGCTTTGGGTGCCACATTCAATTTAATTATGTAATCTGTATCAGGACCAAAACGAATCCTAAAGGGCACCAAGACCAGGCATATGAGGGTTAGCCTAAAGCCTTCCTTCACTAAGGCTGGCCGTAGATTATGCAATTTTTATTTTAACCACAGGTCAGTGTTGATGGGGGAATCCCTCCCTCTGTGCTAAGAGGTTTCTCCAACATCAGAATAAATTACTGAACTGCCCAAATATTGATCCATCTATGGCCAGCTTAACAGATGTACCTGCTAGGCACCTTGTATAAACTTTATTAGCTATATACAGTACACAGTGCTGTGGAAACAAGAGTCAGGTTAAGCGCTGCTCAGCCATTCACAGGAAGCTTTGTATTCTATAAATGAACACAAAAATAGGATTTTTATAACAGCTTACCTGTAAAATCCTTTTCTTGGAGTACACCACGGGACACAGAGCTAGTCATTACATAATGGGTTAAGGGTCACCAGCGGTGATTGGACACTGGCACAACCAATGGAAGACAGTTCCCCTCCATATAACCCCTCCCATCAGGGAAGTACCTCAGTTTTGTAGCAAAGCAGTAAGGTTCCCATAAGAAGGGGGGGACCTCTGTGTCCCGTGGTGTACTCCAAGAAAAGGATTTTACAGGTAAGCTGTTATAAAAAATAGGATTTTTATAACAGCTTACCTGTAAAATCCTTTTCTTGGAGTACATCACGGGACACAGAGCGACATAGTCATTACTAATGGGTTATATAGATACCGTCAGGTGCTGGCACTGGCAACTTCCAAAACCGGAAGTACCCTCCCCTATATAAGCCCCTCCCATCCGGGAGCACCTCAGTTTTGTAGCAAAGCAATAAGTGTCCCCAAAGAGGGGTGGGAGCTCTGTGTCCCGTGATGTACTCCAAGAAAAGGATTTTACAGGTAAGCTGTTATAAAAATCCTATTTTCTTTTTCGTACATCACGGGACACAGAGCGACATAGTCATTACTAATGGGATGTCCTAAAGCAATGCCAAATGAGGGGGGGGATACACCATATATAAGCTGAGCGCTATCAGACATGAGGATCTTTTGCGGCCTGCAACACACTGCGCCCAAAGGCGACATCCTCCTGACTTCTAACGTCCACCTGGTAGAACCTAGTAAACGTGTGTACTGAAGACCATCTTGCGGCCTTACAGATTTGAGCCAGGGAGGCCTGGTGATGCACTGCCCATGAAGTTCCAACTGCTCTCGTGGAGTGCGCCCTAACTTTGAACGGAGGCGGTCTATTTCTCAAGCCATAGGCTTGTATTATGACCTGTCGAATCCACTTGGCTAAAGTAGATTTTGACGCTGCCTGACCCCTTCTGGGGCCTTCCGGCAGAATAAACAAAGTATCCGTTCTGCGAATCTGAGCAGTGGCTTTTAGATAAGCTTTAACTGCTCCTACTACATCCAAAGAATGCAATAACTTTTCCTCTACCGAAGTAGGTTTGGGGAAAAAAGAAGGAAGAACCACATCTTGGTTCAAATGAAACCTCGATACCACCTTAGGAAGAAAGGCTGGATGAGGACGTAACACTACTCTGTCCTTATGGATAACCAGATATGGCTCCTTACAGGACATAGCTGCTAATTCCGATACTCTTTTAGCCGAACAAATGGCTACTAGAAAAATCAATTTCCTGGTGAGAAGCACCAAGGAAATATGCTGTAATGGTTCAAATGGTTGTTTCTGTAGAACCGACAGAACCAAGTTTAGATCCCATGGACATATGGGAATATTAACCGGAGGACTAATACGCATCACTCCTTGTATAAAGGCTTTGACTAGTGAATGCGAAGCCAAGGGCCTTTGAAAAAAATATTGACAAGGCCGAAATCTGACCCTTGATAGTACTCAAGGCAAGCTTCCTATCTACAGCCCATTGTAGGAAGTCCAGAATCCTACCTATTACGTACTTACGTGGATGCCATTTCTTGGCTTCACACCAGGCGACGTACGCCTTCCAGATTCTATAGTAGATCTGCCTGGATACCGGCTTCCTGGCATTGATCATGGTAGATACCACAGAATTAGAGAGCCCTCTCTTTTTTAGAATGTGGGCTTCAATAGCCAGGCCGTCAAACCTAGGGCTGGTAAGGAAGGGTGGTATATCGGTCCTTGCGAAAGCAGGTCCGGACGATGTGGGAGAGTCCAAGGACTCCCCACTGACATTTTACAATCTCCACGTACCACGCTCTTCGGGGCCACGCTGGAGCCACCAGAATCACTGGTTTCTTTTCTACCCTGATTCTGCGGAGTAATCGAGGTAACCATTGTGGCGGTGTGAATGCATATATCAGCTTGAACTGATCCCAAGGTAACACTAGGGCATCCGAGCCGCAAGCTAGGGGATCCCTTGTCCGAGAGACAAACCTGTCCCCCTTTGCGTTGAATCTGGATGCTAGAAGATCTACATCCGATGTTCCCCACCGCTGACATATTGTCCAGAAAACCTCGGGGTGAAGGGACCCTTCCTCTGGGCCTAATTGCTGGCGACTTAGAAAGTCCGCCTTCCAATTCTCCACTCCTGGAATGAATACCGCAGATATGGCTGGGACATATTTTTTCTGCCCATTTCAGGATGTAATTTACTTCCCTCTGGGCTGCACGACTCCTGGTGCCCCCCTGATGATTGATATATGCCACTGCTGTGGCATTGTCTGATTGAATTCTGACAGGGGACCCTTGGAGTTTGGATGTCCATGCTACTAGGGCATACCGGGCTGCTCGTATCTCTAAGAGATTGATGGGCAGGGCCTTTTCTGCATCCGACCATCTGCCCTGGAGAGACTATTGCTCCAGTACTGCTCCCCAGCCTATAAGGCTGGCATCTGTAGTGACCACCTTCCAAGAAATCGGACTGAAGGATTTCCTTTTTTCCAGATTCTGGGGAACCAACCACCAACGGAGGCTCTTGCGAACGGAAGGGGACAAGGACATTGTAAGTCTAGGGCCTGAATTTTTTTGTTCCAGGCTGACAGTATGGCCCCTTGCAAATTCCTTGAATGGAATTGACCGTAGGGTACTGCTTCGAATGATGCCACCATTTTTCCCAGCAGCCTCATATACAGGCGTATGGACGGCTGTCTTTTTTGTACCCACTAAGTGGATCAAATCTTTCAAAGACAACACCTTTCCTCGAGGCAAGAATATTTTTCTCTGGCCTGAATCCAACCTTAGCCCCAAGTATTCCAGACTTTTGACTGGTTTTTAGGGCTGACTTGTCTCGGTTGATAATCCAACCGTGAGATTCCAGATACTTGATCGTCTTGTGAATGACCACGTCTAGTTTTTTCACTGAGTGGTCTATCAGCAACAAGTCATCCAGATACTGTATGCCATTATCATTACACCTTGTGTTCTTAGATTGGCCAATAAAGGGCCAGAATTTTTGTAAACACTCGTGGTGCTGTGGCCAAACCGAAGGGTAAGGCTCTGAACTGAAAATGGCGCCCTTCTACTGCAAAGCGTAGAAATTTTTGGTGGACTGGAAAGATGGGAATGTGCAAATAAGCATCTTTGATGTCGATCGTGGCTAACCAATCCTCCCCTTGTAGGGCAGTGGCCACCGATCGGATCGACTCCATCGGAAAGTCCTGATATACAGGAATTTGTATAGCCCTTTTAGAATTAATATGGGCCTCCCGTCCGCGTTTGCTTCGGGACTGTAAAGAGGTTTGAGTAAAACCCGAACCCTCATTCTTCCAGGGGAACCTCCATAATTACTCCTTGGAGCAATAGTTGTTCTAGTGCCAACAGGAGGGACTCTCTCTTCCGGGGATCCCTTGGCACGTTTGACCTCAAAAATGGGAAGGAGGAGAGTCTTTTAACTCCAAACTGTATCCCAAACATACTGCGGAGAGCACCTATCTGTCTTGATCGTGTCCCGCCAGGTCTCTTGCGAACAACTGGAGTCCTCCCCCCACCCGACTGAGTGGGGGCTTCAATGAATTTAACTTTGGGGGAGGTTATGTACCTCCCCTGACCCAGGGTTTCTCATTACCCTGCTACTGTCCCTGTTTTTTATCCCCGGGATTTGACCGAGGAGGCCGTCGGAACTGTTACACAGCCGATGCCCCAGGGACTGGAGAAGCAGGCCTCTTAAAGAGGGACCTCTAACTCTGCTTTTAACCGGCAAGAGCGTATTTTTACCGCTGGAAATTTTCTGGATATATTTGTCCAGGTTTTCCCTGAATAAGCGTTCACCATGAAATGGGACGCTAACCAGCCATTCTTTACAGGGAGCTTCAGCAGACCAGTTTTTGAGCCATAGGAGCCTACGCGTATGTACTATAGACAGCGTAAGGCGGGAGGCCTGATGGACTGAATCCTCTATGGCGTCAACCGCAAAGCCTAAGGCTCTAGGTAGATCAGCTAGGGCAAAGCCTGCTGATCTGTCAAGTCCCTCAAGACCTGTTTCAACTGATCCTTCACTGCTTAGCAGACCCCAATAGCTGCTACTGCTGGTTGTATCACCAAGCAGATTTTCATAAGGACTCCAATCTTTTATCTATTGGGTTCTTGAACATTTGGACATTATCCACTGGACATGTCAGTGATTTATACATACAAGAGATGGCTGCGTCCACTGTAGGGACCTTCCATTTTTTTTTTTTTTTTTTTTGATGAACTTATCCTCCATGGGATAGACCACCGGAAATCTCTTGGGGGAATAAATATTTTCTCAGGACGTTCCCAATCCTGGTAAATGAGCCCTTTCAGTAAAGGGTGAAGTGGAAAAGAACAAACAGTCTGGGGGCTTCTAGCGACCCCAACGAGGATACAGTAGTGGTTGATGGTTCCGCAAGGTGCATTTTTAAATGCTGATCGGACCATGTTAGTCAGAGACTGAACCCATAATCTTTCAGCTTGAGATGCTGAGAAAAGGTTCCCCCACTGTTGATTCCTCTATAACAGAATCAACCTCATCCTGATCCCCTTCAGGCAGGTCGATCCCTGTATGGGACTGTTGCTCTGCTAACAGGCACTCTGAAGGAGGAGACGGAGATCGGGCGTGCTTTCCCTGACAGGGAGGCAGCGATAAATGTTGACAATCTCTCTCTAATCCTCCCAGAGCTGAGGAAAAAACCTCCTCTGTTACATACACAGGAGCAGGTGACTGAGGACAGCCACAGTACCAAGTACCCCTGCGGGGTCTCTACGGTCACTTACCTCTGAACTTCAGGGGAGACTGGTGCAGCAGAAGTATGCCCAAGATCCTCAGAGCCCGATGAGACCCCCCTTCGCTTCCTGGAAGATTCAGTTCCGGAGCTTCTGGACGGCATATTCCTAAGCCTAAAGCTGAGGTATTCCAGCCGTAATACACCACTTTTACTGAGAATAGTCTAGCACAATTGCTGCTATATCACAGTTGGTGTCTACTAATGTGCCTTTCTAGGGGATGCCTGTATCAACCGCTTGCTGTATGCCTTTAAATGTTGCCAGCTCTGTCTCTGTACTTCATAGCCAGCTCACTACAATATTGTGTTTTTTTTAAAACTGCTGGGACGCCCGCACATGCGCAGAAGCGCTGCGGCGCGCACAGAGCGTCATCCCCCAGGCTCCGCCCCCTTTCCCGGCTCACCTCTATATATAGAGGCGCGTGCACGCGCGCGGGCACGTGAGCCTTCGGCGCTAATTTAAAATATGGTAACAAGGGACAGGAGCCAGGGCCCCTCTTTGCCGCAGGCCGGGGGATGGACAAACACTGCAACATGGCAGAGGAAGCAGTTTCCTATAAGAGAACTCACCATCTGCCTGGACTTTGCTCTGCTGAGAAGAAGCTAGTCCACATGACAAGAAAACATTCCACAGCGGCCTCTAGTGGACAAACACAGGTACCGCAGTCTAATATATTAAATATATATAAAAAAAAATTATTTTTTTTTTTTTTCTTGACCACCATTAAAAATTATTACATTTTTTTAGTAGTTACAGGCATGCACAGAATTTTGCGGGAATACCATTAGGTAACAGACAGAAAGACAAATTAGGCTTGGGGGTCCCCCAATAGAACCAAGTTCCTGGGGGCCCCCACTTACCTGTTCCCCGCCGCAGGACTTTGTTTGGTCCACAAAAGCCCAAACTTCACCTATCACGGCAGGCATTGTAATCAAACCTTCAGGGACCGGGTTCCCAAGGATTCCACTCCCCTGGACCTGTATAGCACCCTGCACAGAAAACATCTTGGTCGTGGGTATGACCAGAGCTCTGGATCCCAGGGTCCAGCTCTCCTAAGAGAAGCATTACAGGCAAAACCTTGCTCTTCTTTCTGCAAGGCCCGGGTACCGACCGTTTAGCTATGAAGCTTTTTTGGTCGGATCCGGAATAGCTTACTGAGGCCCAAAAGAACCTGTACGCAAGCTCAGTGAAAAACACATGTTTCTTCTTGGCCAACACCTTAGACACTGGCAAAAAACTGAGGTGCTCCCGGATGGGAGGGGCTTATATAGGGGAGGGTACTTCCGGTTTTGGAAGTTGCCAGTGCCAGCACCTGACGGTATCTATATAACCCATTAGTAATGACTATGTCGCTCTGTGTCCCGTGATGTACGAAAAAGAAATCCTATTTTCTTTATCGTACACCACGGGACACAGAGCTAGTCATTACATAATGGGACGTCCCAGAGCAATGCTCATATGAAGGGGGGGAGACACAGATCAAAACAGGCCGCTTGCGGACCAGAAGCCCTATACTGCTGCCTGCAGCACACTTCGCCCAAAGGCGGAATCCTCATGTCCTTTCACATCTATTTGATAGAATTTGGAAAATGTATGGACTGAAGACCAAGTTGCAGCTTTACAGATCTGAGCCATCGAAGCCTGGTGGTGCACTGCCCATGAAGCACCTATCGCCCTGGTAGAGTGCGCCTTAACAGGAAAAGGAGGAGTCCTGTTCTTTAAACCATAAGCTTGAATAATTACTTGTCTAATCCACCTGGAAATGGTGGATTTTGATACCGCTTGGCCCTTCTTGGGTCCATCTGGTAAAATAAACAAAACATCTGTTTTACGTATCTGAGCGGTTGCTTGCAGATACACCTTTACCGCTCTCACTAGATCTAGAGAGTGTAATAATTTTTCCCCCGCCGTCCGCGGGTTTGGAAAAAAGGAAGGCAGAACAATGTCCTGATTCAAGTGAAAAGCCGACACCACCTTAGGTAGAAAAGCCGGATGGGGTCGTTGTACGATTTTGTCCTTGTGACAAATTAGATAAGGCTCTTTACAAGAAAGAGCTGCTAGCTCTGATACTCTCCTAGCAGAAGCTACAGCAATCAGAAAGGCCAACTTCCTACTCAATATAATTAAAGGAATATGGCGAATAGGTTCAAAAGGTTGCTTTTGCAACACTGACAATACCAAATTCAAATCCCATGGACACAAGGGAGTCCTAACTGGAGAATTTATCCTCAGTACCCCCTTAATGAATGTCCGAACTAGGGAGTGAGATGCCAATGGTCTCTGAAAGAAGACTGATAGAGCCGATATTTGCCCTTTGATGGTGCTAAGGGCTAAATTCATATCCACTCCTAACTGGCAAAAAGCAAGAATCCTACTTATTTCATATTTCTGAGGATTCCAACATCTGGATTCACACCAGGAAACGTATGCTCTCCAGACTCTATGATAGATGAGTCTGGAGGCTGGCTTTCTAGCATTAATGAGCGTAGAAAGAGCCGGACCAGAGACCCCTCTCTTTTTAAAAATGTGGGTCTCAGCAGCCAGGCCGTCAACTTTAGCCTTTGTAAGGAAGGGTGGAATACTGGACCCTGTGACAGCAGGTCGTGTCGAAGTGGAAACTTCCAGGGCCTTCCTATCGCCATTTTTACAATCTCGGCGTACCAAGGCCTCCTGGGCCAGTTTGGGGCCACTAGGATTACTGGTATTTCCTCCTCCTTGATCCTGCGAAGCAGTCTTTGTAGAAGAGGGATCGGAGGGAATGCATAGATCAGTGAGAACTGATTCCATGGAGTTATTAGAGCGTCTGTATTATTAGAGCGTCTGTCCCGTAGGCTAGAGGATCTCTCGTTCTGGACACAAAGTTGTCCAATTTCTTGTTGAACCTGGCAGCTAGCAGGTCTACATCTGGGTTTCCCCATCTCAGACAAATGGCCTGAAAGATCTCGGGGTGAAGAGACCACTCTCCTGGTAGCAGCTGCTGACGACTCAGGTAGTCTGCTTGCCAATTTTCTATCCGTGGAATGAAGATTGCAGAAAGGCAAGGTACATGCTCTTCTGCCCATGCCAAGATCCGGTTCACCTCTCTTTGGGCTGCCCGACTGCGGGTGCCTCCTTGGTGATTGATGTAAGCTACTGCAGTAGCATTGTCGGATTGAACCCGAACTGGGTAGCCCTGTAACCTGTATGTCCAGGTTTTGAGGGCTAGATATACCGCCCGGATCTCTAGCACATTGATGGGCAGGATCCCCTGAGTCTTGGCCCAGGTTCCCTGGGTAGAAGCCTCCTCGAATACTGCACCCCAGCCCGATAGGCTGGCATCCGTAGATACCACCTTCCAGGCCACTGGGAGGAAGGACTTTCCCTTCCGTAAATTCCTGGCTTCTAGCCACCAATCGAAGCTGTGGCGTACTTGTGAGGACAGGCGCATGGGTATATCCAGAGCTTGGCTCTTCCTGTTCCAGGAAGCTAAAATATTGCCTTGAAGTAGTCTCGAATGAAACTGGGCGTAAGGGACCGCCTCGAAGGAGGCTACCATCTTTCCCAATAGTCTCATGCAAAGGCGAATAGACGGCCTCTTGTTTGCTTTGACCTTGTGGATCAGGTCTTTCAGAGACTGTATCTTCGGTTCTGGCAGGTATACCCTGTTTTGGGCTGTATCTATGATCATGCCCAGGTACACTATCCTTCTTTGGGCCTGGAGAGAGGATTTTTGTAAATTTATAATCCATCCTAAATGCTCCAGGTATCCTACTGTAGTGTGTACAGCGTGACCCAATCCCTCCTTTGACTGATCTATTACTAGTAGATCGTCCAGATAGGCTGTTACCGCAATGCCCCGTGTTCTTAGGTTTGCTAACAGAGGAGCTAGCACCTTTGTGAATACTATGGGCGCGGTGGCTACACCAAACGGCAGAGCCACAAATTGAAAGTGGCGATCTTCTACCGCAAACCTTAGGAATCTTTGGTGAGCGGGGAGGATGGGTATGTGTAAATGTGCGTCCTTGATATCTATGGGCGCCATGAATTCTCCGCCCTTTAAAGTGGTGGCCACGGATCGGATCGTTTCCATTTGAAAATGGCGAACGTTCAGGAACCGATTTAGGGATTTTAGATCCAGGATGGGTCTGACATCTCCATTTGGCTTTGGAATCACAAAGAGGTTTGAGTAAAACCCTGAACCTCGCTCTTTTTGGGGTACGTCTGTAACTACCCCTTGAGCCATTAAGTGATTCAAACCTTTGAAGAAGGATTCTCTTTTTTGTGGATCCTTGGAGAGTCTTGAACCTCGGAATTGAGAAGATGGGATCTCTCGAAATTCCAGTTTGTACCCTGAGGATATTGTGGATACTACCCAATTATCCTGGATTTCTGACCGCCAAGTCGCTGAGAACTGACAAAGCCTTCCTCCCACTCGGCCGAGCGGGGCCGCCCCTTCACTGAGAGGTTTTGGGGGCTTGCTTATTAGCTCTTGCACCCCACGGCTTCTTGTTCTTCTGAGCTTGCCCCTTGGCTTTTGTGGGCGGCTAAAACAGGCCGTCGCCACTGGTTGGAGTCAGATTTCCCGGGAGCTGGGGAGAGAGAGCGTTTAAAACAAGATCTCTTGTTTTTCTTTCTCTCAGGTAAAAGTCGTTTTACCACTTCTTCTGTATATATTTTTCTAAATCTTCCCCAAATAGGCGTTCGCCATGGAACGGGAACTTGCCAACAGCTTTTTGCATGGGGTTTCCGCTGACCAATGCTTAAGCCAAAGTACTCTGCGCATCTGTACCAGCTGGAGTGTAAGGCGTGATGCCTGTATGATAGAATCTCTCATGGCATCCACTGTGAAGCATAAGGCTTTAGGCAAATTTTCCCAATTTCTAGCCTGCTCTGAAGGCAGTTCCTTCAGCCCCTGCTTTACCTGTTGGCTGATGACCTGACACATACCGACTGCTGCTACTGCAGGTTGGGTAATTGAGCCGGCCAAAAGGAAGGAGGATTTCAACTTCTTCTCAGAAGAATCTTTTAAACCCTTGTACATTATCCACCGGACATGTCAGGTTTTTATTTACACAAGAAATAGCCGCATCTACCGGAGGCAGGCTCCATTTCTTTAAAAAAAAAAAATTTCCCCAATAGGATAAAGAATGTTAAACCTTTTTGGAGGTGAGAAACGCTTATCTGGATGTTGCCAGTTTGCGTATATTAGATCCTCTAGTAACGGATGAACCGGGAAGGAGCATGTACCTTGCAGGGATCTTAATGACCCTAGGGAGGAGACAGGTAATTCCGTTACCTCCGCAGAGGTTAACTTAAATGCACTGCTATAGCATTGTACCTGTGACCTTAAAATCTGGCTCCTCATCCTCTGCTGATGTAGCCTCCTCCTCCTCATCCTCCTCCCTCAGGTACTTCTGAAGGGAGGTCCAATACTGGAAGAGACCTGCTTCGCTTATTGTCCTTTTTAGAGGACTTAGCGATTAAGGTAGCAATTTTTTCCTCCAGATTATTTAGGGCAGCTGATAAAGTGTCCTCAGTGACATATACAGGCCCAGGCTTCACTGGGGAAGCCGCCATACCTGACAGAGGTAATGGCTCATCCTGTACAGGTGCATTTAGCAACACAGGAGAGAAAGGTACCGAGTCAGCACAGCTAGAGCCTCCTCTCAGGCGGCGGTGCTTTCTTATCTCTTTTTGTCCGCATTACTTCCCCTGGAAGGCTTACTGTTTAGACAAAATACAAGGTACCTAAATGCATATACTACAGTGTTCAGTTTAGCAAATACATTAAGTATGCAACTTTTAACACATAACTATGCATAACATGGATGTCTTCTAGGAAGTACCCAATCCAACCACATGGAGTCTTACGTCCCTGTATAGCTGCTGTGTTTCTCTGCCAGGAACAAGAGAACTAACGAGCTTGCTTGCTGCTGCAGTGCTTCTCACACTGACAGTCTTTTAAATTTGGCGCCGTTTCTGTGCCTGCGCGCGCCACGTGCCCGCGCACGCCTTCGCCCCCCCCCCTCCGATAAAGCGCGCTCCCGCGCGCGCGCGGCCCTTAGCGCTATGGCGGTGGCCATAGTGAGCGAGGACTCTCATCAGCCCTTGTTCCCACTTACCTGCATCTGCAGGTGTCTGGTCGGCCACCGAAAGGAGGATCGGGGTGCCCCAGCAAGCTCAGCAGCGGAGGTGACGAGCAGTGTACTTCGCCGAAGCCGACACTGAACAGAGTGAGGTGAGTATATTCAGCTCTTTACTCCCCCCAGTGGTGGAAAAAAAGAAGACATCCACTTTTTGAAAAAGGTCCCAACCTAGTTATGGACCTTCTAATCTCACCTTATCCACGCCGCAGGTTTTTCTGCTGAAAGATTTCAGACAGATACCAAACTTCACCCTTCACGGTGGGCTATGTGTGCCAACCTTCAGGGATATGGGTTCCTATTTTAAGGATACCTCTCCCCTGGGCCTTGTACAAGACTCTTACCAGGACTTTATAGCGAAATAGCGAAAGTGCTGGATCTTAGAGCCCAGTCCTCCGAAGAGAGACATTACAGGCGACGCCTCATGGATGAGGCCCGGATCCCATCCAGATTCAGCTCATTTGTAGGCGTCTTGGATGGATCCGAAAGCATAGCTCTTTTACCCCCAGAGGGTCTCTTTGGTAGAGCTTTCCTTTAGCACCTCCTAACGCGTCCAACACCTTTCGACACTGGCGAAAAAACTGAGGTACTTCCCTGATGGGAGGGGTTATATGGAGGGGAACTGTCTTCCATTGGTTGTGCCAGTGTCCAATCACCGCTGGTGACCCTTAACCCATTATGTAATGACTAGCTCTGTGTCCCGTGGTGTACGATAAAGAAAGCTTCCTACGATTGGCTAAGGCAGGGATTGTGATGTAAATTCACCTGCCTCAGCCAATCAGAGGAAGCTTTTTATTCATTCACAGAAGACTAAGCATCCTGTGAAGGGCTGAGCAGCTCTCTGCCCGACTCTTGTTCCCATCCTCCAGCCAGAACACAGCGCTGTATACTCTATTAGCTGATGCTACTTACAGTTTAAAAAGAACTCACACCAGGCACATATCTGTTCGTAAAGGAAATAGTCCATTTGGGCCAACCTACAGGTAGGAATGTAGTCACTCTCTTCAAAGATGGATGATGGGATTTGAAGAATGCATACAGAATTGCACATGACTGCAACTAACATGCACTGCTTGTTCCTAAAAAAAAAACAGAAGTGGGGGGGGGGAGTTCAGGAGCTCATGGGAGGACGTTACAAGAAAGCAGGCAAATACAGTAAGAAAAAAATGATTTGATGAAAAAAACATTACAGGGTCATTAAAGTGGTTGTAAACCCACTTTGTAAACAAACACCTACAGGTAAGCCTAGATTAAGGCTTACCTGTAGGTGCATGAAATATCTCCTTAACCAGTTAAGGAGATATTTGCATTTGAAACCGGCGCCGCTGACGTCACGCGCATGCGCACTAGCGGGCCGGTTTGGAAGCCGGATTTCTGAATGGACTTAGCCGGCCCGAGCGCGCATGCGTGTGACGTCATCGCCGCTCCGGGGCCAATCACAGCGCCGGAGCAGTGATACACGGAAGGCAGAGGGGAGCAAGATGGCGACGGAGGTGTCCGAGCACCGCTGCGGGGGCTTCGATCTCAGGTAAGCGATTCATAATGAGCTAGTATGCTATGCATACTAGCTCATTATGTCTTTGTTTTGCAGGTAGTATAAAAAAAAAAAAAAAAAAAAAAAGCACAGCAGGGTTTACAACCACTTTAAGTAGTGGCTGTGTATGGATTTGTTTTTGGAAATTAATAAGATCTTTTAGTGCAATTTTAATCTCTTACCGCTGGCCATACGCATATATGCAGCCTCTCGGTGGGCGGAAAATGCCGATAGGCCACATATATGAGTCCTATGTAAACCCTTCTCTGTGCTTAGAGCGCACACTTGGCGTGCTCCTAGCACAGTCACCGATGCACATGCCTGACGAAGAGGTCCTCCGTGACTCCAAAATGTTTCACTCTCTTGTAGGTCATGTGATCATACTTTAATAAAAACCATATGGACTCAACTTGAAGATCCGTGGTGTGCTGGCAAATATCTACATTGTGTCACACTTGGTAACCGGTCGCGGACCACAATGAACTATTGGGTTTTACCGTCCCCCAAATTGCAAATGAGCCCCCTATAGGGTTGCTTTCACACTGATGCGCTTCGGTTTACCCACACTGTGGGTGCAGCACAGTGCACCTGTGGCTTTTCAGTGGGTCAGCTGCACTTTGCCATAGACTTCTATTACATCTTGCAGGTGTGGTACACTTTCAGAAAGCGCACCAAACCAGCTGGATATAATAGAAGTCTATGGCAAAGTGCAGGAAAGCTGCAGGTGCACTGTGCTGCACCTGCGGATCAGCATTATACAGCCTAATAACCCTTTTTTACAAGTGCTAATATGCCCATTGCAAAAGTGCAACCTTTTCCTCTTCCAGCTTCTGCTGGCATTGCTCTCCAGGATGCTAGAAAGCCCCAGAAGTGCACTTAGTATCACTCCGCCTTGGTCAGGAGCCAGAAATAGGGAAGAAGAGGCCGGTGCTGGCTCCATGCACTCTGATGCTCGGGGATGGCGGGTCGGCAACCTGTTGATCACGATCTGGGCTTGCCCACCCGCCATCCCAGAGAATGAGCAAGTGCTTCCCTGGTTTGATGTCCCAGGCCACATCAGTTGAGCACCCCTGACAGACTCTCAGTTGGACTCATATGGACTTATGGTGTCTGTCCCTTCTGCGCTATTAACCCTTTGTTGTTTCTTCAGGCCACAGTAATAACAAAATAAATATGTCTGCAATCCCTACACGCAGCAGTCTTAAAGTCATATTAAAGGTTGTTTTAATAAAAAAATAAAAAAAACACACATGTTATACTTACCTACTCTGTGTAATGGTTTTGCACAGAGCAGCCCTGATCGTTCCAGGCTACTTCTTTTTGGCAAGTGCCCCCAAAGAAAGACGCTTTTCATGGGGGCACATGTGCGGCTCGGCCCCACCCCACCTCTCGCTTAGCAAAGCATTTGATTGATAGCAGCATGAACCAATGACTCCCGCTGCTATCACTCTACCCAGGGAGGAGGAAGACAGTGGCCGGAGTCACTGCTATCGTGCACATCGCTGGATCGTATCAGGGTCATCCGAGCCATTCTGGTTGGGGGTTAGTCAGCGTGCTCGCCCCCTCCCTTGGGACTACATCCCTGCGGGGAGACGCTGTGAACCCTAAGGCTCGGATGATGTGGCAAGTTTACTGAGGAGGAACAGGAAGTGAGAAATTCAGACAAAAAAAAAAAAAAAAACACAACATTTAGAAGGGAAATCGAAGGAAAAGGTAAGTGAACCAACAATGCACTAGCTTAAAGGAACCTATTTAGAAAATAAAAAAACAAACCTTTACAACCCCTTTAAGGTTTTAGAACCACTTTAACACTTTATGCTGTACACAAGATGGAATATTTTATTAAAGTTACCGTAAATACCATTTCAGGGCCATCATATTGATAATTGTGAAGTTATCCATTAAAATAAAACAAAAATATGAGCGGGTCAATCCATAGACATTTATCTTACAACAGGCCTCAAAGCAGCAGAACTTGAGTGTGAGCTGCCACTTGAGAACAATATAGACCAGGTCTGTAACACGCAGAAGGCTGAGCACTTAACGACACGTAGCCCCAGTACTGCTGACACAGCAGAAAGGTAAAGAGGGGGCCAGTATGTGCAATCAGCAGCAAGCTTTAAACTTATAAATCAAAACCTTCAGCTGTTTCCCAAACTAAAATGCCAAACAACCTTATTTCTTTGGTACTGCAAGAGAATTAAGAAAAAGTAGTTTCGCTGCCAAAGTTCACAGCTTTGAAAGATAAATGAGCTTTTACTATTGGAACTCTGTTTAATATTGTTTAAAGGTACCAAATAAGAGTGCGGTGCCAAAGTGGGTCGGATTTCCTGCAGGTTAGGTGACCATTTCCTGGAATATGTTTTTCTTGGAAAGGCTGCAGCCCACAGGAGACCTAATTATCAACAGAATGCAATCCTGTTGAGACCAAGCAAGGGGTACCCGAGAGCGCGAGAAAGAGAGCGCGAGAGCGAGAGAGACGGAACACAAAACAAGTGTTCCTGAGCGCCTGCTTAGACAGCCCACTGAGTGATGACAGTTCTGCAAGCCAATACAAAGTTGATTTCCCTGCCAAGGAGGTCTTTTGCAGATCTTTCACAGCAAGCAAATTACAATTAAGCTCACCACGATCACTAAAAACCACATTAGCAGCAAGGGGTTTAATTATCGCTGTGTGCATGGGAGGTTTTTTTTTCCTGAAGGTCTCTATAACTGGAATTTGCAGCAACGCTGTGTGCGATATAAGCTCTGGCACACATTTACCGTTAATAAAAACAATAATTTGAAGACAAACACAATTTGGGGGTTTGTTGGTTTAAATATCTCCACAGAACAAATAAAATAATTAAAACTTAAATAAATCATGAGCTTGGCGTCTGCCAAAGACTGGCGATTCTGAGTTATTTCTTAAAGTTTTGGGAATTTGGCAGCAAGTTGTATACAGAAAGAACGCGATTAAACTGAAAGATTGCCAGGCGTATATCTGGTTACTAATTAAAGTTACAAGAAAAATCAAAAACTGCCTTTTCCAAATGTGTTAAAAAGCCCGGCATTACAAGGCCATGGGTTCCGTATTTTATATCGCATTCTCAGGCTATTCGCTGACCAAATCGCCTTCATCAAGGCCACTCATATAGCGTGCATCCTAAGAAGTCCATCCCTGCCCTTTTAAAGTATAAGTTCACCTTTTATAGCATGTTACATCCATATTCAGGGTGTAACATGTTATGAAAGGACTGGCCACCGCTCCTCTGCTTTGACAGCTAACAGGGGATCTCCCCCGCTCACTTGCTGTCACAAAAAAATAAAGAGACCGTGTGGGGCTCCGTCCGCCCGGCCACATGACTCATTAACAGTGTTCTGTGAATGGTAAACTACAAGTCCAGACAGCCTCAGTCCCCTTTCACACAGGCTTTCCAATCAGGTCCACCAGTCATGTTTTTCAGACGGACCTGATCAGGGCCTCCATTCACTCCTATAGGGCAGCAGATGTCAGCAGAAACCCACAACAATCTGATCCGATCTTGTCCGTGAAATCCAGACGGATGGAGACCCTATTTTCCATCCATCTGGTGGATGGAATGGGATTGGATGAAAACAGACAGGTGGTCCATTTTCATCCGATCTCCCCATAGAGGAGAGCGTGGCTTCTATAAGGTCCGTTTCAGCACAGTGAGCGCCGGTGTGAAAGCCCTTAGCGGCTGTCAGCTTGTAGTTCTCAAGGAGCGTTCATGGTCTCTTCCTGCCAGAGTGTATGCGCTTGCCCATACGAGGTACAAGAAAACAGATACACTGACAGGTCTGCAGGAGTTCTGCATGGCATCAGTGATCTGCTGATCACTGCTGCAAGGCTTTCCAGGCTCCTACAACAAAAAATAATAAATCATTTTATTACCTGGAAAAAAAAAAAAGTACATTTATTATTTTTTGTAAAAGGGTGAGCTTATCCTTTAAATAACTAAAGCCTGGTACACGCGATCGGATTTTCCACGGACAAAGCGAAGGACTTTTGTCCGAAGGGCGTTGGCCATGAACTTGTCTTGCATACAAACGGCAAAGGATTGTCGGCCAACAAACACGAAACAACGTGGTTTTTCCGCTCTTTAGCGCCACCCTTTGGGCAACTTCTGCTAATGTTGTGTTATGGTTAGCATTGCTTCTGAGCATGCGTGTTTGTACTTTGGAGTTTTTTCTGAAGGACTTCTGTACACACGATCGGATAATCCGACAACACACATTTGTTGTTGAAAATTTTTAAAGCATGCTATCCAACATTTGTTGCCGGAAAATCCGACAACAATTGTCCGATGGAGTGTACAAGCGGACGGATTTTCTGACAACAGCCTGTCATCACACAATTCCCATCGGAAAATCCGATCGTGTGTGTATGTTATGAGTGTTCCCATCAACCCTCCCACTATCCACTCACCAACAGCAAAATGACTACAAGATGGAATCACCCCCTGGTATCTTCCATTCTCTTTATCCCTCTGCACATTCTAGCTTTTTTCCTTCAACTATACATGCTTCTCGATGCCATGACTTTTCCATCAAAATCAATAATGCAACAATCAATCCCCCCCACCCCCTCACGCCAGGGTACTAGATGTAATCCTAGACTCGGACATGTCCTTTCAGTCCCAAATTAATTTGTTGTCAAAAGCTTGTAGACTTTACCTCCGTAACATCTTTAAAATCTGTCCCTTTTTAACTAAACCACCAAGCTCCTCAGTCACTCCTTTGTTATCGCTCGCCTTGACATTTGCAACTCTCTTCTCAGAAACGTACCTCTCCATAGGCTATCCCCTCTTCAGTCTATCATAAATGCCGCTGCCAGACTCATCTACCTTACCAACCGCTTAGTGTCCGCCACCCCTCTCCGCCATTCCCTACACTGGCTTCCGGTCGCCCAGCAAATTAAATTCAAAATACTAACTACAACATACAAAGCCATTCACAACTCCGCCCTGATCTACATCACCAATCTTGTCTCCAAATATCATCCAAACCGTTCTCACCGCTCCATTTAAGACCTCCTGCTTTCAAGCTCCCTTGTCTCCTCCTTCCATACTCGTCTCCAGAGCCTCTCCCATCCTCTGGAACTCTCTACCTCAATCTGTCCGGCTATCTCCTACTCTGGCTGCCTTCAGGCGATCCCTGAAAATGAATCTCTTCAGGGAAGCCTATCACGCCTCCAACTAATCTTTTACCACTTCCATCAGCTCATTCCCCACAGTTAGAACCTTTCGTACCACCTGCCCCACCCTCTTCTGAGCAGGACCCTCATAACCCTCTTTTATTTTATTGTATTGTAACTGTATTGTCTCCCTTTTATAATGCAAAGCGCTGCATAAACTGTTGGCGCTATATAATTCTGTATAATAATAATGTTCATCCCAACCTCTGGTCAGTTAGTGACCTGGATAATGTCCCTTTCCCACGATTGGCAACCTCTGCAATGACAGACAAATCCAGCAAGTTTGACTTCAGAAAGCAAGCAATACTTTCACCACTTCAGTTCTGCCCCCTTTTTTTTTATTACTCCCAAAAACACCTTCTCTTCTCTCACCGGGTACTCCCTCTTGCTACTCCTATTCTAACAAGTTCACTACCCCAAACTATTTTCCCCACACTTTGTAAGTTTTAAAGTGGTTGTAAATGCTGAAGCATGCAGCTTCTCTCCCACCCAGCCCCCATAATAGTTACAATATCTGAGCCCAATCTCGATTCAGCGATGTGCCCGAGACCAGCTGCTATCCATGTTCTCTGGCTCCTCATTGGCTCAGAGACAGCAGCCAATCACAGCCAGTGAGGAGGGAGGGGGGCAGGCTTAAGGGAACGTACACATGAGTGCTCTCATAACCAGTGGCTTACTATGGAGGCACTCAGCAGGGGGGGGGGGGGGAACCAAAGAGTGCCGGCAGGTGACTCGAGACGAGGAGGATCGGGGCTGCTCTATGCACAACTATTGCACAGTATAGCATGTTAGTTTTTTTATTTTGTTTAATTACCTTTAGTACAACTTTAATTATGTGCCTAAACTAATTTACTTAAATTGGCACTCCTGTTGAGGGCATTAGAACATATTTGTTTTGCGTAGGAAAGGAAAGGGTTTAAACCTCCCCTATTGGGGGAAATATTCATTCACTTTCTGTCCCAAAGATACATTAGTAAGTACCAGAGAACCTTCCTAAATGAAGAGGAAATTCTCTTTTTTGACAGGCATTCCCAGAATAAATGTACTTACCAGGAGATTACACCTCACCACAGAATTGGGGGTAGACATTTAAGATGACACTTTTGTACATACAGTAAGTGCAGAACGAATTTAGTACAAAACAGTTGAAACTCCTTCAGTGGAGAGGGGGGTATCAAGCTTTTGCTCCCCAACATTTAATTAAAACGAACTTCCCTAATTTACCAAATTGGCTTGTCTCAACTCCCTTCTCATATACTTGTGTCCCAATAGGAGGTGCAGAAATACACTATGTGGCCAGTGTTTAAAAAAAAAAAACTACTAAATTAATTTGGGTGGTTTAGAAGAAAACCTGCCAGGAAACTCCTCACTAATGCATTTCACCCAATGGAGGGATAAAGGAATCAGAGCAAAAAGATCTTGGCAAGGTGTGTCTAAACAATCACGATAAAAAAAAAGGAGGTAGTGTTCTGCTACAGGCAGTATTCCTCACCGATCCTCCAACTCAGCGAGCCGGCTCCCAACTGTCACTGGCCACTCCACAAGTTCCACACACAATCTCTTGAAGAGGAAGGGGAGCCGCTCATCATGTAAAAGCCTTAAATACCAGGTTTATTAAACTCTCCATCGTAGAGACTGCACCACCTGTTATGTACAATCTCCAAGGCCATACATGGGTCGAATTTCGTAAGAATTTTCTTTCGAAAATCTTATCTAAGAATTTTCCTTCGTATTTCGCACCATAAGTGGGCTGCAGCAAGAGCCGATTTTCGTGCGGCCATCGAATTTGAGTAATCGGACGTTGGATTTTTTTTTAAAAACAAACGATTTTCTAATCAATGATGGGAGAGTCGTGAGAGAAATGTAATCGAAAAAGAAATGCACGTGTGCAAGAAAAGAAAATTCCCGGAAAGAAAAGAAGAATCCCAGCCACGAAAATTCTTTTCTGTAGCATCATGAGGTGAAATTGAAGGCTTGGTTGGCCGAATTTTGAAATCAATGGTGGCACCATCGGATCACAAATCGCATACATTTTCTGATTTTCAAAAGAAAATTCTTTCGAAATTCGACCATGTATGGCTGCCTTAACATGTTGCACTCCATTTGTAACTTACTCAGAGTAGACAGAGTGAAATGCGTTAGCCCTTGTACATACCAGGTGGTACAGTCTGTACAATGGAGAGTTTAATAAACTGGAATTAAGCCTTTAACATAGTGAATGGCTTCCTTTACTCTGAGAGTTTGTGTGTGGAACTTGATAGTTTTTTGAAATGCTGGACACACAATGTGTGTTGCTGCACTTTCTACTGCTCAGAAGAAAAGATGGAAAAGTAGAAAGCGCACAGGCATATAGCGGTGTGTTCAAACACCTGTTTAATTGAAAGTGATTGTAAAATTAATTTTTTTTTGGTAAAATACCAAACATACATTACATACTCTGTGTAGTAGTTTTGGACAAAACAGCCTGATCGTCCTCTTTTCAGGTCCCCCGCTTGTGCTGCTAGCTCCTCCCCCCTGCCGAGTGCCCCCATAGAAAGCTGCTTGCTATGGGGGTCACTTGTGCGTGTTCGCTTCTGAGCCCTGTTCTGTGTGTCCATAAGACTCACAAAGCAGGGCTTGGCCCCACCACCACGTCACTGACTGTAACTAGCTCCCGCTGCTGTATCTGGGCCAATGAGGAGGGAGAAAGCCTCTGCTTCCATGCACATTGCTGGATCAAGATCAGGCTCAGGTATGTATTCAGTGGGGGGGGGGGGTAGGTTTGCGGGAAGAGAGCTGCTTGCAGAACATTGCACTAGTCCAGGTACTCCAATATCCATATAGGTGACAGAGGACGCATTAGGGGTCGACCGATAATAGGATTTTTATAACAGCTTACCTGTAAAATCCTTTTCTTGGAGTACATCACGGGACACAGAGCAACATAGTCATTACTAATGGGTTATATAGTTACCGTCAGGTGCTGGCACTGGCAACTTCCAAAACCGGAAGTACCCTCCCCTATATAAGCCCCTCCCATCCGGGAGCACCTCAGTTTTGTAGCAAAGCAATAAGTGTCCCCAAAGAGGGGCGGGAGCTCTGTGTCCCGTGATGTACTCCAAGAAAAGGATTTTACAGGTAAGCTGTTATAAAAATCCTATTTTCTTTCTCGTACATCACGGGACACAGAGCGACATAGTCATTACTAATGGGATGTCCTAAAGCAATGCCAAATGAGGGGGGGGGGATACACCATATATAAGCTGAGCGCTATCAGACATGAGGATCTTTTGCGGCCTGCAACACACTGCGCCCAAAGGCGACATCCTCCTGACTTCTAACGTCCACCTGGTAGGACCTAGTAAACGTGTGTACCGAAGACCATGTTGCGGCCTTACAGATTTGAGCCAGGGAGGCCTGGTGATGCACTGCCCGTGAAGTTCCAACTGCTCTCGTGGAGTGCGCTCTAACTTTGAACGGAGGCGGTCTCCTTCTCAAGCCATAGGCTTGTATTATGACCTGTCGAATCCACTTGGCTAAAGTAGACTTTGACGCTGCCTGACCCTTTCTGGGGCCTTCCGGCAGAATAAACAAAGTATCCGTTCTGCGAATCTGAGCAGTGGCTTTTAGATAAGCTTTAACTGCTCTTACTACATCCAAAGAATGCAATAACTTTTCCTCTACCGAAGTAGGTTTGGGGAAAAAAGAAGGAAGAACCACATCTTGGTTCAAATGAAACCTCGATACCACCTTAGGAAGAAAGGCTGGATGAGGACGTAACACTACTCTGTCCTTATGGATAACCAGATATGGCTCCTTACAGGACATAGCTGCTAATTCCGATACTCTTTTAGCCGAACAAATGGCTACTAGAAAAATCAATTTCCTGGTGAGAAGTACCAAGGAAATATGCTGTAATGGTTCAAATGGTTGTTTCTGTAGAACCGACAGAACCAAGTTTAGATCCCATGGACATATGGGAATATTAACCGGAGGACTAATACGCATCACTCCTTGTATAAAGGCTTTGACTAGTGAATGCGAAGCCAAGGGCCTTTGAAAAAATATTGACAAGGCCGAAATCTGACCCTTGATAGTACTCAAGGCAAGCTTCCTATCTACAGCCCACTGTAGGAAGTCCAGAATCCTACCTATTACGTACTTATGTGGATGCCATTTCTTGGCCTCACACCAGTCGATGTACGCCTTCCAGATTCTATAGTAGATCTGCCTGGATACCGGTTTCCTGGCATTGATCATGGTAGACACCACAGCATTAGAGAGCCCTCTCCTTTTTAGAATGTGGGCTTCAATAGCCAGGCCGTCAAACCTAGGGCTGGTAAGGAAGGGTGGTATATCGGTCCCTGCGAAAGCAGGTCCGGACGATGTGGGAGGGTCCAAGGACTCCCCACAGACATTTTTACAATCTCCGCGTACCATGCTCTTCGGGGCCACGCTGGAGCCACCAGAATCACTGGTTTCTTTTCTACCCTGATTCTGCGGAGTAATCGAGGTAACAATTGTGGCGGTGGGAATGCATATATCAGCTTGAACTGATCCCAAGGGAACACTAGGGCATCCGAGCCGCACGCTAGGGGATCCCTTGTCCAAGAGACAAACCTGTCCACTTTCGTGTTGAACCTGGATGCTAGCAGATCTACATCCGGTGTTCCCCACCGCTGACATATTGTCCGGAAAACCTCGGGATGAAGGGACCATTCCCCTGGGCATAATTGTTGGCGACTTAGAAAGTCAGCCTTCCAATTCTCCCCCCTGGAATGAATACCGCAGATATGGCTGGGACATATCTTTCTGCCCATCTCAGGATGTAATTTACTTCCCTTTGGGCTGCACGACTCCTGGTGCCCCCCTGACGATTGATATATGCCACTGCTGTGGCATTGTCTGACTGAACTCTGACAGGGGACCCTTGGAGTTTGGATGTCCATGCTACTAGGGCATACCGGGCTGCTCGTATCTCTAAGAGATTGATGGGCAGGGCCTTTTCTGCATCCGACCATCTGCCCTGGAGAGACTATTGCTCCAGTACTGCTCCCCAGCCTATAAGGCTGGCATCCGTAGTGACCACCTTCCAAGAAATCGGACTGAAGGATTTCCTTTTTTCCAGATTCTGGGGAACCAACCACCAACGGAGGCTCTTGCGAACGGAAGGGGACAAGGACATTGTAAGTCTAGGGCCTGAACTTTTTTGTTCCAGGCTGACAGTATGGCCCCTTGCAAATTCCTTGAATGGAATTGACCGTAGGGTACTGCTTCGAATGATGCCACCATTTTTCCCAGCAGCCTCATATACAGGCGTATGGACGGCTGTCTTTTTTGTACCCACTAAGTGGATCAAATCTTTCAAAGACAACACCTTTCCTCGAGGCAAGAATATTTTTCTCTGGCCTGAATCCAACCTTAGCCCCAAGTATTCCAGACTTTTGACTGGTTTTTAGGGGTGACTTGTCTCGGTTGATAATCCAACCGTGAGATTCCAGATACTTGATCGTCTTGTGAACGACCACGTCCAGTTTTTTCACTGAGTGGTCTATCAGCAACAAGTCATCTAGATATGCCATTATCATTACACCTTGTGTTCTTAGATTGGCCAATAAAGGGCCAGAATTTTTGTAAACACTCGTGGTGCTGTGGCCAAACCGAAGGGTAAGGCTCTGAACTGAAAATGGCGCCCTTCTACTGCAAAGCGTAGAAATTTTTGGTGGACTGGAAAGATGGGAATGTGCAAATAAGCATCTTTGATGCTGATCGTGGCTAACCAATCCTCCCCTTGTAGGGCAGTGGCCACCGATCGGATCGACTCCATCGGAAAGTCCTGATATACAGGAATTTGTATAGCCCTTTTAGAATTAATATGGGCCTCCTGTCCGCGTTTGCTTCGGGACTGTAAAGAGGTTTGAGTAAAACCCGAACCCTCATTCTTCCAGGGGAACCTCCATAATTACTCCTTGGAGCAATAGTTGTTCTAGTGCCAACAGGAGGGACTCTCTCTTCCGGGGATCCCTTGGCACGTTTGACCTCAAAAATGGGAAGGAGGAGAGTCTTTTAACTCCAAACTGTATCCCAAACCTACTGCGGAGAGCACCTATCTGTCTTGATCGTGTCCCGCCAGGTCTCTTGCGAAAACTGGAGTCCTCCCCCCACCCGACTGAGTGGGGGCTTCAATGAATTTAATTTTGGGGGAGGTTTTGTACCTCCCCTGACCCAGGGTTTCTCATTACCCTGCTACTGTCCCTGTTTTTTACCCCCGGGATTTGACCGAGGAGGCCGTCGGAACTGTTACACAGCCGATGCCCCAGGGACTGGAGAAGCAGGCCTCTTAAAGAGGGACCTCTAACTCTGCTTTTAACCGGCAAGAGCGTATTTTTACCGCTGGAAATTTTCTGGATATATTTGTCCAGGTTTTCCCTGAATAAGCGTTCACCATGAAATGGGACGCTAACCAGCCATTCTTTACAGGGAGCTTCAGCAGACCAGTTTTTTAGCCATAGGAGCCTACGCATATGTACTATAGACAGCGTAAGGCGGGAGGCCTGATGGACTGAATCCTCTATGGCGTCAACCGCAAAGCCTAAGGCTCTAGGTAGATCAGCTAGGGCAAGGCCTGCTGATCTGTCAAGTCCCTCAAGACCTGTTTCAACTGATCCTTCACTGCTTAGCAGACCCCAATAGCTGCTACTGCTGGTTGTATCACCAAGCAGATTTTCATAAGGACTCCAATCTTTTATCTATTGGGTTCTTGAACATTTGGACATTATCCACTGGACATGTCAGTGATTTATACATACAAGAGATGGCTGCGTCCACTGTAGGGACCTTCCATTTTTTTTTTTTTTTGATGAACTTATCCTCCATGGGATAGACCACCGGAAATCTCTTGGGGGAATAAATATTTTCTCAGGACGTTCCCAATCCTGGTAAATGAGCCCTTTCAGTAAAGGGTGAAGTGGAAAAGAACAAACAGTCTGGGGGCTTCTAGCGACCCCAACGAGGATACAGTAGTGGTTGATGGTTCCGCAAGGTGCATTTTAAATGCTGATCGGACCATGTTAGTCAGAGACTGAACCCATAATCTTTCAGCTTGAGATGCTGAGAAAAGGTTCCCCCACTGTTGATTCCTCTATAACAGAATCAACCTCCTCCTGATCCCCTTCAGGCAGGTCGATCCCTGTATGGGACTGTTGCTCTGCTAACAGGCACTCTGAAGGAGGAGACGGAGATCGGGCGTGCTTTCCCTGACAGGGAGGCAGCGATAAATTTTGACAATCTCTCTCTAATCCTCCCAGAGCTGAGGAAAAAACCTCCTCTGTTACATACACAGGAGCAGGTGACTGAGGACAGCCACAGTACCAAGTACCCCTGCGGGGTCTCTACGGTCACTTACCTCTGAACTTCAGGGGAGACTGGTGCAGCAGGAGTATGCCCAAGATCCTCAGAGCCCCCTTCGCTTCCTGGAAGATTCAGTTCCGGAGCTACTGGACGGCATATTCCTAAGCCTAAAGCTGAGGTATTCCAGCCGTAATACACCACTTTTACTGAGAATAGTCTAGCACAATTGCTGCCATATCACAGTTGGTGTCTACTAATGTGCCTTTCTAGGGGATGCCTGTATCAACCGCTTGCTGTATGCCTTTAAATGTTGCCAGCTCTGTCTCTGTACTTCATAGCCAGCTTACTGCAATAATGTGTCTTTTTTAAAAACCTGCTGGGACGCCCGCACATGCGCAGAAGCGCTGCGGCGCGCACAGAGCGTCATCCCCCAGGCCCCGCCCCTTTTTCCGGCCACCTCTATATATAGAGGCGCGTGCACGCGCACGCGCGCGGCCACGTGCGCCTCGGCACTAATTTTCAAACATGGAAACCAGGGACAGGAGCCAGGGCCCCCTTTGCCGCAGGCCGGGGGATAGACGAACACTGCAACATGGCAGAGGAAACAGTTTCCTGTAGGAGAACTCACCAGCTGCCTGGACTTTGTTCTCTGAGAAGAAACTAGTCCATATGAGAAGAAAAACATTCCACAGCGGCCTCTAGTGGACAAACACAGGTACCGCAGTTTAATATACTAAACATATATAAAAAAAAAAAAAAAACATTCTTTTTTTTTTTTTTTTTTTTCTTGACCACCATTAAAAATTATTACATTTTTTTAGTAGTTACAGGCATGCACAGATATTAGCGGGAATACCGTTAGGTAACAGACAGAAAGACAAATTAGGCTTGGGGGTCCCCCAATAGAACCAAGTTCCTGGGGGCCCCCACTTACCTGTTCCCCGCCGCAGGACTTTGTTTGGTCCACAAAAGCCCAAACTTCACCTATCACGGCAGGCATTGTAATCAAACCTTCAGGGACCGGGTTCCCAAGGATTCCACTCCCCTGGACCTGTATAGCACCCTGCACAGAAAACATCTTGGTCGTGGGTATGACCAGAGCTCTGGATCCCAGGGTCCAGCTCTCCTAAGAGAAGCATTACAGGCAGAACCTTGCTCTTCTCTGCAAGGCCCGGGTACCGACCGTTTAGCTATGAAGCTTTTTTGGTCGGATCCGGAATAGCTTACTGAGGCCCAAAAGAACCTGTACGCAAGCTCAGTGAAAAACACATGTTTCTTCTTGGCCAACACCTTAGACACTGGCAAAAAACTGAGGTGCTCCCGGATGGGAGGGGCTTATATAGGGGAGGGTACTTCCGGTTTTGGAAGTTGCCAGTGCCAGCACCTGACGGTAACTATATAACCCATTAGTAATGACTATGTCGCTCTGTGTCCCGTGATGTACGAGAAAGAAATAGTTTTTTCAGGGCCGATACAATACAGTTTTTTTTTTGGACACCTTTCAGCCCGATAGCAGGTGCCACAATTTTGTACATTTAAAGTTTTTATTTTAACACTGTCCTTTTATTTTGGATTTTTTTTTTTTAATCACTTTTATTGCTGTCACAAGGAATGTAACAAAAGGAATGTAACATCTTTGTGACAGTAATAAGCAGTGACAGGTCCTCTTTACGGAGGGATCTGGGGTCTATAAGACCCCAAACCCCTCCTCTGCACTTGAAAGTATTCAAAACAACAACTTGAAGCAATATCGGTACGTTTCTGGCCGATACCGATACTTTGAAAAACGTGAATATCGGCCACCCGAAAACCGGCCGATCCCTAGGATGCATGCCTCACCTTCATGAGCTCATAGTACTACAATCCTGGGTGTCCACTTGAAATATATCCCCTCACTTCCTATACTGTAAACATCCAGGGTGCTGCTGAAAGCTGAACTTCCAGACTCCTCTCTCGAGTTTAATCTGTAATTTATTCCTTTGGTGAAATTATTATGTGTTAGTAACAGTGTCAATGGTCCTCCAGTGGATGCTACAAAAAAAAGACTCACTCAAAATATGGGAAACAGGAAGTCCAATCCACAGCCATAGCCTTGGGTGTGACCAGGGCAGGAAGAAAAGAAAAATCTCCCCAATGGGGACACATGCAGCAATCAAAATATGACAAATAATCCCCTCTCCAGTCTATACAAAATGTAATATGTTGGCTGGAGTTCCACTAAGTGGAAGATGAATTTACGAATACATGGGATGTCTATATAAAAAACGTAGACAAAGGCGGCAGGTTTCCATGATAGTAAAAAAAAAAAAAAAAGAACTGTACATTTCATCATATTTTGCCAGCAGATGGAAAGATCCGCAGCCACAGAAAGTAATGAGAAACACAGTTTTTATTACAGAATGTAAAGCCCTGAGCCGCTCACAAGCACATATAAACTTCTCCCGACACCAATTGGAATGATAGGGTCTCGCTGGGGATATTACGGGGGAACAGGTGTGAGTAACGCCAGCCCCTTGCTGAACTGAAATTGATGTGTATAATAAACTTACTATCGTCTCCGAGTTTGGAAGCGTGCTCGTTTAGCAACTCTTCACCGACTTCAATGATGTGTTCACCGTTCCTGTAGTTCTCCTCCCGCCAAGTCTTCATCTTGTCACGCATTTCTGGAAAAGGTAATGTCAGATGTTGAGCATATTATATGGCAGCCTGGTCAAAATAAAGTACAAAAAATAAAATATAGTGCGATTTATAGATGTGCAGAGTTTTGTAAAATGTATCCTTAGATTATAGAATTGTAAGTAATCTCATGATCACACAAACACATGTCTAGAATAATTACACCCGAGACTGACACACATTACAATGGATCTATTACCTTTATATTGCAGTCTTTTAGGGGAAATATGTGTCTATAAAGCAGAGATGCCAGGCAAAATACACAGATGGAATACATACAGTATATAGGAGCTGCTTTGCCTGTGACAAGATTTGCATTTCCATCCAGTCTGGAGCTTACACAGCTCTGCCACAGAGCACAGCCCTGTCTGGCACAGGTATGCGCAAATTATATCGCCGACACCTAGGACATGCAGTTCCAGGCACAAGTTGTTGTTTTTTTTTACTTTATGCAGTGTCAGTTTTCAGTGCTATTTGTCCAAAAAATGTAAAAAACACACATTTAAAGTGGAAACCCAAGTCTAACTAGTCTTCAAAATCTTCCCACTCCCTGTTTGCCTATCCTGCAGCTTTGGCTAAGGGAGCGCTTAACTATGATGACCATAACATCACCCACAGACATCCATGGCACAACCATTGACATCGCTTCCTCGTCTCCACTGCATCAGCTGCTCACAGACACAAGGGAGATGGAGCCGAGGGATCATGTGACCATACTAAAGATAGGCAAGTACACATGCTTTTTATACAGGTTAGGAATAATTGGCAATAGAAGGGGAGAGGGAACATTTTTAAAAATAGTAGAGTGTTATGGCGGCCACACATGGATCAAAAAGGCCCGGATGAATTTCGATCCAAGTACAATATGTACAGGCTGGTTGTACACAAATAGAAATCAAATTCTGTACAACCAGCCTGGCGGGTTTTTCTTGAACGATCAGTGCTGCCGGCAGCAGTATAGCCAGCAGCACTGATTGAATTCTGCAATACACACCGAACTGAGCATGTGCAGAGTGCCTCCAAGGCTCTGTTCTATCAGTAGATCGATTGGGGACAGTGTAAGATGGAGTGGATCACAGAAGACAGGATCAAACAGGCTTGTTACACAATGAAGAGGATTAAAGTGATACTAAAGGTTCCTTTTTTTAAATAACAAACATATTATAATTGCCTCCACTAAGCAGCTTGTTTTGCACAGAGTGGCCCCGAACATCCTCTTCTGGGGTCCCTCTGTGGCTCTCGCAGCTCCTCCCCACATCAGATAACCCCCTAGGAAAAGTGCTCTCCCGAGGGGGTTATCCTGAGT
Source organism: Rana muscosa (assembly GCA_029206835.1). Taxonomy (NCBI): domain Eukaryota; kingdom Metazoa; phylum Chordata; class Amphibia; order Anura; family Ranidae; genus Rana; species Rana muscosa. The sequence continues at coordinate 128,859,960 of JARGYO010005626.1, read as the reverse complement.
CATACACTTGGCGTCCATAGACACCCAGTGAATGATTCGGCCCCGCCCCCGGCATCATTGGATTTGATTGACAGCAGTGGGAGCCAATGGCTGCGCTGTTATCAATCTATCCAATCAAAGCCGGGACTCCATGGAGAGGAGGACGGCGGGAACGCACCGAGGAGACGAACGGGTTCAGGTAAGTAAAACGGGGGGGCCGGTGACTGCCAGGTGTTTTTTCACCTTAATGCATACGATGCATTAAGGTGAAAAAACACAAACCTTTACAACCCCTTTAACCATTTAGGTTTCACGGTAAGTATAACAAGCATGCTTTACTGCATATACAAACTGATTTTACGGTTGTGGGTTTAGTAACACTTTAAAATGCCACAGCCTACCGGCACAGTAATTCGAACTAAGAGGACTTTCCCACTTCAATACACCTATTTGCTGGATATCCATCTCACTGACTAGGCACATTTACAAGCGTATGGGCTAGAACTAAAATGAATTATGCATTTGTGTGTGTAAATTATGTCAGTTCGCTTCTCTTCAGCTCAGGGCATTTTTTTTTGCCTGTGAATGCTGCTCTAAAATAGTTATCTAAATACTACATTGTGCACTGACACATTGGCTGATATAGAGTTGCATTAAAATGAAAAATGTCTCTTAGGCTGGCCATACAATTTTGTGTGTTTTGTGATTCGATGGTGCCACCATTGATTTCAAAATTCTTCCAACCAAACCTTCAATAACACCTCATGTTCCTACAGAAAATAATTTTCGTAGCTGGGAATTTTCTTTTCTTGCACATGCGCATTTCTTTTTCGATTAAATTTCTCGCACGATTCTCCCATCATTGATTAGAAAATCGTTTGTTTTTCAAAAAATTTCCAACATGCCCGATTACTCCAATTCAATGGCTGCAGGAAAATCGGCTGTTGCTGCAGCCCACTAATGGTGAGAAATTCGAATGAAGATTCTTAGATAAGATTTTCTAAAGAAAATTATTTCGAAATTCGACCCATGTATGCCCTGCCTAAAAGTGGCTTTTTTTTATGCCCATGAGGTTATATTATCTGGAAAAGCTCCACAAATATCAGGTTACTTATAGACAACTGCTATATATAGACAACATATCTAGGAATGGGACAGCACCTACGGCTTCATACAGAATCCCCTGAAAGATGGAACCTCATTGACAAAGCCAGTAAGAAAAGCATCCACATGCAGTGTGTCAATGACTATCGAGAGCCGGAGCCAGCTCTTCCCACTCCCTCCACAGCCCAGCGCTCCAGGGAGCACTGGAGGGGAGAGCCACTGACAGTCACAGCTCTCTGCTCAGAGCGGAGGGAAGAACTAAAGGATCAGCAATGTCTGATCGCTCAGTTCTCACTACAGAGGCGGCGGGGGACAGATGCAGCATTGGATCGATGCTTTATCCACCCAAGTATAAATGTTCATTTTTTTCATATCCCGAACATCTCTTTTAATATATAGCAGCTTACCAGTCGTTAGATGTAGTGGCTGTATTAATCTCACTTTTCAGCCTAATGCCCCATACACACGATCGTTTTTCATGCCATTTTTAAAACTGACGTTTTTCTCGTCATTTTTTTCTTGTTTCCTCTCAAGCCTGTCTTGCGTACACACCATCATTTTAAAAATTTTTCAAGCAAAGCGCAGTGAAGTACAACACGTACGACGGCACTATAAAGGGGAAGTTCCATTCTAATGACGCCACCCTTCATGTTAGTAAAGTTTGTTGAGCGACGATTCGCACTTTTCAGCCTCGTGCTTTTCAGTCCGTTACAGCGTGACGTATGTGCCATCTCTATTACGAACACTAGTTTTACCAGAACGAGCGCTCCCGTCTCATACTTGATTCTGAGCATGCGCGTTTTTTTTCACGTCGTTAAAGCCTACACACTATCGTTTTTCACGTCGTTAAAAAAAACTACATGAAAAACGACGTGAAAAAAGAGAGCATGTTCGAAATTTTTAATGGCCGTTTTTCACGTCGTTAAAAATGCTCTGGAGCATACACACGATCAGTTTTAATGGCCATTTTTAAAAATGGCATTTTTAATGGCATGAAAAACGATCGTGTGTATGGGGCATTAGAACATTTCAAATCAAGTTCAGAAAATACCTGTTTATCTTGCCAGAAATGCAGCTCGAATTGTCCCTGCCTGTGAAGGGAAAGGAAAGTCCAAGCATCCTTATCCCCTTCGCATCGACTGTACGCAAAATTTGCATTCATGATCTGAAGGGGTTAAACCAGGGTGATGCTTGCAGCTGCAGGCATCTCCTTGGTACTGTTTTTTAGAGCCAGCGGTTGACTTTTTAGTGTTAACCAATGCGGATAAAAGCCACTCGGCTGTTAGTTATCCTAAGGAGCGGGAGGGGACGTCTTCCGCCACTCTTCCCGGGCCTCCCGCCCCCCTGGAAGACCCGAGCCACCACTCGGTGTGTCCGCCACCTCAGTTTGTCGCCATTCCACGAGTGTGTACAATTTCAAAGCATGACATGTTAGGCATCTATTTACTCGGCGTAACATCATCTTTCAAATTATACAAAAAAATTGAGTTAACTTTACTTTTTTTTTTTTTATTCACGAAAGTGTCTTTTCACAAAAAAAATGCGTTTGAAAGACCGCTGCGCAAATACCGTGTGACATAAAATATTGCAACAATCGCCATTTTATTCTCTATGGTCTCTGCCAAAAAATATATATATATATATATATATATATATATATATATATATATATATATATAAGGTATGGAGGTTCCAAGTAATTTTCTAGCAAAAAATAGGATTTTTGTACTCATCGTAAAATCCTTTTCTCTGAAGTCCATGGACGGACACAGCTCCTTTATTCTTGACAGTAGGGTTTATATGCCGTCTATCAGGAGAGGACTAGGCAGACATGTTAACAGTTAAAAACATGTAACAACAGCAAAGCTTAACAGTACCGCCCAGGGGGCAGTCCCTCTGGTCATAACCCCTCACCCTGCATCTAGCAGCTCAGTTCGTCAAAAAGCAGTACAAACATAAAAAGGAGGGGTAGGTGCTGTGTCAGTCCATGGACTTCAGAGAAAAGGATTTTACGGTGAGTACAAAAATTCCTATTTTCTCTTTCATCCATGGACCGACACAGCTCCTTTATTCTTGACAGTAGGGACGTCCCCAAGCAGTGTCAGAAAAACGAGAAGAAGTGGGAACAGCAATCAAAACAAACTTCACCCCAAAACAACCAGAGCTCCTCAACGGAGGAGTTGCAACCCTAAACAGCCGCCTACAAAACTTTGCGGCCGAAGCTAGCATCCGCAGATTCATGCTTGTCAACGTTGTAAAACTTAGTGAAAGTGTGAAGGGACGACCAGGTTGCCGCCTTACACACCTGGGAGACAGACGCTTGATGTCGGAAGGCCCATGAGGCACCTATTGCCCTGGTAGAATGCGCCGTGACAGGAAAGGGAGGCGCCCGCCCTTTTAGGGCATAAGCCTGAATCACGATCTGTCTGAGCCACCGAGAAATGGTGGCCGACGAGACCGACAGGCCTTTCTTTGGACCAGTCACCGACACAAACGGTGAGTCTGACCTCCGAAACGGAGCCGTAGCAGACAGATACACCCGCAGAACTCGGACCACGTCCAAGGAATGCAAAGCAACCTCTTTGGGATGCGACGGCCGAGGACACAAGGATGGAAGCACAATGTCCTCGTTTAGATGAAAAGCTGAAACAACCTTAGAAAGAAGCGAAGGCTGCGGGCGTAGCACCGCTTTATCCTTGTGGAGGATCAAGTAGGGAGACTTGCAAGACAAGGCCACCAACTCAGAAACCCTCCTGACTGATGTAATAGCTACCAGAAAGGCAACTTTCTGAGAGAGTGTCAAAAGGGGAATCTCTCTAAAGTGCTCAAAACTGAGGTTTCTGAAGTACCGAGAGCACCAGATTCAAATCCCACAGTGGTGGTGGTCGAACCGGAGGGGCCACACGTCGAACCCCTTGCACAAACGTACTCACCAGTGAATGAGCCGCCAAGGGCCATTGAAAGAAGACAGCCAAGGCTGATATCTGCTCCTTAATAGTGTTTAAGGCAAGTTTTTGATCCACTCCACGCTGTAAAAACAGCAGGATCCTGGAAACTGAATAAGTCCGTGGACGCCACTCCATCTCCTCACACATAGAGATGTAGGCCTTCCACGTGCGATGACAAATCTTCCGAGAAAATTACTTCCGTGCCCTCAACATAGTGGAAATTACTGAATCCGATAGGCCTCAGTCCCTTAGTAGCTGACTTTCAACAGCCATGCCGTTAAAGTCAGCGACTGTAAAGCAGGATGAAGTATAGGACCTTGCGACAGAAGGTCCTCCCGCATCGGCAATCGCCAAGGAACATCCGCCACCAGGCGTACTAGGTCGGCGTACCAAGGACGCCGAGGTCAATTTGGGGCAATTAGAATCACCGGAATCCCCTCGGTCTCCACTCTGAGAAGCAGACGAGGAAGAAGTTTTAGCGGGGGGAAAGGCATAAATTAGTCCCCACGGAGCCACTAACGCGTCTGTCGCGTCCGCCCAGGGATCTTTGGACCTGGCCACAAACCTCAATACCTTCCGATTGAGTCAAGAAGCCAGGAGATCCACGTCTGGCGTGACCCATCTCAAGCAAAGGAGTCTAAACACATCCGGGTGTAGCGACCATTCTCCTTGGTCCAGCATCTGACGACTTAGGTAGTCAGCTTTCCAGTTTTCTACACCTGGAATGTATACGGCAGATAGAGCCGGCACGCTCCGCTCTGCCCACCTCAGGATGTGAGCGACCTCCAATGCTGCAGCCAAGCTTCTTGTTCCTCCTAGATGGTTGACATACACCACCGCCGTGACATTGTCTGACTGGATCCTGACTGGATGTCCCTGCAGCCTCTGTGACCATGTGGAGAGGCACTGCCTGATCGCCCGAAGTTCCAGCACATTGATCGGCAGGCGGGATTCTTCCTGCGTCCAGCGACCCTGTGTCGACTGTATGCCCCAAACTCCCCCCCAACCGGTCAGGCTGGCTTCCATTGTGATCACCGTCCAGTGAAAGGGAAGGAACGACTTCCCAGACTGAACGGCTGGAGATCTCAGCCACCATACCAGGGAAGCCCTGACTAGCTGGTTCACCCGGATTTGACAATCCAGGGACAACAGAGATTTGTCACATTTGGACAGGATCTCCTTTTGCAAGACTCGAGCGTGGAATTAAGCATACGGTACCGCCTCAAAGGTGGCTACCATGAGACCCAGGACTCACATGCAAAAGCGCAGCGACGATCACCTGCGGGATGCCAACAGCTTCACCGCAGTCTGAAGAGTTTGCAACTTTTCCAAAGGGAGAAAAACCCTCGCCTCTGAGGAGTCCAGAATCAAGCCCAGGTATTCCAGGCGCTGAGTCGGCACCAAACCCGACTTCTGGAGGTTCAGTACCCACCCAAATTCTTGAAGGGTCTGACTGGCAATCGCCTCATCCTCCACTAATTCTGAAGCTGCTCTCAGAAGGAGGTCGTCCAGGTAGCCCACGATAGCGATTTCTCGCTGTCTCAGCAAAGCCAGAATCGGTGCGAGCACCTTGGTGAAAACCCTTGGTGCCGACACCAGGCCAAAAGGGAGAGCTACAAACTGGTAGTGATCGTCCCCGACTGCAAAGCACAGAAATTTCTGATGCCTGACGTATATGGGGACATGCAAGTATGCGTCCTTGATGTCCAAGGACACCAGAAAATCACCCGGATGGAGTGCAGCGACCACAGAGCGAACTGATTCCATCCTGAACCTTCGTACTTTTACAAAGGAGTTGAGGGCCTTGAGGTCCAGGATTGGACGGACCCCGTCCTTTTTTGGGACTACAAACAGATTGGAGTAGAAACCCTGAAACCTTTCCGGCAGCGGCACAGGTACTATTACCCCGCGCATCAGCGGGTCTTGCACTGCCCCAAACAGGGTGTTCAGACGAGCCAGGAGGAAGATGAAGGTTTGAGGGAAAAAATCTGCTTGGTGGACAAGAAAGAAACTATCTTGTACCCTGATGAGACCACTTCGCAAACCCACTGGTCGGAAAGCAGGGAGGTCCATCGAGCTACAAACTCACGAAGGCAACCCCCCCCACCCGAGAGTCGGGCGGGGGAAAACCTTCATGCTGTCACAGATTTGTTCACAGGCTTGTTTGGCTTGCGAAACCAGGGACGCTTTTGTCCCTCAGCTGGCCCCTTGTCGGCCTGGGAGCGCTTACCTGCGGGCCCGGGCTGACGAAAAAAACGCTTCTGAGCGGAAAAGGAGGGCCCTGGCCTACGGCGAGGCGCCTTACCTTTTCTGGATTGTGGGAGCAGTGTGCTCTTACCCCCAGTGAAATTCTTAATAATGTCATCCAGCGAGGCTCCAAATAGCCTCTCTCCCTGAAATGGCAAATTCGCCAGAGCCTTCTTGGATGTCTAGTCCGTGGACCAGCATTTTAGCCAAATCAGGCGACAGAGCACCACAGCAGATACTGAGGCTCTGGAAAGCAAGGGAGCTGTATCTAAGGCCGCATCGCAGACATACTTAAGGCCATGCACCAACTGGTCGGCCAGTTCCACGCAGACCAGGGAAGCCTGTTGCTCTACCAACTCGTGGTGCAACAATTTTTCCCATTAGGTAAGTGTCTGTGACACCAGGGCCGTGGCCAATACAGGCTGTAATGCTGACCCCACCACCGTAAACATGGACCGGACCACCGCCTCGGCCCTCCTGTCTGCAGGGTCCTTAAAGGCAGGGGTCCCCTCTACCGGAATCGTGGTTACCTTGTTCAACCTGGAAACCGGGGGGTCCACAATCGAGGGAGATGTCCATTTTTTCAGGAGACTCTCCTCAAAGGGGTAACGGACTGCCATGCGTTTTGGGACCGAAAAGGCCCTCTGCGGTTGTTCCCATTCTTTTTATATAAACTTATCAAAATAAGTTAGGTAGGGAAACATCTTAGCAGTGCGGGCCGGCTTGTGGGACCCAAAAGGGACCGACACCTCAGTAGATGCCACCGCCGTATCTTCCAATTTTAGGATCTCCCACACAGCGGTGATAAGTGCTCCAACAAGCGCCTTTTCCTGCGCTGACCCAGACACTGAGTCTTCCTCACTGTCCGAATGGTCCTGGTCCGCATCCTCTGACACGTCAGAACAAGGGCCGTGTGCCACAGCCAGGTCCGAGTCTGAATCAGAGCTTTCCCCAGAAGATGGTGGGGGGAGGGGGCATTTTTTTACCCCCCTTGCGCCCGCACACCGCCTCCACCCTGGCAACAAATGATTCCAGGACCGCCGACAAAGCGTCCACAGGTACCGCAGGTGCAGGGGCACCGGTTGCTACCACAGTGATGTCTGGGTAAGAAGTGCCAGCTTCTGATGCCATGCTGACCTACACTCGCCTGACAGCCACTTAGGGACTAAAGGCAAGGTACACAAAAGGTCCACCCTCCTAGCTGCTACAGACCGAGGGGCCCCCCAGAGGACTCAACACCCTGACCCAGGTACTGCACAGCGCTGCGGTCCGCTCTCTCTCCTGCACAGCCTGTGCCTGAGGTGTTCTCCTGCGTCGGAGGCGTTCTGTGCTGTTCGCGCCGTTCAGAAAGACATTTCCAGCGCTAGAGGCCAAAACTAAGCTAGAACCACAAGAAAATGGCCACCTCAGGAAAAAAAGAGCGCGAGCGACAAGAAAATGTCCGCCAGCTGCATTAGAACAGCGCAGCTACAAGAAAATGGCACCCAAAATGGCCGTCGGATCTTTCCTGAGGTAAAAGAAAAGGCCGCTAACACGCTGGACCTCCGCGCGGACGCCCCCCACATGGCAGACAGACAACACCCCACCACAGAGAGGGGACCCAGGACACCCAGCGCAGCCCCCAGCCAGGCCCCAGAGCCCCCTCTCCCGGTCAGGTACACAGCAGGCCCAGCCAGATGCATAAGGAGGAAGGAAGGGACAGGGAGAAAAGAAAGAGAGAGTGAGAGACCCTCTAGTCGACCTCCCCAGGAATGCCCAGCTGTTCCATCCTGCCGAAACAGGTGGAACCCTACTTACCCATCCTGCGGGGACTGCTGGACGCATTCCGGACAGACCCATCACCCGAGCAGTACTGAGTGGCTGTCGACCACGGCCCACTGTGACTCGGTCATATGTGTGCCCTAGAGCATATAGCTTACCGGCCACCCCTGGAGAGAACGGGGTATGTTATGGCCGACCCAGCGCGTAGCTAAAGGTCTGCTCACGCTCGATGGCTGGACTGGGGAGACTACAGGGATCTATATTAAACAATAGAAAGTTTCTCCAGGCGGTTTATTATCCAGCCTGTTGCCCAGCCGGCAGTTGATAGTAGATCTCAGGATCAAAAAGTAGAAAAAAATTAAAAATCTCCAGGACCAATGGTCCCAACAGGGAGCCAGGTCCTTCTCCTATGCTAGGCAGAAAAAAACTGAGCTGCTAGATGCAGGGTTATGACCAGAGGGACCGCCCCCTGGGCGGTACTGTTCAGATTTGCTGTTGTTACATGTTTTTAACTGTTAACATGTCTGCCTAGTCCTCTCCTGATAGACGGCATATAAACCCTACTGTCAAGAATAAAGGAGCTGTGTCCATCCATGGACGAAAGAGAAAATACGGATTTCAACTTGTAAGCAACAAATGTCAGAAATAGGCTTCAGCATGAAAGGGTTATATTTCTTGTGTAAACTACCAATTCCCATGAATCCACCATGTAATGGAGATGAACAAAGGCAGGCATTTTTGAAGTCCAGTCTGTGTGACAATCATGGCTGCCCCCATAGATACAGTGGCGGGTAAAGCGTAGACATGAACGGACAGGAAGTAGAGCTGCGCGATTAATCGTTAAGAATCGAAATTGCGATCTTTTTCCCTTCCCGATCTTCAAAACACCATGTCACCTTCTCTCCAACAAGTGCAGAGAGTTTTCACAGCTGGAAAAACAAAATCCAGACAGCCTGCCAAGTTTTATTACAACACGCTAATAAGTAGAAACAAAGTATCTTTTTGTTCTTTTATCAAAGGAAAGAACTCTGGCTGTAGATGAAGGAAGTTTAACCATTTAAAGACCAAACCCTTTTCTGACATTTGTTGTTTACAAGTAAAAATCATTATTTTCTGCTAGAAAATTTATTGGAACACCCAAACAATTAATTTTTTTTTTTTTATAGCAGAGACCCTAGAGCAGTGATGGAGAACCTTGGCACCCCAGATGTTTTGGAACTACATTTCCCATGATGATCAACTACCCTGCAGAGTGCATGAGCATCATAAGAAATGTGGTTCCAAAACATCTGGGGTGCCAAGGTTCACCATCACTGCCCTAGAGTATAAAATGGTGGTTGTTGCAATATTTCATGTCACACCATATTTGCACAGCGTTTTTTCAAACGCAATTTTTTGGGGGGAAAAAATACACTTTAATGAATTTAAAAAAAACGAAAAACAGTAAAGTTAGCCCAATTTTTATTTTTTTTGTATAGTGTGAAAGATGATGTTACATCGCGAGAAAAAAAGTTCCGATTCTCATTTTAGCCAGAAACCTGCAGCTCTAACAGGAAGTGTGTTATTTGCATATTTACCAGGTGAAAATAAAGGGAAAAAAAAAAAAAAACGTAAAAAATGCAACCACCACAACCAAGGACTGGTGAGCTACAGTATATTACATTTTTGTTTTTGGGTATGGAGCATGTCAGACTGCAGGAGAACTTGTATGTGAGAGCCACGGTACAAATCCGCTATGCGCCGACAGCTCAGGGACTGTGAACCTTTGCCGGAGCAGCAAAGTAAAAAAGAGGCACGTTTATTAATCTATATGAAGCTGGACTACATTTCAGTAATAAATTAGAAGAGTTCACTTGAGTCTTAGGGCCTTTGCTTCCTTGCTGAACAGAAAGCCGAGATGAACGCACAAACCCGATTTCTTCCATGGATTCAATGGAAACATCTTGTGAAAAAGCCACAAAAGGATAAAATGAATTCATTGCATGTTGCAGAGCACGATGAAAGGCGAGATTAGCGAGACACAGAGAATCCATCTAAAATATGAGCGAGTAGAGAGAAAATGATTTTCCATGTGTACACAGAACATCCCCGACAAGGGCTTCACTTGCCAGGAGCAATCTCATATCTCTCATAAAGCTGTCAGTGTTTTTACATGGAGGAGTTTTTAAACCTGACCAAAAACCACTCTTGGGTAGTATTTCCTACAAAGCCGGCTAAGAACAAGCACTTCTTCACATACAGACCCCTGGAAATTATAACCGAGAAGTCTAAGTATCAGTGAGCGTCAATACATCTGAAAACCTGGCAAGGGTCAAAGGCATAGAAAACACGATGAGCCGCCAACTTTCCCTACCTACCGATAACTTGGCGCTCGCCGACATCCCCACACCAGTGTAAACCATGGCAGGAGGAGGATATGCCATCACGTGGCTAGCTTCACTTCTAACATTTGTCACCCAAATGTGGAATTAGCCATTCTGCTAATTCCGGAAAACAGACTTTTAGAAGTATTATTTCTCCCAGGAATAGCTAAAAAAAAAAAAAAAAAAAGAGATGTTCTAACACATCGCTCTCTGACTCTTTATACTAGTCAGTGGACTTTACATGGGGTGTTTGTCTTATGAAACATCTGCACTGGACAAGTTAAGAAGAGGTGTTAGCTGAAAGTTTTATATCATAAAAGAGTAGAACGAGTCAGTGCAAAAATACTTCTTTCTTCTTTTTAAAAAAAATACACTTGGCACACTTCTACAAAATACAGAATACCATCAAAACAAAGCAGCTTAGCTTAAAGAAGTGCTCTTAGGCGTGTTTCACACCCACGCCTATAAGAGCAGCGGGTACAGCAAGCTTTTACAAAGCATTTGTAGAGCTTTCAGCAAGCTTTGTTGAAGCTTTTAAAGCACCCTTCAGCTCCAGTTTGTAAATGTTGAACAGATCTTAACCACTTAAGCCCCGGACCATTTGGTAGCTAAAGGACCAGAGGTGATTTCAGAATTTTGCACTGCGCTACTTTAACTTTAAATTGTGCGGACATGCAATGTTGTACCCAAACGAAATTTGCGTCCTTTTCTTCCTACAAATAGAGCTTTCTTTTAATGCTATTTGATTGCCTCTGCGATTTGTATTTTTTGCGATATAAACGGAAAAAGACCGAAAATTTTGAAAAAAAATGATATTTTCTACTTTTTGTTATAAGAAAAATCGAATAAACTCAATTTTAGTCATACATTTAGGCCAACATGTATTCAGCCACATGTCTTTAGTAAAAAAAAATGTCAATAAGCGTATATTTATTGGTTTGCGCAAAAGTTATAGCGTCTACAACCTAGGGTACATTTTCTGGAATTTACACAGCTTTTAATTTATGACTGCCTATCTCATTTCTTGAGGTGCTAAAAAGGCAGGGCAGTACAAACCCCCCCCCCCCCCCAAATGACCCAATTTTGGAAAGTAGACATCCCAAGGAAATTGCTGAGAGGCATGTTGAGCCCATTGAATATTTTTTTTTTTTTTTGTCTCAAGTGATTGAATAATGACAAAAAAAAAAAAGAAATTACAAAAAGTTGTCACTAAATGATATATTGCTCACACATGCCATGGTTATATGTGGAATTACACCCCAAAATACATTTTGCTGCTTCTCCTGAGTACGGGGATACCACGTGTGGGACTTTTTAGGAGCCTAGCCGCGTACGGGACCCCGAAAACCAAGCATGTATTGTAATCTTTTTTTTTCATGCAGCCAGTTGGCTGAACGAAAAAAGAGATTGATCGGTGGGTATGCCCACCATTAGAATACCGCCCTTCATCCACCCACTTCTAATGATGGGCATACATGCACCATTTATATATGCCGAAGCATGGGGGCATCCTCCCGCAAAAAAGTTATGCCGCACACACATGGTTGGACTTTTCCACGGGCAAGCCTCCGTCGGAATTTCAACCGTATGTACGCGGCATTAGGAGCAAAATTGCTCCTCCGCCCCTGCTGCCCCAATGCTTCGGCATATATGCTTTTTTTTTTTAACTGTGGTGGTGAAATCACCTCCTACAGCACTGGAGTCGCAGGGATCAGGCCTGTCTCTGCGAACGCTGCAGTTATGTGTGTTGTGTTTTGTAAGTGACAGCGATCGATCGATACTGCACTTGGGTGGCCTGGGCTGGACGGAGGGGCAAAACGCAGGTGCTAGCAGGTATCTGGGCTGATCCCGCTAACACTGCGTTTTTGGGAACCCTAAACTGCTGGGGACGCTAGTATAGATCTGATCTGATCAGATCAGATCTTGATCTGTTCAGATACTATACCACTAAGGGAGGTGTATGCTTCACGCGTAGGCGTTAGCGTTACTGGCACTAACCTGACGCTGCCTGGGGTGTGACGCTAAAACCTAATTGATATCACCCGCCGGGCGATCAGGGGGTTAAACCTTTATTGGGTTATATACGGCGGGTGCCCTGACACTATAAAAAGCAAACTAACTAACCAGCGTCACCCGTAACACTTATATGATGATCACTGGTGAAAGGGTTAACTAGGGGCAATTAGGGGGTTAAAACCTTTATTAGATAATATATGGGGGTACCTGACGCTATAAAAACCTGCAGCGAACCTAAAAAAAATTACTGGCTACCGATCGGCATCACCGACACTAAGACAGCGATCAGAAAAACGATCGCTTAGCGACAGTGGTCATAGGGGGTGAAAGGGTTACCTGGGGGGCGATCAAGGGGGTTAAAACTTTATTAGATAATTTATGGGGGTACCTGACGCTATAAAAACCTGCGGCGAACCTAAAAAAAATTACTGGCTACCGATCTGCATCATCGACGCTAAGACAGCGATCAGAAAAATGATCGCTTAGCGACAGTGGTGATAGGGGGTGAAAGGGTTATCTGGGGGTTAAACCTTTATTAGGGGGGGTTAGGGGGCTACACTGGACCTAAAACTAACTTTAGTGATACTTTTACAGTCACAAATGTCACTGATTGCAGTGATCAGTACATAAATGGTCACTGCAATCAGTGACACTGTGACCGGGGGGTGACCTGGGGGTGTCTGGGGGGGGGCGATTTGTGTGCCTATGTGTCCTGGTGTCAGTGTAGTGTTTTGTGCACTGACCTGATGTCTTCTCTTGTACGGCGCTCGGTATATGTGAGCGCCACACGAGAGATGACATCACTTCCTCCTGCTTCCTCTGCCTGTGTTTACATTACACGGACAGAGGAAGCATTTTCATTCGCCGGGAGCGATCGCGAGGGGGTGGCCAGAATCGAACGGCCGTCCCCTCATCTCGGATCGCTCCCCAACGAATACCGACCGCTCACTGTATAGGAGGGGGGTCCAATCGGACCCCCCAACTGTACAAAAGCAATCACGTACACTGTACGTGATTGTGCCTGTCGGTGCCATTCTGACGACGTACAGTGCCGATTGTCACTTTAAACAAGCTGCTAACAGGCTACAGCTTTACTTAAAGGGTAGAGAAGAGGGAAATGGGATTTTTAGGGTGCCCAAGAAAAATTACTAGTAAAATCTACATACTGTATATACTTGAGTATAAACTGAGTTTTTCAGCCCCCCTCGGCTTATACTCGAGTCACCTTTTTGCGCCTGATCTCCCGGACACATATAGCCCCACTCTTCCTCTACAAGATTTTTGTCTAGGGGACCTACGGCCAGGAAACACCGATTTTTCAAAGCTGGGCACCCCTTCCATAGACTCCCATGTTAAACGGTAATTTCTCTGGTGACTTTGGGGACCCGGTACTGGCCGGTCTTAGGTCCCCTGGACCCGAAACTTGTAGCCCCATTTCTCCTCTACAAGTGTGCAAAGTTAGTTGTGTAGGGGACCTACGGCCGGGGAGCACCGATTTTTCAAACCTGGGAACCCCTTACATAGACTCCCTTGTTAAACGTCAGTCTAGTCATGGACACAGTGAGGCATGGGCACAGTGAGGCATGCACATGGACAAAGTGAGGCACAGTGAGGCATGCAGATGGACACCCTAGGCTTATACTCGAGTCAATATGTTTTCCCAGTTTTTTGTGGTAAAACTAGGTGCCTTGGCTTATATTCGGTCGGCTTATACTCTAGAATATACGGTGTGTGTATGTGCATATATATATATACACACACACACACACACCTATACATACCGTATTTATCGGCGTATGACACGCACTTTTTTCCCCTTAAAATCAGGGGTGCGTGTTATACGCCGAACGGCTGCCTCGGAAGGGAGTGTACTCTGCTCCACTCGCAGTCACACCCAGTCCCGCCTCCTAGCATTTACATCCCGCCATTGGACCGGTGTTATGTCCATCATAGGAGCCGGGCCAAGGGGCGGGACTGGACTGCAAGACGAGCCGAGAGGAGCCGAGTACACAGGACATCCGGATCTGTCTATCTCGGCGGCGCTCTCTCCCTACTCGGCAGGCAGATGGACACTGATCATTCTGCAATGATGGGCAAGGCTGCAGATGGACACTGATAAGGCTGCATTGATGGGCATTTAAAAATTTGATTTTTTTCCTCAAAACTTCCCTTCTAAACTTGGGGAGCGTGTTATATGCCGATAAATACGGTGTGTGTGTGTGTATTATATATATTGAATTTATTAATACAAAATATCTAAAAGACATCACAGTATCATCATACAGTAAACATAATATGCGCAACCAGCAGCAACTTCTTGCTCTACATGTTTCGCCATGCAATGGCTTGCTCAGGAAACTTCCAACAAGTACTGCATAACATGGTGGTTTAGTTACCATGTTATGCAGTACTTGTTGGAAGTCTCCTGAGGAAGCCGTTGCATGGCAAAACATGTAGAGCAAGAAGTTACTGATGGTTACTCATATTATGGTTACCTGTATGATGATACAGAGATGTCTTTTAGATATTTTGTATTTAATAAATTCAATATATATTTTTTATATATATTTGACTAGTAATTTTTCTTGGGCACCCTAAAAATCCCATTTCCCTCTTCCCTACCAATATATGTATTCATAGGGATGTGGTGCCCCTTTGATTATCCAACTTCCAGCAATTCACAATACTTTACTTAAAGGGGTTGTAAAGGTTCAGTTTTAAAACAAAAACAAACATGTCATACTTACCTCCGCTGTGCAGTTGGTTATGCACAGAGTGGCCCCGATCCTCCTCTTCTGGGGTCCCTCCATAGCGCTCCTGGCTCCTCCTCCTCTCGAGTGTCCCACTGGAGAAGCGCTCTCCGACGGGACACCCATGCGGGCGCACTCCCGTGCCCTATTGCTTTGTCTGTAGACAGACAGCAGAACTCGGCTCCGCCCCCGACGCCCGCATAGTTAGTTTTGATTGAAAGCAGCGGGAGCCAACAGCTGCACTGCCTTCTATCTATCCAATCAGGACAAGAGACACCGGCCGGAGCTGGTGTGCTCGTTCCAGTTGTGGGAATTATGGGGCTCAGGTAAGTATAAGGGGGGCTCTGCTGCAGCAAAGGAGGTTCTCCCCTTATTGCAAAGAATGCATTAAGGTGAAAAACGGCAAGGGTTTACAACCCCTTTAAAGCTTGTTGAAAATCAGCTGAAGCCTGCTAGCAGTTTATTTAAAGTGACAATCAGCAGTCCCATAAGATCTGTGTATAACATTTCCAAATAAAAGTTGAAGGCTTGCTGAAAGCTATGTTCTTATATAAGCTGAAGCCCATGTCAAACAAGCCTTTCTTCATTTTTTTTTGGTTTTGTTTTGTGTCCTGACCCCCAGAAGACAAATGCTTTGTCTCATGATGCTACCTGCTTGATAAAAGACTAGCTAGGCTTACAAAGCACATAGCATCATGGGACAAAACACAAAAAAAAGGGTTCTTCAGTCATATATATAAAAAAATCAAACTCTAGCTGCTGACTTTCAATAATGAGACACTCATCTGTCCCAGGATCCAGCAGTGTCCTCAACCAGCCGGTTTCCTCACCAGGTTTCTATCCCTGCTGCCGGTGCTCTATCGAAATAGCCAACACATGCACCCAACAGAATAACCGAAACCCCCGGCAGCTGTTGGAGAACGAGTTTTCAAAAAAGGTTAGTGACGTACCTTGCGCATACGCACTGCGGTGATTGGTAAACCCGAGGAAAAAACTCGTCAAGTTCTCCAGCAGCTGCCGGGGGTTTTTATTATTCTATCAGGTGCAAGCACGCGCATTGCTAGTACAGCCAACTCATCAAAATCTGCTGCTGGAGAGTCACCGGAAGTGACGTAGTTGAAGATTTTGACGAGTTGGCTATTTCGACAGAACACCGGCAATGTCAACTGTGGGTAGCTGGCAGTGACTGCTTGCGGCTTCACAGCCGGCTGCTCACTGCGAATGCGGAAAGCCGCTCTATCCGATTGGTCCCGCAGCTTTCTGGGACCTGTGATATGTCCCAATAAGGTGCAGGGGGAGGGGGGGTCGAACTTCAGCTCTAATTGCCTTTAGCGATCTGACCGGAAGTGGGAGAGCAGGTACCTGTCAAAAATACTAACTTACAAAGCAATCCACAATTCAGCCCCCCCCCCCCCCCCACTAAATCACTAACCTGGTCTCAAAATACAAACCAAATCATTCTCTTTGTTCCTTCCAAGACCTCCTGCTCTGTAGCTCCCTCGTTACCTCTTCCCATGCTCGCCTCCAGGACTTTTGTCTGACTATCTTCTACTATGCCTATCCTGCCCCCACTTAACAACTGTACAACCTCGGACTGCGATTAACGTGGTTTACAAAAGTTTTGCAATACGACCTGTTTTTTTTTTTTTTTTAAATCCTGACTCAGTTTGCAAGCGTTGTCACCCAAGACTAGCAGGATTCAAGCCTCTGGGGTGTGCAGTACCGCATTAGGCCAGAGGTGAGGGTCAGACGGTCGGAGACACTCGGTTGCTAGTGTCTCTGAGCGCCCCCCTCCACCTCTGGCCACATGCAGTACTGCATACACACTAGCAGTGACACTGGAACAAATTATCCGAGTTTCCATTAATTCCTATGTGGAAACTCGCTGTGATATACAAGTGCTTTGTATTACAAGCATTCTTCTGGAACAGATTATGCTCGTAATCCAAGGTACTACTGTACGTTTATTTTCGCTATCAGCCCATCCCCCTTAGTTATCACCTTTTGCATCACTTCACCCTCCCTCTTAGATTGTAAGCTTTAACAAGCAGGGCCCTCCGATTTTAACAAGCAGGGCCCTCCGATTTTAACAAGCAGGGCCCTCCGATTCCTCCTTGAACATTGGACTTGGTTTCCTCACTGACTACACACTGTTTTCTGACACAAGCGGCTCTTCTAGTGGACGGCTTCCATGCAGTGTGGCAAGGCTACAGATAAGCTCTACGATTTTATATTTCTGTGAGGATTGCATTTGGCTTTTTAATCGTAATGAACCCATTGATGCTGCACCTAACTGGCGCCCGTTAGTGTTCCTTTCTTTGTAATTTCCGAGCTTTGTTATGGTCTCAGGTGGAACTGTCTACTGAAGTACATCACCCTTCATATGGGATTTGTATGAACGAACATTTTATGAACTAGATATGCTACACACGCGTATCTTTACATTTACCCAGGGGGGTAAAGGCTAACTCATGTGGATGGTGCATTAGCATTTGTTTGCACCACAAATTCAATTATGGTTTAAAGTCCAAAACACAGGCACAATGTGGGCACAAATTATGAAAGGAAGGGGATGGGTGAGGTCTGAGTCAGGTTGACCCCCTATCCTATACAAAACAAAACAAACCCTACAACCCACGTCCTTGCTGCATGCACCAACCTGTCTCTTCTACACCATCAGGAGACTAAGGATTAAAAATGGTAAAGAAGTTAAAAATCTTTGTATAAGGCCCCTTTCACACAGGTGGACTGATCAGGTCCACCTGTCAGTTTTTTTAGGCGAACCCAATCAGACCATCCATTGCCCTCTATGGACATGTGTCCATTAGCACCTGCCGACATCCGGTCTGATCTTATCTGCTAAAAACAGATGGATGGGGATCCGTTGCCCATTCATGTAGCGAATCAGCTCGGATCGGATGGGTGGACAAGTGGTCCATTTACATCCGACCACCAATAGAGGACAGCGGTCTGTGTCCACTCTGCATAAGCAGAGCAGGCATGGACAAGCCATCCGCCTGTTCAGTAAGGATCAGCAGACAGATTTCCCACTGAGCCCACCCCATGTGAAAAGGGCCTTACAGATACATATTTATAGTTTTAACCAAATAAACTATTTGCAAGTTGAAAAAAAAAAAAAAAACACACACACAACATCTGTATCAAATTTTCCATAAAATGGAACATTTAATTTAATTTATCAGGATGCCGTCCCGTCTCCCAGCACAAAGTTATAAGGCTATTCGAAGTCAGCGATGAGTTGTATAGTCAAAGAAGCAAGAGATATTCGGATTGAGCACGTTTTAACCAATTACAGAATTTAAAGTCACTAACTGCTTTTCAGTTATTTTAGTAGGATTTACAAGTATGCACATTGTAACAAGAACGAGTAGCTGGGAAACTCTTGGTGTGCCTTTAGCAGATCTGCTTTAACATCACCCCAGCTGCACGGTCACCTTTCCTTTGCTCCCCCATCAATCTGATCAGCCTCTGTGAAAGTTCGGAGTCTTTTGATCGAAGCTCAATAAAACAAGGAGACACAGGGACCAGCACACCTAAAGTTATAATGCACATTAGAGGAAGGGAAGTCTGTGCAATAACCCACCTTTTACATGTTGCCTCCATGTTGATACCTTTTTTTTTTCTCTCCATCTTTTCCCAAGTGGTCATTTGACCACAAAGCTCCAGCAATGGTGTCCGCCTGTACAAGGCTGACCATGGCGCAGAATGCTTAGAGCAGCGAGGTCACCCCACCATGCGGTGCATAGTAGCCCATTATGCTTTACCTTTGCAGGGAAATAAAGAGGAAGTAAAACCCATCAGGGTTTACTTCCTCTTTAAAGTGGAGTTCCAGGCTATTTTTAGTTTATTAAAAGTCAGCAGCTACAAAAAAGCGTAGCTGCTGATTTTTAATAAACAGCCACTCACAGCCACGGTCCAGCGAAGCGGCCGCACGCTCTCCCCCTCCTCTCCTCGGTGCCTCCATTGAAACTGTGGGCACCCAGCCATGCCAGCTTGTGGCTTCATGCCCGAGCACGCACTGCGCATGCGTGAGTCGTGCTGCGCTCTCGGAGTGGATAGGCGATCTTCCGTCACGTGTCCCAGGAGATTGCCTAGAGGGAGGAGCCGCCTAAATGGAGAGGAGGCGTTGCCTAGGCGGCCCTCTAGGCGGAAAGAGGGAGTGGGACAGGGAGTCCCCTTCAAAACAAAAAAACCCCACTTCCCCCCCCAAAAAAAAACAATTACATGCTAAATGTGGCATGTGAGGGGGCAAGGAGTACTTAAAGCTGAAGTTCCACTTTTGGGTGGAACTCCGCTTTAAGGCAGTCAGAAGAGAGCAGGAGGCAGAGCCGAGTCAAGCTGTGTGTGTCAATGGACACAGAAAGCCGGCCCAATAGTGAGCATGCACGAGCAATCAGAAAAGGCGTCTCTAGAAGAGGATCGGCGCTGCTCTGTGCAAAATCATTTGCACAGAGCAGGTTAGCTATTTGAAAGAAAAAAGAAATGCCTTTAGAATCACTTTAATGCACCAATTTATTTAAAACTGACTGAAGACCAGCGGCAATCAGTCTGCAGATCATCAGCGGGCCATGGAATGGTATGTGATAAACTGATTTAGCCACGATTTTTATATATAAAAGCATTGTGCTTTCTACTTGTTACCTGATGTGACCTATGCAACCAAATGCAATGGGTGAAGTGGTGTGTAGGAGTGGATTATGGGCTCACTACACTACTTTATGTTTAATAGCAAAACAGACTGTGGTTATCAATTCCCTTCCATTTTATTTTAAGAGTAGATGAGATTCTCAAATTAACTGTAAAACAGCACTTAAGTCAAGAAAAACACGTCTAATTGCAGCCAGTACTTAAGACGGCATTAAAAGCTTTACTAAAACTGTATTTTCTTTCAATCGGAAATACCGGAGGAAAAAAAAAGAAAAAATATATGATGTTCCACATAGAAAATTTAGTGCTCCCAGACTTCCTTTTGGATGCTGCAGTTTCAGATCACTTATTTAACCTGGCTCTCTTCTTGTTTTATCTGGTCGGGAATATTCCATCTCTTTTGTGGAAAATATATCATTTTTTTTTTCTGTGGGCCTTTTAGATATAGATACAGACCCAAAGTTTTTTTTTCCTTTATTAAAAAAGACTTTATTAGTTGAGATGTTTACAGCAAATGCTAATATAGATCACCTGTTACTAGACTGCATGCTGACACTCTGCCATAAGACAGATTCTAAACAAGCAGATGTTATAAAGTGCACAAAGAAAGCACCATTCACCATACAGAATTCTAAACTACACGCAGTGGAGAAACCCTCATTTTGTGCACAGAAGCAACATGTGGACTTGACTGTGGTGGTCATTACTGCTTGCCATCCTTTCCCTCTATTCAGGATGGTAATGGCAAACCCCTATACCATCCCAGTCCTGGCTCAAATCAAAAGCACCAGAAGTTACCTGATATTGAGGATTTAGAGCAGGGGTCTCAAACTGGCAGCCCTCCAGCTGTTGTGAAATAAGTCCCTTCATGCCTCTAGGAGTTATGCTTGTAACGGTCAGCCTTGCAATACCTCATGGGACTTGTAGTTCCGCAACAGCTGGAGGCCCGCCAGTCTGAGACCCCTGCTTTAGAGGCATGCACCTACTAGGCAGCAAGCTTCAGGACTTCACATGAACCTAGATGCCCTGGAACACAACTTGGCAAAGCCCCCTTCAAAGAGGGAGGAGAAGGACAGGCTTACCAGCCAGTTCTTCAGGAACCCCCTTTCTACAACCACCTGCTGATCAAGAGCCTGGAAAGAAAAGAAAAAAAGAGGGGAACCCTCTGATCCAGGCAGAAGGCCAAGGTATGACAAAACAGATGGACCTGAATCAAGAGTGAGACCGCTGACCCAAAGGCCATTGAGGCAGGATAATTGGGCTGCACAGTGGCTAAGTGGTTAGCGCTTCCACCTAGCAGCACTAGGATCTTTGGTTGGAATCCCAACCCTATCACTACCTGCAGAGTTTGCATGTTCCCCCTGCGCCTGGGTGGGTTCCACCCACTCCAGTTTCCTTCCACACTTCAAAGACATGCTGGTAGGTTAATTGTCTCATGTATGTGTATGAATATGAGTTGAGGACTTTAGACTGTAAGCTCCTTGAGGACAGGGACTGACGTGAATGTACAATGTATGTATGTAAAGTAGAAAAGAGAAATAAAGGGCGCAACAAACATATATACTTTATAACAAACTAATATTAAATGTGAACTCTACCAATGTGCGAACTATGGTAAGTTTACCAATACATAAATAGTATAGTATGCACAACTGATATAATTTTATTAAAGCAAAAAAGTCCATATGTTCAGCAAATATAATATACAAGTGATTTAAATCTTCTGTATATGCTTCAATCACCGTGATGTTCTAAAGTGCAAAGTGCTCCATTAAAAGTGCTTCACCCGAAGTGGTAAATCTAAACGCTCACCAAGTGACCCACAGGCATATAATATAGGATGTCTTTGGAACCTCCAATGTGTCCGTCCAGCAATCACACAGCAAACACCATCTATAGATAGATGTGCCAAATTTCCAATCCAATCGATAGTGGCATATACATGTAAGTATCCTTATGCTGAGCTCATATACCAATCATCTGCAAATGTTGGCTCCACCAAACAGAGCCACAAAAATGCATAGATAGTGTAAGTTTTTTAATCTCTTAAAATGCAGCACTTACATATCAAGTTCAGTATAAGATACAGCAGAGTAGCGAATGCAGCTTGAGGGAGAGCAGAAGCCGGTCCGTCACCAATGAATTACTCCATGGTGTTCGGCATCCGTCTCAGCTGTAGGGCGGAAGTGGAGGACTCGTGTATTGCGGGTCGAGCCTCGATTTCAATGCATTTCACGCTCAAGCGCGCGTCATCAGGAATATTTTCCTCCAATTTTGTTGCGCCCTTTATTTCTCTTTTCTATGTTTAGTAGTAGTCACTAATTTCAGTTGCAGCATCAGGCGTATTAGAATTTTAGGGTTGGTGCCGACACCCCATTTTTTACTTCACATATGTATGTAAAGTGCTGCATAAATTGATTGAGCTATAGGAGTACCTGTAAGAAACAACCAATGTTATGGTGATTATCCTCAATGGCCACCCTCTCAAAACCCGCCAAAGGGAGGACGACAACAGGGCTTAGGGCCAATTCTTCAGGAGTCGACCCCCTACAACCACCCGGAGATCAAGATCCCAGGAAAGAAAAAAAAAAAAGAAAAGGGGGAACCCTCTGATCCAGGCAGAAGACCAAGCCATGACAAAACAGATGGATCTGAATCAAAAGGGAGACCGCTGACCCAAAGGCCATCCAGGCAGGATAAACAAAAATGTTGCTGCTCCTGGATGGTAGGAAACAATCTACACTGGAAGATAAGGGGAGTGTTTTACCTTTAATTAAAGGAACCAATCATCTCTCAGGTTGTTGTCCCAGAAAATGATTGGGGGAAAAGGTCATTCTGTGGACAGAAGCAACACATGGACAGTACGGGCCACTGCGAGTATGTACCTGTACATGTACTCACCTCAGACGTAATAAGCATGTCCTGAGATTTACAGAGTTCTGGTTCTGCCACATAGCACAGTTCTGCCTGGCAAGGGAAGGAACCTAATCTTTCTCTGCTGCAATTTCACTTTAAGGCCCTCCCCACCACCTTGTGACTGGACAGTGAAAGAAGTAGTAGCAAACTGATGAGCTCATCTCTGTCACTCTGCTCTCTATCAACATGCTTCTTGCATTGCATTACACCTGGCTCATTTTGCCGATTCTCTGTGAGCTCTGCTATAAAAAGGACTGCAGGAGGCTGATTTCAAGTCAAGTTAAAGCGGAGGTCCACACAAAAATGGAACCTCCGCTCTCCGGATTTCTTCCCCCCTCCGGTGTCACATTTGGCACCTTTCAGGGGGGAGGAGGGGAGCAGATACCTGTCTAAGACAGTCCGGCGCCCCCCAGCTGTCTTCTGGAAGACGCACGGGTCCCAGAAGACAACAGGGACCAGTGGCATTGTGCATCGTGAGTAGCGCATGCGCAGTAGGGAACCAGCAAGTGAAGCCGCAAGTCTTCACTTTCTGATTCCCTTACCGAAGATGGCGGTGGTGGCAGCATCCGAGAGCCGAGGGAGAGATCGGCTTCGGGTGCCGACATCGACATTTTTACTTTTTGCTATAATTCAATATAAAATACAAATACAAAACAATACAAACTATATAAAAAAATAAAAAATCTTCAACAGTTTAGGCCAATATATATTCTGCTACATATTTTTGGTTAAAAAAAGAAAAACCGCAATAGGCGTATATTAATTGGTTTGTGCAAAAGTTATAGCGTCTACAAAATAGGGGATCGTTTTATGGCATTTTTATTTAATCTGTTTACTAGTAATGTCAGCGATCTACGATGATTTTTTAGCGGGACTGCGACACTGCGGCGGACAGATCGGACACTTTTTTGGGACTATCGACATTTATACAGCGATCAGTGCTATAAATAGCCACTGATTACTGTGTAAATGTCACTGGCAGGGAATTGGTTAACACCAGGGGGCGATCAAGGGGTTAAATGTGTTCCCTCATGTGAGTTCTAACTGTGGGGGTGGATGGGCTGCCAGGGACATGACAGAGATCACTGTTCCCGATCACTGGGAACAGTAGATCTCCGACATGTCCCCTGTCAGAACGAGGAATCGCCTGTTTACAAAGGCAGTTCCCCGTTCTGCCTCTGTAATAGGCGATCGCGAGCCACTGGCAGACATCGAGTTTGGCCCAACCCGCGGGCACGCTCCCAGTGTGCACGAGCGCCAGCGGTGGTGTGCGCCCGCTATCGCGCCTGTGCGAGCCGCCGTGCAGCTACGGTGATTTGCGCAGGAGAGTATAACAACGGCGGCTGGTCAGCAAACGGTTAAAGGCCAAGTTTTTTTTCTTATTCTAAATTCCAGCTCCCCTATGTACCTTAGTTGCAGAAGAATAAAAGCTTTCTTTGATTTTTGAAACAAGGCCATACCTTAGCCCTGCAATGTTCCAAAAAAACTTCATGACTTCCTGATATGTAGCTTTAGGACATAGAAACCAGTAAGACACAGGAAGCCGTTTACCAGCTGACCTCATTAGCACACACAGCCTGCACCCATCAACTATGTTTGGACGGTATCCCTCCAGGCAAGCATTTGCCTACCTGGTCAATGTAGGCTGCCACAGCTGCTATGTTTGCACGGCATCCCTCCAGACGGGCCTGGGCCACATGCTAAACTCTGGGGCCACAGGTTGGACACCCCTGATGAAGTGCAAGGCCTGCCTGATTAGAGACTGAGTGAATGGATTGTTAAGTGGGCCTTCCTATTCCATAGTTTTGTAAAATCTAAAGGAAATTGTACAGAGACATTCCTCAATCTGTTCCTGGCTACCGCTGGCCTGAATCTGACAGCAGGGAGACCTGAGCTCCTCAGAATAGAGGGCTCCCGGGACCTCTGCTTAAAGAGGAGGACACTAAAGCAAAAAAAAATATTTATAAGCATTTCCAAGTAAAAAATCTGTTAAAACTATGACATATGGCAGCACAATGCTAAGGTTTATTGATTGAAAGTTTATCAAATGCAAAAAGTGTACGTACTTTAAAGACTTGATATCAGCTTCCTGTAATTCCCTGTACTGTACAGTAACAGTGAGACTGAGGTAGAGGAACCACACTAGAAGCCAATCAGGCTCTGTTGTAGTGTGCATTTCCTGACTATGAACATGCTTACAGGAGAAAAGAGTGAGTAGAGGGACATCATATGTGTGCTGCTGCCTCAGGGCCAAACCAGCATACAGGAGGGTGTGTTTTTAACCATCACTGTACCTCTCGTGCAGTAGAGGCCAAGGACTCGACTTATCCTGTGTGGCAGGGATGAGGACGTTGTAAGAATGAACAGAATGGCAAACCCTTTGGCAGGTAAAATAGCAGACTTAGGTTTTTTTTTACAGTATGTATAGGCAAAACTTTTTCAGCTTTAGATAAAGCAGGAAAGAGTTAAAGCGTTTGTTACCCTAAAAAAATAAAATAAAATCCTGTTTCTTCAACCACTACAGCCCCGGAAGAATTGGCTGATCTTACTTTACAATCGTTTTTTGGACTTTATCAAGTTAAATCACATGTGAACGCTGGGTGTTCTTTTATTTGAGGATAAAAGTTGTCATAGCATTACCTTACCTGGATTTGGTAACAGTGACTGTGAATTCATTTAGATCTATGGTGTCAGCAATTACTTATTTTATTTAAGTGCTGGTTAATTGTGGTGGCATTCCAAGGCACAGAGTTAAGTTTTTGGCATGCAACATATTTTGTGGTCAATTATTGTTGGGAATGAGGCTGCTTGCCTGATATTCAATTTTGACCTCCCTGTCGATATTCCCGAGTGTGGCTCGGGGTGAATTTTCCATACCAAAAGCGGTAACCCCGAGCCACACACGGGTTCGCATGTCCTCCTGCTGTGTGTGTGAGCCGTCTCCTCCGCTCGATCTATCACAGTGCCAAATTCAAAAAGTGAAAAAAACACATACAGTACACTGTAATCTTACAGATTGCATTACTGTATCAAATTATTTCACCTCCCTTTTGTCCCTAGTGCTTCGTCCAATGCCCTGCATGCACATTTATATTAAATATACTGTTCTTTCTGCCTGGAAACTTAAGATTGTCCATATCAACCAAAAAGTGGTTTTAGACCAGCTAGAAAACAGCGATAATAAATTAGAATCACTTGCAGAATTGAGCGATAGCGATTTGTGGGGAAATTCGTCATCAAACACTTAAAGTAATGACAGCGACAATTCTGCAACTGAGCAAATTTAATTGTATTTGATTACATTATTGAATATACCGTATTTATTGGCGTATAACATGCACAGGCGTATAACACGCACCTTCAATTTAAGAGGGCAGTTTCAGGAAAAAAAACGTTTTTTTTTTAAATAAACCACTTTGAAGCAAAATAATGGTCAGTGCCCATCAATGCAGCCGGACCTGCGCCCATCTCCCATCAATGCAGCCTGATGCCAATCTGCAGCCTCACCTCTGCAGCCTGGAATCACCGAGCCCGTTTTCTCGGCTCTCAGTCGGCAGTCACATACAAAGTCCCGCCTCCGCCATCGGCATTGGACCAGCTCCTGTGATTGACAGAACACTGGTCCAATGCCAGTGGCGGAGGCGGGACTGTGTGTGCGACGTGAGAGCCGAGTAAACAGGAGATGACAGCTTGGTGATTCCGGCAGAGCTCGTCCCCCTCCTTCTCCTCCGAGGTACACGATCGGCGTATAACACACACCCGTGATTTGCCCCCTATTTTCAGGGGGGAAATGTGCGTGTTGTACACCGATAAATACGGTATTTTATTATATTATTAGTTATAATTATTTATTATATTATAATTTATGATTTCATGTATCTAACTTTATCATACCCGGGATGTCTACTTGACTCTTGTTTGGACAGATTTAAGTGTGTTATTCCTAAGAATTACAGGCCTACAATATAAAACGCCAAATTTCCATGCAAAACAATGTACCGCTTTCAGCATCAAAACTCTGACATTATCATATCGCCAGGGAGGTTAAAGGGGTTGCAAACCCTCATGGTTTTTCACCTTAATGCATTCTATGCATCAAGGTGAAAAACCTTCTGGGTGCTGCAGCCTCCCAGCCTCCCAACCCCCCCCCCCCGTTTTATTTACCTGAACGCTGTCTTTCTGCGGAAGGGAAAGAGCACACCAGCTCTAGCTGTCCTGAATGGATAGATTGATAGCAGTACAGCCATTGGTTCCCACTGCTGTCAATCAAATCCAATGATGCAGCGCCGAGTCCTGCATTCTGTGTGAATGGACACAGATGCAGGACTCGGGATCGCGCCTCCACAGGTGTCCACCAAGGAGATCGCTTCTCCGACGTGGACACTCGATGCAGGGAGGAGCCAGGTGAGCCGCTGAGGGACCCCAAAAGAGGAGGATTGGGGGCCACTCTGTGCAAAACCAACTGCACAGTGGAGGTAAGTATGACATGCTTGTTTTAAAAAAATTAAAATAAACAAAGCTTTACAATCCCTTTAACTTGTGAATTTATCTAACCAATGTCCATATAAACAGGCTGGACAGGTGATTTTGATGAACACCTAAAACTATACGAACGTAGAAACAGTTTACTGCACTACACTGGTATAAGGAATAAGAATTTACCTTCCCAGGTAACATCGAACATGTCGGAAACCTTTGCCATTTTCTAGTCTGCAAAATACAAAAATCACAAATCATTCTGTCACTACAATTTTCACCAAGTCACATTTATCAGAGCAGCAAATGAGAACATACCGATCTCCCAATACATTGTGAGGCTGCATTACCAAACAAAAATATATATATTTTTTTCTAAATTGTCTGTCTTTTTACATTTATTTAGCAAAAAATATAAAACCCAGTAGTGATTAACCACTTGACGTCTGGAAGATTTTACCCCCTTCATGACCAGACTATTTTTTGCTTTTCAGCGCTGCTCTACTTTACCTGGCGAATGAGCAACACTGTAACCAAATGAAGTTTATATCATTTATTTTACACAAATAGAGCCTAACTATGTGTAAAGTATGCTGCTTTTAACTAACCCTGCTTTGCGGGTATGAGAAACTGACAGATCCTCCCTCTGCACACAGCCGATCAGCAGGTCCTGGGCAATAATTATTGGCTGGGACTTGCTAACAGGCTCCCACTGTGTATGGGGGGGGGGGGGTTGGTGGAGGTGCTTTGACTACAGTGGCCGCTCATCCTCAGTACATTGTGGCTGAACGGCCCGCAAGTAACTAAATACCGCCAAAAGAAAGCTTATTTGTGGGGGAAAATTTAAAAAAAAATGTATTTGGGTACAGAGTTGCATGACTGCACAATTGCCATTCAGCGTTGGAAGCTGGAAATTGGCCTGGGCAGGAAGGGGGTGAAAGTGCCCGCTACTGAAGTGCTTAATTGAGCAACCTGACATTAGAAGCCAATTGGCTACCACACACAACTGCACCAGATTCTGAGTGCTCCAGTTTTAGTAAATCTCCCCCTTATCCTTCAGTAACACCGAACGCAGCTTTAAAGACATGCGACTTCACTTGAAGTCACACGATTTCTAAACCACGTCAGTGCGACTTCAGGCGCTACTTGGAAGACATCTGTGCTACTTCATGCACAAATGTTCGATGCAAATCACACCTGACCCTGCAAAAAGTAGCATAAGAACTACTTTTAAAATTGGTGCGACTCCACTGGAATCAGAGTCACACCAATTTGACCACTAACATTGTGAAGAACAGGGTGCAACTAGTCATGCGATTTGAAACACATGACAAGTCGCACCGGTGTGCCCCAGGGGCCAAGTGCTGTTACCCTAAGACAGGAAGTGTATTACTGGCAGGATCACCAGATGAAAATAAAGGGGAAAAAAGCCTTAAAAGCAGAGTTCCACCGATGACCCCTGACATGTAATTTTTTTTGGGGAGGGGAGGGGAGCGGATACCTTCTTTTTAGAGGCATCCAGCTCCCACTTCCTCTTGGGGCACTGCGGCGCCGGAAAGGAACTTCACCTCTCCCCCCTCCCTCTCGGCAATCATCTGGGACACATCACAGGTCCCAGATGATTGCCCGGCCAGTCACGGAGCGCAGCGCGGCTCGCACACGCGCAGTGAGTGCCCGGCTGTGAAGCCACAGCCGGGCACCCACAGTGACAATGCCGGTGCCGCAGAGAGAAGGGGGAGAGGAGCGGGGCTTTGTACGCCCGATATCGCTGGACCGTGGGACAGGTGAGTGTCCGATTATTAAAAGTCAGCAGCTACACTTTTTGTAGCTGCTGACTTTTATATGGGTGGAACTCCGCTTTAACTAAAAGAAAACTAATGCAGACATCACATTTAATAACAGACAATCTATGACTTTTTTTGTTGTGTTATATATATATATATATATATATTATATACACATACATATATATATATATATATATATATATATATATGTATACACACACATACACACACACACACACACACATACAACTACAGAAACTTTTTTTTTTTTTTTTTGGAAAGATTAGCAAAAGTCAGAAACCTTATTTCTGGGTGGAAGACCCCGCAATAACCTGACACCGAGTTGCCACCAGGACAGGAAGTTGGGGGTCACATATTTATAACAATGACAAACATCACCAGCATCCGAGAAGTGTGGAGGTATAATCAGTGACATAAGCTGAGATATACACAGCTGCTTATTATTAATATCCACTTCCCAACCACAATACGTGTGTGTATATATATATATATATATACACACACACACACTTTGCGGTTTGCAAGCAGATTACCGGGGTTATGGCTAAAGAAGTTATATTTTTTACTTGTAAACAAAAAGTGGCAGAACAGGCCCGGGACCCCCTTTCACACATGCTGTCCAATCAGGTCCGGTCAGTTTTTCAGGTGGATCTGATCGGACGCTCCATTCACCTCTATGGAGCTGCGGATGTCCGCTGTCATCTGATCCGATCTGCCAAATCCAGGTGGATGGTGACCCCATTTTCCATCTGTCTGGTCGGATCGGATGAGAATGGGACAGGCGGTTCGTTTTCATCTGATCTCCCCATAGAGGAGAGCGAGGATCTGACAGGTCTGTCTCTGTACAGTGAGTGGCGATGGAGCGATCACCCACCTGCTCAGCGGATCGATCCCCCACTGAGCAAAGCGGAGTCTGTCAATCAGATCCGCCCGTGTGATAGGGGCCTTAGACTAAGGTGACCAGATTTTTAAAATGAAATCCGGGGACATATTTTTTTTTACTAGTAATGGCGGCAATCAGCGACTCTCTGCCCGTCGCCGCCGCCACCCGCCTCACAGCTTGTCAAGTCTTACTCTTCGGGCCCCGGCTACTACTGGGTGGGGAGTGGAGGAAGATTACTCCGCCAGGGGAAGGCAAGGAGATAAGCAGGCAGGCGGCTGGCCGGGACTTGAGTCGAGGCAGAAGAACATGCGAGCGGAACTGAATGGGCATGCACCCGAAACTGAAGAAATATTCCCTCCGCTCCGACCAGCACATGATCATCAGAAAGGGGCACAGATAATGGAAAAAAATACACCCCCCTAAGCTAGTAGGAGCGGTGGAGCGGGGGTGTGTAATTCAGATTTTTTTTTTTATTCCTTTTGCACTGACTGTCTTTGAAATTGCCGCAGCCCGTGTTCAAATCCAATCCGGGGACAAAACCGGGGACAGACTTGGTCCGGGGACAGTGTCCTCAATCCGGGGACTGTCCCCAGAAACCGGGGATGTCTGGTCACCCTACCTTAGACTTCAGGTGGATAATCAGTGACATAAGCTATACACAGCTGATTATTATTATTTAATATACATATTATTATTATACAGGATGTATACAGTGTCAGGGATTTACAGTATAAAGGGGGAAAGTAAAGTAGAACTGAAGACAAGAGGGATGGGAGGGCCCTGATCCTAGGAGCTGACAATCTAATACACTCAGTGACACCGGATGTCCCTATGGCCTCATCAAACAGGAGACACAATGTGAGAAGAGGCACTCTAGGATAGACACTGACAGAGGAATGCAGAGCACTGTGCACAGCCGTGTCAGTTCCCCCTCCTCCGGTTCATAACACCCCCTGGTATCAATACCAGCCCCTCTTCTCACCTTCTCCCTCACCCCCGGATCACCGATCTCACTGCAGCCTAATGAATGGAGCTGGACCGGACGTGACGTGCGATGTCGCCTGCACGCTGACCCCACGTCTCCGACGTCCCTACGTGAAGACTCGGTTGAAGATTTTGATAAGTTGGAAAAAATGACAGAACACAGGGCGGAAGCGATGTTGTCGTAGGTGTGTGTGCCCTCAGTGTATTGGTGCACCTAGCCCTATGGATGATAGAGGAGCTGTATAGGAGACCGCATTAGAAGGGATACGGGCAGCTAAGCAGCTTTATACAGAGCCGTGTTGGTTTGCAGCACTAACACTGTATCCACAACGTCGTGTTCTCCTCTATAGGATCTCTCATGTTACCAGCTGACAAAACTTTAATAAAAATGTATTGAAAGTAAACATAGCACATAACCCCCCCCCCCCAAAAAATAAAAAATTCCCACCCCCACATATACACACGTTTAAACATAAACGCGTATGTCGGGGGCACCTACGTATGAAATCGCTGATTACCACCTTACAAAACCACAAAACGTTAATAAAAATGTATTAAAAGTGAACATAGCTCATAAAATCCCCTCCCCAAAACGTTTTTGAGGCCCCCACCCCCACACATACACACGTACAAACGTAAACGCATGCACCAGGGACACCTACGTATGAAATCGCAGATTACCACCTATCAAAACCTCAATAAAAATGTATTAAAAGTGAACATAGCTCATAACCCACCCCCCAAAAAAAAGTTTGAGACCCTCACATATACGCACCTACAAACGTAAACGCATGCATCAGGGGCACCTACACATGATATCACTGATTCTCACCTATCTCATTAAAAATGTATTGTAAGTGAACATAGCTCATAAAATTCCCCCCCCCCAATTTTTTTGAGGCCCCCCATATATATGCATGCACAAATGTAAACGCATGTGTCAAGGGCACCTACATAAGAAATCGCTAATTACCACCTATCAAAACCTCAATAAATATGTATTGAAAGTGAACATAGCACATAAACTCCCCCCCCCAGAAAAAAAATCCCATCCCCCACATATACGCACCTACAAACATAAACGCATGCGTCAGGGGCACCTACGTATTTAAACGCTGATTATCACCTATCAAAACCTCAATGAAAATGTATTGAAAGTAAACATAGCACATAACCCTCCCCCCCCAAAAAAAATCCCACCCCCACATATATACGCACATTCAAACATAAACGCATGTGTCGGAGGCACCTACGTATGAAATCGCTCATTACTGCCTTACAAAACCACAAAACGTCCAAAAAAAATGTATTAAAAGTGAACATAGCTCATAACCCACCCCCCAAAAAAATGTTTGAGGCCCCCACCCCAACATACATGCACCTACAAACGTAAACGCATACATCAGGGGAACCTACATATGAAATCGCTGATTACCACCTATCAAAACCGCAATAAAAATGTAAAGAAAGTGAACATAGCACATAAAATCTCCCCCCCAAAAAATTTGAGGACCCCCCCTACCCCCACATATACGTACGTACAAACATAAATGCATGCACAGGATTCTGAAGTCTGTCGCTCATTTCACGGGCGCGCACAAATTTAAGGTTTGACACGTTGGGTACCTAATTTCTCATCTTTTATATTTTACCCCCCAAAAAAATTGGCTAATTTATTGCATTTGTGTGCCCTAAAATTAACTTTAGTGTATTTTTGCCAAAAATGTTGCATTTCCTGGACGTTTGCGGGAATATCGCGTGACATTAAAAAAATTGGAACTACCGCTATTCTATTCCTTAGGGTGTCTGCTTTCAGTAAATATACTGTATAATGTTTGGGGGCTTTAATGTCATCTTCAGGACCGAAAATGATTTATTTTAAAGCATGAATGCATGAAAATGCAAAAACAGCCCTGGCAGTGAAAGGGTTAAAGTGTACATTTCTGGTCATGTGACTTGCAAGTTTGAATCTCACTGCACTCAGAAGAAAAATAACGGTCCGTTTCTAATGCCGCGTACACACGACCGTTTTACATGAGAAAAATGCCATTTTTTTATTTGGTCATTAAAAACGATCGTGTGTGGGCTCCAGAGCATTTTTCGCGACGTGAAAAATGGGCATTAAAAATTTGGAACATGCTCTAATTTTTCTCGTCGTTTTTCACGTCTACGTTTTTCTCGTTGTGAAAAACGGCCGTGTGTAGGCTTCAACGACGTGAAAAAAACGTGCATGCTCAGAAGCAAGTTATGAGACGGGAGCGCTCGTTCTGGTAAAACTAGCGTTTGTAATGGAGATGGCACATTCGTCGCGCTGTAACGGACTGAAGAGCACGAGGCTGAAAAGCGCGAATCGTCTCTCACCAAACTTTACTAACACGAGGATCAGCAAAAGCAGCCCAAAGGATGGCGCCATCCGAATAGAACTTCTTCTTTATAGTGCCGTCGTACATTTCGGACGTCACTGCGCTTTGTTCGAGCATTTTTTTTCACGATCGTGTGTAGGCAAGGCAGGCTTGAGAAGAATCACGTTGAGAAAAACATAGTTTTTTCAATGACATTAAAAACGGTCGTGTGTACGCGGCATTAGAGACCGTGGTGTGTTTGTGTTGTTGGAAGCTAAAAGGTAAATAAGTCCATATAAGGGCATTTGAAAAAAAAAAAACTGCACGATGATGTCATAGTGCAGACACTACACTGAGCCTGGTATAAGGAAATGCAGCCGGAACCTGCTTCCAGTACTGATCTGATCTTGAGGTAAGCAGACGTGTTTTGTATGAGCTCTTCATGTAATTTGTTTTATTGTGCTAATTATCTAATCTGCTGGCAAACAAATTGCACACATGGCTTCTGTCATTAAAGAATTATTGTTAATTGATATGAAATTTACAGGATCACTTTTTTATATTTAGCGCCTCTAGCCCTCTCCTCCTTGTCTTTGGCTCCTCGCAGGAAGAGAGGGCACACCACGCTATATGCCCGTACCCTCCTGTGTAAAGAGGTTGAGCGGTGTTATGAAACAGGTCTCCACAGCCAGATACTCCAGAGAATGGTTCCCATCTCTATGCTCAATAAAGACAAGTCTCTATTTCCCCCAATAACTTCAAGGTCCACGCCAGCCGTAACCCCAACGTAGAGTTTATTTCTCTTAAAGCACAGTCTCTAATGCCGCGTACACACGACCATTTTTCTCGTCTGGAAAAATTTCATTTTTTCTCTTTGAAGAGAAAAACGACCGTGTGTGGGCTTTTGGTCATTTTTCCCGACGAGAAAAATGGCATTAATCACGACGAAAAAATTTAGAACATACTCTAATTTTTCTCGTCGTGATTCACTGCATTTTTTTCCGCGGCAGTTTTCTCATAGGGAAACACTGCCGGGGAGCCTACACACGGTCGTTTTTCTCGACCAAGAGAAAAAATGGCAGGAAAAACGGCCGTGTGTAGGGGAACAAGCCGTTCCTCGTTTTTCCCGTCGGGATTCACGGCGGTGTTTTCACTGCCGTGAATCTCGATCGTGTGTACGCGGCATGATAGGAAAGGTTGGAGAGAGAACAGGACAGCATAAGGTGTGGGAGAGGTCCAGGCACAAACATAATACACTTCACTGCTTGGCTTCTCAAGCAGACTTAGCCCATTTGGATAGTCTCCCTAGATAGGGACTAGCAGCCAGAATGGTACTCTAAATAAACGCACAGTCACTACACAAACTGGTGATCTTGGTCTCTGCCACAGACCTGGTGAACTTGGTTTTCAAAGCTTGGCCTCTTTGTAAGGAGAAGACATCCCTCCAGACAGTTACCGGGCCCCTTCCTTCACTGTGACTTCTCACCAGTCCCTCGGAACGGTCCTCCCCCGGCCTCCTCGTCTAAGATGCGGGTCCCCTCGCAAGGCGGCACCCTGAGATTCCTTGATGGGCCCCAGCCAAAGGTGCTGGGCCCACGGCCTTTAGTTGCAGCCCCACGGCTAAAGGTACCTGGGACTGATTCACCGACCACCGCCCCTGGGCCAAAGGTGCCCAGGGCGGACAGGAACACACACTCCCTGGGAGTAGGACCCCCTACAACGAACCAACCCCAGGCAGCGTCTGCCCCTTTTATATCCTCTCCCAGCATACACAGCAGGCCGACCACTCCCACTGCATGGTTGCCGAGAGGGGACACACAAGGCACAACACTGTATCAGAGGTTCAACCCTGGCCCACTATGGCAGCGCTACCCGCAGGCCACAGGGAACGGTACACTGATACTCTTCCTGCAGACAAAAATGGTTGATAATGTCCTAACAATTCAGGTGTCTGAGCATAACTACCACTCAAACACTACCCCTAAATTGAGGACCCCGCTACATATAAAAAATAAAAATAAATAAAAAG
Source organism: Rana muscosa (assembly GCA_029206835.1). NCBI lineage: Eukaryota > Metazoa > Chordata > Amphibia > Anura > Ranidae > Rana > Rana muscosa. The sequence continues at coordinate 128,824,686 of JARGYO010005626.1, read as the reverse complement.
CCAATTTTTTAGTAGGTAGAAAAATGTGCTAGGACTTGTTCACACCAATGGATACATTTCTGAATGCGAGTTTTTGACAACTTTTTTTATGTTTTATTCACTTTAATGGGGTTCAGTGAGGGTTTGATGATTGTAGCGGCATTCTGGTGTGTTTTTCATGCGTTTTACTGCATTCCAGTACAGTTCTGTGCAGGAAAAACGCAGCATGGAACATTGATCGGTGTAAGATGTTATAAAAGGTGAACTTAATATTTAAAGTGCTGGTAAAATCTGCTGTAGTTTCTTCTTTTTGGAGTCCCCCAGGTGGGTTTTGCCATAATGTAGTTATATGCACAGCATTCTAGGATATTCATTTTCCAACCGCAATGATCTGAGCTATAAATAGCTACCAGTGACAGTTGGAAGTGAGAGATTTGAAATTTACAGTCACATGACTATGAAAAGCAATGATGCTTTTACATACAGAATACAACTGACCCCCCCCCCTTATATACGGTATGGAGAAGCCATACTGTGTATTTATATCTATATATAGATATATATATATATAGATATAGATCTATATCTATATGTATATAGATATATCTATCTATATAGATGTAGCGGGTATGTACTTTCCCGGGTGTAAATTTGAACCTGACAGAGACATTGGTGATGTGAAATTCCCTGCAGCCCAGCGGGTGGCGCTGTCGCCCTGGGCTGGGGTTGAATCATTGCTGTGTGTCGCGCCTCCTTTTTGTCCTCCCTCGGCAGCGGTATGGTGGGGCGGGGAACCCGCCGTGCTTGCTGGGAGAGGGTATAAAGGGGCCGGCCATCTTTGTCACGGGGTCGAGTCCCAGGCACCTTCAGCCTGCGGACGGTGGTTCGTGTCGGTTCTCTAGGTGGGCCTAGGCCTAGAGGACAACCGGAGGTCATGTTCCATCCCAGGCACCTTTAGCCTGAGGAGAGGTACTCAGATGGAGGTCTGGAGCTCAGTGCCCAACACTGAGTTCCGCGAGGGAAGGAGATCCTAGGGAACCCCGGGAGTGGGTACCCGAATCCGGAAGGCGTAATGGACCGGGGGGAGCTCCTCACTTGAAGACCGGGTGCAGCAGATTGCCAGTGACAGGTGAGCCTCCCATCGGAGACCGCCTGGAAGGAAATTCCCCCTCGCTCGGAGACCGCAACCCATTTTAAGGAAGGAAAGTGGAGAACACATTGTGTCTGGGCCTACTCGCATCCACACCTCCTTTTCTGTTCTGTTTCTACCAAGGGAGTTCAACTGATTGTGTTCATTCAAGAAGAATAAAGGAGTGTTGGACTTTAATGGTGTGGGGCTCATTTCCTGACAGACATTGTTCAAGATAACTCTTGGTGGAGGCTCCAGGTGCACAGCGCTGACCCGAAGGTAAAAGAACTTTGCTTGTATCACACTGACACCTGTGGTGAAAGCCAGGCGTGGTGTCCCCGCTCCCTTCCCCTCTGCAAGGTACCCCTAGACAAGAGACAGACGAGCTGAAGAAAGAGAGGGGAGTGAGGAGGGCGCTACATAGATATATATATATCTATATAGATATATATATACTGTGTATATATATATATATAGATGTAGCGCCCCCACCTCTCCCCCTACCTGTCTTTTAGTTTCGGCTCCTTGCAGGGAGGGGAGAGGCACACCACACCACAAGCCCGTACCCTCCTGAGTGAGGAGGTTGAGCGGTGTTAGTTTTCGGACCTGCCTGCGGCTGGAGTTGAATCCTCCCGAGGAAGATTCTCACCTCTACCTTAGGTAGATGCAAGTCCTTATGTTTCCCCTAGTAATGTAACTGTCCACACCAACTGAAAGTCCAACTTCTATATTTATTTCACACGGATAATAAATATGCCTCTTTAACAGCAGACAGGTTGGAGCAAGACACAGGACAGCTTAGATGGGAGGAGGTCCAGGCACAAACTTGAATCAGACTCATTGACTGTTTAGGCTTCACAAACAGCTTTGGCGCACGATCTCTGCCACAGACCGTGAGGTTGGTCTCTGCCACAGACCGGGTGAATAAAGTCACTGCCACTGACTAGGTGAATAGGGCACGTCCCTATGAGGCCACTGCCACTGACCTTGAACGTGAACTTCCTTCTTAAGTAGTATTTGGCCCATGTAAAGGAGAAGACATCCCTCCGGAGAGTTACCAGAGGTCCCCACCGTCACCACGACTCTGCGCTGGGTCTTCGGTACAGGTAACCTCCCTGGCCTCCTCGTCCCAGATCCGGGTCCCCTCGCAAGGCGGCACCCTGGGAGTTCTCGATCCCCGGCGGAACCCAACCAAAGGCGCTGGGCTCCGGGCCTCCAAAATAGTACCTCACCCCAGACTGAAGGTGTCTAGGATGGAACAGGAACCAGCCTAGGGCACCCGGAGATGACCCACACACACACCCAGGCTGAAGGTGCCTGGGCGAGGACGAACCCGCATGGAATACCCTCTCCCGACAGGCACAGCAGGTTCCCCGCTCGCCGTACTGCTGCCGAGAGGGGACAAGAAAAGGCACAACCTTGTATTGTGGTTCAACCCGGACCTATGGCGACAGCGCCACCTGTAGGCCCCAGGAAACTATGCACCAATACTATCTCCCATGGCACAGAAATGGTCCATTAACCCTAACAATAGTGTGTCTGAGCCTAACTACCACTCAGACACTCCCCTAAATTGAACACGCCGCTACACATTCCCCCACTAAATAGACACTGGTCCCCAGTGTCTGGAGTAAACCTATGCCTCTCAGGCCTGAGTCAGCATAAGCCCAATCCAGAGACTAACTAAAAAAAAAGGACAATTTAAAAACTGTCAGTTTGTGCCAGAACCTAACATGGGGAAAGGAGGTGAAAAACATAGAGGGAAAAGGAGAAATCACACATGTGCACATTAAAACATTAAATGTCACATAAAACTTTTTTTTTCATAAAATATTTACATTTCCCTCCCGCCTGCATTACCTAAGATCCACCCCATTCTCAGTAATCCTGCTTGGCGTCCGCCTGCAGGGGAAGAAAAAAAACATACACAACAAAATGACATTTTGTTAGAATGAGGAGATTCTCCCCTAGAGGAAAATCCCTTCCTTCTAAAGTAAAACTGCACCACATCATTAGCAAGGCAATAGTTGCATAACACCGCCACCTAGTGGTAGTGCCAACGTCAGAACACCCATCCAAAAAGAAACTCTTCTTCTTTTTCTTGGGGTAAAACTTCCTCTTCTTCTTTACTGTGGCCCTGAACTATCTACTCCCCAAAGTCCTTGTATCTTTGTGGCAGGGGTGGAGAGGGGAGGAAAAGAAGAACAGCTCCCGCTTCTCCAAAGAGTAGAATACCCTTTCAATTAGGGCAAAAGTTCCTGAGAGTGCACTCAAAAAAACAAAGCAACACCAGAGTCTTGTCTCTCACAGGTAGTAGTGTGGGTCTGGCAACACCAACGGCTTCCAATGCCTATCAAATGTGTCTATATGGTACTCAACATCATCTTTGTCCATCCTGCAAATGAGTGCCTTGTCCGCATAAATGTGCCAACCCTACATCCAGGCAGCCTTACAGTCTTTGAATCTCTGGGTAGCTGCAAGTGAACATGAAAAGTATCTTCGGGCCTGGGGTACTTTAATGTGTGTCCATATAAAGTCCTTGTACCACCGGTGTCTACAGGCCTCCACTTCAAATAAAAGTTCTTTGGGCAGGTACGGATACTCCCAACCATACTCGCTGGCAACTCTCTGGTTGAAAAGTCTCTGCAACCGGGACAATGGTGGCATGGTAGCACGGTCTTCCGTGCCAGGCAAGACAATGGCATCCGGATGCCGAGGTACTTTAACTACCTCAGGACCAGACACGGGGTCCGCAGCGACAACCGTCTCGTCTCGGTAGGTTATGCAGGTGTCTCCAACAGTGAAAGGGTAGACAAGGGGACAGATCCCTCCTCAGGCTCCAAGTCCACCACCCGGGGTGTACTTTCCCCAGTGGACATGGGTGGGTCCCTAGCACTACGGGACAAGGACAGGGACTTCTTATCCCAGCCCTTCTGTTCAAAAAGTTCATCTATGGGGGCGTCATCTCCCGCATCAGAGATGGACTCCAGGTCGGAGGTGTCACATTCCTCCGCAGGCAGGTAACTCCTGATGAAGGACGAGTCACCGCCTCTGACTAATTCAAAGCTAGGGATGAGCTTCGAGTTTGAGTCAAACTCATGTTCGACTCGAACATTGCCTGTTCGCCCGTTCACCGAACAACGAACCATTTGGGGTGTTCGCGGCAAATTCGAAAAGTTTATGGGAGAAATCTAAAGTGCTAATTATAAAGGCTTATATGCAAGTTATTGTCCTAAAAAGTGTTTGTGGACCCGGGTCCTGCCCCAGGGGACATGTATCAATGCAAATAAAAGTTTTAAAAACGGCCGTTTTTTTAGGAGCAGTGATTTTAATAATGCTTAAAGTGAAACAATAAAAGTGAAATATTCCTTTAAATTTCGTACCTGTTGGGTGTGTATGATATGCATGTAAAGTCGCGCATGTTTCTCGTGCTTAGAACTGTTCGAGTCCATTGTATTTAATAGGGTTCTAAAGTTCACGCGAACATTCTGTCTGTTCGCAGGTTCTGGTGATGGGCTCCGGGCCTCCAAAATAGTACCTCACCCCAGACTGAAGGTGTCTTGGATGGAACAGGAACCAGGCCTCCGGGCCTAGGGCACCCGGAGACGACCCACACACACACACCCAGGCTGAAGGTGCCTGGGTGCGGACGAACCCGCATGGAAGATGGCTGCCCCTTTTTATACCCTCTCCCAACAGGTACAACAGGTTCCCCGCCCCGCCTTACTGCTGCCGATTGGGGACAAGAAAAGGCACCACCTTGTATTGTGGTTCAACCCGGACTTATGGCGACAGCGCCACCTGTAGGCCCCAGGCAACTATGCACCAATACTGTCTCCCATGGCACAGAAATGGTCCATTAACCCTAACAATTGTGTGTCTGAGCCTAACTACCACTCAGACACTCCCCTTAATTGAACACCCCGCTACATAGATATAGATATCTATCTATATCTATATATATATATAGATAGATAGATCTATTTATATCTATATATATATATCTATATGTTTCTATATGTCTATATATATAGATATATAGATATATAATGATTACACAGAAAAAACGGTTAAACTCAGACGCATATGTGGTGACTTTCATATCACATAGGATCTTAGCAAAGGAGACATCATCCCTATTAATTAAACCAACACAGAAAAACCAAGGCAATGTGACTTTACACACTGTATATACTCGAGTATAAGCCGACCCGAATACAAGCCGAGGCACCTAATTTTACCACAAAAAACTGGGAAAACGTATTGACTCGAATATAAGCCTAGGGTGTCCATCTGCATGCCTCACTGTGCCTCACTTTGCCTCACTGTGTCCATGTGCATGCCTCACTGTGCCCATGCCTCACTGTGCCCATGCCTCACTGTGTCCATGCCTCACTGTGTCCATGACTAGACTGACGTTTAACATGGGAGTCTATGGAAGGGGTGCCCGTCTTTGAAAAATCGGTACTCCCCGGCCGTAGGTCCCCCTGGTCAACAAACTTAGCACACTTGTATAGGCGGAGTGGGGCTACATGTGTGCCAAGTTTTGGGTCCAGGGGACCTACGACCGACTGGTACCGGGTCCCCAAATTCACCGAAGAAAGTACAGTTTAACATGGGAGTCTATGGAAGGGGTGCCCGGCTTTGAAAAATCGGTACTCCCCGGTCGTAGGTCCCCCGGACAACAAACTTTGCAAACTTGTAGTGGAAGGGTGGGGCTACATGTGTCCAGGGAACCTACGGCCGGCCGGTACCGGGTCCCCAAAGTCCGGAAGATCAGGCGCAAAAAGGTGACTCAAGTATAAGCCGAGGGGGGCATTTTCAGCACAAAAAAATGTGCTGAAAAACTCGGCTTATACTCGAGTATATACGGTATGCCTCCAATAGTACATACAACTCATTTAAAAGAGATACAATTTTTTATTTATTTTTTATTAAAAACACCTGTGACACAGACAAGCAAATATTCAAAACAGTTGATCAATTAAGATATAACTTAGACCCCTTTCACACGGGAGGCGTTTTTTTTCTTCAGATGCTTTAGCGCTAAAAATAGCGCCTGTAAAGCGTCTGAAAAATGCCTCATCTGCAATCCTAGTGTGAAAACCCGAGTGCTTTCACACTGGGGCGCTGCTCTGGCAGGATGTTAAAAAAAGTTCCGCAAGCATCGTCTGTGAGGCGCTTTAGGAGCAGTGTTAAAAGCAGCCTGCTAGCGGTCAAAAAGCACCTCTATAACTGACGGTAAAGCGTCGCTAAAACTAGCGGAGCTTTACCGCCGCCCCCCCGCAATGTCAGTGTGAAAGGGCCCTTAGGGCAAACCTTTTTTTTTGTGTTGGATAGAGGGGAGAGGGATTACAACATCTGTCAGTTTTTATTGCTGTCTGTTCCCACGTTAAAGCGGAGTTCCACTCGTTTGTAAGTTTATTAAAAGCCAGCAGCTACAAAATGTGTAGCTGATGACTGATAAACAGACACTCACCTGTCCCATGGTCCAGCGATGCGGCCGCCCGACGCCTCGCTCCTGTCCCCCCCCCCCTCCGCGGTGCCATCATTGTAAGTGTGGGCACCCAGCTGCAACAGCTTGCAGCTTCACAGCCGGGTGCGCACTGCGCATGCGTGAGTTGTGCTGCGCTCTCCTCGTGGCCAGGCAATCTTCTGGGACCTGTGACGTGTCTGTCCCAGAAAATTGCACAGAGGGAGGGGCCATCTAGGGGGAGAGGAGGAGTCTCCTAGGCAAACAAAAACAGAAACCGCTCAGGTGTAGACGTCCTCCAGGTGACTATCTCCTCCCAACAGCCAAGGGTGCAGGCAATGCAATTTCAGGCAAAACAAAAGATCAAGTCTTCTGGACAGCAGCACTCCAATAAAAAGCCTTTATTATGTAAAATCTTCAAAAATCCAAATACAGCACAGCAAGTCACAAAATTCTGGTTAGAGCTGACTAGTTTCACACTTTCTTAGTGTTTAATCATAGCATCATTGCTATGATTAAACACTAAGAAAGTGTGAAACTAGTCAGCTCTAACCAGAATTTTGTGACTTGCTGTGCTGTATTTGGATTTTTGAAGATTTTACATAATAAAGGCTTTTTATTGGAGTCTCCTAGGCAGCGAAAAGGCAGAAGCAGGAAGTGGGATAGGAAGTACCTGTCAAAACTAGGTACCCCCTCCCCCCCCCCCCCAAAAAAAAAATTAAATGCCAAATGCTTTTGGGTGGAACTCCGCTTTAAGGAAATTCCCCTTCTATGTTTATCCTGTTTACCATTATCATTGAAAGTGAAAGTAAAAGAAAATCCTACATTTTGGGTTGTCCCCAGAAAAGTAATAGAGGGGAAATCTTTCAAAAGGAAAAAATGTTTTGGTAATCTGAGGGTCCACAAGGAATTTCTTCTCACTTTCTGATTGGCTATGGGACAGGAAATGAAGGGCAATTTCCTCAATGGGACACAGATGGCAAAAAAAATAATGTGACAAGTGTGATAACCCTCGATTTGGGGGGGGTGTGTACTATTCTGGCACTTCAGGGCCTCCAAAAAATTTAATAGACAGTTAGGAAATCAGTTATGTAATGTATGCCCCTAAAAAGGTGATCATTGGAATTTGGGGCCCCTGCATTCAGCTGGGCAGCAAAAAAGATCAAATTTTTTTGCCACACTTTTTGGAAAGTGAAGAATGTAAATTAAATTTGATAATTTTTTTTGTCCGCTAAGTTGTCATTTTAATAAGATATGTTGCACGCATAGCAGGAAAATGTGTTTTGGGGTGTAATTCTAAGTATACCCATGCTATGCATGCGACGTATCTTAATAAAATGACAACTTAGCGGACAAAAAAAATCTAATTTAATTTACTTTCTTAATTTTCCAAGAAAGTGTGGCAAAAAATGTGATCTTTAAAATACTCCCCATGCCTATAACTAAATACCTTGGGGTATCTTCTTTCCAAAATGGGGTCATTGTTGGGCTGTTTGTACTGTCCTGGCATTTTATAACCCTGTAAAAGTGACTGGGTGGCTGTAGAGCGACTCGAATCACCTATACTGGAATGAGGATTGCCGGTGTTCTATCGATATGTACCCTTCGTTGAAAAGTGCCTGTGCATGTGCAGAACGGAAGGGCACTCCAGCTGAGTTGCCGATCAGCTGGAGTGATGTTCCATAGCGCATGCGTACATCGTAGGAGGGCTTTTTCGACGGGGGATACCATTTCACGGGCACAATTGAAAGATATGCAAAGAGCGGAGGGACACTGTAGATGTCAGATTGTGCCTCGCAGTAAACCCGCGGCGCAACAGCTAGGCACAATATGACAAATACGGTGTCCCTCCGCTATTTGCATAGCATTAAATTGTGGCCGAGAAATGGTATCTCCCATCGAAAAAAGGCTCCTACGAAGTGTGCATGCGCTATGGAACGTCCCTCCAGCTGATTGGCAACTTGGCTGGAGTGTCCTTCCGTTCTGCACATGCGCGGGCACTTTTCAACAGCGGGCACATATCGACAGAACACCGGTGTCCTGACGAGATGGGTCCCCCATCGGAATAATGCCCGCCCTGTACTGTGCAGTCTTTGCGGGGCGTGTTTAAACAACTGAAGGGTGGGTTTTGCAATATTGATGGGCGGGTTTGCAGGACCTATCTAACCATTAACATTGCAAAACCCGCCCTTCAGTTGTTTAAACATGCCCCGCAAAGACGTGTAGTTTATTGATAAAACCACCCCCAACTTATCAGCTCTTCCCATCAATTTTAAATTCTGTTTCTTCTTTAGCCATCCGCCGCTTACACGATATAATAGTAATACATCCGCCCCTTGCAGAGTTGCACGAGCATCGGGAGCGTGCGGCAGCGTGTGACACAATTTAGTGTTCATTGTGCAGGGGCTGTGTACAGCTGACACACAGCTGTTCATCTTCTGCGATTTTTGGCAGCTCCGTTGTGCTCCATAGGGCTCTTTCACACGGAGGTCCGTTCAGGTCCGCCTGTCAGTTTTTTAGGCGGACCTGAAACGGATCCTCCATGCACCCCTATGGAAGCACGGATGTCAGCGGAGACATGTCCGCTGACATCCGCTCCGCTCCGCTCCGCCAAAGTGTGACGGAGGAAAACCCTATTTTTCCTTCCGTCGGCGGAGCGGATCGGATGACAACGGACTCTACGGTCCGTCGTCATCCGATTCCCCATAGGGGAGAGCGGCGCTCTGACAGGGCGGTCCCTGCACAGTGTGCGGGGACCGCCCAGTCATCCGTCGGCTCAGCGGGGATCAACGGAGCGATCCCCGCTGAGCAAGCGAAGCTTCACGGGGCGGATCTGCACGGATCCGCCCGGTGTGAAAGGGGCCTTACCGCGCAAGCCCTGCGCTTGCGTCGTACAGGGCGGGCATTATCCGACAGGGGACCCATGTCGTCAGAACACCGGCACTAATCAATGATCCCAGGATCATGGCTACAGCTGCAGCCTGGTATAACCACTTGTTCCCTTGGATGTATGGGTACGTTCTAGGGATGGTAAGGGATTACTATACTGTATATAGTGAAGGCTTTGACTGGAGTTCTGCTTTAGGAATACAGCCAGATCTTCACCATACATTTTGAGCTACTCATATCTCTGGTTATTTTTAGTGATCAACATGTAGAGGGGAAATTTTCTCAATTTGTAGAGACTCTTCCCCACCATTTATGAAAGAAACACCTTTGAAAAATTTTAACCCTTTGCCAACGCCGTCCAAGTCTTTATACTTTGTAATCTGTACATCCATTTAACTTTTTTTTTCTCTTTTATAGACTGACAGTAAAACTACCGAAATGGTTATTTTCAGAGAGCAAAACAGAGAAGAGATAAGGAAAATGATGGCAGAGTGGGACAAAAAGAAGGAGGAAGAAGGTCAGAGAATGGAGATGAGAAGGAGGGAAGAGTATACAGAATATGTGCAGGATTTAAGAGCACATATAACAGATTGGAACAGGAAAAGTGAGACTGAGACACCGAGAATTGAGGCAAGGAAGAGACAAGAGCATGCAGAATTTTTACAAAATGTAGCAGAGCGGGGCAGGAGAAGAAAAGCTGAGACACAGAGAATTGAGGAAAGGAAGAGACAACAGCATGCAGAATTTTTGCAAAATGTATCAGAGCTGGACAGGAGAAAAAAAGCTGAGAGACAGAGAATTGAGGCAAGGGAGAGAAAAGAGCATGCAGAATTTTTGGTAAATGTAGCAGAGTGGGATAGAAGAAGAGAGGGTGAGAGACAGAAACCTGAGGCAAGCAGGAGTGAAGAGCATGCAGAGTGTTTACAAAATGTAGCAGAGTGGGAGAGGAAAAGAAAAGATGAGAGACAGCTAAATGAGGTGGGGAAGGAGAAAGAACTTGCAGCAATTGCACAGAATTTAGGGGCAAATGTTGCAGAGTCGGACTTTAGTGGGACAGAGTGCATCCAAATTTTAAATGCGAAGGAAGCAGAGTATGAGAGGAAAAGAGAAGAAAGGAAAACGCAGGGTGAGGAGGTGACAGAATTCCTATCCGAATTAAAGGCACAGATAGCAGATCGGGGTGGGAGAGAAATTCTGGACAGATTACCGGTGATGAGAGCAGATCGGGAAGAAGACTGGAGAAGAGAGGAGCAAGTAAAGGAAGGGAAGGAGGGGGAAAGAAAAGGAGAGGGGAGAAGAGGGATTTTGGACAGATTAATTTGGGCAATGAGAGCAGAGTGCAAAAGGAGAAGAAAGGAGAAAAGAAAGGAAGCAGAGGATAAAAGATAAAGGGAAGATAAAAGAATAAAGAGGGAGGAGATGGAGTCGGAGAAAAGGAAAAAGAACCAGCTCAAGACAGAGGCCAAAATAATTGCTTTGACAAATAATGCAAAGGCACTGAAAGAGAAGAGGGAGATGAAAAATAAGGATAGTAAGGCAGTAGATCAAAATAAATAAATAAAGGCCAGCAGAGCATTACAAAGCAAAATAGAGGCACTCAGAGCTGAGTGGGAGAGAAATATGGAAGAAGACAGAAAGAGAGCAGAGGAGAGAAGGAGAGACCAGGAAAAAACCAAAGAGGAGACCAGAACAATGATAACCAAATTGCAGTCAGATGTGGAGCGCAGTAGAGAGGAGGAGAGAAGTAGATTGAAGTTAGCAGAGGACGAGGCAAGATGATGACTGATTAGTCTAAACTAGTCGGGTGGACCTGTCTACACGTATCGCTCCTGTTCCTGAATTTATGTATTTTTAACCATCACAAATGTGAGTGTTTTACTGTTACCTTTTTAACATTAAAAACCTTTCCATACGGTATCACGCTATGTGAGCTTGTTTTCTACTTTCATATGTACAAAATATGGATACCGAGCCTTCTGTATGCATTCATGAATACGAGATCAACATACTGGATGTCCTGTTTGATTGAAGTGGAATAAAAAACCCCTCGGACTTCAGATCTTCCACATTGGGTTTGTTAACCCCCAAAGCTTTTCTCAACTTGGTTGGCGTATGCCTTTTCAAGTCTGAGATTTCCAGTAAGCCTACTTCAACTCACTCTTGGTGGCGGTTTTCGCAGCAATCCATATTTGAGCTGCAAGTTTATATCACAAATGAACACTTTCTTCTTTTTGGATTGATCTTCACTTCACTTTCAAATTGATGGATTTTTGTTTTGTTTTTTTCCCTTGGACTTTATTTTCAAATATTTCAGTTGTCACAACTAATACCATTATGGATCATCACAATTATCACTGTAATGATTTTGTTTATGCATAACCACATGATTAATTTATTATTGTTTTTTCTTTGGTTTTGCACTGGATTTGTTTTGATTTAGCACATACCTAATCACGCTTCCCAGTCACATTTATGTATGGTTTAATAGTGTACATAGACTAATAAAATTAGCGCTACACTTATACCCACAATATGGGGGGACAGCATGACTGGAGGAGGCCAGTATGTCAGGGAGCAGAGTGTCTCAGTGACCATGAGCGTCCTCGATGCACTGCACTGCAGGGACCATTTCTCCTACCTTTCCAGGGCAGGAACAGCCTTCAAGCGAGACCTGGAGTGGGGGGGCAGAGTCGGAGGCAGAGCTGGTGGTCCTAGATATGGATGACTGTTTGCCTCTACACTGTGGATCCAGTTAGCGCCAGGCTGGATAGAAGGGCCGACAGGGGCAGCATACAGGAGAACCGATCCTTCTCCTGCAGCCGCTGAAAGTCATCTCCATACCTTGGACCGCCAGCTCCGCCTCCCGACAGACCGAGATTTTTTGACCGAAGGCAAGATGACCTCCGAATTTCAGAGGAGTTTGGCTATGTGCCCAGATAAAAATAGGACTAACATTTATTTACCGACACACACACTGGTCAACATACAGTGACTGGCATGCACTGACCTACACTAACAGAGGACATCCACATGTACATAAACTGACTGCTCCATGATTTAGATAGATACACACAGACAGACAACCAGATTAGGAGAGAGTAGATCACGCACACAGATTATAGGATGAGGCCTACTGCAAAGATACATCCAACATTAGAAAAATGATGACTAGCATCCAGTAGGGTAGCTTAGTGTAGTTTAGTGTAGGTCCTGCCCTAGAAGAGTCTACCTTGCCGTGGTGGGCAGGCTTGGAATCTCGTGGTCAAAAGTGTGTCAACGAATGGGCGAGAGGATCACTAGATCTTCACTTCTGGCCAAATGATTTTACCGAAGGACTCTTGGGTTAATCAGAGTAAATATAGTTGGAAAAGGAAAAAAATGTGAATAGATCCATAATTATACTTTCATAAACACACAATAAAAATTTGGTATATTTACATCGGAATTGCTTCCTCTTTTGTTTAATCCTTTCATGACCGGGGGTCATTACCACTTGGATGCACAGGCCATATTTGTAAGGCTGGAAGGGGCTCTATGGCTACTTCTTCCACTTCTGGTGTGTGTAGGGATGTGTAATAGGTGTTTATTAGGGATGATCTATGTGTTCGAGTCGAACGCATGTTCGACTCGAACATCGCCTGTTCGCCGAAACCAGCGAGGAGAGCCATAATTGGCCACAGGCAGGATGCCTGTGGCCAATCATAGCTCAGGGGGGTTTAGTACACGCCCCACACTATAAAAGGCTGCTAGCGCGGCTGCCTTGTGCAGTGTGTTCCGGCATGCAGGGAAAGAGCTACATAGGCAGGGACAGTGTGTTCTATATTGTGTTCTTTTCTCAGGCATCTTCAGGAGTTGCTGTTCATTGCTGTTCTGTAAGCTAGATAGGCAGGCAGGGACAGTGTGTTCTTTTCTCAGGCATCTGCAGGAGTTGCTGTTTATTGCTGTTCTCTAAGCTAGATAGGCAAGCAGGGACAGTGTGTTCTTTTCTCAGGCATCTGCAGCAGTTGCTGTTCATTGCTGTTCTCTAAGCTAGATAGGCAGGCAGGGACAGTGTGTTCTTATCTCAGGCATCTGCAGCAGTTAGTGGGTGTTATGTGCCCCAGCACAGTATACACCTGTATAAACCCGTCATTGCTGTTCTCTAAGCTAGATAGGCAGGCAGGGACAGTGTGTTCTTTTCTCAGGCATCTGCAGGAGTTGCTGTTCATTGCTGTTCTCTAAGCTAGATAAGCAGGCAGGGACAGTGTGTTCTTTTCTCAGGCATCTGCAGCAGTTAGTGGGTGTTGTGTGCCCCAGCACAGTATACACCTGTATATACCCATCATTGCTGTTCTCTAAGCTAGATAGGCAGGCAGATACAGTGTGTTCTTTTCTCAGGCATCTGCAGGAGTTGCTGTTCATTACTGTTCTCTAAGCTAGATAGGCAGGCAGGGACAGTGTGTTCTTTTCTCAGGCATCTGCAGCAGTTAGGGGGTGTTGTGTGCCCCAGCACAGTATACACCTCTATATACCCGTCATTGCTGTTCTCTAAGCTAGGTAGGCAGGCAGGGACAGTGTGTTCTTTTCTCAGGCATCTGCAGGAGTTGCTGTTCATTGCTGTTCTCTAAGCTAGATAGGCAGGCAGGGACAGTGTGTTCTTTTCCCAGGCATCTGCAGGAGTTAGTGGGTGTTGTGTGCCCTAGTACAGTATACACCTGTATATACCCGTCATTGCTGTTCTCTAATAAAGGCATCTGCTGGAGTTAGTGGGTGTTGTGTGCCCTAGTACAGTATACACCTGTATATACCCGTCATTGCTGTTCTTTAATAAAGGCATCTGCTGGAGTTAGTGGGTGTTGTGTGCCCTAGTACAGTATACACCTGTATATACCCGTCATTGCTGTTCTCTAATAAAGGCATCTGCTGGAGTTAGTGGGTGTTGTGTGCCCTAGTACAGTATACACCTGTATATACCCGTCATTGCTGTTCTCTAATAAAGGCATCTGCTGGAGTTAGTGGGTGTTGTGTGCCCTAGTACAGTATACACCTGTATATACCCGTCATTGCTGTTCTCTAATAAAGGCATCTGCTGGAGTTAGTGGGTGTTGTGTGCCTTTAGCACAATATACACTACCCAATTGCTGGTTTTCCCATCTCCCTGCAGGCCATTACTATGTCTAGAAGGCCAACAAGGAGAGGCAGACAGTCACGAGCCAATAAAAGAGGGCAAGCAGGCTCTATGTCTAGAGACAACAGTGCTGGTCGTGGACGCGGTGCATCGTCATCAGCACGTGGCCATGGGACACGCTTGTCCTTATTTTCGGCAGCTGGACGTTTTGAGCCGCATCATGCCGAAGACTTGGTAGAGTGGATGACCAAGCCCTCCTCATCCTCCTCATCCTCTCTCACCCAGGCTCAGGGTACTGGCAAAGCAGCTGCCAAAGCGTCCTCTTCCCTCGTATCAATGTCATCATCAGTCACTCCTTCCCTAGACCCACTGTGTCCTCCTGAGGAGTCCCCCGAACTGTTTGAGCACAGTGTTGGGTACATGTTCCAGGAGGATGCCCAGCGTTTCAAAGGGTCTGAAGATGATACCCAGCTAAAAGAAGGCAGTAGCGTGAGAGCAGAGAGAGGGGATGCTCAAGAAGGACAGCAATCTGGCAGTCATGTTCCAGCAGCTGCAGCATACTGCCAGATTGGCTCCAGTGATGAGGAGGGAGGGGATGATGAGGTCACTGACTCCACGTGGGTGCCTGATAGGAGAGGGGAGGAGGAGGAGGATGAGGAGGAGGCACATCTTCAATGAGGCAGGATGCCCTCCGGGGGCCAGCGTAAGGGCAGCACACCGACTGAATCACACCGCAGAGCTCCGCCTGTGCAGGGCGCTGCCTCTGCCCGTTTTTCCAAAAGTTCTTTGGTGTGGGCCTTTTTTGAGTCGAGTGCATCAGATCGCACCACTGCTGTTTGCGTATCTCACGTGGCCAAAACATCAGCCGATTGGGCACCACATGCTTGACCAGACATATGTTGACCTGCCATGCAGCTCGTTGGCAAGCGTACCTTAAAGACCCACACCAAAGAACAAAGCGGACCTCTCCTTGCTCCTCATCAGCTGGGATCTCCAACCCCACTGTACCTTCAGTCCTCTCTGAAACCTGCACTGAGAGGAATGAAGGTGTAGAATTAGGTGTGTCACAGCCAAGTACTTGCGGGCACTCTGCTAGCAGTACACCGACGTCCGATTATAGCAGGAAAATTTCCCTGCCCCAGCTGCAGGACCGTCAAAAGAAGTTCACTCCCAGCCATCCACATGCCCAGTGGTTGAATGCTAGCTTGGCTAAATTGCTAGCACTTCAACTGCTGCCTTTTCAGTTGGTAAACTCGGCCCCCTTCCGTGAGTTTGTGCAATGTGCGGTTCCTCAGTGGCAGGTTCCCAAACGCCACTTTTTCCCACGGAAGGCGATTCCGGCTCTCTACCGGCAAGTGGAAGGCAATGTCCATGCCTCGCTGGACAGGGCGGTCAGCGGTAAGGTGCATATTACCGCTGACTCATGGTCCAGCAGGCATGGACAGGGACGTTACCTTTCTTTCACGCCCCATTGGGTCACTCTTTTGGCAGCTGGGAAGGATGCAGGACAAGGTGCAGTAGTGTTGGAGGTTGTTCCGCCGCCACGCCTCCAAAATGCTACTACTGGTTGTGACACACCTCTCTCCTCCACCCCCTCCTTCTTCTTCCTCCATGGCTTCTTCCTGTGCTTTGTCCTCGGAACCAGCGGTGCTCCGTAGGCGTTCAAGGGGCTACGCAAGTACGCAGGCAAAAAGATGCCATGCCGTGCTTGCGCTGGTGTGTTTGGGGGACAGGAGCCACACTGGGGCAGAGGTTCTGTCAGCTCTGCAGGGGCAGGCCGAGAGGTGGTTGACGCCACGCCAGCTTAAGCCAGGAATGGTGGTTTGCGACAATGGCACCAACCTCCTCTCCGCCCTCCGACAGGGACAACTGACCCATGTGCCCTGTGTGGCTCACGTCCTTAACCTGGTGGTGCAGCGGTTCTTGGGCAGGTACCTGGGCTTACAGGATGTCCTGAGGCAGGCCAGGAAAGTCTGTGTGCATTTCCGCAGATCATATAATGCCAGTGCTTGGCTGGCTGAGCTGCAAAAGGAGTTGAACCTGCCCAAGAACCGCCTTATATGTGACATGCCCACCAGGTGGAACTCAACATTGGCCATGCTGCAGCGGCTGCACACGCAGCAGAGGGCCATCAATGAGTACCTGTGCGACTACGGCACCAGGACAGGGTCAGGGGAGCTCGTTTTTTTTTCACCATGTCAGTGGGGCATGATCAGGGATGCATGCACTGTCCTGGCACCATTTGAGGAGGCCACGAGGATGGTGAGCAGTGACAGTGCATGCATCAGTGACACTGTACCTCTTGTCCACCTGTTGGAGCATACGCTGCGTCGAATAATGGACAGGGCACTTGAGGCAGAACAAAGGCAGGAAGAGGAGGACTTCCTTGCCTCTCAAGGCCCCCTTTACCCAGACAGTGTTCCTTCAGTCCCACCCATCGCACAGGAAGAGGACGAGGAGGACGAGGAGGAGGAGGAGGAAGAGGAGAATTGTGTCAGCATGGAGGTGGAGCCTGGCACTCTGCATCAGCAGCAGCAGTCTTTTAGGGATGATTTACAGTCCCAAGAAACCCGTGGACATATACGTGGCTGGGAGGAGGTGGCTGCGGATCATGTCGTCCTTAGTGACCCTGAGGACTCCGGACCGAATGCCTCAGCTAACCTACGCTGCATTTCCTCCCTGATCCTGCAATGTCTGCGGAAGGATCCTCGTATTCTTCGGATTAAGGAAAGGGACCATTACTGGCTGGCCACTCTCCTTGATCCACGGTACAAGGGTAAGGTTGCGGACCTTATCTTACCGTCGCAGAGGGAGCAGAGGATGAGACATCTCCGGGAGGCCTTGAAGAAAGGTCTGTGCAACGCGTTCCCAGAGACTGGGAGGTTACAAACTCCTGGTTCTGGACAACGAGTTGCTGAGGCTTCGGTTAGTCAAAGAAGGAGCGGTGGGGAAGGTGGCCGTCTGACCGATGCATTCAGACAATTTTTTAGTCCGCAGCCCCAAGGTATGATCAGTTCCAGCAACCATCGCCAGCGTCTGATATACATGGTGCAGGAATACCTAGGGGCAAGGTCAGACTTGGACACCTTTCCCACCGAAAATCCTCTGGCTTACTGGGTCTTGAGGATGGATCACTGGCCAGAGCTTGCACAGTATGCAATTGAGCTACTGGCCTGTCCTGCATCCAGCGTTCTTTCGGAACGCACATTCAGTGCTGCTGGAGGCTTTGTCACGGATCACAGGGTGCGCCTGTCCACCTACTCGGTTGATCGACTGACCTTCATAAAAATGAACGAGTCTTGGATCACCACCAGCTACCAAGCACCTGAAGCTGATATAACAGAATAATTTAGTTTGAAATGTCACATCCCTTCAAGACTGCCTATGCTGATGCTGAGTGACTGTCCTGTTATGTTGACTGACTATCCTCCTCCTCCTCAATGATCCGATTCATGATGATAGCTTAGAAGAACATTTTTGTTTCTGGGTGCCGCCTTCAGTGGCTAAGGCCCAATTTTTCAGCCCCTGTTTAACAGGGGCATGTAATTACAATTTTTTATGCAATGCTTTGCAGCAGGGCTCATTCCTGCACTCCAACTAGAGTATCTGGGAGAGGTTGCAGTGTCGTGGCACCAGCACCAGTGCCTAAGGCCCAATTTTTCAGCCCCTGTTTAACAGGGGCGTGTAATTACAATTTTTGATGCAATACTTTGCAACAGGGCTCATTGCTGTGCTCCAAGTACAGTATCTGTGAGAGGTTGCAGTGTTGTGGCACCAGTGCCTAAGGCCCAATTTTTCAGCCCCTGTTTAACAGGGACGTGTAATTACAATTTTTGATGCAATACTTTGCAACAGGGCTCACTGCTGTGCTCCAAGTACAGTAACTGTGAGGGGTTGCAGTGTTGTGGCACCAGTGCCTAAGGCCCAATTTTCAGCCCCTGTTTAACAGGGGCATGTAATTATAATTCTTGATCTAATAATTCACAGCAGGGCCCATTCCTGCGCCCACCAAGAGTAACTGTGAGGGCTTACAGTGTTGTGGCAACACCACCACCACCACCACCAAAGGCCCAATTTTTCTGCCCCTCTTCAACAGGTGCATGCAATCACAAATCTTGATTTAATAATTTACAGTAGGGCCCATTCATGCGCCCACCAAGAGTAACTGTGAGGGCTGACAGTGTTGTAGCACCAGCACCACCACCAAAGGCCCAATTTTTCCTACCACTGTTCAACAATGGCATGTAATTACAATTCCTGATATAATAGTTCACAGCAGGGCGTTACAGTGCCCACCAAGAGTAACTGTGAGGGCTTACAGTGTTGTGGCAACACCGACACCTAAGGGGCAAATTTCTGCAGAGTATATACGGCAGGCCCCTACTTTCAAACATCCAAATTACAAACGACTCCTACTTGCAAACGGAAGGAGACAACAGGAAGTGAGAGGAAATCTACCCCTTGGAAGGGAAATTCTCTCCTGTAAAATTTAATATGGGAAAAAGGTGTCTCCTCTCTACTGATGCTTTATCACCAATCCTTGTTTCAATAAAAACCCCACTTTTCCAAAAACATTTGTCATTGGGACGGAAAGTGAAATCTTCTGAACAGGTGCACACTGCACAGACGGCAAAACAAATGTTACAGGGGTGATAACCCTTCCCTATGTTCTCCAAAAAGCTTAAAAATAGATTTTTTGGCTAGAGCTACACTTAACCACTTAACAACCACCTGCCGACAAATAACGTCGACAAGGTGGTTGCTTAACTCTGGGAGGACGTTATATAACGTCCTCCCAGAATCACGCTCCCGCGCGCCCCCTGGGGCGCGCACGCGACCCGGCGGATCACGAATCGCGGTAAATCGCCGCTGATAGCGGCCGTTTAGCACGTGATCGCTCCGTCAAATGACGGAGCAATCACTTGTAAACAGACCGGCGTCATTTGATGACGCCGGTTCCTCCCTCCCCTCTCTGTACTGATCGGTACAGTGTGAGAGGGGAGGGGGAGGGAGCGGATGGCAGCAGCAGCACTGTGGGCTGGATCTGTGACAATTGCAGTCACAGATCCAGCCATCCATCCATCCCTGCTCAGCCATCCCTGTGCTATACCCTGCCAATACTCTGCAATACACCCTGCCAATACTCTGCAAAATACCCTGCCAATACCCTGGTGCAATACTCTGCAATACCCTGGTGCAATACTCTGCAATACCCTGGTGCAATACTCTGCAATACCCTGGTGCAATACTCTGCAATACCCTGGTGCAATACTCTGCAGTATCCTGGTGCAATACTCTGCAATATCCTGGTGCAATACTCTGCAATACCCTGCGCAATACTCTGCAATACCCTGCAAAATACTCTGCAATACCCTGCGCAATACTCTGCAATACCCTGCGCAATACTCTGCAATACCCTGCGCAATACCCTGCAAAATACTCTGCAATACCCTGCAAAATACTCTGCAATACCCTGGTGCAATACTCTGCAATACTCTGGTGCAATACTCTGCAATACTCTGGTGCAATACTCTGCAATACTCTGGTGCAATACTCTGCAATACCCTGCGCAATACTCTGCAATACCCTGCGCAATACTCTGCAATACCCTGCGCAATACTCTGCAATACCCTGCGCAATATTCTGCAAAATACTCTGCAATACCCTGCACAATACTCTGCAATACCCTGCACAATACTCTGCAATACCCTGCACAATACTCTGCAATACCCTGCACAATACTCTGCAATACCCTCCATAATACTCTGCAATACCCTCCATAATACTCTGCAATACCCTCCACAATACTCTGCAATACCCTCCACAATACTCTGCAATACCCTCCACAATACTCTGCAATACCCTCCACAATACTCTGCAATACCCTCCACAATACCCTGTGCGCCACTCCACGAGTGTGTGCAATTTTTAAGGGCGACATGTTAGGTATCTATTTACTCGGCGTAACTTCATCTTTCACATTATGCAAAAACATTGGGCTAACTTTACTGTTTTTTTTTTTTTTTTAAGCACAAAACATTTTTTTTCCGTAAAAAAACACGTTAAAAAAAATTGCTGCGCAAATATCGTGCGAGACAAAAAGTTGCAACAACCACCATTATATTCTCTAAGGTCTTTGCTAAAGAAAACATATATAATGTTTTGGGGTTCTATGTAATTTTCTAGCAAACAAATGATGATTTTTACATGTAGGAGAGAAATGTCAGAATTGGCCTGGGTGCTCCAGAACGCCTGAAGGTGCTCCCTGCATGTCGGGCCTCTGTATGTGGCCACGCTGTGTAAAAGTCTCACACATGTGGTATCGCCATACTCGGGAGTAATAGCAGAATGTGTTTTGGGGTGTAATTTGTGGAATGCATATGCTGTGTGTGAGAAATAACCTGCTAATATGACAATTTTGTGAAAAAAAAAAAAGAGAAAAAAAAAATCTTGATTTTGCAAAGAATTGTGGGAAAAAATGACAACTTCAAAAAACTCACAATGCCTCTTTCTGAATACCTTGGAATGTCTTCTTTCCAAAAAGGGGTCATTTGGGGGGTATTTGTACTTTTCTGGCATGTTAGGCTCTCAAGAATTGAGATAGGCCGTCAGTACTTCAGGTGTGATCAATTTTCAGATATTGGCACCATAGCTTGTGGACTCTATAACTTTCACAAAGACCAAATAATATACACCAATTTGTACTTATTTTTACCAAAGATATGTAGCAGTATAAATTTTGGCCAAAATTTATGAAGAAAAAATAGTAATTTGCAAAATTTTATAACAGAAACGAAAAAAAAAACATTTTTTTACAAAATTTTCAGTCTTTTTTCTCTTATAGCGCAAAAAATAAAAAACCCAACAGTGATTAAATACCACCAAAAGAAAGCTCTATTTGTGTGAAAAAAAGGACAAAAATTTCATATGGGTACAGTGTTGTATGACTGAGTAATTGTCATTCAAAATGTGAGAGCACCGAAAGCTGAAAATTGGTCTGGTTATTAAGGGGGTTTAAGTGCCCAGTGGTCAAGTGGTTAAACAATGTACCTGTTCCAAATTACAAACAGATTCTACTTAAGAACAAACCTACAGTCCCTGTCTTGTTTGCACCGCCTGTATACTGCTGTTCAGAGTATATAGGGCCTTTTTTTAATTTTGGGTGCGGGGTTCCCCTTAATATGCATACAAGTGGGGTGCCATTTTTCTCAATGATTTTCATCCATATTGCATTAGACATTACATTAAAGTCGCAAGCAGTTTTAAATGACCATTTTTTTCCTTTAGAAATGTCATTTTGTGCAGGGACAGTTCTAAACACGGGAAACACGTGCCACTTCACAGGCATACTATAGACACCCCCCAGGTACGATATTTAAAGGAATATTTCACTTTTTTTTTTTCACTCTATGCATCATTAAAATGACTGCTCCCGAAAAAACGGCAGTTTTTAAAACTTTTTTTTGCATTGATACATGTCCCCTGGGGCAGAACCCGGGTCAATGACTTGCATATTAGCCATTATAATTAGCACTTTTGATTTCGAACGTTCGCATCCATTGTATTTAATAGGGTTCTAAAGTTCGCGCAAACTTTCGGTCCGTTCGCAAGTTCTGGTGCGAACCGAACCGGGGGGGGGGGGGGGTGTTTGGCTCATCCCTAGTGTTTATGTATTGAGATGTGTCCTAACCATGTATGTACTGACAAGCCCCCTATGTGACAGTGGTGACAACGTCCTCTCAATGGAGACATCAGGGGTAATCTAGCTTCACCCCTAAAACAGGATATACAAATAAATCCTGTAATGAAACATTCCCCTTAACTAGGAAAAGATATCAAGTTCTCAGGGAATTTTATATACATTTTTAATTATTTTA
Source organism: Rana muscosa (assembly GCA_029206835.1). Lineage (NCBI taxonomy): Eukaryota > Metazoa > Chordata > Amphibia > Anura > Ranidae > Rana > Rana muscosa. The sequence continues at coordinate 128,802,232 of JARGYO010005626.1, read as the reverse complement.
TATTCCTACACATTCCCCTCACAAAATATATAGGGAATTCTTTCCTGTTATCCAGGGCTAGAGGATCTGCTCTATTTAGAAGAAGTGTTTTTCTGCCCTCACAATCTATACTTTAGTTTTAGGCCTTTCTCTAATTCACAAGATTCTGAATTTCCGATATTTTGGAAATTCGAAATTTTCTAAATTTCGGAAATTCTGAATTTTGGAAATTTGAATTTTCAAAAATTCGTAAATATGTAAATTTTGTAAATTCAAAAATTCCATTAGCGGAAATTTGAAAATTCTAAATTAGGAAATTCGAAGTTAGGAAATAAAAAATTTCGAGCTTCGAAATTTCGGAAAAACAGAAATTCGAAAAGCAGAAATTGGAAAATTCGAAATTAGGAATTTCGGAGTTAGGAAATTAAAAAAAATCTAATTTTGAAAATTCGAATTAGGAAATTCAGATTTTCAGAAATTAGAATTTTCAAAAATTTGGAAATTCGGAAATTTATGAAATTCGAAAATTCCAAAAGCGTAAATTAGGAATTTCAAAGTTAGGAAATTAAAAAATTTGAATTTCGAAATTTTGGAAATTCAGAAATTCGAAAAGCAGAAATTCGATATTTGGAAATTCGAAAATCTGAAATTCGAAAATTTCTCAGGGAATTTTATATACATTTTTAATTATTTTATATTCCTACACATTCCTCTCACAAAATATATAGGGAATTATTTCCTGTTATCCAGGGCTAGAGGATCTGCTCTATTCAGAAGAAGTGTTTTTCTGCCCTCACAATCTATACTTTAGTATTAGGCCTTTCTCTAGTCTCCAATATAATTGTAAAATTCTCAATTTTAAAAGTGACTATAAAGCTTATTTTTTTTTTCATTAAAATAATAAACATGTTATACTTATCTGCTCTGTGTAATGGTTTTGCACAGAGCAGCCCTGATCCTCCTTTTCTCAGGTCCCCCATTGGCACTCCTGGCTCCTCCCCTTGCCTGCTATGGGGCACTTGTGCGTGCTCGATCTGGAAAAAACTTCTGCACTTGGTGACTATTAAATGACACAGTGAAAAGAATTGTGACTTTCAGAGAAAGCAACACTCTTAAATGTGTTTAAATACATCAACACCCAAAGAAATGTCACTATAGCTGATTTGGTGCGCTGTCTCTTTTAAATTGTTACATCAACATGAAAAGCTTAATTGACAATGGCACAATGACAGTGGGACTAGGCCCTGCCCCCGGGCTATGCTCACTAGACCTGCACTGCCGAAAATGTCATTAGTTTTTTTGCTTTTTTTGGAAATTCAAAAATTCTAATTTTCAGATTTTAGAATTTCCAAATTTTTGAATTCTGAATTTTCGAACTTTTGTATTTTCAAATTTCGAATTTTCAAATTTAAATTTTTCGAATTTTGGAATTTCGAATTTTTCGCATTTCTGGATTTTGGAATTATGGAATTTCCAATTTTCGAATTTCGGATTTTCGAATTTCGATTTTCCAAATTTCAGAATTTTTTAATTTTCAAATTTCTGCTTTTTGAATTTTCAATTTTTTAAATTTCCTAACTTCGAAATTCCTAATTTCTGCTTTTCGAATTTCAGAAATTTCAGAAATTCGAATTTCCAAAAATCTGAATTTCCTAATTCGAATTTTCGAAATTCTAATTTTTTACTTTCCTAACTCCGAATTTCCTATTTTCAAATTTTCAAATTTCAAATTTTCGAATTTTCAAATTTCTGTATTTCCGAAATTTCGAAGCTTGAACTTCGAATTTCCTAATTTTGAATTTTCAAATTTCCGCTAATGGAATTTTTGAATTTCCGAAACGTACAAATTTTGAAATTTTGAAAATTCGAATTTCCGAAATCACGAAATTCCGAATTTCCGATAATTCGGAAATTCGTAATCTGAAAATTCTGAAATTAAAAAATTCTGAAATTCTGAAATTTCGGAATGAACTAATTTGTCAAAATTCGTTAAAAAATCTCTAAGTTGCTATGATTTTTTTAATGAATATCTGGTTAATAATATGTGATTGATATGCTTATTTACTATGCATGTACTCATTTTACAATGTCATGTTTTTTTAATGTATTGAATAAAACATGTCTACTTACATTGACTCATCTTTTAGCCATGCTAGACCTACCTTATTTAAAGTCCCAACCCCTCTTTTTCTTAGATTAAAGTTCAGCTGCCGGCTCCCTCGGATGTTGTTGGCTCCTCACAGCCTATCATTTTTATCCTTTTAACCACCTCAATACCACTATACATACTGTATAAATACGGCCTTGTATTGAGATGGTTATACCAGGGTCATGGTTGAAGCTAGAACTCTTTCATGTAAAAATGATCCCAGCAGCTATACAGAAGCTGGATCACTTTTACAGGCATAGGGCGAGGGTCCACCCCTCTTGCCTCCTTTACCAGGCTCTCCCGTCGAATCAGGGAGGCCAGTAACGATGCAACTGGTTCAGTCGTATTCACTGAGAAAAGTGACAGGAACAGAATTTACAGAGAAACATACAAAAGTGACAGCAGAAAAAGACTGAGTAGTCCACCGAGTCTGCCTGTTTTTTTTTATACGCGTTGTATTTTGTTTTTTTTGTTTTTTTCGTTATTTTTTTTGTTGCTTTTTTTTCATTAACTTTTTTGTTCCTGCCCCTCTTCTTCAGAAACCGGAATCGTCGTGGATTTTGTCACTTTTATTTTTTTTTGTTGATAAGCTGTTAGCGGCTTATACCGCATCTGATCAGACCGATTTCAGTTTGATCAATTGCTTTGGAGGCCAGAGGGGAGATCCGGAGTCTAATGGACCACGGATCTCTCTAATAAAGAGGACCTGTCACGGCCCATGCTTTTACAAGGGATGTTGTTCCTAGCAATAAAGTTGATAAAAAAATGTAAGATACAGTGTAAAAAAAATATTTAAATAAAATAAATAATGAAATAAAATAAAAAGATCGACCCTATTATGCTCACGTGCAAATGTGAATGTGCATTTATGTATACAGAAATCGCACTACACATGTGAGGTATCACCATGAACATAAGAGTGAGAGCAATAAATTTAGCACCCCCTCTGTAAGGCTGGCCATACACGGTTCAGCAGGAACCGACCAAAATTCCAACCATTAATGGGCAGGCTGAATGTACCAAGTTGATTAATGCATCAACTTGGGTACAACCAACCTGGCAGATTCTATAGCTGCTAGCGATAATCATTGTCTTCTCCAGGCGGGGTTGGCCTTCCCCACCTGCCCCCGTCCCCCTGACGGGAGAAGACAATTGCTTGGCAGGAGGGATTCCCCTGTCAACACTGTCTGTGTTGATGGGGAAATCATGCAAATTCTTTTCCTGCAACCCGTGGTTGAAGGAAGGAAATGCACCATCTATGACCTGCCTAAAGGCCCGTACACATGATGTGAAAATCAGATGTAAAATTCGTACAACGAGCTGTCTGCGGATTTTCGGATAGTTAGTACGGTGCTTTCGACAGCCAATTTTGCTTTTTTTTGTTAGACAAAAGCTGGATGTACAGAGAGCGGCTCGCTCTGTGATCAGCGAGTCTATGAGACTCGCTGGATCACAGATCTGAGTAAGGGGTTGATCCCGATCCCTTACCACGTGATCTGCTGTCAGCCAATGACAGTTGATCATGTGATATAAACAGAGCCGGTAATCGACTATTTTTTCTCCTCATGCTGATAGCGCGAGGAGAGAAAAAAAAGCCGATCACCGGCGGCTGACAGAGGGACATCGGTCACGATCAGGGAGAGCTGCCGCCAGCTTATCTGTGACCATGTGTGCCACCTACCAGTGCACAACAGTGCCACCTACCAGTGGACAACAGTGCCAGCTACCAGTGCCCACAGTGCCACCCATCAGTGCCCACAGTGCCAACTACCAGTGCCCACAGTGCCACCCATCAGTGCCCACAGTGCCACCTATCAGTGCCCACAATCCGTGCATCATTAACAGTGCTGCCCATCAGTGTCACCTACCAGTGCCTATCAGTGTCACCTACCAGTGTCCATAAGTGCCACCTATCAGTGCCACCTATCAGTGCCCTTCATTGCCACCCATAAGTGCCAGTCATCAGTGCCACCCATCAGTGCCATCTTATCAGTGGCCATCAGTGCCGCCTTATCTGTGTCCATCGGTACCGCCTTATCTGTCCCCATCAGTGCCACCTTATCAGTGCCCATCAGTGCAGCCTATCAGTGCCCACCAGTGCAGCCTATCAGTGCTCATCAGTGCCGCCTCATCAGCGCATATCAATGAAGGCGAAAAATTACCTGTTTGCAAAATTTAATTTCAACATTTTCCATATTTTTTTGTTTGTTTAGCAAAAAATAAAAACCCCAGTGGCGATTAAATGCCACCAAAAGAAAGCTCTATTTGTGTAAAAAAATAATTATAAAAATTTAATTTGGGTACAGTGTTGTATGACCGCGCAATTGTCATTCAAAGTGCATCAGCACTGAAAGCTGAAAATTGGTCTGGGCAGGAGGGGGGTTTAAGTGCCAAGTAAGCAATTTGTTAGGGGGGTGTGGCAAGGGGCATGTCCTATGCCTGCATACTTTTTCTGATAGGTGTCCCTCATTCCCATCTCAAAATGTTGGGAGGTATGCTAGCATGCAAACAAAATGGACGTTCAGTCGTCCAAAAATCTAAGCGTGTGTACGAGGCTTGACTCTAAACTAAACTGGTAACCTGTAAAGGATTTACAATACAATCTGATTGTACAATCCCCCTTTAGATCTACCAACAATGAGCCTGCCTGACTGAATGCAAATTAATTGGATAGATTAGGTAGTTTGTTATATTACATCGTTTTGGTGGATCTAAAGTTGATTGTAAAGCCAGATTGTAATGCGTAACCATGTGAATATTGTAGAAAACCCCTCTAAACAGGTATGTAGGTAGAACAAGAGGAACTTGTCACAAGGAACAAATTTCTGTTATATTTTCTCAGCATCCTGACCATCGGAAAATTTTTCTAACACATCATTACGCCCCAGACGGAGTGTAAAACGCGGACCCAGAAACCTGCCACAGTAATGACATTACCCAGAATACGTGAGCCGTATTTGCATGTAGCCCAGCAGGAATCGCTTAGAGATCTGTTTGAGTGAGGTCACAACATCAAGACAACCTAAATATTTGAACTGGAGTAAAGAAAGCAAGCTTGTCATTGTATGGTGAGAACAATGTTTATTTTATTATGGGAGACATAAACACTTACAGTAGTTCACATATAGTACACCTTTTGTATCACCGAATAGATTTTTGTGGTTTTCATCAAAACGATCGCTTTACCTGGGTCTGCAGTATGTTGTATAGAGCACATCTGACATTCGATTCCTTCTCTGCGTTCAGACGTACATGGAGTAAGCGGAATTCAGTATATATTAGATTTATTGTTGTTTACATACATATTAAACATGTTTCCTAAATTCGCCTGCGTTGAGAAAACCTAGTTTTTCCCAGAACGCAGAATAATAAGACTGACAAACCGGTATAAAACAGGTCATTTTTTTTTACAGAGGGCTTCCTTTTTTATTATATTTATACACTTTTTTGTAGTTGGCCAACTTGTTCTTTCACTCTCTTTTTCGTCAGGGTGCATGAAAAAAAAGATTATTTATTTCTTTATACTGGAAAGATTTCTGAGAGATCATATCTTGTATTTTTTATTCCAAACATATGTTTTTAAAATGTAAATATTAGTCCTTTTTTGTTGAGGTCTGACAGTAGTATGTTGAAAAAAACACGAATGCAGACAGTCACAGAAAAGTTTTTAAATGTACGCTCCAAAGAGAAGAGAAATTAAGCCTTGAAATGTGTTCAGGAAACCCAGTCTATCTGCACTGGGATTTCATTTCTCATCCAAGTGTAGCTCTTATCCCAGAAGGAGCCGCTGTTTTCTTGGGTCCCCTGTTTCCAGAGCCCATCAGTCTTTAACTGCTTGCTGCCAGCCCACAGTAGATTTACCGCAGTCAAGCGGCACAGGCAGGCCAAACGACATACTGTTATGTCGCCAGCCTGCTTACGGGCTTGGGGTGCACACAGGGCTGTTGTTAGAAATCTTGCGGCCCTGTACAGCCTACCAGGCAGGCCCCCCCCCATGTATCAAAAAAAAAATACACTATTAGTAGACACAAACATAACAGAGAACTGTGTAAATGATCCTTTTTATAATAGAACAGGGAGGGGGATCGGTGCAGGGGAAGCAATTACAGGAACAATGCCCTGTGTCTATGTCTCTCCCTGCAGCAGCTGAAAGCTGGTGGGATGGAGAGAAACCAGCTTTCAACTGCTGCAGATAGCCGCACAGGTCATCTTTCTATAATTGAAGTATATTTAATTGGGGTATGGCGCTGCTCCCTAACCTTAATGAAAGGGTCAGTAATCCTAAGTGATTGCTAAATGCTCAAAAGTAAATTGTAAATAATATATACTACAAAAAGTGAACAATTATAATCAGTCCACCTTTCAACAATGGTGTTGACACTAGATGCATGAAACCAACATCACCATCAGATACACCACGGTGAACATAGAGACACCCAGAAACAAAGTGTAGTGTCAAACTAATTATATGTTAGTATACAAAAAATACAAGACTGTATCATTAAGACCACAGTTTAGTGCAATACATCTATACACATTGATAAGATCCAAATGTGATAAGTGCACGTTAGCTCCAGATAGAAGCTCCAATCTGCAGCTGCAGATACCTATCTCTGCCAGATAGCAACACAGTCCAAAATTAGTATGCACACAGACAGTAAAAAACAGTCTTCTTCATAAAATTCAAAAGTAAACGTTCTGCTCTTCATTTAGATGTCAGTGTCCCCCACATGTGTCCCCACTCACCAGATCCTTTAACCCCTACAGGGGTAAACAGCTCAAAGGGATATCCGGATCACACGTCCACAGGGGAGATATCAGCTGGGCTAGTTCTTCCTATAATTTGTGAAGTTCCATGGAAGGGAGGATTCCCAATTACCTCATAGATGCAGACAAAAAGAGAGAGAGGCTTCCATAGTGCAGATGAAAAAAACTTCCGGCTTTATTAAAAAAATATATTTAAAAACATACAATGCAGCAAAGTCTGCAATAGACAAGCTACACGCCAAAGGAACAAACAAAAATAAAAATGAACAGCACAGCAGTCCTCAATTTGGTCAGTACCAGCTGGTAACGCTGCATGCGTTGCAAATGCGTTCCAGCAGTACTTCCGGATCAGCGTGGTATGCGTATGACGTAGCTCCGCCTTACGCGTTTCGTCATAGGACTTCGTCTAGAGGCGGTCTATGACGAAACGCGTAAGGCGGAGCTACGTCATACGCATACCACGCTGATCCGGAAGTACTGCTGGAACGCATTTGCAACGCATGCAGCGTTACCAGCTGGTACTGACCAAATTGAGGACTGCTGTGCTGTTCATTTTTATTTTTGTTTGTTCCTTTGGCGTGTAGCTTGTCTATTGCAGACTTTGCTGCATTTTATGTTTTTAAATATATTTTTTTAATAAAGCCGGAAGTTTTTTTCATCTGCACTATGGAAGCCTCTCTCTCTTTTTGTCTGCACCTATGAGGTAATTGGGAATCCTCCCTTCCATGGAACTTCACAAATTATAGGAAGAACTAGCCCAGCTGATATCTCCCCTGTGGACGTGTGATCCGGATATCCCTTTGAGCTGTTTACCCCTGTAGGGGTTAAAGGATCTGGTGAGTGGGGACACATGTGGGGGACACTGACATCTAAATGAAGAGCAGAACGTTTACTTTTGAATTTTATGAAGAAGACTGTTTTTTACTGTCTGTGTGCATACAAATTTTGGACTGTGTTGCTATCTGGCAGAGATAGGTATCTGCAGCTGCAGATTGGAGCTTCTATCTGGAGCTAACGTGCACTTATCACATTTGGATCTTATCAATGTGTATAGATGTATTGCACTAAACTGTGGTCTTAATGATACAGTCTTGTATTTTTTGTATACTAACATATAATTAGTTTGACACTACACTTTGTTTCTGGGTGTCTCTATGTTCACCGTGGTGTATCTGATGGTGATGTTGGTTTCATGCATCTAGTGTCAACACTAGGGATGGGCCCGGTGCTCGATTCGAACCCATGTTCGAATCGAACATCGGGCGTTCGCTCGCTCGTCGAGCCCAGAACTATTTGGGCCGTTCGCATCACATTCGTGTGATGCGAGCGGCCCCGCAATGCATTGCGGCCGGCGCGGCCGGCGCAGTGCATTGCTGGCTGATGATTGGCCAAGCATGCACTGTGACCCCGCATGCTTGGCCAATCACAGCGCCCGAAACTCGGAGAGCAATAATTGGCTACAGGCAGGACGCCTGTAGCCAATTACAGCTCAGGGGCTTTAGTACACGCCCCACCATTTAAAAGGCCGCCACGCCATCGGCCCCGGTCACATGAGTTCCGGCTTTAGGAGAGATTAGTCTGCTGATTCAGTCTTTGCTTGATACTGAAAGATTTGCTCTTCTTTGCTAAACCATTGGCTATTTCTTTGCTAAACCATTGCTACCTAAGTCATTGATCGTTCATTGCTGCTGATTGCACAGTTAGTGTGTTATTAGCTGCTGCTGGGGATTAGTCTGGTGCGTGCTTACTGTTAGTACAGTATTGCAGTAGTACCAACCGCAGTGCTGTTAGCACAGCATTGCACCCCAACAGCACCCATAGGACTTCTAGTGTGTTAGTGGCAGCAAACAGAGCTCCTATATTTTCTTCTCAGCAGCACCCATAGGACTTCTAGTGTGTTAGTGGCAGCAAACAGAGCTCCTATATTTTCTTCTCAGCAGCACCCATAGGACTTCTAGTGTGTTAGTGGCAGCAAACAGAGCTCCTATATTTTCTTCTCAGCAGCACCCATAGGACTTCTAGTGTGTTAGTGGCAGCAAACAGAGCTCCTATATTTTCTTCTCAGCAGCACCCATAGGACTTCTAGTGTGTTAGTGGCAGCAAACAGAGCTCCTATATTTTCTTCTCAGCAGCACCCATAGGACTTCTAGTGTGTTAGTGGCAGCAAACAGAGCTCCTATATTTTCTTCTCAGCAGCACCCATAGGACTTCTAGTGTGTTAGTGGCATCACACAGAGCTCCTATATTTTCTTCTCAGCAGCACCCATAGGACTTCTAGTGTGTTAGTGGCAGCAAACAGAGCTCCTATATTTTCTTCTCAGCAGCACCCATAGGACTTCTAGTGTGTTAGTGGCAGCAAACAGAGCTCCTATATTTTCTTCTCAGCAGCACCCATAGGACTTCTAGTGTGTTAGTGGCAGCAAACAGAGCTCCTATATTTTCTTCTCAGCAGCACCCATAGGACTTCTAGTGTGTTAGTGGCAGCAAACAGAGCTCCTATATTTTCTTCTCAGCAGCACCCATAGGACTTCTAGTGTGTTAGTGGCAGCAAACAGAGCTCCTATATTTTCTTCTCAGCAGCACCCATAGGAATTCTAGTGTGTTAGTGGCATCACACAGAGCTCCTATATTTTCTTCTCAGCAGCACCCATAGGACTTCTAGTGTGTTAGTGGCAGCAAACAGAGCTCCTATATTTTCTTCTCAGCAGCACCCATAGGACTTCTAGTGTGTTAGTGGCAGCAAACAGAGCTCCTATATTTTCTTCTCAGCAGCACCCATAGGACTTCTAGTGTGTTAGTGGCAGCAAACAGAGCTCCTATATTTTCTTCTCAGCAGCACCCATAGGACTTCTAGTGTGTTAGTGGCAGCAAACAGAGCTCCTATATTTTCTTCTCAGCAGCACCCATAGGACTTCTAGTGTGTTAGTGGCAGCAAACAGAGCTCCTATATTTTCTTGTCAGCAGCACACATAGTACCTATAGTGTGTTAGTGTCAGCACCCATAGGACCTACAGTGTGTTGTGAGCACACATAGGAGTTCTATTTTTTATACTATATACACTACCGACTACAATGGCTGGAAGACCGCCAAGGAGAGGCAGAGCGTGCCGAGGCAAGAACACAGGGCAGGCAGGCTCTGTTTCTAGAGACAACAGTGCTGGCCGTGGACGTGGTCGTGCATCGTCATCAGCACGTGGCCATGGGACACGCTTGTCTTTGTTTTCGGCAGCTGGACATGTGGAGCCGCATCATGCCGAAGGCTTGGTAGAATGGATGACCAAGCCCTCCTCATCCTCCTCATCCTCTCTCACCCAGGCTCAGGGTACTGGCAGAGCAGCTGCCAACGCGTACTCAATGGCATCATCAGCCACCCCTTCCCTAGACCCACCATGTCCTCCTGAGGAGTCCCCCGAACTGTTTGAGCACAGTGTTGGGTACATGCTCCAGGAGGATGCCCAACGATTCGAAGGCTCGGATGATGATACCCAGCTTGAGGAAGTCAGTAGTGTGCGCGCAGAGAAAGGGGATGCTGAAGGACAGCAATCTGGCAGTAGTGTTCCACCAGCTGCAGCTTACTGCCAGGTTTGCTCTAGTGGTGAAGAGGGAGGGGATGATGAGGTCACTGACTCCACGTGGGTGCCTGAAGGGAGAGAGGAGGAGGAGGAGGAGGATGCAGCGTCACATGTCCAACGAGGCAGGATGCCCCCTGGAGGCCAGCTAGAGGCCAGCACAGCAACTGTACCACACCGCAGAGCTCCGCCTGTGCAGGGCGCTGCCTCTGCACTTTATCACAAAAGTTCTTTGGTGTGGGCCTTTTTTGAGACGAGTGCATCAGATCGCACCACTGCTATTTGCAATATTTGTCTCAAGCGTATCTCGCGTGGCCAAAACATCAGCCGCTTGGGCACCACAAGCATGAGCAGACATATGTCGACCTGCCATGCAGCTCGTTGGCAAGCACACATAAAAGACCCACACCAAAGAACAAAGCGGACCTCTCCTTGCTCCTCATCAGCTGGGATCTCCATCCCCACTATATCTTCAGTCCTCTCTGAAAGCTGCTCTGAGAGGACTGAAGGTGTAGAATTAGGTGTGTCACAACCAAGTACTTGCAGTACACCGACGTCCGATTGTAGCAGGCAAATTTCCCTGCCCCAGCTGCTGGACCGTCGAAAGAAGTATACTCCCAGCCATCCACATGCCCAGCGGTTGAATGCTAGCTTGGCTAAATTGCTAGCACTTCAACTGCTGCCTTTTCAGTTGATAGACTCGGCCCCCTTCCGTGAGTTTGTTCAATGTGCGGTTCCTCAGTGGCAGGTTCCCAAACGCCACTTTTTCTCACGGAAGGCAATTCCGTCTCTCTACTGGCATGTGGAAGGCAATGTCCATGCCTCGCTGGACAGGGCGGTCAGCGGTAAGGTGCATATTACCGCTGACTCATGGTCCAGCAGGCATGGACAGGGACGTTATCTTTCTTTCACGGCCCATTGGGTCACTCTATTGGTAGCTGGGAGGGATGCAGGACAAGGTGCAGTAGTGTTGGAGGTTGTTCCGCCACCACGCCTCCAAAATGCTACTACTGGTTGTGACACACCTCTCTCCTCCACCCCCTCCTCTTCTTCTTCCTCCATGTCCTCTTCGAGTGCTCTGTCCTCGGAACCAGCGGTGCTCCGTAGGCGTACAAGGGGCTACGCGAGTACGCAGGCAAAAAGATGCCATGCCGTGCTTGCGCTGGTGTGTTTGGGGGACAGGAGCCACACTGGGCCAGAGGTTCTGGCAGCTCTGCAGGGGCAGGCCGAGAGGTGGTTGACGCCACGCCAGCTTAAGCCAGGAATGGTCGTTTCTGATAATGGCACCAACCTCCTCTCCGCCCTGCGACAGGGGCAGCTCACCCATGTGCCCTGTATGGCTCACGTCCTCAACCTGGTGGTGCAGCGGTTCTTGGGCAGGTTCCCAGGCTTACAGGATGTCCTGAGGCAGGCCAGGAAAGTCTGTGTGCATTTCCGCCGATCTTATAATGCCAGTGCTCGGCTGACTGAGCTGCAAAAGGAGCTGAACCTGCCCAAGAACCGCCTAATATGTGACATGCCCACCAGGTGGAACTCAACGTTGGCCATGCTGCAGCGACTGCACACGCAGCAGAGGGCCATCAATGAGTACCTTTGCGACTACGGCACCAGGACAGGGTCAGGGGAGCTTGGCTTTTTTTCCCCACGCCAGTGGAGCATGATCAGGGATGCATGCACTGTCCTCTCACCATTTGAGGAGGCCACGAGGATGGTGAGCAGTGACAGTGCATGCATCAGTGACACTGTACCTCTTGTCCACCTGTTGGAGCATACGCTGCGTGGGATAATGGACAGGGCACTTGAGGCAGAACAGAGGCAGGAAGAGGAGGACTTCCTTGTCTCTCAAGGCCCCCTTTATCCAGACAATGTTCCTTCTGTCCCACCCATCACACAGGAAGAGGAGGAGGAGGAGGAGGAGGAGGAGGATTGTGTGAGCATGGAGGTGGAGCCTGGCACTCAGCATCAGCAGCAGCAGTCTTTTAGGGATGATGTACAGTCCCAACAAACCAGTGGACTTGTACGTGGCTGGGAGGAGGTGGCTGGCGATCATGTCATCCTCAGTGACCCAGAAGACTCCGGACCGAATGCCTCAGCTAACCTACGCTGCATGGCCTCCCTGATCCTGCAAAGCCTGCGGAAGGATCCTCGTGTTCTTCGGATCAAGGAGAGTGACCATTACTGGCTGGCCACTCTCCTTGATCCACGGTACAAGGGTAAGGTTGCGGACCTTATCTTGCCGTCGCAGAGGGAGCAGAGGATGAGACATCTCAGGGAGGCCTTGCAGAAAGGTCTGTGCAACGCGTTCCCAGAAACTGGGAGGTTACAAACTCCTGGTCCTGGACGACGAGTTGCTGAGGCTTCGGTCAGTAGCAGAAGGAGCGGTGGGGAAGGTGGACGTCTGACCGATGCGTTCAGACAATTTTTTAGTCCGCAGCCCCAAGGTATGATCGGTTCCAGCAACCATCGCCAGCGTCTGATATACATGGTGCAGGAATACCTAGGGGCAAGGTCAGACTTGGACACCTTTCCCACCGAAAATCCTCTGGCTTACTGGGTCCTGAGGATGGATCACTGGCCAGAGCTTGCACAGTATGCAATTGAGCTACTGGCCTGTCCTGCATCCAGCGTTCTTTCCGAACGCACATTCAGTGCTGCTGGAGGATTTGTCACCGATCATAGGGTGCGCCTGTCCACCGACTCGGTTGATCGACTGACCTTCATAAAAATGAATCAGTCTTGGATCACCACCAGCTACCAGACACCTGAAGCGGATATAACGGAATAATTTATAATGTCACATCCCTTCAAGACTACCTATGCTGATGCTGAGTGACTGTCCTGTTATGTTCACTGACTATCCTCTTCCTCCTCCTCAATGATCCATGCCACCACACCAGTGCCTAAGGCACAATTTTTCAGCCCCTGTATAACAGGGGCGTGTAATTACAATTTTTTAAAAAGATGCTTCGCAACAGGTGTGACTGCTGTGCTCAGAGTACAGTATCTGTGAGGGGTTGCAGTGTTGTGGCACCAGCACCAGTGCCTAAGGCACAATTTTTCAGCCCCTGTTGGGGCGTGTAATTACAATTTTTAGGCAATGCTTTGCAACAGGTCTCATTGCTGTGCTCAGAGTACAGTATCTGTGAGGGGTTGCAGTGTTGTGGCACCAGCACCAGTGCCTAAGGCACAATTTTTCAGCCCCTGTATAACAGGGGCGTGTAATTACAATTTTTTAAAAAGATGCTTCGCAACAGGTGTGACTGCTGTGCTCCAAGTACAGTATCTGTGAGGGGTTGCAGTGTTGTGGCACCAGCACCAATGCCTAAGGCACAATTTTTCAGCCCCTGTTTAACAGGGGCGTGTAATTACAAATCTTGATCTAATAGTTCACAGCAGGGCCCATTCCTGCGCCCACCAAGAGTAACTATGAGGGCCTACAGTCTTGTGGCAACACCGTCCACCACCACCACCACCACCAAAGGCCCAATTTTTCTGCCCTGTTCAACAGGTGCATGCAATTACAAATCTTGATCTAATAACTCACAGCAGGGCCCATTCCTGCACCCACCAAGAGTAACTGTGAGGGCTTACAGTCTTGTGGCAACACCGTCCACCACCACCACCACCACCACCAAAGGCCCAATTTTTCTGCCCGGTTCAACAGGTGCATGCAAGTACAAATCTTGATCTATTAACTCACAGCAGGGCCCATTCCTGTGCCCACCAGTCTTGTGGCTACACCAATATCTAATAGGGCACATTTCTGCAGAGTATATACGGCAGGCCCCTACTTTCAAACATCCAACTTACAAACGACTCCTACTTGCAAACGGCAAGAGAAAACAGGAAGTGAGAGGAAATCTACCCCTAGGAAGGAAAATTCTATCCTGTTAGATTTAATTTGGGAAAAAGGTATCTCCTCTCTACTGATGCTTTATCACCAATCCTTGTTTCAATTAAAACCCCACTTTTCCAAAAACATTTGTCATTGGGACGGAAAGTGAGGTGACATGTTCTGAACAGATGTGCAAAGACAGCAAATGTTACAGGGGTGATAACCCCTCCCTATGTTCTCCAAAAAGCTTAAAAATTGATTTTTTTGGGATGTAGCTACACTTCATAATGTACCTGTTCAGATTCTACTTAAGAACAAACCTACAGTCCATGTCTTGTTTGCACCACCTATATACTGCTGTTCAGAGTATATAGGGTTGTAGGTATAGGGTTTTATTTTGGGTGCGGGGTCCCCCTTAGTATCCATACAAGACCCAAAGGGGCTGGGGTGGGGGGGGGGGTGATGGGGTAGCCATGCCATTTTTCTCAAGGATTTTCAGCCATATGGCGGCCAGGACAAGACATGACATTAAAGCCGCAAGTGGTTTTAAATGGCTTCTTTTTTTCCTTTACAAATGTCATTTTGTGCAAGGACAGTTCTAAACACGGGAAACACATGCCACTTCACAGGCATACTTTAGACACCCCCCAGGTACCGTATTTAAAGGAAAATTTCACTTTTTTTTTTTTCACTTTATGCATCATTAAAATGACTGCTCCCGAAAAAACTTTAGTTTTTAAAATTTCTTTTTGCATTGATATATGTCCCCTGGGGCAGGACCCGGGTCCCCAAACCTGTTTTATAACATTAACATGCATATTGGCCGTTGTAATTAGCAATTTTGATTTCGAACGTTCGCGTCCATTATAACGAATAGGGTTCGAAAATTCGCGCGAACTTTCGGTCCGTTCGAAGGTTCTGGTGCGAACCGAACCCGGGGGTGTTCGGCTCATCCCTAGTCAACACCATTGTTGAAAGGTGGACTGATTATAATTGTTCACTTTTTGTAGTATATATTATTTACAATTTACTTTTGAGCATTTAGCAATCACTTAGGATTACTGACCCTTTCATTAAGGTTAGGGAGCAGCGCCATACCCCAATTAAATATACTTCTTTACTGTTAGGATCTTGTTTAAAGGTCCCATTAGGGGGGCTGCAGCTCTTCACATTTATTTATTTTGTTCACTGCGAGGTGTCACACCCTTGCACTACATCTTAAGCGCAGGTACACTATTTTTATTTTATTACATCTTTCTATAATTGCCCTTCCGCCCGACCAGACCGATTCCGCCTGCTGTTCGGGCCCCTCTGTGTGACAGGGCCCCCTACAGGACTGGTGGTCCCCCCTATCAACAGCCCTGGGTGCACATGCACAAGCCCCTTGACTACCCGTGTTGTGATTGGACACAGCACAAGCTTGGCAGCTGATTTCAGCCAGCCGACTTTGAAGTCGGCTGATCTTACAAAAACACAGAACTCTGTGTATTGTGAACAATAATCTGTCTGCAAAGCAGGGAGAACAAAACAGCAGCACATATTACACACATTTCACATTGTTAGGCACACAAATAACCCTTTGATTGCCCCTAGGTATTAACCCCTTCCCAGCCAGTGTCTTTAGTACAGTGTTAGTGTATAGTATTACCACTGATCACTGTATTAAGCCCCATACACACGGTCAGACTTTTGGCCAACAAACTTCACTTTGAGCAAGTTGGACCAACAATCCGACCGTGTGTATGCTCCATCGGACAAACTTTTTTTTGTTTGTTTTCATCAGACAAAAGTTGGGTCTGCAAACGGACAAACTTTTGGCCAACAAAAGTCAGATGGAGCAAAGTCCGACCGTGTGTACAGAAAACCATAGGACTTTTGTCCGATGGACAAAACAACTAATGTTAAAATCAACCAACAATATCAGAAGTTGACCTTGGGGTCAGAGTCGGAGGACGCAGCCGCACCCAGGCAGCTTCAGCTTGGGTGCTGGCGTTCCGGAGTTCCGGGCCCAGGTGCCCTTGACCTGGCCGGAGCGAGAGATGGAGTCCATCTCAGGCACCTTTAGCCTGGGGTGAGGTACTATGGCGGAGGCCTGGAGCTCAGTACCTTCAACTGAGTTTTGCGAGGGCGGAGGAATCCGAGGGGGCCCTAACTCCTTGGGTGCCCGTGTCTGAGGTCGAGAAGACTGGTAAGCGGAACTTCTCTGGAGAGTCCGGCGCAGCATTGCTGGTGACAGAGAGGCCTCCGGTGACTCCCTTGGACGGATTGCCTTCCCCTGACAGGGGCTGTGTTAGCGAAGGTAATTCATGTTCTACCTCATATAGTCAGTGACAGTGACTATTCGCCACTGGTGATACTACAGTGGTTAGCTTTATCTAGAAGAATTGTGCCTTGGCCTACTCCCTACAAATACTGAAGTGTTACATGGGTCTCAACCTGTCTGTGCTGTTTGACTGTTTATTGAGAAGAATAAATACGAGTTGGACCCATTCAGTGTGTGGAACTCTGGTTACTAGGAGCAAAGGGGAGTCAATCCGAGGAAAGGATTGGACTCTGGGACACATACACAAGCCCGATAGTTCTGGCCTTCACCTCTACACCTGGGAGGACATGGGCCGTGGTGTATCTCATCCCTCCCCCTAGTGTTAACCCCTAGACGAGACAGACAAGCCGTGAATGAGAAGGGGTGAGGACGCTACACATCATTTGTAGGCACTATAACTTTCACACAAACCACTTAATATATACTGAATGATCCCCATCTGTCTGTTTTTAGCCAACCAGATCGGAATGGATGGTGGTGGTGGGTGTCCACTGACATCGGCCATCCATAGAGAACAATAGAGATTCTCTGTGCACCAGTTTTACTGAATCTGCCCTGGAATATGCATCTACAAGAAGGTAATTATCCATCTGACAGGACTTCTCATTCAGGATAATCATTGACACCTAAAGGAAAATGTGACACTTGTAAGACAATTGGAATGTAGACATCTGCTGTGTTTTAAATCCAACACTTTCCTGCTCCAAACCTCTTCTATCCACACTGTTTCTCACAGGGAGAAGTATAAAAAAGATACAGAAAATACTAGAGATTTCTCATATCAAATGACTGCACAACAAAGAATTGTAGACCTGAAATAAATTAAATGAAGACTTTGATGATAGCAAACATCATAATACATCTTTGTTTGGCAAAGCCCGTGTAATAAAAAAAATGATGATCTTCTCACAGATATCACATGTCCAGTTGATGCTCTGATTAAAGTAGACAGATATAGGGATTAGGTATACTAGTGCTGCACAGTCTACTGGAAAAGTGAAGAAATTCTGAGCCAGTATTATGAAATCAGATTGAATTAAAATTAACTGTTTAATAGCAATAACCTCCAAACATTTGCAGCTTGAGTTGTTTACATATACTACTTTGTTAGCGCCACCTTAAAGTGATTGTAAAGGTTCAGTTTTAAAAAACTAAAAACATGTCATACTTACCTCCTCTGTGCAGTTGGTTATGCACAGAGTGACCCCTGATCCTCCTCTTCTGGGGTCCCTCCGTGGTGCTCATGACTCCTCCTCTTCTCGAGTGTCCCACCAAGCGCTCTCCTTTGGGACACCAGTGCGGGCGCGCTCCTGTGTCCTGCTGTTGCGTCTACAAATGAGCAGGCAAAGTGGTTGTAAAGGCTCAAGGTTTTTTTTAACCTTCATGCATTCTAAGCATGAGGTTAAAAACCTTTTGTGTGCAGCAACCCCCTCTAACACTTACCTGAGCCTCATCTCAATCCAGTGATGTGCACGAGAGCATCAGCTCTCCCCGGTCTCTTCCACCTTACTGGTTAGGACAGCAGCAGGAGCCATTGGCTCCCACTATTGTCAATCACAGCCAGTGAGGCAGTGAGGCAATAAGGAGAGAGTGGGGGTGGGGCCAAGCCCACTGTGTGTGAATGGACACACAGAGCTGCTTGCTATGGGGGCACTCGGCAGGAGGGAGGTACCAGGAGCACCAACAGGGGACCAAAGAAGAGGAGGATTGGGGCTGCTCTGTGCAAAACCATTGCACAGAGCAAGTAAGTATAGCATGTTTTTTTTTTTTTTAAATCTGCCTGTAATATCACATTAAATCTTGCAGTGCAAGAGATCATTTTTAAATTTCTCAGAATTGAGCTTTTGTGATTCCCTGTCTCTGTCATCCGTGTCCCTTGTTGCTGCCCCTTTGTGAAGTGAAAACTGGGTATCCAGTAGACCATAGAATCCTCCTGATGTCATCTGCAGTCTTCTGTGTGCAGAAAGTACCCTGACACTGGACAGACTATAGGAAGTGTCCACGTCACATGGGTATTGATCCCCAGAGGAAGTCACGTGACGGTGGCGTAACGTGTAGGGAGGAGGCACATGAGACTAACAGAAGTGGCGTAAGCAGAAGTATATGTCCAAAATTCATGGTTTAATGCTTAATATTACACTATCGGAGGCTTTTTCTGCATGTTTCTATACCTTGGGCAAGGTTAATCCTGTAATACACACAGAGGAACATCTTAAAGGAGAACCTACCCACCAATTAGATCTGAAGCAGGGACATTTTACCACGGGGGTAACTAGTGGATAAAGATAAAGTCCACAAAGAAGGTGAGTGTCCTGGAGTACAGTGGTGATCGAGAAACACCTATAAGGGACATAGAAGCCTATTTTGAGCACATAAAGTGACGGGCAAAGAAAGGACATAAGAGACTGATTTTACGCATTGTTTATTATATATTTTTTTAAGATACAGTAATAGATAACGGTCTAATACGCACAGAATAATGTACTTTTGTTCACTTATTGTTATGCCCTGTACACACGATCGGATTTCCGATGGAATAAAATCCAATGGATTTTTCCATCGGAATTCCGATGAAGCTGACTTTCATCAGTCTTGCCTACACACCATCAGTCAAAAATCCGACCGTCCCAAACGCCGTGACGTAAAACACTCAGAAGAGCCGAGAAAAATGAAGTTCAATGCTTCTGAGCATGTGTTGACTTGATTCTGAGCATGCGTGGGTTTTTTCACCGATGGAGTTCCACTAAGACGATCAGGATTTGCTATAGTTTTTTTTTTCATCGGTAAAATTTAAAACATGTTCTATTTTTTTATACCGATGGAAAAAAGACCGATGGGGCCCACACACGATCGGTTTGTCAGATGAAAAAAGTCCATCGGTCTTTTTTCATCAGAAAAACCGATCGTGTGTACCTGGCATAAGAATTGGTTTTATTTTAGTTTGCATATGTTTAATTAATACACTATTGTTGATCTACATACTGCATCATTATTTGTATTTTATATATATATATATATATATACACACTATATATATATATATATATATAAATCATATATTTATTGTACAGCACTATTAGCAGTGCAGCACATTTCACTTTCATATTTTATATACTTTACTGGTGTGGGAACACTTACAGGTGTGTGCAGCAGTTTATTTTCTTTAAGAGTGATAGTGCGGGAGTACCACTTATTACTGTATTTATTGGCGTATAACACTCACTTTTTTACCCTGAAAATAGAGGGTAAACTGTGCCTGCGTCTTATACGCAGGGGGCTGTGGAAAGTTTTTTCCCTGAAACTTCACTCTTAAAGTTAGGGTGCGTGTTATACGCCGATAAATACGGTAATTTAATCGGACGGAGAATGACCTTCTTCCTCCTCAATGAATATACTGTAGAAGACTTGGAGCCTTATTATTCTTTATTCTAGCATGATGTGCATCCTAGGTGCATACGTAGAGGTCCTTTAAATCTCTCTTTTTTTTGTTTTATATTGTTTTCTTTCTTAAACCTTTTTTTTTTTTTCACTTAACTATCACGAGTGTACCAACAATAAGGAGATGTCATTACCTAATAGAGAGCACATCTCTTTCTACAGTAGTAAATTATAAAATTGCACATCAAATATTACATCAAATGGCTTAGCTCACCAAGCTTCTTAATCAAATTAATTATTTTCTTTTGTCTAAAGAATAACTGAACATCACCACGCTTCCTGAATGTCATTTGAGCTAATGCAATTATACTGTAAAAACAAACACAGATGCTGCTCTGCACAATCTGAGCCTTTATCTGCAACGCTTCTCTTCCAGGATGACGTTGGCACTCCGTACAGTGCGCTTTCCACTTCTCCTTGGAAACAGATAAACTTAAGGCTGAGCGAAATAACGCAGAACCAGATTTACACTTGGAGAATAAAACCGCTTGTGTATGGCCTCTTTGAATGTATGCTTCAGTTAGCAGCAAGCTTTCAATCCTAAAAGCTGGAAACTGCCAGTAAATATGGGGTCAGATGTTCTCCCGTAGCCAAAACAGCGGCTTCACCGCTGAAAAATAATCAAAACTCCTGTGACTAGCTATGAAAACCCCCCGAAAGGGCAGAATACAATGAAGGGTCTAATACCGAGACTCATGAAGACCTCCTCAATCTGCACCACTGACGTCTGCGAAGAGTTCCCGTAATAAAGCCCATTGTATGAGTTGATCTAAGAAGAATACAGATGGAACTACTCATAAGATATAGCTTGGAGAAAACAGCACTGATCTTTTTTAAAGAGACCCTGTTATCCAAATAATAGAAATATCTGATACACACTTTAAAAAAAACACAAAAGTTGCCCTACCCTTATGCGTTTCTGTTTAACCACTTAAGCCCCGGACCATTTGGTAGCTAAAGGACCAGAGGTGATTTCAGAATTTTGCACTGCGCTGCTTTAACTGTAAATTGTGCGGACATGCAATGTTGTACTCAAACAAAATTTGCGTCCTTTTCTTCCCACAAATAGAGCTGTCTTTTAATGGTATTTGATTGCCTCTGCAATTTTTATTTTTTGCGATATAAACGGAAAAAGACCGAAATTTTTTTAAAAAAATGATAATTTCTACTTTTTGTTATAAGAAAAATCTAATAAACTCAATTTTAGTCATACATTTAGGCCAAAATGTATTCAGCCACATGTCTTTAGTAAAAAAAAATGTCAATAAGCGTATATTTATTGGTTTGCGCAAAAGTTATAGCGTCTACAAACTAGGGTACATTTTCTGGAATTTACACAGCTTTTAATTTATGACTGCCTATCTCATTTCTTGAGGTGCTAAAATGGCAGGGCAGTACAAACCCCCCCCCCCCCAAATGACCCCATTTTGGAAAGTAGACATCCCAAGGAAATTGCTGAGAGGCATGTTGAGCCCATTGAATATATATATATTTTTGCCCCAAGTGATTGAATAATGACAAAAAAAAAATAATAATTACAAAAAGTTGTCACTAAATGATATATTGCTCACACATGCCATGGTTATATGTGGAATTTCACCCCAAAATACATTTTGCTGCTTCTCCTGAGTACGGGGATACCACATGTGTGGGACTTTTTAGGAGCCTAGCCGCGTACGGGGCCCCGAAAACCAATCACCGCCTTCAGGATTTCTAAGGGCACAAATTTTTGATTTCACTCCTCACTACCTATCACAGTTTCGAAGGCCATATAATGCCAAAATAGCACAAACCCCCCCCCCCCAAATGACCCCATTTTGGAAAGTAGACACCCCAAGCTATTTGCTGAGAGGCATGTTGAGTATTTTACAGCTCTAATTTGTTTTTGAAAATGAAGAAAGAAAATCTTTTTTTTTTTTTTCCAATTTTCAAAACTTTTTGACAAAAAGCAAGATCTGCAACATACTCACCATACCTCTCAGCAAATAGCTTGGGGTGTCTACTTTCCAAAATGGGGTCATTTGGGGGGGGGGGTTTGTGTCATCTAGACATTCCATGGCCTCCGAAACTGTGATAGGCAGTGAGAAGTGAAATCAAAAATTTACACCCTTAGAAAGCCTGAAGGCGGTGATTGGTTTTTGGGGTCCCGTACGGCTCCCAAAAAGTCTCACACATGTGGTATCCCCGTACTCAGGAGAAGCAACAGAATGTATTTTGGGGTGTAATTCCACATATGCCCATGACATGTTTGAGCAATATCTCATTTAGTGACAACTTTGTGCAAAAAAATAAATAAATAAAAATAAATTGTCTTTTTTCCGCAACTTGTGTCAACATATAAAATATTCCATGGACTCAACATGCCTCTCAGTATATAGCTTGGGGTGTCTACTTTCCAAAATTAGGTAATTTGGGGGGGTTTTGAACTGTTCTGGCATTTTTTACACAACATTAGGAAGCTTACATCCACTCTTCTAACCACTTGAAGACAAAGCCCTTTCTGACACTTTTTGTTTACATGAAAACATATTTTTTTTTGCAAGAAAATTATGTTGAACCCCCAAACATTATATATTTTTTTAAAGCAAAGGCCCTACAAATTAAAATGGTGGGTGTTGCATTTTTTTTCCCACACAGTATTTGCGCAGCGAATTTTCAAACGCATTTTTTAGGGAAAAAATACACTTTTTTTAATTTTAATGCACTAAAACACACTATATTGCCTAAATGTTTGATGAAATAAAAAAGATGATCTTAGGCCGAGTACATAGATACCAAACACGACATGCTTTAAAATTTCGCACAAACGCGCATTGGAGACAAACTACATACATTTTTAAAAGCCTTTAAAAGCCTTTACAGGTTACCACGTTAGATTTACAGAGGAGGTCTACTGCTAAAATGACTGCCCTCGATCTGACCTTTGCGGTGATACCTCACATGCATGGTGCAATTGCTGTTTACATATGACGCCAGACCCACGCTTGCGTTCGCCATTGCGCAAGAGCAGGGCAGGACAGGGGTGCTTTTTTTTTTTTTTTTATTATTAATTTTGCTTTTTTATTTTATTTTTAAACTGTTCCTTCCATATTTTTTTTTATCATTTTTATTATTATCTCAGGGAATGTAAATATCCCCTATGATAGCAATAGGTAGTGACAGGTACTCTTTTTTTTAAAAAAACTGGGGTCTATTAGACCCTAGATCTTTCCTCTGCCCTCAAAGCATCTGACCACACCAAGATCGGTGTGATAAAATGCTTTCCCAATTTTCCAATGGCACTTTTTATATCCGGGGGGGGGGACATTCCCTCCCACTGCTTGTAAAAGCAGTCCAGAGGCTAATTAGCCACTAGGATTGCTTTTACATGAAAGCCGGCCGCTGGCTGAAAAGAATGATACCAAGATGATACCTAAACCCGCAGGCATCAATCTGGTATAACCATTCAAAGTCCAGCAACATACCAGTACGTTGCTGGTCCTTGTTGTAATCTTTTTTTTCATGCAGCCTGTTGGCTGAACGAAAAAAAAAGATTGATCGGTGGGTATGCCCACCATTGGAATACTGCCCTTCATCCACCCACTTCTAATGATGGGCATACATGCACCATTTATATATGCCGAAGCATGGGGGCATCTTCTCGCAAAAATTATGCCGCGTACACATGGTCAGACTTTTCCACGGGCAAGCCTCCGTCGGAATTTCGACTGTATGTACGCGGCATTAGGAGCAAAATCTCTCCTCCGCCCCTGCTGCCCCAATGCTTCGGCATATATGCTTTTTTTTTTAACTGTGGTGGTGAAATCACCTCCTACAGCACTGGAGTCGCAGGGATCAGGCCTGTCTCTGCGAACGCTGCAGTTATGTGTGTTGTGTTTTGTAAGTGACAGCGATCGATCGATACTGCACTTGGGTGGCCTGGGCTGGACGGAGGGGCAAAACGCAGGTGCCAGCAGGTATCTGGGCTGATTCCGCTAACACTGCGTTTTTGGGAACCCTAAACTGCTGGGGACGCTAGTATAGATCTGATCAGATCAGATATTGATCTGTTCAGATACTATACCACTAAGGGAGGTTTATGCTTCACGCGTGGGTGTTGGCATTACTGGCACTAACCTGACGCTGCCTGGGGTGTGACGCAGGGTTAACTAGGGGCAATTAGGGGGTTAAAACCTTTATTAGATAATATATGGGGGTACCTGACGCTATAAAAACCTGCGGCGAACCTAAAAAAAATAACTGTCTATCTATCGGCACCAGCATAACTAATACAGCGTTTAGAAAAACGATCGCTTAGTGACACTGGCAAAAGGGGGTGAAAGGGTTACCTGGGGGGCGATCAAGGGGTTAAACCTTTATTAGGTAATATATGGGGGTACCCGACGCTATAAAAACCTGCGGCGAACCTAAAAAAAATAACTGGCTACCGATCGGCATCACCGACAATAAGACAGCGATCAGAAAAACGATCGCTTAGCGACAGCGGTGCTAGGGGGTGAAAGGGATATCTGGGGGGCGATCAAGGGGTTAAACCTTTATTAGGGGGGGTTAGGGGGCTACACTGGACCTAAAACTAAACTGTATTGACACTTTTACAGTCACAAATGTCACTGATTGCAGTGATCAGTAAATAAATGGTCACTGCAATCAGTGACACTGTGACTGGGGGCTGGGGGGTGATCTGGGGGGTGTCTGGGGGGGGGCCTGGGGGGGGCGATTTATGTGCCTATGTGTCCTGGTGTCAGTGTAGTGTTTTGTGCACTAACCTGGCATCTTCTCTTGTGCGGCGCTCGGTATATGTGAGCGCCACATGAGAGATGACATCACTTCCTCTGCCTGTGTAAACATTACACAGCAGAGGAAGCTCTCTCATTCGCCGGGAGCGATCGCGAGGGGGTGGCCGGAATCGAACGGCCGTCCCCTCATCTCGGATCGCTCCCAAACGGAAATCGGCCGCTCACTGTAGAGGAGGGGGGTCCGATCGGACCCCCCAACTATACAAAGGCAATCACGTAGATATATGTGACTTTGCCTGTCGGTGCCATTCTGCCGACGTATATCTACAGTGGGCGGTCGTTAAGTGGTTAAATGGCTTGTAAACCCTCAGATGAAGCAAATCCTCCTACATAAGTTGTACCTGTCTATCTGCAGTCTTCTCTTCTCTACAGCCGTTCAAAGTGCAGAATTTATAAAGCTTGTCCGAGATCTCAGAAAAAAGGCGGACAGTTGAAGTTACATTAGGCAGAGCTCAGTGAAGAAAGTTCTGAGAGCTGATTGGAGGGAAGTTGCCCTACCCTTATGCATTTCTGTTTAAAGGGCTTGTAAACCCCCAGGTGATACATAGAGATGAAACAAATCATCCTACTTAAGTTGTACCTGTTTATCTGCAAGCTTGTCCGAGATCTCAGAAAACAGGAGGCGGACAGCTGAAGTTACATTAGGCAGAGCTCAGTGAAGAAAGTTCTGAGAGCTGATTGAAGGGGAGGGAAACATACCCCTTCACACAGCACACAGGAACAAAGCTGAGGCTGTAAATCACAGGCTGTGTGCTGGAGCTCCCTCCACTGTCACTTTTTTCTTTTTTTTCTTTTTGCATAAACATTTTACTAAATGTTTTCGAAAGTTGTACAACAAACACAAAAGAAAAATGCCACAAACATTTCACAGTCATGTAAATGGAAAATGATAAATCAAATAAGGTAAGAGATTAAAAATATCCACCGTAAAGTAAAAATAGGGTATTTTATAAATAAGACCCCACAGTTATGCCCCATACACACGATCGTTTTTCATGCCGTTAAAAATGCCATTAAAAAAAATGGCCATTAAAAATGATCGTGTGTAGGCTCCAGAGCATTTTTAACGACGTGAAAAACGGGCATTAAAAATTTCGAACATGCTTTTTATTTTCACGCCGTTTTTCATGTCGTTTTTTTTAACGACGTGAAAAACGATAGTGTGTATGCTTTAACGACGTGAAAAAAAATGCGCATGCTCAGAATCAAGTATGAGACGGGAGCGCTCGTTCTGGTAAAACTAGCGTTCGTAATGGAGATAGCACATTCGTCACGCAGTCACGGACTGAAAAGCACGAGACTGAAAAGAGCGAATCGTCGCTCAACAAACTTTACTAACATGAAGGGTGGCGCCATTCGAACGGAACTTCCCCTTTATAGTGCCGTCGTACGTGTTGTACGTCACTGCGCTTTGCTTGATGGTTTTTTAAAATGATCGTGTGTACGCAAGACAGGCTTGAGAGGAAACATGAAAAAAAACGACGTGAAAAACGGCAAGAAAAAAAATGGCAAGAAAAACGATCGTGTGTATGGGGCATAAGAATAAACAAACGTATACAAAACGAATTAAACTTTGACCAGTATTGTTGGGAGCAATACCTGAGATTGTTATTACTAGGGTTGCACCCAGGGCCGGACTTTCCATAGGGCTTGACGGGGCTCAAGCCCATGGGCCCCGTCCAATAGGGGGCCCCGCCTGTTTCCCGATGTCCTTATCGTCTTTACACTAGGCGTCCGCGCTATAGCAGGCAGGCTACAGCGCGGACGCCAATTGCTGGGAGGACGTCCCTGGACGTCCTCCTGTTTATTTTATTTATTTCCCCGATGCGCCCCCCCCCCCCGGCGCGCATCGGGGAAGTTCTGTGTTGGCAGTGTGTCCCTTGGACACAGCCAATCACAGATCATGCAGAATGGCCAATCACAGCGGCCATTTAGCACTGATCTGAGTGTCCAATGAGAGATGATCTCATGAGATCACCTCTCATCGCCGGCTCTCCCCCTCACACAGAGACAGCCTGTGAGGAGGGAGAGCGACGTGCAGCTTGTGTGTGAGTAAAAAGTGCTGCTAACTGTGAGTGGAAAATAAAGTGCTGTTTGCCTGTCAGTGCCACGGTGGCACTGTGAACAGGTGGCACTGGGGACAGGTGGCACTGCCACCTGTCCCCAGTGCCATCTGTCCCCAGTGCCACCTGTCCCCAGTGCCACTTGTCCGCAGTGCCACCTGTCCACAGTGCCACCTGTCCACAGTGCCATCTGTCCCAATTGCCATCTGTCCCCAGTGCCACCTGTCCCCAGTGCCACGTATAAGTGCCATCTGTCATCAGTGCCACCTGTCATCATCAGTGTCACGTGTCATCATTGCCACCTATTAGTGTCATCTGTCAGTGCCACCTGTCCACAGTGCCACCTGTCCCCAGTGCCACCTGCCTGTCCCCATTGCCATCTGTCCCCAGTGCCACATATAAGTGCCATCTGTCATCAGTGCCACTGCCACGTATAAGTGCCATCTGTCATCATCAGTGCCACCTATTAGTGTCATCTGTCAGTGCCACCTGTCCCCAGTGCCATCTGTCCCCAGTGCCATCTGTCCACAGTGCCACCTGTCCACAGTGCCATGTATAAGTGCCATCTGTCACGTATAAGTGCCATCTGTCATCATCAGTGTCACCTATTAGTGTCATCTGTCAGTGCCACCTGTCCCCAGTGCCACCTGTCCCCATTGCCATCTGTCCCCAGTGCCATCTGTCCCCAGTGCCACGTATAAGTGCCATCTGTAATCAGTGCCACTGCCACGTATAAGTGCCATCTGTCATCATCAGTGTCATGTGTCATCAGTGCCACCTATTAGTGTCATCTGTCAGTGCCACCTGTCCCCAGTGCCACCTGTCCACAGTGCCACCTGTCCACAGTGCCATCTGTCCACAGTGCCACGTATAAGTGCCATCTGTCATCAGTGCCACTGCCACGTATAAGTGCCATCTGTCATCATCAGTGTCACGTGTCATCAGTGCCACCTATTAGTTTCATCTGTCAGTGCCACCTGTCCCCAGTGCCATCTGTCCCCATTGCCATCTGTCCCCATTGCCATCTGTCCCCAGTGCCACGTATAAGTGCCATCTGTCATCAATGCCACGTATTAGTGCCATCTGTCAGCAGTGCCACATATTAATGTCATCTGTCATCAGTGTCACATGTCATCAGTGCCGCATATTAGTGCCATCTGTCATCAGTGTCACGTGTCATCAGTGCCACGTATTAGTGCCATCTGTCTTCAGTGCCACATCAGTATCACGTGTCATCAGTGCCACGTATCAGTGCCATTTGTCATCAGTGCCCCGTCAGTGTCATGTGTCATTGTCCTGGTGCTCCAGGGCGTTCAAAAGTGTAATATGTAGTCAACAAGTTATATGTGTAATTTATGCTCCTAGAACACGTGATGGTGCTCCCTGCATGTTGGGCCGCTCTAAGTGGCCAGGCTGTGGAAAAGTCCCACACATGTGGGAGGAGTAGCAGAATGTGTTTTGGGGCGTCATTTGTGGTATACACATGCCATGTGAGAGAAATAACCTATTACAATGAAAATTTTGTGAAGAAAAAAATCTTAATTTTGAAGAATTGTGGGAAAAAATTACAACATCAAAAACCTCACCATGCATCTTACTAAATACCTTGGAATGTCTACTTTCCAAAAAAGGGGTCATTTGGGGGGTATTTGTACTTTTCTGGCTTGTTAGGGTCACAAGAAATGAGATCGGCCACCAGTACATCAGATGTGATCAATTTTGTATGATTTGCACCACAATTTGTAGACTCCCTAACTTTCACAAAGAACAAATAATATCCACTAATTTGGGTTATTTTTACCAAAGATATGTAGCAGTATAAATTGTGGCCAAAATTTATGAAGAAAAATTAGTAATTTGCTAAATTTTATCACAGAAACTGAGAAAAATTTGTTTTTTTTCAGAATTGTTCCTTGCGCCATCTCTCCTTTTCTCTTATCTTGCGGTTTGCTGATTGGTTATTGGCAGTTACGTAGTGCCTCGTTTACTGCCATTGAGAAAACCTGTCTGCATTAGACAGTGATGTAATGGCGGACAAACGGTATCAGAGTGGCACGCTTAAAAGGAAACTAATGAATGAAAGACAGCAACGCAAAAAAGGAAGTTCTCAGTAAAATGAAAAGGATTACTGGATTTTTTTACACCCATGACACCACAGCCTGATGTGCAAGCGGAGAATCCAGAGGACAACAACCCGAACCCGCTGGAAGAAACGGTTGGAGACGATTTGAATTCACGAGCAGGGCAGCCCATCAATGAATCATCATCTCTTCAGTCAGAAACAGCGACCGAACAATGTCCAACTACAGATTCTCTATCCACTGATCCTGCTTGCTGGGGTAAAATTGATGAAAGCGTGCGTGCTTATTGGGCGCGAAAAGGTCCGGAGTCCGTTCAAAATAAGGATGCTAATGTCAAGGCTTCTGAACGCCACTACAAACATCAGAAGAGACTGTTTTCTAAAACTCATTTCAAGCGCAAGCATTTGAATGGTGAGTACTTGCCCAGAGAATGGTTACTCTACTCACCATCCACCAGTTGTGTGTTTTGTTTTGCTTTCTGCCTTTTTGGTGATGGTAACGGTCAATCCCTTTTTGAGTCTGGATATAATGACTGGAAACATGCTACCAGATGCATTGCCGAGCACGAGAATAGTGAAAGTCATAGAAAGGCTATGTTTAATTACATCAACAGAGCAGCAGCTGACGGAGTTATAGATTCTCAGCTTAAAAAGCAGTTTGGGTCGCAATGCAATTATTGGAGTGAAGTTTTGCAAAGAGTGGTTGCAGTTGTAAAATTTCTGTCAGAGCGGGGATTGGCTTTCCGAGGCTCCAGTGAAATATTTGGTCGAGCTGACAATGGGAATTACATGGGAACCCTGAAACTGATCAGTGAATTCGACCCATTCTTGAAATCACACATACAGATATATGGCAATGCTGGGGTAGGAACCCCCTCATATCTTTCATCAAAAACATGCGATGAATTTATCGAGCTAATGAGCAATAGAGTACATTCTGAAATCATTGCTGAAGTGAAAGTGACAAAGTACTTTGCCATTTGCATTGATTCAACTCCCGACATGACGCACATTGATCAGCTTACATTTATCATAAGGTATGTTTCACCAGGGGCCTCCTAGAAGAGTGATTCTTAAAATTTCTCCCTATATCTAGCCACACAGGGAAGGCACTCTGTGATGCAGTGTTCACAGTTTTACAAGAGATGGACATAGATATCAGTAACTGCCGTGGACAGTGCTATGATAATGCTGAAAATATGTCAGGAGTGTACAACGGTCTGCAAGCTCACATCCAATGGCGTCCCTAGGGGGGGACCAGAGGGGGCCCTGGCCCCCCCAACATTATGCTGTGCCCCACCATGTGCCCCCCCCCCCCCCCAAAAAAAAATAAAAATTTTCTCGCTCGGGCTGCTGCTGGGGTAACATAGTCTCTCCTGAGAGGGAGAGCGTCCCCAGTCAGCTCCTGCGGGGGATTCCTCCCCCTCCCTCTGCTCGCTGACACTGCATAATGCGAGCGCTCACACAACCACAGCCGCCCGATCTGCTCCTTTCCCTGCATCCTCATTGGCACGGAGAAGAGCGAGTTGCAGGAAGGACTCCACGAGCACTGTGGGAGGGGGGGAGGGGGGCCCAAGCCTTCATCTCAGTTACTGAAAAAACAGACTGATTTCTCCCGTCCTTAGGACAGGAGAACCAGCCTGTAAATGGCGAGAATGGTGACTGCAAGCTGAGCCGAGTGTCAGTCTATGACACTCTTTCACAGCCCAGCGAGTCCAGCCACCCCCCCTCACTCTCCTCACATACGAGCAGGGAGGAATACAGCTCCTCCTCCTCCTTCCAGTCTCGCCCACACTATCCCGGCGTGCTGTATCTGAAGAGAGGGGATGTGTGGGCGGGAAATATGAAAATCAGCAGCATTCCTGGCTGTGTGTGAATGATGCCTGAGATTCTAGCCTGGAACGTGGGTAAGTGTGTGCACTGCAGACTGCAGTACACTGTAATCACTGAACTGCATTATCTCCATCCCTTCTCTCCCCCATCTATTTCCCTCCCCTCTCCTGTTCTTTCAAGACATTCACAATTTACTTTCACTTTCAGTTAGGCAGGGAATATACGGTGCAAATTTATTTCCTGCATCCACAGATTGCAGGAAAGAAACTTGCATAATTCCCCCATCAACACAGACAGTGCTGACAGGGGAATATCCTTCCTGCCCAGCAATTGTATTCTCCCGACAAACAGTGATTATCACTAGTGGCTATAGCAATCACTAGTGATAATCATAAGAGAATCTGCTCATTAATGGTTCGAATCTCAGCCAGTTCCTGCTGAACCAGCTGAGATTTAAACTGTCTATGGCTGGTCTTAGCTCTTAGGCCCCTTTCAGACTGACACGTTTTTCAGGCGGTTTAGTGCTAATAATAGCGCTGCTATACCGCCTGAAAAAATCGTGCCCTGCAGTCTTCAGTGTGAAAACCCAAAGGCTTTCACACTGAAGCGGTGCGCTAGCAGGACCCCTCCAAAAGTCCTGCTAGCCGCATCTTTACAGCGGTGAAGGAGCGGTAATACCGCCCGCAATGCGCCTCTAAATTCACCCCGCTAGCGGACGCATGCCGCGGTAAAAACAAAGGTATAGCGGCGCTAAAAATAGCGCCGCTATACCCACAGCACACCTCCCGCCCCAGTGTGAAAGGGGCTTTAGGCAGCCCATACATTGATCACCTTTTTTCATTCAACTATTAGGTTGAATGAAAAAAAAAGGAAATGATCCAATTCCCCCATCTACACATTATAGGTGGATGGGGGAATGTTCCCAGTGTGGACCAGTGCTGGAACAACCAGAGTTGCTGTCCTGTCCCGGCTATTCACAGCGCTGGTCTCTGTCTCCATGGTAGCGGCGGCAGCACATTGGAACCCAGTGCTGGTTACTTTATGGGGCTGATGTACAGGAGGGCCTGCACAATTTGTTGTTAAAGATGGGCTGGGCATGTTCAAAATTCCACATGCCAGAGCCTGCCAGGAAGCCCACACTGCACAGCGTTAATCACAGGCAATGAGACATTTCCCGGTCCGCAGCTCCACAGATCAGGAAATGTCTCACAGGCTGTGATTAGCACTGTGGAGTGTCGGCTTCCTGGAGGGGTCGGGCATGTGGGATTTCAAACACACCCGGGCCCATCTCTATTGGTTGTAGACAGTTGAGCTCCCTGCAGGTTGCTTAGCAGCAGTGGAGCCTTCTCTGACATGCTGATCGTGATGCAATCCAGATGATGCTCCTAGTCAAATCCTAGTGTTAAATATCAGTGATTTTATTGATCAAAGCCCACACTTTACAGGTATAGAGCCCACATGGCTGCTGAACATACGGTTGATTATATATATGTGGTTGTACTCTTGATGCATATAAATACTGTGTTTATTAGATCTGACTGGGAGCATCACTAGGATCACATCCCGATCAGCATGTCACTAGAGAAGGTTATACAGCATTACTGCTGCTAGGTGACCAGCTGGGGGCTCGGCTCTCTATAACCAATAGTGCCAGCCTTCCCCTACATGCACGCATAATGTCACCAGCACTAGGTCCTAATAGACTGCCGCCGCTGCCAAGGAGACAGATGCCAGACCAGCGCTGTCAATAGCAGGGACAGGACAGCTGGGGAACCCCACAGTGGCAGAACACCAGGGCCCGGTGGCAAGACAACCTTTGCAACCCTGATAGTTCTCCCACTGCTTTGGACCCTTATATTTTCTTGGTGTGCTGGTGACATATATCTCTTGTTTTCTGCCACCCTGGTGGGGCCCCAGTATAGTAGGATGGGAGCTCACTGCAGAACATGTGAAAGGGCCCATTGTGGGATCGTAGTAAAGGGTAGTATATATATATAATTGCATTTTATAGTTGGACCCCCCACTTTTGTCCCTGTCCCCCCATGTGCCCCCCTAAATATGAAAGCTGGAGACGCCACTGCTCACATCAAAGACATTAATCCACTAGTAGAGTGGGTGCCGTGCGCCGCGCACACTCTTAATCTGGCTGGAGTTAATAGTGTAAACTGCTGAACAGAGACCGCCGATTTTTTTAACTTCATTCAGACTTTGTTCAACTTCTTCTCGAAATCCACAGCTAGATGGAAGGTGGTAACTGCAGGTTTGCAGCCTAATGAAAACCACCGCATTGAGACACTAAAATCTCTCTCTGACACCAGGTGGGCTGCGCATGCACAGGCCACCAAGGCACTGTGCAGGAACTATGCCAATATTCAAGAGTCACTGATGAACATTGCAGAAGACAGCAAACAGAACCCGACAACACATAATGAAGCTTGGTCACTGCATAAAAAAATGAACAGGCTTGAGACTGCTTTTCTTTGCACTATGTGGAATTATGTTCTACAACGCTTTCATGGGACAAGTGTTGCACTTCAAGCTGTGGATCTGGACCTGTGCAATGCTGTTGATTTGGTGAGGTCACTGCGGGAATATATTGTTGGTTTGAGAGATGAATTTGATGTGTTTGAAGACCAAGCAAAAGCAATGTCTCCCACCGTTTCCGCAACATACAAACAAGACACACAAAGACAAAGAAAACACAAGACTCATGTGGATGAGTCTGCAACACCTGAGGTTCACTTATCAGGAAGAGAGCGGTTCTCATCTGGTGTGTTTCTAGTTGTGATGGATAGGCTGCTGGCTGAACTTGATCGCCGTTTTCAGTCCTATAATGACCTCAACAG
Source organism: Rana muscosa (assembly GCA_029206835.1). Taxonomy (NCBI): domain Eukaryota; kingdom Metazoa; phylum Chordata; class Amphibia; order Anura; family Ranidae; genus Rana; species Rana muscosa. The sequence continues at coordinate 128,768,554 of JARGYO010005626.1, read as the reverse complement.
CACTTTTGGTTTCCTGAACAACATATCTACCCTCTCTCTGCAGAACATCTTCGTAAAAAAGCAGCAGATCTACAGAAGAGATACCACACTGACCTGGAAAATGAATTTTGTGAAGAAATCATCCAGTTCAAAGAATTCATCTGCCATGATGAGCCATCATCTGCTAGGGAACTTCTTCTGTGCATTAAAAAAAGAAAACTACAGACCATCTTCCCAAACGTGGATGTCGCTCTCAGACTTTACCTGACATTACCAGTCACAAATGCAAGTGGGGAACGCAGTTTCTCCAAACTGAAACTAGTAAAAAATAGACTACAGCCCCGTACACGGTCGGACTTTTGCCCAACAAACTTTGTTTTGAGCAAGTTGGACCAACAATCCGACCGTGTGTACGCTCCATCGGACAAACTTTTTCGTTTGGTTTTGGATTTCATCGGACAAAAGTTGGGTCTGCAAACGGACAAACTTTTGCCCAACAAAAGTCAGATGGAGCAAAGTCCGACCGTGTGTACAGATAACCATCAGACTTTAGTCCGATGGACAAAACAACTAATGTTAAAATCAACCAACAATAGCAGAAGTTGACCAAAGGGTGGCAGAAAAGAGCAGAAAAAACCTGCGATGTTGTAAGAAGTTTTAAGAAAGTTTGCAGAAAAGTCAGAGCGTCTGTATGCTATGGGTGTTCCCAACCAACTCCGTTCGGACAAAAATCCATGGAAAAGTCCAATGGAAGTCCGACCGTGTGTACGAGGCTTAAGATCCACAATTGTACAGCAAAAATTAAATCATCTCACTCTGATGTCAATTGAGAGTGACCTTCTACGTAAACTGGATTTTACTGATTTGATCAAAGACTTTGCTGCAAAGAAATCCAGAAGATGCCACTTCTAAAAAGTAATGTAAAGTCATAACCTGATCACCTTTCTCTTTCTTTCTCACCCTTGCCTGTTGTTGTTTTAAATGATCAGCCTCTGGATTCTGTTGTTGATGTAATGCTTTCTTAAGATATGATAGTGTACTATTTTTATTTTATTGACTGTACATTTCTAATTTGTGTGCATAGTTAAGATTTTTCACTACAACGCTCACTTACGTACTACACACACACACAATTTATCTTGCACTTTGTTCAATGTGTTATTTTGCTATATTCTTGCAATTGATTTGTTATGATTGCAACCTTACAAGGTAGTTTGTTTTTCAATATGTTTTCCAGGTAAAGAAGTGTTTTATGTTCTCATTTGTTGTGCATTGCAATAAACACATGATCACTTTGAACGTTTTTAATCATTATTTATATATTGGAAAAAAGCTTTTCAAGCTTCAATCAGTGGTCATATAAATAGATTATTACATTTTTTTAGCATTTAACACTGTCTACGGTACCAGTCACCTTTTAAAAGTAGCTTGGCACTTCAAATAACGATTGGAGTTTATATTGTTACGGCACCAGATAGCGACAAATGAATATAGAAGGTAGGGCCCGAAAGTGACTCAAGCCCAGGGGCCCCCAGCACCCTAAGTCCTGCCCTGGTTGCACCAATACTAGTATCGGTATTGGTATCGGTGCTGATACAGAGTATTTGCACGATACCTGAAACGGATACTTTCAGGCTGTCAGTGGGTCTCCCCTGTTAACAGCTGAAGTATTAAAGAATTCTGTTAATTGGAGCTGTCAAAAAAAAAGCAGCCGGCAATGTTTATTAACGACATCAGCCGCTGAAACACTAAAATAAAAAGAAACCTTGTTTCTTTTTGTATCTTTCTGTTTTCTTCATCTGCGGATCAAAGGGATGAACAAATGTTCCTCTGTTTTTCCTCCATTAACCTTTAATTTACTCTAATCAGCCTTAATGAACTCCCTATTCTCTTCCCCTAATTATTATTTTCCTGCATTTTTTTGTTTTTTGTTTTTGTCCACGTCTACATCTTACAAACGATAAACAATTAAAACTTTTTTTTTATTTGCTTTGTTAGTGAATATTTTTACACATATATTAACATATATTTACACATTTCACATTGAAAAAACGCAAAATAATTTTTTTTTTTATTTATTTAATTTGTAAATAACGTTTCAATGTTTTGTACCATTGCTGACAGCTGAACTGAAAACAAAACAGTTGCGGTAAGTATCGGTAATTTGTATCGGCGAGTACTAAAGAAAATGTATCAGTACTTGTACTAGTTGTAAAAAAAATGGTATCGGTGCATCCCTAGTTGATACCAATGTATAAAATGTAAAGAACCTGACTAAAATGAGTAGGTACCTCACAATTCTGCTACTCGCCGGGGCCGAGCCATCAGAGGGGCATGGGGAGAAAAAAAGGAAAGAGAAGAAGAAGAAAGAGGGAAACATAGAATGATGGTAAAGAATGGAGAGGGGGTGGGGTCACCGCCAACTGCCTTCTCCATCCATCTTCGCCAAGTGTACGTAGGGATACAATGTCATGAACGACATACAATTGAGGTCATCACGATTCTCCATCGTGTTGGTGTGATCAGATATCAATTGATAGCCTGTTGTAATTCTTGATATGAACGTGAACCTCGATAGGTTATCCAAGGCGCCCAAGTATCGTAGACCTTTTTTCTCTTGGTGTCAGGAAAACTTGTCAGAAGGGATTCATGCTGATAGCAGGTTAATGAATCAGCAGACAGAAATGACACTCAGGCGGACCCAATCTGACCCTCCAGCCTCCTCTGTGGACATCCAACCCGATCCGATGGGGATCCATTCCCCATCCATCTGGCAGATCAGACCAGATGGCAGTCGGGTGTAAATGGATAGGTGGTCCATTTACATGCAACCACCCATAGAGGAGAGCAGGCTGTGTCTGTGTCTACTTTGCATAAGTGGATCAGCAGACAGATTCCCTGACTGAGCAGGCGGACTCCAACAGAGCTCATCCCGTGTGTAAGGGGTCTTAGTGCTCTGGATTAAGACACACTATGGAGGGAATGGGGCCAAGCCACAACCATCATGCAACCCACGTGTAGTGCAGTGTGGGTCAGTATTTTGGGGATAAAATCAGGCGGTGAGAAGGTGACATATCACCTCCTCACACCACCACAGATCACTTTTTAGATGGACAGTAGTATTAGCCACACGTGTGAACATGCTACTTAAAGCAGAACTTCGCTCCAATGCTGTGATGTCCTGAAGCTCCCTGCTAGCCGCTAACATCTTGGGCCGGTCTTTTTCCGTGTATCGATCTTTGGCTGTTTTCTTTGGCTGGGCCGAGAATATATCACATCCATGCATGCAAGCTTGTACACTCAGCTACGTGTGTACAGTTGGACAGGCAAGTGAGAAAAATTAATGCAGAAGAGACTGTATGTCTCTTCTACATTAAAATGTTGCCTGATCACCATTTTTTTCCCAAAGTTCCACTTTAACACATCATACCACAATGTACAATAGTGCATTACCATTTATTGTGGTGCGCTGCAACATAGTTGGGTTCCTTTATTCACTTCAGCTTCGAAAGATTTTACCCCCTTCATGACCAGGCTATTTTTTGCTATTTAGCATTACGCTACTTTAAAGCGGAGGTCCGCCGAAATATTTTTTTTAGAAGTCAGCAGCTATAAATACTGCAGCACTGACTTTTAAAATAAGGACACTTACCTGTCCAGGGTGCCCTCGATGTCGGCACCCGAAGTCGAGCTATCGCTCAGCTCTCGGGTGCTGCTGCTGCCATCTTCGGTAAGGGAATCAGGAAGTGAAGCCTTGCGGCTTCACTTCCTGGTTCCCTACTGCGCATGGGCGAGTCGTGCTGCACGATCCGAATGGTCCCTGCTGTCTTCTGGGACCTGTGTGTTTCCCAGAAGACAGCGGGGGGGAGTGCCGTAGATACCCACAGATAATGCGGCTATCTATGCCGGAAGTGGGAGCAAATACCTGTATTAAACAGGTATCTGCTCCCCCCTCCCCCCTGAAAGGTGCCAAATGTGACACAGAAGGGGGGGAGGGTTCCGAAAAGCAGAAGTTTCATTTTTGTGTTGAACTCCACTTTAACTGGTAGCTGCACTGCAACGGTGTACTCAAACAACATTTATATAATTTTTTTCACACAAATAGCGCTTTCTTTTGGTGGTATTTGATCACCACTGGGTATTTAATTTTTTGTGATATAAACCAACAATATTTTTTACTTTCTGCTATAAAACATACCCAATAACAAAAAAAAAACATACAAAAATCCTACAAATAGCGCCTACAAACTATGGTATATATAGTGGATTTTTTTTTTTTTTATACTACTGTAGCGCGCTCACCCCCTTCACCTGCCCTTTGGCTCCTCGCAGGTAGAGAGGGCACACCACGCCACAAGCCCGTACCATCCTGTATAAAGAGGTTGTTGGCGGGTCTCCACGACCAGAAGCCAGAATCCTCCAGAGAATGATTCTCACCTCTATAATTGACAGAGATAAGCCCTTGTTCCCCCCAGTGACTTGAATGTCCACACCAGCTGCAACTCCAATGTAGAGTTTATTTCTTGTAAATAACAGTCTCTGATAAGTAAAGGTTGGAGCAAGAAGATAGGACAGCATAAGGTGTGGGAAAGGTCCAGGCACAAATGTAATCACTTCACTGCTCGGCTTCTCAAGCAGACTCAGCCCAGATGGATAGTCTCCCCAGGTAGGGACTAGCAGCCAAATGGTCCCTCTGAACAGTTCTTCCCCCGGCCTCCTCGTCTAAGATACGGGTCCTCTCGCAAGGCGGCACCCTGGGATTCCTCGATCCTTGATGGGCCCAGGCCGAAGGTGCAGTCCCAGAGCTAAAGGTGCCTGGGAATGATTCACCGACCTCTGCCCCTGGGCCAAAGGTGCCCAGGGCAGACAGGAACACACTCCCTGGGGAAGGACCACGACAGACCGCGCAGAAACATACACAACCAACAATCTGACATCCTAACTCATGTACAGTAGAAGAGAAAAGATTCTGCCCGGAGGAAAAATCCTTTCCCTCTAACAAGTGAAACATTTTAAAACATAATGCAAGAGTTATGCAACACTGCCACCTAGTGGAAGTGCCACCGTCAAGACACTTGTGCCTGAAAAAAAACTTTCTCTTCTTTAAGACGAATCCTCTTCTTCTTGAACCTGACTGTGGCCCTGAACTATCTCTACCCCAAAGTCACTGTCTTTTTGGCGCTGTGAGAGGAGAAAAAAAAAAAAACAACAGCTCCTGCTCTTCCAGCAAAGTAGAATACCCCATCTGTAAGGGCAAAAGTTCTTGGGCTCTAGGAGAGTACACCCCGGAATAAGCAAAGGACAAAACATAAAGAGTCCAGTCTCTCAAAGATAGTACTGTGGATGAGGCAACACTAGTGGTTTCCAGTTCTTGTCAAAAGTGTCAATAAAGTACTCAACATTGTCTTTCTCCTTCCGGCAAATAACCATTTTATCTGCGTGGATATGCCTGCCAAGCATCCATGACTCCTTCCATTCCTTGTACCGCTTGGTGATTGCGACAGAACAGGCAAAACACCTACGGGCCTGGGATACCTTTAAATAAGTCCATAGAAAGTCCCCGTACCACCAAGTTTTTAGGCAAGTATGGGTATTCCCACCCATATTCGTTTGCCACTCTCTGGTTAAATAACCGCTGCATCCTGGACAATGGAGGCATGGTTGCACGATCTCCCATACCTGGCAAGACTATGGCATCTGGGTGTCGAGGCACTTTCACTGCCTCCGGACCAGACATAGGGGCCCGCAATGACACTCATCCCATCCCGGCAACAGGTACAGGTATCTCAAGTGGTGGAAGGGCAGACAACGGGACAGATTCCTCCTCAGGCTCCTGGGCCTCCTCCCGGGGTGTATAATTCCCAGTGACCATGGGTGGGTCCCTTTTTCTATGGGACGATGACAGGGGTATCTTATCCCAACCCTTCCGCTCGAACAGTTCATCTATGGCCACATCATCCCCTGGATCGGAGACTGACTTCAGGTCGGAGGTATCACACTCCTCCGCCGGCAGGTAACTTCTAGTGGATGAAGAATCACCGCCTCTCACAAGTTCAAGGGCTCTGGGGTCCCTGACCCAAGCATCCCCAACACTTTGGACCTTAGCCAAGATCCCTTTCCCCGGCTTACCTCGGCTTGTAGCTGATGCAAGATATCCAGAACTTTTTCCTGTGGAAACATCCGATCCGAGCAAGCGCTGGGGTGTAACTCCACCACGGCCGCAGGAAGCTTTAACATAGCCGACCTTCCTCTTGGGCGGTGGGAGCGAGGACTCAGTAACAACCGAGGCAGTATCCTCCGGTTTCTCCGTCTCCGGTTCCTCAATCACCGGAACATTCTCAATTGCGACTTCCTCCGAAGTCTCAACAGTGCGCGTAGGGGTGACTGTGGAAGCTCTGGTTCCTTCTTCTAAAGTGGTGGCGCCCGTAAGGCAGTTCAAACGGAAGGCCCAAGGTTTTTTAGTAGGCTGTTCTACCTCAAACAGGAATTATTTTGTCATGGAAACCCTGTCAGGAACAGACGCCCTGGACTTCCTGGTTCCCGCCCCCGCAGGTGACGCCCGAAGGGCTATTTAAACTCCTCACTTGCAGACAGTCCCTGCTGTCTGCTCTACAGCGTTTATCCCAAGTGACCTGATCTGCCTTGTTTACCTGTATCTGACCCAGCTTCCTGTGACCCTCCTGCTATCTGCCTGTACCTGACCATCGGCCTGTTTTCTGACTTCGGTATTGCCTGATCCTTTTGTGCCTCGCTGCCTGCCAGTTTACCCGACCCCGGCTTGTCTGACGATCCTGCCTGACCTTGGCTCTTGTTCACCTGCTGCTGCCTAGTGGTTCCAGTTTACCTGCTGTGCCTCCCGGTCCGGGTCATCTGCTGAGTTCCTGGTTCCTGTCTGCTCATCTGCTGGTTCCTGTCTGCTCATATGCTGGTTCCTGTTCACCTGCTGCTGCCTAGTGGTTCCAGTTTACCTGCTGTGCCTCCCGGTCCGGGTTATCTGCTGAGTTCCTGGTTCCTGTCTGCTCATCTGCTGGTTCCTGTCTGCTCATCTGCTGGTTCCTGTTCACCTGCTGCTGCCTAGTGGTTCCAGTTTACCTGCTGTGCCTCCCGGTCCGGGTCATCTGCTGAGTTCCTGGTTCCTGTCTGCTCATCTGCTGGTTCCTGTCTGCTCATCTGCTGGTTCCTGTCTGCTCATCTGCTGGTTCCTGTTCACCTGCTGCTGCCCAGTGGTTCCAGTCTACCTGCTGTGCCTCCCGGTCCGGGTCATCTTCTGAGTTCCTGGTTCCTGTCCACTCACCTGCTGTAGTTCCTGGTTCCTGTCCACTCACCTGCTGTAGTTCCTGGTTCCTGCCTCCTCACCTGCTGGTTCCTGATCACCTGCGGTAGCTCTTGATCCTGCCAGGCACTCGTACCCCTTCCACCTCCGTGCTTCCTGTTATACCACCAGGGGCCGCCGGTGGGAGCCGTAAGGGAGGCCTCCCTCTGCTAACCGGGCTCGTCACCGTCAGGTACGTGACAGTAGCAGACAGCCATGTCTGAGCCCGAGCAGGGAGCCTCACCTATGGAGGAACTATGCCGACACCTGGCGGGACTGACCGAGGCCGTTAAGAGCCTCCAGCAAGGCTACACTCACCTGGAAGGACAAGTGCGGGCCCTCACCAACCCCGATGGAGCTCAAGGGGGTCCACGTGCCTCCACTTCTTCCGCCGGGGCAGGAGCTGCGCCCACGGTGGTCATGCTTCCCCCTGAACCCAGGGTCCCTACACCCGAAAGATTCTCCGGGGACCGGAGCAAGTTCAGGGCTTTCCGGAACTCTTGTGAGTTGTACTTTGCCTTACAGCCCCGCACCTTTTCCTTAGAAGCTACCAAGGTGGGCTTTGTAATTTCGCTGCTTTCCGGAGACCCACAGAACTGGGCCCACCACCTGCTAGAACGCAAAGATGCGTCCTTGGACAGCCTTACACTTTTTTTTGACGCCATTGCCCAATTGTACGAGGACCCTCAGCTCTCGGTCACTGCAGAGAACGCCCTGCGGACCCTTCAGCAGGGACGCAGAGCAGCGGAAGATTATGTAGCTGAATTCAGGCGCTGGAGCGCAGACACCAGGTGGAATGACGCTGCCCTCCGTCACCAGTTTCGCATAGGCCTTTCTGACCCATTGAAGGACGAACTGGCTAGGGTAGGAATACCAGAAAATTTGAACCTACTGATCGATCTGACAATTCAGATCGACCGACGCCTGAGGGAACGGAGGGTTGAGAGGGCCACGGGCTTCACCCGGCCGACCTGGATGCTTCCCCGGGTCCCCAGTCATCCGCACCCAGCTTCTGCAGCACCCTTGACCCCCTCGTATGATGCTCCTGAACCCATGCAGCTTGGGGTCCTCCGCCCTTCCCTTACTCCGGAGGAACGCCAACGCCGACGCGCGCACAACCTGTGCCTGTACTGCGGGGAGCCCGGTCACTTCGTTAGGAACTGTCCCCTGAAGTTCCGTAAGTGCTTGTCAGTATTCCCTGCTGTGATCAACCCTCAGACTAAATCCCCCTCTCACTTCGCTCTTTCTATCTCCCTGCAGCTCCCAGGAAGGACCCTGCAAGTCGTCGCAATTATTGACTCTGGGGCTTGTAGTTGCTTCATGGACTCAACTTTTGCCCGTACTCAACTTATTCCTCTACTTCCCAAGACCCATGGACTACGGGTTCACCTGGCTGATGGGTCCCTTATCAAGTCGGGGCCCGTGGTCGAAGAGACGGCTCCCCTACCTGTCACTGTCTTCTCCTCTACCGGGGTGCACCGAGAATATCTACGGCTGGATATTATCTCCTCTCCACTGTTCCCCATAATTCTCGGTATGCCCTGGCTACAAGCCCATAATCCTACCATTAACTGGGTCACGGGGGTGATCACGTTTCCTTCCTCCTACTGCCAACGGTCCTGTGGCTCACACAAACCCCCTGGGCCTGCCACCTTAATGTGTACCGACACTGAGGCCGGAATACGTCAGGCCATCCCTGACGCTTACCTGGACTTTCTCGATGTGTTTAGTAAACAGGGGGCAGAGACACTACCACCCCACCGAGCCTACGACTGCCCCATTGATCTACTTCCCGGAGCAGCTATTCCTTTCGGTAGGATTTTCCCTTTAACGGAGGTGGAACAGGGGGCCCTGAAGGACTACATCGATGAGAACCTTTTAAAGGGGTTCATTCGCCCCTCTACGTCGCCAGCAGGCGCAGGCATTTTCTTTGTAGAAAAGAAGGACCATACCCTCAGGCCATGTGTGGACTACCGTGAACTAAATAAGGTCACCATTAAAAATCGTTATCCTCTTCCTCTGGTACCAGAGTTGTTCCAAAGATTGGGAGCTGCCGTTATTTTCACTAAGCTTGACCTCCGGGGAGCCTATAACCTGGTCCGAATCAAGGAGGGCGATGAGTGGAAAACCGCCTTCCGCTCCCGGTTCGGACATTTCGAATATTTAGTGATGCCCTTCGGGCTGTGCAATGCCCCTGCCACCTTCCAGTATTTCATTAATGATGTTCTTCGGGACTTTTTAGATCTCTTTGTGATTGCTTATTTAGATGACATACTAATCTTCTCTTCCTCCCTTGACTCTCATCGCAGGCATGTCAGAAGTGTGTTAGACCGGCTTCGGCAGCATAAACTATATGCGAAGGCTGAGAAATGCGAGTTTGAGCGGGAGAGCATAGCATTTCTGGGATTAATCATCTCTGGCGAAGGCATCAGGATGGACCCACAGAAGATCACCGCAATCTTGGACTGGCCAGCACCAGTGGATAAGAAGGGAATCCAACGGTTCGTTGGATTCGCCAACTTTTATCGTAAATTCATCCGGGGGTTCTCCGCCATCATTGCACCCATTACTCAGCTAACCAAGCAAGGTACCCGCTTCCACTGGTCCCCTGAGGCCCAAAAGGCCTTTGAGGATCTCAAAGGGCTCTTCACCTCTGCATCCATCTTAAAACACCCAGATTCCTCCCTACCATTTGTACTTGAGGTAGATGCTTCTGAGGTTGCAGTAGGGGCAATATTGTCACAGAGGCAAGGAACCAAGGCTTTGCTTCATCCGGTGGCTTTCTTTTCTCGCAAATTATCTGCGGCAGAAAAGAACTATGACGTGGGAGACCGGGAACTCTTGGCGATTAAGTCCGCCCTGGAAGAATGGAGGTACTTACTTGAAGGTGCTGCTCACCCGATCTTAGTATTCACCGACCATAAGAACTTAGAGTACCTGAAAACTGCAAAAAGACTAAAACCACGACAAGCCAGATGGGCCCTGTTTTTTTCCCGGTTCTCCTTCCATGTGACATACCGCCCCGGTGCCAAGAACACTAAACCTGACGCCTTGTCTCGAATGTTTCATGGATCCAAAGAACTCTCCTCACCCGATACAATCCTCGCTCCTGGGAATTTTCTCCTACTTCAGGAGGACCTACTCTCCCGGATCAGACAAGCCACCACTAGACAGGAACCCTCTCCTGAACTGGATCTGCAAACCAAGGATGGATTACTCTGGCACCAAGACAGGATATTCATACCAGAAGAACTAAAGATAACCGTGCTAGAGCTCTGCCACGATCATGCCCTTGCTGGGCACTTTGGCGTGGCTAAGACCACTGAGTTGGTACAACGTACCTTCTGGTGGCCTCGACTACGCGAGGATTGCAGGAGGTTCGTGGAGTCCTGTACTACATGTACCCGGAATAAAGGGTCCAGATCCAAAGCCTGGGGACTACTGAAGCCCTTACCCGTTCCAGAGAGACCGTGGAAAATGCTTTCTATCGACTTCATAGTTGAACTCCCCCCGGCTGAGAATCACACCACCATCTTTGTGATTGTGGACCGTCTGTCCAAGATGGCACATTTTGTTCCTATGAGAGGGACCCCCTCGGCCCCGGAAACTGCACAAATGTTCATTAAAGAAGTCGTTAGGCTCCACGGGGTACCTGCTAATATAGTCTCCGATCGGGGGGTACAATTTACCTCCCGGTTCTGGAGGTCCCTCTGCAAGACTCTGGGAATAGAGCTATCATTCTCTTCGGCTTACCACCCTCAAACCAACGGACAGACTGAGAGAACAAATCAGACCCTCGAGCAATATTTGCGTTGTTTCTCCTCCTTTGCTCAGAATGACTGGCTCTCCCTGCTTCCGCTAGCGGAGTTCTCCTACAATAACTCCATCCACTCCGCAACTAACCAGACCCCATTTTTTGCGAACTTCGGGTTTCACCCCACATTTCTGCCCAACTCTCTCCCTGAGTGCTCAGTGCCCGCAGTTCTGGAAAAAGTGAATTTCTTCTCCTCTAACAACCAGCTTCTACGCGAAGCCATGGCAAGAACTCAGGAGTATAACAAGACGGTCTACGACAGGAGGAGACGGGGTGAATTAGCGCTGGCACCGGGCGACCAAGTATGGCTTTCCACCATCAATCTAAGATTGGCTTGCCCGTCCAAGAAATTGGGCCCCAAGTTTCTAGGGCCTTTTCCTATCAAAAGGAAAATCAACGAGGTGGCCTACGAGCTGGAGCTCCCCGACTCCCTGAGGGTCCACCCTGTTTTTCATGTTTCTCTATTGAAACCGTCAGTCTCCAACCCATTCCCAGGTCGGACCCCGACTCGCCCTGATCCCGTCATCATAGACGGGGAACAGGAATTTGAGGTAGAAGCTAGTTTAGACGCACGAAGAAGAAATAGCCAGAGTCAATTTTTAATAAAATGGAAGGGTTACGGACCAGAGGAGAACTCCTGGGAACCCGAAGAGAACATTCACGCCAAAGACCTGATACAAGCCTTCAGGAGGTCTCACCCCGAGAAGTTTGCTCCTAGGGGCATCCGGAGGCTGCCCCTTGGGGGGGGGCAATGTCATGGAAACCCTGTCAGGAACAGTCGCCCTGGATTTCCTGGTTCCCACCCCCGCAGGTGACGCCCGAAGGGCTATTTAAACTCCTCACTTGCAGACAGTCCCTGCTGTCTGCTCTACAGCGTTTATCCCAAGTGACCTGATCTGCCTTGTTTACCTGTATCTGACCCGGCTTCCTGTGACCCTCCTGCTATCTGCCTGTACCTGACCATCGGCCTGTTTTCTGACTTCGGTATTGCCTGATCCTTTTGTGCCTCGCTGCCTGCCAGTTTACCCGACCCCGGCTTGTCTGACGATCCTGCCTGACCTTGGCTCTTGTTCACCTGCTGCTGCCTAGTGGTTCCAGTTTACCTGCTGTGCCTCCCGGTCCGGGTCATCTGCTGAGTTCCTGGTTCCTGTCTGCTCATCTGCTGGTTCCTGTCTGCTCATCTGCTGGTTCCTGTCTGCTCATATGCTGGTTCCTGTTCACCTGCTGCTGCCTAGTGGTTCCAGTTTACCTGCTGTGCCTCCCGGTCCGGGTTATCTGCTGAGTTCCTGGTTCCTGTCTGCTCATCTGCTGGTTCCTGTCTGCTCATCTGCTGGTTCCTGTCTGCTCATCTGCTGGTTCCTGTTCACCTGCTGCTGCCTAGTGGTTCCAGTTTACCTGCTGTGCCTCCCGGTCCGGGTCATCTGCTGAGTTCCTGGTTCCTGTCTGCTCATCTGCTGGTTCCTGTCTGCTCATCTCCTGGTTCCTGTCTGCTCATCTGCTGGTTCCTGTCTGCTCATCTGCTGGTTCCTGTCTGCTCATCTGCTGGTTCCTGTTCACCTGCTGCTGCCCAGTGGTTCCAGTCTACCTGCTGTGCCTCCCGGTCCGGGTCATCTTCTGAGTTCCTGGTTCCTGTCCACTCACCTGCTGTAGTTCCTGGTTCCTGTCCACTCACCTGCTGTAGTTCCTGGTTCCTGCCTCCTCACCTGCTGGTTCCTGATCACCTGCGGTAGCTCTTGATCCTGCCAGGCACTCGTACCCCTTCCACCTCCGTGCTTCCTGTTATACCACCAGGGGCCGCCGGTGGGAGCCGTAAGGGAGGCCTCCCTCTGCTAACCGGGCTCGTCACCGTCAGGTACGTGACATATTTACACTGCTCGCATCTTCCAAAAGGCCTAAGATGCACCACCAGTCCCTGGCATCCGGGACAAACCACTCCAAGGGCCTCCGCCTCTCTGCAGACATAGAGAGCGAAGCGACCCCAGGGCTTCAGTCGGATCCCCGTGTCGGTCACAGAAGCAGCAAACAAGGTCATATTCATGGTTGAAGTAGCCGGAATCCATGAGGCATTAGACACCATGTTACCCGCTTGCCAATTCATCACGCACTGTCCTCTTTGCACCAAAGTCACCACGTGCAACTTATCACATGGCGAGGCTCCTCCCATCCTCTGCAATGTTCGCAGGCTTTCTCACTTTAGGCACACCCACGAACTATGCAACCTGGGCTCTCCTCGTGGCGCAGTCACTTTTCCTTTCAAATATGGCCGACCTCCACAGAACTTCACAGGGGAACAAAATTCAAACTCTGGGGGGTTTCTTCTCCTTTCCGGTTGCAGAAATCCCGGACTCGAGACCCCACGTGTAGCGCACTCACCCCCTTCACCTGCCCTTTGGCTCCTCGCAGGTAGAGAGGGCACACCACAAGCCTGTACCCTCCTGTATAAAGAGGTTGAGCGGTGTTGTTGGCGGGTCTCCACGGGCAGAAACCATAATCCTCCAGAGAAGGATTCTCACCTCTATAATTGACAGAGATAAGTATTTGTTCCCCCCAGTGACTTGAATGTCCACACCAGCTGCAACTGCAACGTAGAGTTTATTTCTTGTAAATAACAGTCTCTGATAAGTAAAGGTTGAAGCAAGAAGATAGGACAGCATAAGGTGTGGGAAAGGTCCAGGCACAAATGTAATCACTTCACTGCTCGGCTTCTCAAGCAGACTCAGCCCAGATGGATAGTCTCCCCAGGTAGGGACTAGCAGCCAAATGGTACTCTAACTTAACCGCACAGTCTCTGCCACAGACTTGGTGAACTTGGTCTCTGCCACAGACCTGGTGAACTTGGTGTTTCAAAGCTTGACCTCTTTGTAAGGAGAAGACATCCCTCCAGAGAGTTACCGGGCCCCTTCCTTCACCGTGACTTCTCACCGGTCCCTCGGAACAGTTCCTCCCCCGGCCTCCTCATCTAAGATACGGGTCCCCTCGCAAGGAGGCACCCTGGGATTCCTCGATCCTTGATGGACCCCAGCCGAAGGTGCTGGGCCCAAGGACTTCGCTGCAGTCCCAGGGCTAAAGGTGCCTGGGACTGATTCACCGACCTCCGCCCCTGGGCCAAAGGTGCCCAGGGCGGACAGGAACACACTCCCTGTGGTAGGACCCCCAGCCACGACAGACTGCGCAGAACCCCGAACAGGCAGAGTCTGCCCCTTTTATATCCTCTCCCAGCATGTACAGCAGGCCTGCCACACCCACCGTATGGCTGCTGAGAGGTGACACACAAGGCACAGCACTGTATCAGCGGTTCAACCCTGGCCCCCCACGGCAGCGCCACCTGCAGGCCACAGGGAACTATACACGATACTTTCCCTGCGGATAAAAATGGTTGAAAGAATCCTGACAATTGGGGTGTTTGAGCATAACTACCACTCAAACACTTCCCCTAAATTTAGGACCCTCGCTACACTACTAATGGCAGTGATCAATGACTTATAATGGGGCTGCGATATTGCAGCGGGCAATCTGACAATTTGTATTGGTCCAGCAACGCACCAACACCTTTGCAGCCATTGAGAAATATGCTGGGTGCTTAGTGTGCTCCTGTACCTTTAAGAAGGGGTGGGCCCCCCTTCAGTCCACCTGCCCTCACCTATCCATCAGAATGCATGTGCCTCCACTGTGGGACCACAGATACCAGGGTGCCGTGGCGAGGCTCTGTGGCTTACGCATGCAATTGCAAATGCATGCGGACTAAACCCCTGTTTTTAACACATACTTTTAGACAGGTTTAATTGGTTGTCTGCCAGCTGGTGGGTAAGTAGGCTTGGGTTTTTTCCTTGGATTTATCCATGGCTTTGTTGATACCCTTTTCAGCCTTCCAATGCTGCTTACTGCAATAGCCAGCTATAGATTGTATTTTATGCTACTAATGGCAGCAATCAACAACTTATAATGGGGCTATGATATTGCAGCGGACAATCTGAAAATAACTGATTTTTATTGAAGCCCTGATAAAGTTCCTTCTGGCCCTGAAACGCATTGTTTTTTTGTTTTTTTTAATTAATTATTTTTTCATTTGGTCTGAATTTCATTGGTGTATGCTCTCTTCTTGTAACCATGAGGGGGTAGCCCTGTCTGTTGTGAGCAGCCTAACCTGAGCCAATGAGGTTTCTGAATGTTTTTGTCCTCTCACTACGTTGTATGATATTCCAGCAAAGTCCCAGTGCCTAGTTCATTCTTTGTTTTTTATTCAAGCTTTTTCAACAAAGGTAGCCTCCATGTTTCCCTTAATTCAGGTTTCCATTAATATATGGTATGAAGTTGTTACATTTGCCTGAAGTTCTTTAAGACTGAACACAATTGCCACTGTAATTAACATTTCTAAACCAAGAAAAATGAATTCAGATGAAATGTGCATGCTACAGACAAAATTCATTTCTTTCTTCATACTGGATGTTCAGAGCCATAACATATGGGAAAAGTGCATATAGGATCTGGACATTGTATCCCCTTAATCCGAAACAGCCATCTCTTACATAAAGTCAGCGTTGTCCAATGTTCTCAGCCCCATAAGAAATCTATTATGACTTGAAATAAATTACAAGACATCAACAGATAGTTTGACTTGCCAATCAAAAAGCCTTTTCCATCATTTTTACACTATAAAGATATTTGCACAATATGTTTATAGGGCTGGGTGTATCATTCGCACGACCTCTTATTGTTTGTAGCTGACCCCAGGAATAAATTAAAAGAATTTCTGCTAGATAAGAAGATTAGTGTTCTGGTTTTATGGCGATAAACTGAAAATCGTATACTTCCCAAAAATGACTGAAATACAGTGCATCTGGAAAGTATTCACAGCACTTCACTTTTTCCACATTTTGTTATGTTACATACAGTCTTATTCCAAAATTGATTAAATTCCTTTCCTTAAAATCCTACAAACAATACCCCATAAGGACAACGTGAAAGAAGTTTGTTTGAAATCTTTGCAAATTTATTAAAAATAAAAAATGAAAAAAAATCACATACGTATCCACAGCCTTTGCTCAATAATTTGTTGAAGCACCTTTGGCACCAATTACAGCCTCAAGTCTTGTTCAGTATGATGCTACAAGCTTGGGACACCTATTTTTGCGCAGTTTCTCCCATTCTTCTTTGCAGGACCTCTCATGGGGAGCATCTGTGCACAGCCATTTACAGATCTCTCCAGAGATGTTCAAGTCTGGGCTCTGGCTAGGCCACTCAAGGACATTCACAGAGTTGTCCCATAGCCACTCCTTTGTTATCTTGACTGTGTGCTTAGGGTAGTTGTCCTAATGGAAGATGAACTTTCACCCCAGTCTGAGGTCCAGCGCGCTCTGGAGCAGGTTTTCATCAAGGATGTCTCTGTGCATTGTTGTATTTATCTTTCCCTTGATCCTGAATAGTGTCCCAGTTCCTGCCGCTGAAAAATATCCCCACAGCATGATGGTTTGGAACCACAATGACTCTAGAAAGAGTCCTTGTGGTTCTAAATTTCTTCCATTTACGGATGATGGAGGCCACTGTGCGTATTGGGAGTGGGACCTTCAATGCTGCAGAAATTTTTCCGTACCCTTCCCCAGATCTGTGCCTTGATACAATCCTGTCTCGGAGGCCTACAGACAATTCCTTGGACTTCATGGCTTGGTTTGTGCTCTGACATGCACTGTTAACTGCCCTGAAGAAACGCACGATCACGTGTGCGAAATGCATTGACGTAGGTTGCCCCAGACAAGCCCCACGCTCTGTCAATGCGTCCCAGCTAATGTGCGTGGTTTTCCCGCACCACCATCTTCCCTTGGTCTGCTCGGATAAGCCTGCATAGTACTGATCTATGAGCCACCGTAGTGAACCTCCCGGTCAGCCAATTCGGAAACCTCCAAACATAGCCGAAACATACTGGATCACGATTGTACTGTATTGCAGGGTTCGACAAACCCCGGGCGCCAGGGTGCATTTGTGACTAGAATTAGTGACCTGGCGCCTGGGGCGCCACAGCTGGGGTATCCTGTGTCTCCGTGCACCCCTCCGCCGCACGATCACGTCGGGCCGCGCCGGCCGGCAATTGAGGCCGCGGCTTTGCGGCCTTCTGCAGGCCTATGCTTCCTTCTGTAATCTGGCTGTTGGTATGACAAGAAGACAACCAGCAATGCTAATGGGGCTTCCTGCCTGTTTTTACTGCCCGCCCACCTCCTTCCCAAAGTGGAGAAGAGAAGGAAGGGATTGCGGCCGTCATCTGGCGCCTTTTGCCTAATGGTGAGTGTGGGGTGGCTGGTTTAACTAGCTTCATATAGCCTTTTTTTTTAATAGCTTTTATTATTATTTTATTTTTTTAAGTAAAAACTGTTTATTTTTTTCTTAATTAAAATGAATTAATTATTTGTCATCTCCCTGCTTGGCCCCTTTCACAGGGGCTGTCTGATCAGGTTCGCCTGTCAGTTTTTCAGGTGGACCTGATCGGCCCCTTAGGCCCTTTTCACACGGTCGGACCCTTCAGGTCCACCTGTTAGTTTTTTCGGCGGACCTGAACGGCCGCTCCATGCTTCTCTATGGAGCGTCGGATGTCAGCGGTGACATGTCCGCTGACATCCGATCCGTTCCGCTAAAATCAGACGGATGGTGATACATCGCCATCCGTCCATGGCGCTTCGGATCGGGTGAGATCTGATGAAAACGGACATGCTATACGTTTTCGTCCGATCTCTCCATAGGAGACAGCGGCGCTCGACAAGCCCCTCCCCGCTCAGTGAGCAGAGAGGGACCTGTCATCCGCCGGCTCAGTGGACCGCTGCAAGCGTATCCGTCCCCGCGTGGAAGGAGCCTAAGCGGGGATATGGCGGTCTTGTGAATTTTTCAATTTTCGGATTTTCAGATTTCCAAAATTTCGAATCGTTTTTTTCGTTTTCCTTTTATTTGTTTTTTTCGGAAATTCGGGAAATTCGAAAAATTCTTTTTTTTTCGTTTTAGTTTCTTTTCGTTTTTTTGCTTTTTTTGGAATTTCGGAATTCCGAAATTCGGAATTCCGAATTTCCAAAAAAACGAAAACGAAAAAAACGATTCGAAATTTCGGAAATCTGAAAATTCGGAAATTGAAAAATTCGGAAACCCGAATATTCGTAAATTGAAAAATTCGGAAATTCGGAAATCCGAAAATCCGAAAATTCTGAAATTGAAAAATTCGGAAATTCGGAAATTTCGGAATTAACTAATTTCTCTAAATTCGTGAAAAAGGAATTAGAAACTAAACCAATTGCACATGTCTAGTTAACACTTGTGTGATGCGGGGACCCTGCAAATCCACTGCGAGTTTCCGTATCGCACCCGACTTGCACGGCAGTTCACACTGCCATATGCAAACTGCTAGGAATGACAATGCATTGTTAATGACAACCCCATTTCAGCTCGCATATCGCACTGCGAACTGAGATTTCAGACTTAGATCGAATCTCATGGGTGTTGACCCCCATGCGATCGGATTCTGGTGCGGAACAAAAAAAGGGTACTGTGCGAGTTTGGTCCGAATGCGATGCAATATCAGCCATACTATCTGTATGGCTGAAATCACATCACATAGACATTGCATGTGATTTGCACTGCAGTGAGGTGCAAACTGCATGCGATATCGCAGAGTGCACAAGTGTGAACCGGCACTCAGGATGATGAGTGGAAACAGGATGCATCTGAGTTCAATTTTGAGTGTCATGGCAAAGGCTGTAAATACTTATATAGATGGGATTTTTTCGTTTTTTATTTTATTTTTTAACAGATTTGCAAAGATTTCAAACAAAATTCATTCATGTTGTCATTAAGGGGTAATGTTTGTACAATTTTGATGAAAATAATGAATTTAATCAATTTTGGAATAAGCCTGTAACATAACAAAATGTGTAAAAAAGTGAAGCGCTGTGATTACTTTCCGGATGCACTGTATTTTATCATTTAGTGTTAATAAAATGTACCTTCTTATTCTAATTTGGAGACAGAAATGAAAGGTTCTTTGTTGCAATTAGGCAACAGATTTAGATTTGGAATTGGAATTTCCAGTAATTGTCATTCTCATGCACTCAACATTGGTTCACTTGGTCTTCTAGAAACTTGGAAAGAGCTTGAAGAAGGGGTTTACCACTTGCTGACCAGACCTTTTTCTGATCTGTTGTTTACAAGTTTAAGTCAGTACTTTTTACTAGCAAATTACTTAGAACCCCCAAACATTATATTTTTTTAACAGAGACCCTAAAGAATAAAATGGTGGTCGTTGCAATTTTTTATGTCACACGATTTTTGCACAGCAGTTTTTCAAACGCAATTTTTTGGGGTGAAAATACACTTTAACTGCTTCAGCCCCAGAAGATTTTCCCCCCTTTCTGACCAGAGCACTTTTTACAATTTGGCACTGCGTCGCTTTAACTGACAATTGCGCGGTCATGCGATGCTGTATCCAAACAAAATTTACGTCCTTTTTTTCCCACAAATAGAGCTTTCTTTTGGGGTATTTGATCACCTCTGCGGTTTTTATTTCTTGAGCTATAAACAAAAGAACAGCGTCAATTTTGAAAAAAAAAACACATCTTTTACTTTTTGCTATAATAAATATAACTTTTCCTAAGTTTAGGCCGATATGTATTCTTCCACATATTTTTGGTAAAAAAAAAAAAAAAAAAAAAATCGCAATAAGTGTATATTGATTGGTTTGAGCAAAAGTAATCTTGTCTACAAAATAGGGGATAGAATTATGGCATTTTTATTATTATTATTTTTTTACTAGTAATGGCGGCAAACTGCGATTTTTATCAGGACTGCAACATTATGGCGTACAGATCAAACACTTTTGACACATTTTTGGGACCATTGACAATTTTACAGCGATTAGTGCTATAAAAATGCACTGATTACTGTAAAAATGTCACTGGCAGGGAAGGGGTTAACACTAGGGGGTGATCAAGGAGTTAACTGTGTTCCCTCTCTGTGTTCTAACTGTAGGGGGGATGGGACTTGCTAGGGGAAGAGTGAGATCGGTGTTCATACTTTGTACTTTGTTCATACTCGTGGCCACAGCGACGTAACATAACGTCGCTTCGCCCAGCCGAGCCATGCTGCCGCAGTAAAACTGCGGCGACTGGTCGGCAAGTGGTTAATGAATAAAAATAAAAAAAACATAATATATACCCCATTTTTTTGTATAACATGAAAGATGATGTTACACCAAGTAAATAGATACCTAATGTGACGGAACCATCCAGCACCCAGCTTTTGTGCCTCCGTCAAGATATATTGCTTCCTCTAGTCTGGACCTAGGAACCACCCAAGACTAGGCGACACTAACTTAGATGCAAACTGGAACTCACTTTATTAAAACTCAGACACATACTTTATGCCCTCCAGGAGGACATTCCCCTCTTGGGGATATTAGCATGACAATGCCAAATGCCAACATAAACAATGATCTAATTAAACCGTAAGCTAATCAACATAAACACATAACATCCCACATCAGTTCGCTAACAAGGTAAAGTGATCACAATATTAATCTCAACTCCAAGAGATGAGCAGACAGACAGAAACAATAGGTGACCCAATTAACAATGGGAATGCACGCCTAGGAGGCACACATTAGGAGAGATATACATAAAAATAAACATAACACCTTAATAGACTATAGCAGGAAACCCCAGCCCACATCAGACTGTCCCAGGGCTGTCCAAATCTTATTAAACAGCTTTCTTGTTATATCCTCTGAGCTGTGAGAGACACAAGACTCTGGTCTGGAACAATGGATGTTTATTTTAGTACAGGCTGTACACTGCAACATGCATCTCAGGACAGGTACATCTTATTATGTCTCTTACTTGTGCTCTAAGATGGCTGCTATGCCCCTTGAAAAACAAAAATCTCCTGCGCTCTTGGTGTAATGTCAAAACACGGGTAGTGTGGTTCCGTCTAAAGGCAAAGTCTAAAGTCTTGCAGCCCTCCTCAGAACAATGGGTGTTCATATGGCTAGAAAAAAGAAAAGAGAAAGGAGGGCGCACCAACCTCGTGCATTACCACTTAAAAGTTTTATTAAAATATGAGTAAAAAGCAATGATCCTACTCACAAACAGAGCTTAGGTACAAGCTTATCGGACAATTGAGCTGGAAGTTCTTGGCACCCACCGACTGAACTTGATGACAGAGAAGGTCAGACAGCACCTCAAACATCTAGATAGCTGACGCGTTTCGGGGGCGCACCCCTTTCCTCAGAGCTAAGATGGTCCATGATAGCTCTCACCTACAAAGCCCTCCATTTTATATGTGTGTGCACATGTACAGAGGCCTCAGCTCAGGTGACCAGCAATTAGCAAGCCCCACCTCCTGCTCCTAGCTAACCCCGCCCATATGGGTGGGGCTACTACTAGTCCCCCCCACAAACATAGGAGGCAGCCCAAAGGCTGATCAAGAGTAGGCTAGGGGGGGGGTGAGGAATAGAAGGAAAGAGTAGGTACCTTAGCTCTACCCTCTAGAAGTGCTGACTGTTAGTACAACATTAGTCCTCTAAAGGTGTCAACCACCAATACAGCAGTGTATGTCCTTCATAGGCTATTTAAAATATGATCTCCCCATATACAAGAGGTGTGTAAAAGGAGGGGTAATGGCATGGACAGATATGGTATATAGCATGGGAATCAAGAGATCTTACCCCAAAAGCAGAAGCAGCTCATCATGGTGTGACTTGAGTGGTAGCCTTACTTATCACAGCAAGCATTCCCGCAAATCTGTTGGGACGCACTCTGTCTAACCACCAGGAAGTGTGGGTGCCTCCTGCGTTCCAGCCCGCACTTCCAGTTGTGCAGAAACATTGGTTCCGCTTCTCCTATGTACAGCGCACATTACCAACTATACCAGGAAGTGCGGGTGTATTTGCGTTCCACCCTCCACTTCCGGTTCGTCTAGGAGCCTCCCACCGCTAATCTCTCAGTCTAAAGCCAATACAGTGGTATAGCCAGGCAAACGGCGCAGCTCCCTCTAGTGGCCAAAAGCAGAAATGACATGGACCTCTATGCTGGAGCTAAATACAAACTAAGAGTCACAAAGCAGAACTGGCTGAATGATCCTCAGGGCATGACCACACACACACAAGAGAATGGAGGCTGTAGGTGCACACAGTGAGTGGAACCCCCTAAGGGGGTATGGAACAAAAATTAAAAGATTAATTAATTAATTTAAAAAGCCACTAGATCCATACTAACCCAAATGTAGGGGATAAAAATAGGAATAAACCTCTGGTGGACTAAAATACATACACAATGGGGCAATACTACACTATAAGGTCCATACACATAAAAAATCATAAATTCATAAATAAATATATAAATGGACTAATACAATCTAATACATAATTTCATATGAAAGAATTAAAAATTAAATTGAACAATGATGATATTCAAAGGGGCCAGCAGCATTATTCCTATGGGAAAGGATGATATATAAATAGATAAAAATTTATTAAAACTAATTATACATACACATATATACATATATATATATACATATACATGGACATACGAATATATACATACATACACATACATACATACATGTATACACACAATGCATGTATGCGCACACATGCAAACAGTTGTTATCAAACACCTGCATATACATATATTACAATATCCACCAACCCACTGTGTGACAGACCCACGGAGTATTTTCCTGCTTGGACTCGTGTCCAACCCAGCAGGGACATATGCCCTAGATTATTTCCCAAAGGCACACATCCCATAGGCCTTACAACTTTGTAAATTAATAGGTTAATCGATCAATGGATCAAGGCCCGAAAAACTCATGAGTCTATAAAGAGCCCACTTCTCACCTATATCCAGAACATAATACAGTCAAGTGGATTATATATTGTTAGAAAAGCATTTTCCCCTAACATGGTCCCCTATATATAGCCCTAAAAACCTAGTCAGCAGAAGCTACACTCATCTACAAAAACCAGTCGCATGGAGACGGCCAGATGGCAGCACCATCGGCTGCCCAACCAGACACCGCCTGTAGCGACACTTGGCGGATGTTTAGCCATGACGCAAAGGGACAAGATCATTTGCTTATGCCAAGTGTGATGATAATAATCCATCAGCAAGGGGAGGGGGCCAAGCCCCATCCCTAAACTGTCCACACTGGTCTGGCTGTGATCACACTATGTTATGCAGTTCTATTTCCTCGTTGAGGCCCTGCGGGGCCATAGTTTTTAGGGTAAAAATCCAGAAGGCCTCTCTTTTACACAAAATCTGATATTTCTTGCCACTATCCAGACTACTTGACATGGCTTCTATACCAAAGACCTTTAGACCATCTGTACTGCTATCGTGGAATTCCATAAAATGTCTAGGCACTGAACATTTATCCTTCTTTGTCAAGATGTTACTTCTATATTCATTCATTCTGGTCCTCATTGGTCGAGATGTACGACCAATATACAGGAGACCACACGGGCAGAGTAAACCATAGATGACGTAGGGGGTGCCACAATTAATAAATTGCTTAATCTTGTGACTTTTCCCATCTGCACCGGTCACATCTTTTTTTCTATGACACATATGCACACAGTTCCCGCAGTTGCCCCCTCCGCATCTGTAGCTACCTTTTTGGTCGAAGATAGTCGTCCAAGGGGTATTTAGCCCTTTGTTCTTGTTTTTCTTCACCCTACTCGGGGCAATGATGCTTGTTCTGTCTCAACTACAAAGCGATAAAGTTCATCTCCAGGTTGAAGTAGGCCTTACACAAGCTGGTTTGCTATTATCCCTTGCATCGATACAGGCAGTTTAACTCAATGAATAAACTCACAGTTAGGACGACAGACGATGAATCCTTTTCGAATGTTCCGTTTAATGATGGATATTCATAGGTAGAAAAACGTTGCAGTTGTAAGCCACATGTAAGATGTTTAGCATGGAAGATATACAGGAGTAATGACCAGAATCAGGAAGTGGAGGAGATATATAAAGAACTACGGTGAGAGAGAGAGTTCAGCTAGAAAGAAGGGGACAGATCTTAAAGACACAGAGCAAGAAAAATCACATAGTGTAACACAACACTCCCCATCTGAAATCTTTAGATTTCATAACCTTAAACTAAAATATATATTTTCAAAAAGTCCAATACTGACGAATGTCCTGGAACCTGTAATGAAAAACATGCAACAAGCAAATAATAAACGTAAGTTCAACAGGATGAAGAACATAAAGTCTCAGTATGATGTCTTCAAATAATTCCAAAATTCTGAGTAGAACCTGTAGATGGCAGCAATGTACTCCCCGCCGTGCCAACAGCATGGCTAGTCCTTGCACAAGTCACTCACCTGGCAAAAGGAGTACTAACTCTGTAATTGGTCGACTAAAGGTTCGTGTCGATCCTCCCTTGGTTACCTTGACTTCTACCTTCCGGACTTTGTTATCGTCGCTGGGCATAACTTTAGTAATAAGACCCATAGGCCACTCATTCCGACAAACTTCCTTGTCTTTTAGAAGGATGAGGTCTCCAACCTTAAGATTCGGCTTAGATGCTTGCCATTTGTTACGACCTTGAAGGTGGTGAAGATACTTTTTCTTCCAGCGATGCCAAAACACATTGGCTCGATGCTGCACCTGCTTCCATTGATGCCTGTAATGGTGTGACCGCAGCTTCTGTTTTGTACTTACAGAAGTGTGGAGTGAGGTGTTCACAGTTCTTATTTTCTTATCATCTTCAGGGTTTACTAGCCCATAGGTGGTGTCAATAGGGAGTAAGTAAGAGTCCTCACGCAGAAACCTTGGAGGTGACAGCCATAAGCTGTCCTGAAGAGCGGCAGGTGACACGGCTCTGGTCCCACAGTCAGCTGGGTTGAGTTCAGTGGGAACGTGATGCCATTGACTTGGTAGAGAGAATCTCTTGATACGTTCAACCCTGTTGCTGACGTACACATAAAATTGTTTTGTTTGGTTGTTTATGTAACCAAGTACTACCTTACTGTCTGTATAGAAGGTGAAATAATTAATTCTAGTGTCCATTTCACTTCGTATGACCTCGGCATATTCTACTGCTAGCACGGCTGCACAAAGTTCAAGTCTTGGTATGGTATGTGCAGGCTTGGGTGTGAGTTTTGCCTTGCCTAGGACAAAACTACAGTGTGATTCTCCGTTCAGTTCAGAGGTCTTCAAATAGGCTACTGCAGCAATAGCTTCAACTGATGCATCAGAGAAAATATGAATCTCTCTCCGGTTAGCAGTTGAAGTGGAACCTGGAACATAGCAACGGGGAATCTGAAGTTTTTCTAGTGACTTCAAAGAATATCTCCACCTTTCCCACTTGTGTTGATTCTCACTAGGCAAGGGAGTATCCCAGTCTATGTTCTCAGTAGACAACTGTCTTAGTAAAATCTTACCTTGAATGGTAACTGGAGCAAGGAAACCCAGTGGGTCATAGATGCTATTCACCACGACAGGACTCCTCTCTTAGTGAAGGGTTTGTCACAAGTTGACACTTGGAAGGTGAATTTGTCTTGCTTGATGTTCCACAACAAACCCAGACTTCGCTGTACAGGAGGCACATCTGTACCTAAGTCAAGGTTTTTTAGACTAGTGGCATAGTCCTCAGAGTGAAAGGCATTCATAAGTTCCTGGCTGTTGGATATAATCTTGTGCAGTCTAAGGTTTGCTACAGACAGCATCTCCTTTGTTCTGGTGAGAAGATCAATTGCTTCTTTAGCAGTTGGAAAGGACTTAAGTGCGTGGTCAACGTAGAAGTTTCTTTCAACAAATTGACAGGCATCAGATCCATATTCAACTTCTCCAGTCTGAGCTGTTTTCCTTAGCCCATAAGTTGCCACTGCTGGGGAAGGACTGTTACCGAAGACATGTACCTTCATGCGATAATCTATAACTTCCTTGTTGAGGTCATTGTCCTTGTGCCATAGAAACCTGAGGTAGTTTCTGTTGTCTTCTCTGACGATGAAGCAGTGAAACATCTGTTGAATGTCGGCCATTACTGCTACAGGCGCTTGTCTGAAACGAATCAAGACTCCTATTAGACTGTTGTTCAAGTTGGGTCCCGTAAGGAGCATGTTGTTAAGAGAAACACCTTTGTGCTGAGCACTGGAATCAAAGACAACTCTGATTTGGTCTGGTTTGCGTGGGTGATA
This sequence comes from Rana muscosa, assembly GCA_029206835.1. Taxonomy (NCBI): domain Eukaryota; kingdom Metazoa; phylum Chordata; class Amphibia; order Anura; family Ranidae; genus Rana; species Rana muscosa. Next base: position 128,742,274 of record JARGYO010005626.1, on the reverse strand, counting down.
CACGCCAAAGGATGGAAGGTACCAGCATTCTTCTCCCTCCTTTAGTGGGGGAGCAGGCTCTGCATGATCTCTGTCAAATACATTTTGCATAAAGTCCACAAAGTGCTTTTGCATCTCTGGTTTCCTGCTTAAGTTTCGCTTTAAGGAGGAGAATCTACTGATGGCCTGCTGTAAGTTGTTGGGCAATCTCTCTCTTGGGAGATGAAAGGGTAGGGGTGCTACCCAGTTATTGGAGTCATCTTGAAAGAACTCATTGTCCATTACCTTGATGAATTCTTTGTCTTCCATTGAAGGAGCCAGTATGTCATCTTCACTGGTTGCATTAAACACTGTAGAGCCGAAGTCGCCATCATGGCAGGAGAAAGGGCTTGTGTCACCTGAGATACCATGTTGCCATTCGTGGCTGGCTATCTTCTCTTTCACCCAGTAGTGATGTGGGCATGGCTCAAAGTAAGTGTTTCGGCCATTTGGCAGAACATTTGTCTTAAATGACGAAATGTTGGTAGGTCTTTTCATTTTGCCTATGCAGACATTGCCTATGATGACCCATCCTAGATCCGTGCGCTGGGCAAATGGGGCATCTGGGGGTCCACTGACTTGTCTGTGTACCTTGTGAACTCTTAGAATGTCTCTTCCTAACAGAAGAAGGATCTGAGCATCTTTGTCAAGCGGCGGTATCTCATTTGCTATTACCTTGAGGTGAGGGTGATGGAAAGCAGCAGCTGGAGTAGGGATTTCTTCCCTGTTAGCAGGTATCTGATTGCACTCAACAAGTGTAGGTAAGGGTAATTGCAAGTTACCTTTGAGAGAAGATACCATGAGTATATGAGCCCTTCTTCCAGAAACCTCTATAGTTCCACTACAGGTACCCAAGGTGTAAGGATGAGCTTTGCCTTTTATTTCAAATAGATTGAACAATTCCGATTTTGCAAGTGATCGATTGCTCTGATCGTCTAAGATAGCATATGCCTTTAGAGACTTTTCTGGTTGATCCTTGTGGTATATGTTCACCAAGCATATCTTAGCACAGGACTTACCACAGCGGTCTTCTCCACAAACTTCAGTGCAGGATGAAGAAATGATGGTAGAATTAGGCACTTGGTCTGTATCCTCCCCGCCATGCGTTAACCTGGGAGGAGTGTTGGCAGGTTGTGCAGAGCTGGGCTCAAGAGGATGGAGGGCTTGCACATGTTCTTCAGAGCCACACTCTATGCACTTGATGGACACATTACAGTCCCTTGCAAAATGTTCTGTAGAAGCACAGCACCTGAAACATACCCTAAATGTCTTTAAAAGCTCCTTGCGCTCTTCCAGAGGCTTTTTCCTAAAGCTGATACATTTATTGAGGGGGTGTGGCTTCTTGTGTATGGGACACTCTCTGTTAGGGTTTTCAATCTTCCTACTCTGTTTGTTTGTGGCCAGAACTGTGGTAGGAGTGGGAAGGATGTCAGTCTTTTTCACGGACACTGGGCCTCTATGGTTTCTGTAGTTGCCCTGAAGACTGGTACTCTTAGGAAAGGGTGAGAAGAGACTGTACTCACCATAGGAAAAACTTGGATCGTTCTTGGTCTCTGCAATTTCCCTGATGAATTCACAGAAGAAAGAGAATGGAGGGAAGGAAACCTTGTTCTCTCTTTTGTATGATGACCCTAGTGCAGTCCATTTCTCTTGCAAACCATACGGGAGCTTGGAGACAATTGGGTTTACCCCTCTTGGAGTGTCAAGGTAACTGAGTCCAGGTAGTTTTGGGTCTGTCTTGGCTAGCTGAAGCTCAAGGAGAAGGTCACTCAGTCTCTGGAACTCCTTGTTGTCCTTACCGGATATCTTTGGGAAAGTTTCCAGACGCATGAACAAAGCATTTTCTATAGCTTCTGGACTGCCATAACTTTGCTCTAGTCGCTCCCATGCAGCTGTGAGGCCTGCAGTAGGATTGTCCATGAAAACCGATCTTAATGGCTTAACACGTGCAGCAGATAGAGGACCAAGCCATTTGATCAGCAGATTCAATTCTTGATCAGCTGTGAAGCCAATATTGCTGATTGTAGTTCTGAAGGCACATTTCCAACTTCTGTAGTTCTCAGGTTGGTCATCAAAACTTGTAAGACCAGTCTTTGTGAGCTCTCTGCGAAGCATGTACCTCACAAACTCTTCTGTCTCAGTTGTCTCCGCCTTTATGTGTGATGCTGTTGGCTGTATGGTGCTGATTGCGTTATCTTTGACATTGTTGTTAAAGGACACAGGGAAATATGGTGCAGCAGATGCATCCAGATGATTTGCTTGCTTGAAGTCAGTTGTTCCAATGGTACATTGATTCAAGGCTGTACCGATGACTGGAGATTGATGACTTGCTTGAAGCTTGCGCTGATGCTCTGTGACGTATGAAGGCAGGCAAGGTAGGCAGGTAGGAAATGCAGTGGAGTGATTTTGAGTGCAGGAAGTTGCTGGAACCTCTTTAACTTGAAGCTGTGAAGGAGTCTCTATGTAGTCGGGAGCATTGGAGACAATGGAGTGTGCACTGCTGTGGCTTAGGACATAGTCTTTAGTGCGTTTGAGGGGGTCTTCCATATCTCCTATGTTTAGGTTAATGCTGTCTTTCTCACTTGCACCTTCGTCTGCACTGATAGCTTGCTGTAGGACCCTTAGCTTTGCCATAGCTGCGTCATGTTTACACTGTTCATTTAAGGTTTCCATTGTTGCTCTTTGACGGGCTGACTGAGCTTTCGACTCTGCTCTTTGACGTGCTGACAGCGCTTCCAACTCTGCTCTTTTTTCTGCATATGCCACCTGCACTTTGCTGGCTTCCACTTCAGCGCGGGCATTAATAAGTCGCTCACTGAGTGTTGAGTATCTTGAACTATGGGATCTTGACGAGTTTATAGAACGTCTGGTGGAAACAGATCTGTGAGATGCAGTGTCCTGTAACAGCTTTATTTTTGCTTCTGCCTTTAATCTGGTTTGCTGGATAAAACTGTCTCTTTCAATATTAAGAATGTTGACACGCTTTAACTGCCTCATCGCACTTTCTGTATTCATGTTTTGTAAGACATTAGTGAATTTGCTGCTGGTAAGCTGATAAAGCTCATATGAGGCAGAAAGTTGTTTAATGGCGCCCTCTAGTGTCAGTAGTTCACGTTCAACAGACACTGTATTGGCTTCAGCAAGGATTTTCTCCCAGACTAATTCCAAGCTATTTGACAATTCAGTCCTTGAAGCTTCATAATTCTCCATTACTTTCCAAGTGGGTTTAACTGAGCGTTTGGGTAACTCAGTTTCTTCAGGAACTTGTGGGGAGGTAGATGTGAGTTCACATGCAGAAGCTTGGTCACTCATGATAGCAGACTGACTGTGAAAGCAGGCAGGATCTGTGTGCTGAAATATGACACTGTGCAGATTGTCTCAGGCTATAAGGCTGCCATGTGCTGCTCTGTCCCTTCTGTCTTGCTATGAGGGCAGTAAATCTTGTCTGTTTCAGTACTGACATGCAGAAATCTTGTAATTAGGCTGTGAAACTCAGTTTTTCTACTGTTCTGTCTCAACTACAAAGCGATAAAGTTCATCTCCAGGTTGAAGTAGGCCTTACACAAGCTGGTTTGCTATTATCCCTTGCATCGATACAGGCAGTTTAACTCAATGAATAAACTCACAGTTAGGACGACAGACGATGAATCCTTTCGAATGTTCCGTTTAATGATGGATATTCATAGGTAGAAAAACGTTGCAGTTGTAAGCCACATGTAAGATGTTTAGCATGGAAGATATACAGGAGTAATGACCAGAATCAGGAAGTGGAGGAGATATATAAAGAACTACAGTGAGAGAGAGAGTTCAGCTAGAAAGATGGGGACAGATCTTAAAGACACAGAGCAAGAAAAATCACATAGTGTAACACAACAATGCTCCTCAAGTCTTTGGGTCTCCTAAAGACTAAGTTTGGATGGGGTGGGAGGCATGTCTTCAAAAAAGGGTCAGATTCCAAAATTCTCCAATTTTTCTTAAAGATTTTGTGTATAGTAGGTACTTTGTTATTATACCTGGTGCAGAACCTCACCTGTGATGGTTTGTCCTTGACGTGCTTTATAGTTTTATCACTTCCTGCACTTCCCTCTCTGTATAGCTTCAGGTATTTTTGAAAGGCCTCCTCTATGTGCACTTCTTCATACCCCTTCTCCTTAAACTTATGTCTTAGAATAAGGCTCTGTTCCTCATAGTCTTTCTTCAGGGTGCAAGTCCGCCTAAGTCTGCAAAACTGGCCAAAGGGGACATTCTTGATCCACCTTGGGTGATGATGACTGCGGGCATGCAAGTAGGAATTGCCCGCACTAGGTTTAAAGTGGGTTTTTGAATAAATTCTACCACTGTCATCTGCCCTCAGTTCTAGATCTAGAAATATCAGAGATTCTTTGTCCACTACATGCGTGAAGGTGATCCCGAAGGGGTTCCCCGCACAATGCGACAGGAACCCATCTAGTTCTTCATCGGTACCATTCCAGATGATGAGAACATCATCAATGTACCGTGAGTACAGGACTAGGTTCCTCCCAAAGGGGTTATTGGCCCAGATGTATTGAAGTTCCCAGTACCCCATAAATAAATTTGCATAACTGGGAGCGAACCTAGCCCCCATCGCTGTGTCCCTCACCTGCCTGTAGAGACAATCCAGAAATGAAAAATAATTATGAGTCAGGGTAAACTCTATGCAATCATAAATGAACTGTGCCTGCTGTGGGCTAAAGAGATGTGCCTCTGCCAGATAGTACTCGATGGCTCGGAGACCGAACTCGTGCTGAATAGATGTGTATAGGGACGCTACATCAAGCGATAGCCATCTATATCCCTTTTCCCATTTGTACACAGTTAGTATTTCCAATGCATGGCCTGAATCCTTAATATATGATGGCAGACTTGTCACAAGGCCTTGCAGGAAGTAGTCAATATAGCTCCCGAGGTTGCTGGTCAAGCTATCTATTCCTGCAATAATTGGTCTGCCTGCGGTCTTTCCATATCCTTATGTACCTTCGGGATATGGTAGAAGTGAGGGACCACTGGATGTTTGGAATATAGGAATTGGTATTCACTTTTGCTCAGGACCTTACTTAGTAGTGCCCTATCTAGCAAACAAGCAAGTATGGTACTGTCAATAGAAGAGAGACAGCTAAGGAGAGCATCATTGGCAAAAGGCTTCTTGAGCAGCATCGACAATTTTGAACAGCAACCAGACGGACAAGATGACTCCAGTACTACTGTTATTACACCTAATAGAGAGGAGAAGATGGTATCAGCTTTCTATAAGCTTAAACATCTTCTAGAGAATGAAATGACTCAGTGGTGGGATATTGTATTGCTACAAAAGTATTTAGAGGTCAATAGGATTCCAAGAGGCCTAAGGATAAATAAATTGTGTAATTTTCTTGATGAAGATATCAATCAGGAGTGGGTTCAAGAAATGCGGGCATTCAATAGAACTTGGCTAGAAATGATTATTAAACAAAGGGAAAGGAATTTGGTGAACATCAAGTCAGATATCACCAACATACAGGAGGAATTATCTGTCTATATAGACCTAGAAATCTTCTCTGTATGGGATAATAGAATAAATGAACAAACTATGGAGTTTGAAACAGACTTGATAGTTCGGAAGTCGATAAAATTTGAGAGAGATAGGCAGGACTACTCTAATGGATGTGAGTTCAATTGGAGAAAAGACAAAAATCCTCCACTCCCGGACGAGGAAAGAGAAGAGAGAATGGGAAGTGATGTAGGCCATACTAGTCAGTACCACCAACAGGGGGAGAAGGAGAGTAGGAATCGTTATGCGACTAACAGTTATCCCCAAAAAAGTAGTAAGAATCATGGGAACAGAAAGAAACACTGGTATAGAAATAAACCCAAGTATAAGAACAAAAACAGAATCAGGAGTACTAATGATCAGCTACATAATGAACTTTTTAGATCTAATGTACATGATGATTTCCCTCCTCCCCTGGTGCAGAGTAGTGCGCCAGTGGAGAGAAGTGCAAATGTTTTGCGTGATAAAGAGGAACAAAGAATAGATGACCACCAAATTCAGGACAGTGCCACTAATGAGATCCAAGCACTATGGAGGGAGGCTCCATTGCAAGAATTACCAACAGATTCTGGGAACACTAATAATATTAGAACAGAGAAATCAAGGGATGACAATTCTTTTTTTGGGGAAGGAGCTGTGGGAAGGACGAAACCCACAGCGCAGAAAAAACAAGCATCCAGACCCCACTCCCCCCCAAAAACCAGGAGATTAAGAAACCAACGAGAAGAGGACAACGGGGAGGGAGGAAACACAAAAAGAGCACAGAGGAGATAGAAAGCCATTCTACTATCAAAATTTTCAACCTCTCAAAATGTATATTCACAGAAAAAGAACTTGAATTGCTGAGAAGGGGCCTTAACTATGCCCCAGAAAGCCCCCCTAACCTCTTTGAATTGTTCATTGATTTAAATAAATTTGTGCGCAACCTTACGGTGAAGCGCCACTTTAGGCTTAAAGAAATTAATGGGACAGATAGTGAAGACCTAGAGACAACTACTTCAACTCTAGGGGAGAGGTCTTTAGATAAGGATATGTTGGAGATTCTGGAGGAGTTGTATGTAGAAGGAGGGCCAGAAGCTTTGGAAGAGATACCTGCCCTGGCATATGAAGAAGAAATGGTAAAAACGAACTTTAGACCAAAGTCAAGCTTCCATCCACATTGGAATAAAGGCAATTTTATACCGACCTTTTATGAAGTCGTGATGGGCGAATCTGTGGAAATAAAAGCCAGAAATTGAACAAGGGTCATGAGGTTGGGATTGAAGCTACCTTAAGTAGTCTGAAGAAGAACTTTGAAATTATTATAAGGAAAGCAGACAAAGGAGGTGGGCTGGGCATACAGGACAAAGACCAGTACCTTGAGGAAGCTTTCAGACTAATTGGGGATACAAATACCTATGAGAGGCTCTTATGGGATCCAACTGTAAGCTACAACGATGTTTCAAAAAAATTGCTAGATAGGGCACTACTAAGTAAGGTCCTGAGCAAAAGTGAATACCAATTCCTATATTCCAAACATCCAGTGGTCCCTCACTTCTACCATATCCCGAAGGTACATAAGGATATGGAAAGACCGCCAGGCAGACCCATTATTGCAGGAATAGATAGCTTGACCAGCAACCTCTGGAGCTATATTGACTACTTCCTGAAAGGCCTTGTGACAAGTCTGCCATCATATATTAAGGATTCAGGCCATGCATTGGAAATACTAACTGCGTACAAATGGGAAAAGGGATATAGATGGCTATCGCTTGACGTAGCGTCCCTATACACATCTATTCAGCACAAGTTCGGTCTCCGAGCCATCGAGTACTATCTGGCAGAGGCACATCTCTTTAGCCCACAGCAGGCACAGTTCATTTATGATTGCATAGAGTTTACCCTGACTCATAATTATTTTTCATTTCTGGATTGTCTCTACAGGCAGGTGAGGGGCACAGCGATGGGGGCTAGGTTCGCTCCCAGTTATGCAAATTTATTTATGGGGTACTGGGAACTCCAATACATCTGGGCCAATAACCCCTTTGGGAGGAACCTAGTCCTGTACTCACGGTACATTGATGATGTTCTCATCATCTGGAATGGTACAGATGAAGAACTAGATGGGTTCCTGTCGCATTGTGCGGGGAACCCCTTCGGGATCACCTTCACGCATGTAGTGGACAAAGAATCTCTGATATTTCTAGATCTAGAACTGAGGGCAGATGACAGTGGTAGAATTTATTCAAAAACCCACTTTAAACCTAGTGCGGGCAATTCCTACTTGCATGCCCGCAGTCATCATCACCCAAGGTGGATCAAGAATGTCCCCTTTGGCCAGTTTTGCAGACTTAGGCGGACTTGCACCCTGAAGAAAGACTATGAGGAACAGAGCCTTATTCTAAGACATAAGTTTAAGGAGAAGGGGTATGAAGAAGTGCACATAGAGGAGGCTTTTCAAAAATACCTGCAGCTATACAGAGAGGGTAGTGCAGGAAGTGATAAAACTATAAAGCACGTCAAGGACAAACCATCACAGGTGAGGTTCTGCACCAGGTATAATAACAAAGTACCTACTATACACAAAATCTTTAAGAAAAATTGGAGAATTTTGGAATCTGACCCTTTTTTTGAAGACATGCCTCCCACCCCATCCAAACTTAGTCTTTAGGAGACCCAAAGACTTGAGGAGCATCATTGCCCCGAGTAGGGTGAAGAAAAACAAGAACAAAGGGCTAAATACCCCTTGGACGACTATCTTCGACCAAAAAGGTAGCTACAGATGTGGAGGGGGCAACTGCGGGAACTGTGTGCATATGTGTCATAGAAAAAAAGATGTGACCGGTGCAGATGGGAAAAGTCACAAGATTAAGCAATTTATTAATTGTGGCACCCCCTACGTCATCTATGGTTTACTCTGCCCGTGTGGTCTCCTGTATATTGGTCGTACATCTCGACCAATGAGGACCAGAATGAATGAACATAGAAGTAACATCTTGACAAAGAAGGATAAATGTTCAGTGCCTAGACATTTTATGGAATTCCACGATAGCAGTACAGATGGTCTAAAGGTCTTTGGTATAGAAGCCATGTCAAGTAGTCTGGATAGTGGCAAGAAATATCAGATTTTGTGTAAAAGAGAGGCCTTCTGGATTTTTACCCTAAAAACTATGGCCCCGCAGGGCCTCAACGAGGAAATAGAACTGCATAACATAGTGTGATCACAGCCAGACCAGTGTGGACAGTTTAGGGATGGGGCTTGGCCCCCTCCCCTTGCTGATGGATTATTATCATCACACTTGGCATAAGCAAATGATCTTGTCCCTTTGCATCATGGCTAAACATCCCCCAAGTGTCGCTACAGGCGGTGTCTGGTTGGGCAGCCGATGGTGCTGCCATCTGGCCGTCTCCATGCGACTGGTTTTTGTAGCTGAGTGTAGCTTCTGCTGACTAGGTTTTTAGGGCTATATATAGGGGACCATGTTAGGGGAAAATGCTTTTCTAACAATATATAATCCACTTGACTGTATTATGTTCTGAATATAGGTGAGAAGTGGGCTCTTTATAGACTCATGAGTTTTTCAGGCCTTGATCCATTGATCGATTAACCTATTAATTTACAAAGTTGTAAGGCCTATGGGATGTGTGCCTTTGGGAAATAATCTAGGGCATATGTCCCTGCTGGGTTGGTCGCGAGTCCAAGCAGGAAAATACTCCGTGGGTCTGTCACACAGTGGGTTGGTGGATATTGTAATATATGTATATGCAGGTGTTTGATAACAACTGTTTGCATGTGTGTGCATACATGCATTGTGTGTATACATGTATGTATGTATGTGTATGTATGTATATATTCGTATGTCCATGTATATGTATATATATATATATATATATATGTTGTGACAGCAGGAAGGTAAAGTCACCTGGTTGCATCCAGGGGGGTAGATATATTTCGCCCAGATTCAGGCTTTACGCCGACTTATACAACTAGGTGGAGAGTTGTATAAGCCCAGCTAAGGCTAGTGGGCTCATGGATGACTCATACCTCTAGGGAGAGTGCTGGGCGTCGTGCAGACAGGGAGTTGATGAGACCAGCTGAAGCTTGTCAGCTCATTTAGGCCTCTATAAGAACTCCCAGCTTCATTAGATGTTAGCTCATGCCTGGAACCAGACCTGTGTGGACTGTCTAGGGAGAGTGAACCCCTGTGCGGTGAGACAAAGCCTGTGTGGCTATTTGCTTGGACATTTAAAACCAGGGACTTAGGGACTAGGACAGCCCTAGGCTGATCCCAGTTGTTAGTTAGGAAACCTGTATGTTTAGTCAGAGGTCAACTTGACCAGGAATTATTTTGTTTATGTTTCTTTTGCTTTGCTGTGTTTTGTCACTGTAAATAGAAAATAAACCGCACCTTTTTGATTTTGAAAACCACAACCTCCGTTTGCTGGGCCTGTTTTGTGTGGGGAGCCCATCCCGGGGGTCACACACACCCGCTGCCGAGCTAACCCCCTCACAGTTGGTGGAGAACCAGTGGCAGTTTTTTTTAAGCCAGCATGGAGGAGATACTGAAGCAGCTGGCTCTAGCAAATGCCAATCAACAGCAGACAAATGCAGGTTTGCAAAAGAGCCTTGCAGCTCATCAACAGAGCCTTGCAGCTCAACAACAGAACTTCGCAGCCCAGCAGCAAGCTCATCAACAGAGCCTTGCAGCCCAGCAGCAGACAAACGCAACTTTGCAACAGAGTCTGGAGGCTCAGCAACGAGCCCAGCAGCAATCTGAGGCCCGCTTCATAGACCTGTTGCAGAAGCAAGAGCAGAGACTACAACAACAGATGGAAGCAGTAATGCAGCAACGTCCGCAGACCAGTGAGGAAAGCCGTCCCACTAATACCGCGTCCTTTGGGGTGAGTCGTTTATTGACAAAAATGACTGGAGAGGATGATCCAGAGGTATTTTTGACCACATTTGAAAGGACCGCTGAAAGAGAAAAGTGGCCTGAGGAGCAGTGGGCTGGACTGGTGGCTCCTCTGTTAACTGGTGAATCGCAGAAAGCTTACTATGACCTAGAGCCTAACCAAGCAAAAGACTATGTGATGCTAAAAGCTGAAATATTGGCAAGGCTGGGTGTCACCCAGGCTGTCCGGGCTCAGCGTGTGCATAACTGGACTTTCCAGCTTGGAAAACCCCCCAGGTCTCAAATGTATGATCTCATTCACCTGAGCAGAAAGTGGCTACAGCCAGAGACTTTGTCCGCACCAAAGATTGTGGAACGTGTTGTAATGGATCGGTTTTTGAGAGCTCTTCCTACTGCCATCCAAAAGTGGGTAAGCCATGGAGACCCAGAGACGGCCGATGGTCTTGTGGATCGTGTGGAGAAATACTTGGCTACAGAGAACCTGACGGCCTCTTCCAGAGACACTCGGACTTTCCACCCTAAGACCAGACCATCCCCAGGGGCGGATAAGAGGATTCCAAGGGGTGAGGGTGGAGAGAGTGAGAGGGTGGGAGCTCTACCCCAAGTTTGGCGAGAACAGCCTGGGAAATCAGCGGCTCAAGAGGCGGCAAGAAGGATCGTTTGCTACCGCTGCCGGCAAGCGGGACATATTGCAGCCAATTGCCCGGTTGTGGAGGAACCCATGCAGTGTGACTTTCTGACGGGCAGACGTCAGTCGCTGTGTGCGACAGTCGCATGCACTGCCATTCGAGGAACTGAGAAACATTTATGCAAAATGTGTGTTAATGGTAGAAATGTTGTGGTATTGCTGGATTCAGGTAGCCTTGTGACCCTGATAAAGGCTGAGTTAGTTAAAACAGAGGTCTCTGGGAATAGCAAGGTAGCTGTTATTTGTGTGCATGGGGACACCCGAGAGTATCCAGTGACTACAGTGTGTTTCGAGACCCCCAAAGGTACCCTCTCTCATCCAGTGGGCTTAGTATCTCAGTTACCGCATGACGCCATTGTGGGAAGGGATTTTCCGAAGTTCTGGGAACTGTGGGATGATCCTGAGCCCCTCACTGGTGCCCCTGTGTACCAGGAATGTGATAGCCAAAACTCCCCTGAGAGTGGTGAGGACTCTCCGGAATTTCCCTTATCAGTATTGGCAGGGGAGACTCAAGAAACTGGAGAGGAGCCCACCTCCTCAGACGAAAACCTACCGTCTGTGGAGTTTTCTGATCTTGAGGTTCACAGGGAAAACTTTGCCACAGAACAGTTGAAAGACCCCGCCCTAATAAAGGCACGGGAAAACGTAGTGAAAATAGATGGCGAGTTAGTGAACCCAGATAATACCTGCACTTACCCATACTTCAGCGTAGAGAAGGACCTACTGTATCGGGTGGCAAAAAGGGCAGAAGAAACCGTTGAGCAGCTTGTGGTGCCCAAACCTTACAGGAAGTTGGTGTTGGAGTTGGCCCATGGGCACATTCTTGGAGGTCATCTGGGGACAGAGAAAACCCGAGAGAGGGTATTACAGAGATTCTATTGGCCGGGGGTGATGAAGGACGTAGAAAATTATTGTTCCTCCTGCCCTGTGTGTCAGAGGTCGGCCCCGATGCCACATTTTCGTAGCCCGCTGGTCCCTCTACCCATCATTGAGGTCCCGTTTGAGAGGATCGCCATGGATTTGGTAGGTCCTATAATCAAGTCCGCTAGGGGGCACCAGTACATATTAGTTATAATGGACTATGCCACCCGTTATCCAGAAGCGATCCCTCTCCGAAATACCTTGGCCAAAACCATAGCCAAAGAGCTATCTCTTGTGTTTAGCCGGGTGGGTATTTGTAAAGAACTGCTTACGGACCAAGGTACACCCTTTATGTCCCGGGTTATGAAGGAGCTGTGTAAATTATTCAAAGTGACGCAATTACGTACATCTGTGTATCACCCCCAAACCGATGGGCTGGTTGAAAGATTCAACAAAACCCTAAAACAAATGTTGAAGAAAGTGGTGGATAGAGATGGAAAGGATTGGGACTGTCTACTTCCTTATCTGATGTTTGCTATTAGGGAGGTGCCCCAATCCTCTACGGGATTCTCCCCCTTTGAGTTACTGTATGGGAGACACCCAAGAGGGCTGTTGGATATTGCCAAGGAAACTTGGGAAAGTGAGAGTTCTCCCCACAGGAGTGTGATTGAGCATGTCGCCCTGATGCAAGACCGAATTGCACAGGTAATGCCCATCGTGAAGGAACATTTGGCCCAAGCGCAGTTAGCACAGCAGAGAGTGTACAACCGTGGAGCCAAGACCCGTACCTTTTCCCCGGGGGATAGGATACTGGTACTTGTCCCTACGGTTGAAAGTAAATTCCTTGCCAAATGGCAAGGCCCCTACGAGATAATGGAAAAAGTGAGCGAAGTGAATTACAAGGTCAGACAACCAGGAAGGCGAAAGCCCGAACAGATCTATCACGTTAATCTGTTGAAAGCCTGGAGGGATAGAGAGTCCCTAGTCGCAGACACTTGGTCACCAGCTCAAACTGGTTGCGTGATTCCTGAGGTTGGAATAGCAGCCACCTTGTCACAACCCCAACAACAGGAGGTTAAGGAGTTTGTGCTTCGCAACAAGGAGGTATTCTCTGAGCTGCCGGGACAAACATCTGGGGTAGAGCATGACATCATTACCCCGCCCGGTGAAAGGGTGAAGTTAAAACCCTATCGGATCCCAGAGGCCCGACGGGAGGCAATACGGGAGGAAGTACAGAAAATGCTGAACTTAGGGGTGATAGAGGAGTCCCAAAGTGATTGGTCTAGTCCCATCGTGTTGGTGCCTAAACCGGATGGGAGCTGGCGATTTTGTAACGATTTTCGTCAGTTGAACAAAGTTACAAAATTTGACACCTACCCCATGCCACGTATAGATGAGTTGATCGACCGGCTGGGAACAGCCCGATACATGACGACTCTTGACCTCACAAAAGGGTATTGGCAAATCCCCCTGGCCAAGTCGGCCAAAGAGAAAACCGCATTTGTAACCCCAGACGGGGCGTTCCAATATAAAAGAATGCCGTTCGGGTTACAGAATGCGCCGGCCACATCTGCCAAAAGTGCAAGCAGTCCTGGACTCTGTTCGGGAAGCGGGGTTTACGGCTAACCCCAAGAAGTGTACCATTGGGCAGGAGGAGGCCAAATATCTTGGGTACACCATTGGGAGGGGAGTAATAAAACCCCAACTCAACAAAGTCGAGGCCATCCAGAGTTGGCCACGTCCCAACAGCAAGAAGCAGGTACGAGCCTTTCTGGGAATCGCTGGGTATTATCAGCGATTCATTCCCCACTTTGCTTCTAAGGCTGTGCCCCTAACCAACCTGACGAAGGGGAAAGGATCGGTCATGATTAAATGGACCCCCGAGGCTGAGGCAGCATTCCAATTCTTGAAACAAGCCTTATGTAGCCAGCCAGTGTTGTACTCACCCGACTTCTCTAAAGACTTTGTCGTACAAAGTGATGCGTCAGATGTGGGGTTAGGAGCAGTATTGTCCCAGGTCTGGAACGGGGAAGAGCACCCAGTCATTTACCTCAGCAGGAAGTTGAAGTCCCATGAGGTAAATTACGCCACCGTTGAAAAGGAGTGTTTAGCGGTGAAGTGGGCTCTAGATTCCCTTCGGTACTACCTGCTAGGTAGGCACTTTGACATGGTTACGGATCACGCTCCGTTAAAGTGGATGGCTCAAAACAAGGAAACAAATAGAAGAGTGAATAGGTGGTTCCTGGCCCTCCAGGAATTCAACTTCACAGTAAAGCATCGCCCTGGCGTTCAAATGGGGAATGTGGATGCTTTGTCTCGAGTACATGAATGCCTGATTGCTGGTGTTCCAACCCCGAGGTTAAAACAAGAGGGGGGGGTATGTGACAGCAGGAAGGTAAAGTCACCTGGTTGCATCCAGGGGGGTAGATATATTTCGCCCAGATTCAGGCTTTACGCCGACTTATACAACTAGGTGGAGAGTTGTATAAGCCCAGCTAAGGCTAGTGGGCTCATGGATGACTCATACCTCTAGGGAGAGTGCTGGGCGTCGTGCAGACAGGGAGTTGATGAGACCAGCTGAAGCTTGTCAGCTCATTTAGGCCTCTATAAGAACTCCCAGCTTCATTAGATGTTAGCTCATGCCTGGAACCAGACCTGTGTGGACTGTCTAGGGAGAGTGAACCCCTGTGCGGTGAGACAAAGCCTGTGTGGCTATTTGCTTGGACATTTAAAACCAGGGACTTAGGGACTAGGACAGCCCTAGGCTGATCCCAGTTGTTAGTTAGGAAACCTGTATGTTTAGTCAGAGGTCAACTTGACCAGGAATTATTTTGTTTATGTTTCTTTTGCTTTGCTGTGTTTTGTCACTGTAAATAGAAAATAAACCGCACCTTTTTGATTTTGAAAACCACAACCTCCGTTTGCTGGGCCTGTTTTGTGTGGGGAGCCCATCCCGGGGGTCACACACACCCGCTGCCGAGCTAACCCCCTCACAGTTGGTGGAGAACCAGTGGCAGTTTTTTTTAAGCCAGCATGGAGGAGATACTGAAGCAGCTGGCTCTAGCAAATGCCAATCAACAGCAGACAAATGCAGGTTTGCAAAAGAGCCTTGCAGCTCATCAACAGAGCCTTGCAGCTCAACAACAGAACTTCGCAGCCCAGCAGCAAGCTCATCAACAGAGCCTTGCAGCCCAGCAGCAGACAAACGCAACTTTGCAACAGAGTCTGGAGGCTCAGCAACGAGCCCAGCAGCAATCTGAGGCCCGCTTCATAGACCTGTTGCAGAAGCAAGAGCAGAGACTACAACAACAGATGGAAGCAGTAATGCAGCAACGTCCGCAGACCAGTGAGGAAAGCCGTCCCACTAATACCGCGTCCTTTGGGGTGAGTCGTTTATTGACAAAAATGACTGGAGAGGATGATCCAGAGGTATTTTTGACCACATTTGAAAGGACCGCTGAAAGAGAAAAGTGGCCTGAGGAGCAGTGGGCTGGACTGGTGGCTCCTCTGTTAACTGGTGAATCGCAGAAAGCTTACTATGACCTAGAGCCTAACCAAGCAAAAGACTATGTGATGCTAAAAGCTGAAATATTGGCAAGGCTGGGTGTCACCCAGGCTGTCCGGGCTCAGCGTGTGCATAACTGGACTTTCCAGCTTGGAAAACCCCCCAGGTCTCAAATGTATGATCTCATTCACCTGAGCAGAAAGTGGCTACAGCCAGAGACTTTGTCCGCACCAAAGATTGTGGAACGTGTTGTAATGGATCGGTTTTTGAGAGCTCTTCCTACTGCCATCCAAAAGTGGGTAAGCCATGGAGACCCAGAGACGGCCGATGGTCTTGTGGATCGTGTGGAGAAATACTTGGCTACAGAGAACCTGACGGCCTCTTCCAGAGACACTCGGACTTTCCACCCTAAGACCAGACCATCCCCAGGGGCGGATAAGAGGATTCCAAGGGGTGAGGGTGGAGAGAGTGAGAGGGTGGGAGCTCTACCCCAAGTTTGGCGAGAACAGCCTGGGAAATCAGCGGCTCAAGAGGCGGCAAGAAGGATCGTTTGCTACCGCTGCCGGCAAGCGGGACATATTGCAGCCAATTGCCCGGTTGTGGAGGAACCCATGCAGTGTGACTTTCTGACGGGCAGACGTCAGTCGCTGTGTGCGACAGTCGCATGCACTGCCATTCGAGGAACTGAGAAACATTTATGCAAAATGTGTGTTAATGGTAGAAATGTTGTGGTATTGCTGGATTCAGGTAGCCTTGTGACCCTGATAAAGGCTGAGTTAGTTAAAACAGAGGTCTCTGGGAATAGCAAGGTAGCTGTTATTTGTGTGCATGGGGACACCCGAGAGTATCCAGTGACTACAGTGTGTTTCGAGACCCCCAAAGGTACCCTCTCTCATCCAGTGGGCTTAGTATCTCAGTTACCGCATGACGCCATTGTGGGAAGGGATTTTCCGAAGTTCTGGGAACTGTGGGATGATCCTGAGCCCCTCACTGGTGCCCCTGTGTACCAGGAATGTGATAGCCAAAACTCCCCTGAGAGTGGTGAGGACTCTCCGGAATTTCCCTTATCAGTATTGGCAGGGGAGACTCAAGAAACTGGAGAGGAGCCCACCTCCTCAGACGAAAACCTACCGTCTGTGGAGTTTTCTGATCTTGAGGTTCACAGGGAAAACTTTGCCACAGAACAGTTGAAAGACCCCGCCCTAATAAAGGCACGGGAAAACGTAGTGAAAATAGATGGCGAGTTAGTGAACCCAGATAATACCTGCACTTACCCATACTTCAGCGTAGAGAAGGACCTACTGTATCGGGTGGCAAAAAGGGCAGAAGAAACCGTTGAGCAGCTTGTGGTGCCCAAACCTTACAGGAAGTTGGTGTTGGAGTTGGCCCATGGGCACATTCTTGGAGGTCATCTGGGGACAGAGAAAACCCGAGAGAGGGTATTACAGAGATTCTATTGGCCGGGGGTGATGAAGGACGTAGAAAATTATTGTTCCTCCTGCCCTGTGTGTCAGAGGTCGGCCCCGATGCCACATTTTCGTAGCCCGCTGGTCCCTCTACCCATCATTGAGGTCCCGTTTGAGAGGATCGCCATGGATTTGGTAGGTCCTATAATCAAGTCCGCTAGGGGGCACCAGTACATATTAGTTATAATGGACTATGCCACCCGTTATCCAGAAGCGATCCCTCTCCGAAATACCTTGGCCAAAACCATAGCCAAAGAGCTATCTCTTGTGTTTAGCCGGGTGGGTATTTGTAAAGAACTGCTTACGGACCAAGGTACACCCTTTATGTCCCGGGTTATGAAGGAGCTGTGTAAATTATTCAAAGTGACGCAATTACGTACATCTGTGTATCACCCCCAAACCGATGGGCTGGTTGAAAGATTCAACAAAACCCTAAAACAAATGTTGAAGAAAGTGGTGGATAGAGATGGAAAGGATTGGGACTGTCTACTTCCTTATCTGATGTTTGCTATTAGGGAGGTGCCCCAATCCTCTACGGGATTCTCCCCCTTTGAGTTACTGTATGGGAGACACCCAAGAGGGCTGTTGGATATTGCCAAGGAAACTTGGGAAAGTGAGAGTTCTCCCCACAGGAGTGTGATTGAGCATGTCGCCCTGATGCAAGACCGAATTGCACAGGTAATGCCCATCGTGAAGGAACATTTGGCCCAAGCGCAGTTAGCACAGCAGAGAGTGTACAACCGTGGAGCCAAGACCCGTACCTTTTCCCCGGGGGATAGGATACTGGTACTTGTCCCTACGGTTGAAAGTAAATTCCTTGCCAAATGGCAAGGCCCCTACGAGATAATGGAAAAAGTGAGCGAAGTGAATTACAAGGTCAGACAACCAGGAAGGCGAAAGCCCGAACAGATCTATCACGTTAATCTGTTGAAAGCCTGGAGGGATAGAGAGTCCCTAGTCGCAGACACTTGGTCACCAGCTCAAACTGGTTGCGTGATTCCTGAGGTTGGAATAGCAGCCACCTTGTCACAACCCCAACAACAGGAGGTTAAGGAGTTTGTGCTTCGCAACAAGGAGGTATTCTCTGAGCTGCCGGGACAAACATCTGGGGTAGAGCATGACATCATTACCCCGCCCGGTGAAAGGGTGAAGTTAAAACCCTATCGGATCCCAGAGGCCCGACGGGAGGCAATACGGGAGGAAGTACAGAAAATGCTGAACTTAGGGGTGATAGAGGAGTCCCAAAGTGATTGGTCTAGTCCCATCGTGTTGGTGCCTAAACCGGATGGGAGCTGGCGATTTTGTAACGATTTTCGTCAGTTGAACAAAGTTACAAAATTTGACACCTACCCCATGCCACGTATAGATGAGTTGATCGACCGGCTGGGAACAGCCCGATACATGACGACTCTTGACCTCACAAAAGGGTATTGGCAAATCCCCCTGGCCAAGTCGGCCAAAGAGAAAACCGCATTTGTAACCCCAGACGGGGCGTTCCAATATAAAAGAATGCCGTTCGGGTTACAGAATGCGCCGGCCACATCTGCCAAAAGTGCAAGCAGTCCTGGACTCTGTTCGGGAAGCGGGGTTTACGGCTAACCCCAAGAAGTGTACCATTGGGCAGGAGGAGGCCAAATATCTTGGGTACACCATTGGGAGGGGAGTAATAAAACCCCAACTCAACAAAGTCGAGGCCATCCAGAGTTGGCCACGTCCCAACAGCAAGAAGCAGGTACGAGCCTTTCTGGGAATCGCTGGGTATTATCAGCGATTCATTCCCCACTTTGCTTCTAAGGCTGTGCCCCTAACCAACCTGACGAAGGGGAAAGGATCGGTCATGATTAAATGGACCCCCGAGGCTGAGGCAGCATTCCAATTCTTGAAACAAGCCTTATGTAGCCAGCCAGTGTTGTACTCACCCGACTTCTCTAAAGACTTTGTCGTACAAAGTGATGCGTCAGATGTGGGGTTAGGAGCAGTATTGTCCCAGGTCTGGAACGGGGAAGAGCACCCAGTCATTTACCTCAGCAGGAAGTTGAAGTCCCATGAGGTAAATTACGCCACCGTTGAAAAGGAGTGTTTAGCGGTGAAGTGGGCTCTAGATTCCCTTCGGTACTACCTGCTAGGTAGGCACTTTGACATGGTTACGGATCACGCTCCGTTAAAGTGGATGGCTCAAAACAAGGAAACAAATAGAAGAGTGAATAGGTGGTTCCTGGCCCTCCAGGAATTCAACTTCACAGTAAAGCATCGCCCTGGCGTTCAAATGGGGAATGTGGATGCTTTGTCTCGAGTACATGAATGCCTGATTGCTGGTGTTCCAACCCCGAGGTTAAAACAAGAGGGGGGGTATGTGACAGCAGGAAGGTAAAGTCACCTGGTTGCATCCAGGGGGGTAGATATATTTCGCCCAGATTCAGGCTTTACGCCGACTTATACAACTAGGTGGAGAGTTGTATAAGCCCAGCTAAGGCTAGTGGGCTCATGGATGACTCATACCTCTAGGGAGAGTGCTGGGCGTCGTGCAGACAGGGAGTTGATGAGACCAGCTGAAGCTTGTCAGCTCATTTAGGCCTCTATAAGAACTCCCAGCTTCATTAGATGTTAGCTCATGCCTGGAACCAGACCTGTGTGGACTGTCTAGGGAGAGTGAACCCCTGTGCGGTGAGACAAAGCCTGTGTGGCTATTTGCTTGGACATTTAAAACCAGGGACTTAGGGACTAGGACAGCCCTAGGCTGATCCCAGTTGTTAGTTAGGAAACCTGTATGTTTAGTCAGAGGTCAACTTGACCAGGAATTATTTTGTTTATGTTTCTTTTGCTTTGCTGTGTTTTGTCACTGTAAATAGAAAATAAACCGCACCTTTTTGATTTTGAAAACCACAACCTCCGTTTGCTGGGCCTGTTTTGTGTGGGGAGCCCATCCCGGGGGTCACACACACCCGCTGCCGAGCTAACCCCCTCACAATGTATATATGTGTATGTATAATTAGTTTTAATTAATTTTTATCTATTTATATATCATCCTGTCCCATAGGAATAATGCTGCTGGCCCCTTTGAATATCATCATTGTTCAATTTAATTTTTAATTCTTTCATATGAAATTATGTATTAGATTGTATTAGTCCATTTATATATTTATTTATGAATTTATGATTTTTTATGTGTATGGACCTTATAGTGTAGTATTGCCCCATTGTGTATGTATTTTAGTCCACCAGAGGTTTATTCCTATTTTTATCCCCTACATTTGGATTAGTATGGATCTAGTGGCTTTTTTAATTAATTAATTAATCTTTTAATTTTTGTTCCATACCCCCTTAGGGGGTTCCACTCACTGTGTGCACCTACAGCCTCCATTCTCTTGTGTGTGTGTGGTCATGCCCTGAGGATCATTCAGCCAGTTCTGCTTTGTGACCCTTAGTTTGTATTTAGCTCCAGCATAGAGGTCCGTGTCATTTCTGCTTTTGGCCACTAGAGGGAGCTGCGCCGTTTGGCTGGCTATACCACTGTATTGGCTTTAGACTGAGAGATTAGCGGTGGGAGGCTCCTAGACGAACCGGAAGTGGAGGGTGGAACGCAAATACACCCGCACTTCCTGGTATAGTTGGTAATGTGCGCTGTACATAGGAGAAGCGGAACCAATGTTTCTGCACAACCGGAAGTGCGGTCTGGAACGCAGGAGGCACCCGCACTTCCTGGTGGTTAGACAGAGTGCGTCCCAACAGATTTGCGGGGATGCTTTCTGTGACAAGTACGGCTACCACTCAAGTCACACCATGATGAGCTGCTTCTGCTTTTGGGGTAAGATCTCTTGATTCCCACCGCTATATACCATATCTGTCCATGCCATTACCCCTCCTTTTACACACCTCTTGTATATGGGGAGATCATATTTTAAATAGCCTATGAAGGACATACACTGCTGTATTGGTGGTTGACACCTTTAGAGGACTAATGTTGTACTAACAGTCAGCACTGCTAGGGGGGAGAGCTACGGTACCTACTCTTTCCTTCTATTCCTCACCCCCCCCCTAGCCTACTCTTGATCAGCCTTTGGGCTGCCTCCTATGTTTGTGGGGGGGGACTAGTAGTAGCCCCACCCATATGGGCGGGGTTAGCTAGGAGCAGGAGGTGGGGCTTGCTAATTGCTGGTCACCTGAGCTGAGGCCTCTGTACATGTGCACACACATATAAAATGGAGGGCTTTGTAGGTGAGAGCTATCATGGACCATCTTAGCTCTGAGGAAAGGGGTGCGCCCCCGAAACGCGTCAGCTATCTAGATGTTTGAGGTGCTGTCTGACCTTCTCTGTCATCAAGTTCAGTCGGTGGGTGCCAAGAACTTCCAGCTCAATTGTCCGATAAGCTTGTACCTAAGCTCTGTTTGTGAGTAGGATCATTGCTTTTTACTCATATTTTAATAAAACTTTTAAGTGGTAATGCACGAGGTTGGTGTGCCCTCCTTTCTCTTTTCTTTTTTGCTATGCCCCTTGACCCTTGTCATCACTCCTGGGTGGAGCCAGCCTTAAAGTGACAGTACATGTGAAACCCTTCAGGTATAACATTTCTTTTCACATTCATCAGCTCGCTGGGTTTCAAGTGGGTACAGACCATTATGGCTTCCATGTCTGTTAACCACTTTGCGCCCGCCGTACGACAAATGATGGGCGCAAAGTGGTTCTAAAATGCCGGGTTACTGGGGGGCGCGTGAGCGGCGCCGGCGGCGCGCGCGCTTGCCCGGTGCATCACTGAGATGCCGATGCGCGTGCCTGGCGGCCGCGATGTCCGCCAGGTACCCGCGATCGGCCGGTACACAGACAAGGACGTGGATCTCTGTGTGTAAACACAGAGATCCACGTCCTGTCAGGGAGAGGAGACCGATGTTGTGTCCCTTGTACATAGGGTCACAGATCGGTCACCTCCCCCAGTCAGTCCCATCCCCCACAGTAAGAATAACTCATAGGGCACACATTTAACCCCTTCCTTGCCCCCTAGTGTTAACTCCTTCCCTGTCAGCCACATTTATACAGTAATCAGTGCATATTTATAGCACTGTTCGCTGTATAAATGTGAATGGTCCCAAAAATGTGTCAAAAGTGTCCGATGTGTCCGCCATAATATCGCAGTCACGACAAAAATCGCAGATAACCGCCATTACTAGTAAAAAAAAAATAATGAAAAAAATGTCAGAATTCTATCCCCTATTTTGTAGACGCTATAACTTTTGCGCAAACCAATCACTATACGCTTATTGGGATTTTTTTAACCAAAAATATGTAGAAGTATACATATCGGCCTAAACTGAGAAAAAAAATAGTTAAAAAAAAAAAAAATTGGGATATTTATTATAGCAAAAATCAAAAAAAAAATTGACGCTATTTTTGTTTATAGCGCAAAAAATAAAAACCGCAGAGGTGATCAAATACCACCAAAAGAAAGCTCTATTTGTGGGGAAAAAAGGACGTCAATTTTGTTTGGGAGCCACGTCGCACGACCGCGCAATTGTCATTCAAAGCGTGAGAGTGCCGAAAGCTGAAATTTCGCCTGGGCAGGAAGGGGGTTTATGTGCCCAGTTAGCAAGTGGTTAAATGTAATAATGTCCTTTTGCATTAAATAACAGGACATCTTCCTAAATGCTTGTAGCTCCCTCGAATGCCAGGGCCCATAGTCAGTAGGCAAGAGGCTACCCTGCAGACCTCTCCAAAAGCCCATGTCCTGGTTGAGTCTGTCACACCTAACATGTCATGCTTTAAAATTGTGTGTTCTCATGGAATTGCGCCAAAGTACAGTACTTAAAAATCTCCATAGATTTCTGCAGTTACCAGTTTAGATTTACAGAGGAGGTCTAGTGCTAGAATTATTGCACTTGCTCTGATGTTTGTGGCAATACCTCACATGTGTGGTTTGAACACTGTTTACATGTGTGGGCGTGACCTACGTATGTGCTTACCACTGTGCGTGAGCATGTGGGAACAGGGGGCTTTAACATTTTTATTTTATTTTTTATTCCTCTTTTTTATTTTTACACTTTTGCCTAAATGTTTTTTTGATTGCTTTGATTGCTATCGCAAGAAAAGTAAATATTCCTTGCAATATCAATACAGCATGACAGGTCCTCTTTATGAAGAGATCTGTGGTCAGTGAGACCCCAAATCTCTCTTTTACCTTTAAGGGCAAAAGACCAAAAAAATTATTATTTTATCTTTTGCTTTAAGAAAACATGGCTTGAGAACTGGAAGTGGCGTCATGACTTCACTCTGGTCCTCCAAGGCCATAGAGACGAGCGGTGGCCATCTTGTCATTGCTTATCTCTAGGGCAAGCCACCGCCAGCACCACATGGTTTCCCGGGCTCAGTGATCGGTAGTGTAAGCCCGGGAACCACCAGGAAGCCCTCCCGCCGCTTCTAAAAGTAATCCCGCGGTGAATGACTTTTATCTGAAAGGAAAAGAAAATACCAGGGTAATGGCATCTACAGTGCCTTGAAAAAGTATTCATACCTGTGTAGCGGGGTCTCCTTTAAGACTCTAGGACTGCATTTCCCAGAACCCCGTTTGGCACCCAGGGTGCAACGCTGCTACCGCAGAGACTTGTGGGTGGAGAGATAAAATGAGGAGGCGAGGCTAAGCTCGGCCTCTTTGGACACCGCGCGGCTATCAACCGGTCTTCCTCTGCGGATCTGCTGGAGTATCAGGCCTGAAGCCTGGGGCCTGGTACAACTTCCAAAGAGCCTTCCACCTTGTTGCGAGCCTGGGTGGCATTTGACTTTCTTCAAGTTGCTGACATTCGTCGGATCAGAGACCCGATCGTTCAGACGCTGTGTGCGGTGGAAGTCCCAGACTGGGATCGCGTCTGGAGTGGTGAGCGAGCACCTGCTCAATTAAATAGGCTGTACTGTTGCTAGGCCTAGAAACTGCCTTGGCCCACCGGCCTTTATTTGCTATTTCACTGGAGACTAGTAGCGGAACTGAGTGAGTGGTCTCCAGTGAACTGTTCTTTTTGATTGCCTACTCTGTGGATTACAAGTGTTGTTTCCTGTATGTACACCACCGTTCAAGTTGCATGCGAAGAAAGTGTTATTCTAAGGACTAAGTTAAATCTGTGTCAGGCCTGACCGGGGGGAGAATATTGTTTGGTGCGCCACAGGGCGCATAGATACTAATAGCTGCATGTAGTGTATAACCGCGTTGTGCTATTAGTGTATACTATATCAGAAGCTGCAGGGCTCAGTAAGCAAGTTATGTGTTATGTTTTAACCTATGCCTTTTAACCAAAAGTAAAACATTTATACTTTACTACTTGCTATCAGTGTGTTATCATTGCACATAGTGCTTGCCTCTTAATATAGTTGAGGTGTGTGTACAATCAGGGATAGATTGTGATAGATAACATCCCCTAGACTAACTGCGCCATAAGTGGGTTGAGTAGATTGCCGGGGGTCGGTGGAGCTGTACTCAGGGCCCAAAAAAAATCAAACCAGCGGCTCTCTTAGCTGGGGGTAGCGCTACACGTGGGGGCTCCGAGTCCGGGATCCTGATACAGCAGGTGAACACGCCAAAAGTACCGGCATGGACCCGTTAGAAGTTAAAGCATGGTGCGAAGCAGCTAAGGCAGAACCAGATCAGTCGGTGGTCATCAACCTCCCAGAAGAGTAATGGTCAACAGAGACGGTAGAGCAACTTGTGGTGTCACTGTCCCCAGATCATACACCGTGGGTGATGGACATAAAGTCAGACCCAAACATCTCGTATCAGTATGCGCTGATAGAATGGTGGGACAGAATGCCGGAGACCTTTAAGCACAAATGTGTGCGGACGCCAGACCATAGAACTTATAAGTTGGCGCATGCAATAACCGTTAAGACGGAGCCATCCCCAACGGGATCACCGCAAGGGACACCCTGTGTCTCACCTGAAAAGATAGAGAGGGCGACGCATCCGGCGGCACCGGTCACTACCTTAGCACCAGAATTAATAAATGCCTTAGGGGATCTGCTAACAAAGTGCCAGAGAACAAACACGGTACATGTAGAGGCTAGCTACTGGAGGCTAAAGACATTCTCAGGGAAGCTTCCTGTCCCTGCGGGGAAGAAGATTTCGATACCTGGGTTGAGCAGGCATTACTAGCAGTAGAGGCATGGGAGGTGCCTGAAGCGCAGAGGAGACAGCGCGTGATAGAAAGTTTGAAAGGTGCGGCTGCAGAAGCGGTGAAAATCTTCCGGTTTGGCAATGCTGATTGCACGGCTCAGGACTGTTTAGCCATGTTACAAGAGGAGTTCGGTCAGCTAGAAAAGGTGACAGAGCTAGTGTACCAATTCGAACATACTTTCCAACAGCCGAATGAGAAGCTTTCGGAGTATGTGAGAAGACTGAACAAGATGCTTTGAAAAATCGTGTTGAAAAAAGGGATGTTGCCCCAAGACACAGATGCGGCAAGAATGAAGCAGGTGTTAAAGGGGGCAGTGCACTTGGATCCAGTCTGGCTTCACCTGAAAACCTCGAGGGGGGGAATGTCACTAGCTTACTCTGATCTGATAAAAATCATCAGAGATGAGGAGTCACTACAGATGGATCAACAAGTGATCAAGGCACACACCTCTTCTGCACCAGTGATAGTCAACTCAGTGATGACCAAAGAAAGAGACCCAGAAGTAGACGCTTTGAAATCACAGATGTCTCAGGTGTTAGAGATGCTGACCTCTCTGATGGCAAAAGACTCAAGGGTTCCAGAAAAAGAGGGACCAAAGAAGGAGTTGTTCTCGGACACTTCAGTGCCCACCCCCCTACAAGATTGGGGGGATGTGATCTGTTTTAACTGTGGAGGAATTGGCCATATTGCAGCTGTATGTTCCAGTCCCAAGAAAAAGAAAACAGATAACCGCAAGCCGGTGGGAAACTCCAGAGGGCCCCGGTGAAGGAGTCAACCGGGTGCCCATCATCTTCAGTGAGCTCCAAACTGAATGCAGAAGCTACTGAGTTTGTTCCATCCAGTCCTTTGTCAGATTATTAGGAAGATGCCTGTGACACATACTCAGAGCAGGACCCAAGAGACTCTATGTACCTCCCGGCTCCTGAGCCAAGTGTTTCAGAACCAGCAGAATCCCTCAAGTCTGCTCCAGAAGGAGAGCCTGTAGTGTCTCAGCCAGAAGTTCCAAGAGAGCAAAGAGCCAGAAGAGTTATAAGGCCTCCTAAGAAGTTGACTTACCCACAAATGGGAAAAAGCTCAGAAGAAACTGTGGTCACTGCAAGAAGGAGTGCAGAGCATCCAGTTCCTTCCACTGTTCATTTGGTGGAGGGCAACCCCAACTCATCCTCTGGCACAGTTAGGCAGGCCACTCATGAAAATGTGACCTGTGGGCAAGGGAATTCAACCCCTCAGTTTTGGTGGGAGTTCCCTCTGCCGACATCTTACACAACGTTGTCTAGGATTGTACGTAGTGTATGTTAAGAGTTATCTTTGGGGACCAAAGAGTTTAAGTGAGGGGAGTGTGTAGCGCGGTCTCCTTTAAGACTCTAGGACTGCATTTCCCAGAACCCCATTTGGCACCCAGGGTGCAACGCTGCTACCGCAGAGACTTGTGGGTGGAGAGATAAAAGGAGGAGGCGAGGCTAAGCTCGGCCTCTTTGAACACCGCACGGCTATCAACCGGTCTTCCTGTGCGGATCTGCTGGAGTATCAGGCCTGAAGCCTGGGGCCTGGTACAACTTCCAAAGAGCCTTCCACCTTGTTGCGAGCCTGAGTGGCACCTGACTTTCTTCAAGTTGCTGACATTCGTCAGATCAGAGACCCGATCGTTCAGACGCTGTGTGCGGAGACACAGTGGTGGAAGTCCCGAACTGGGATCGCGTCCAGAGTGGTGAGCGAGCACCTGCTCAATCCAATAGGCTGTACTGTTGCTAGGCCTAGAGACTGCCTTGGCCCACCGGCCTTTATTTGCTATTTCAATGTAGACTAGTAGCGGAACTGAGTGAGTGGTCTCCAGTGAACTGTTCTTTTTGATTGCCTACTCTGTGGATTACAAGTGTTGTTTCCTGTATGTATATCAGAAGCTGCAGGGCTCTGTAAGCAAGTTATGTGTTATGTTTTAACCTATGCCTTTTAACCAAAAGTAAAACAGTTATACTTTACTACTTGCTATCAGTGTGTTATCATTGCACATAGTGCTTGCCTCTTAATATAGTTGAGGTGTGTGTACAATCAGGTATAGATTGTGATAGATAACATCCCCTAGACAAACTGTGCCATAAGTGGGTTGAGTATATTGCCGGGGGTTGGTGGAGCTGTACTCAGGGCCCAAAAAACTTAGCTGGGGGTAGCGCTACACCTGTTTAAATTTTCCAAATTTTGTCATGTTACAACCAAAAACGTAAATGTATTTTATTGGGATTTTATGTGATAGACCAACACAAAGTGGCACCTAATTGTGAAGTGGAAGGAAAATGATAACTGATTTTCCACATTTTTTACAAATAAATATGTGAAAAGTGTGGCGTGTATTTGTACTCAGCCCCCCTTAGTCAAAACTTTGTAGATCCACCTTTCGCTGCAATTATAGCTTCACGTCTTTTGGGGATGTGTCTACCAGCTTTGCACATCTAGAGAGTGACATTTCTGCCCATTCTTCTTTGCAAAATAGTTCAAGCTCTGTCAGATCGGATGGAGAGCGTCTGTGAATAGCAATTTTCAAGTCTTGCCACAGATTCCCAATTGGATTTAGGTCTGGACTTTGACTGGGCCATTCCAATACATGAAAGTGCTTTGATCTAAACCATTCCATTGTAGCTCTGGCTGTATGTTTAGGGTTATTGTCCTGCTGGAAGGTGAACCTCCACCCCGGTCTCAAGTCTTTTGAAGACTCTAACAGGTTTTCTTCTAAGATTGCCCAGGATTTGACTCCATCCATCTTCTCATCAACTCTGACCAGCTTCCCTGTCCCTGCTGAAGAAAAACATTCCCACAACATGATGCTGCCACCACCATGTTTCACGGTTTTCAGGGTGATGTGCAGTGTTAGTTTTCCACCACACATAGCGTTTTACTTTTAGGACAAAAAGTTCAATTTTGGTCTCATCCGACCAAAGCACCTTCTTCCACATGTTTGCAGTGTCCCCCATGTGGCTTCTCACAAACTGGAAACGGGACTTCTTATGGCTTTCTTTCAACAATGGCTTTCTTCCATAAAGGCAAGATTCATGGAGTGCACAACTAATAGTTGACCTGTGGACAGATTCTCCCACCTGAGCTGTGGATCTCTGCAGCTCCTTCAGAGTTACCATGGACCTCTTGGCTGCGTCTGTGATCAATGCTCTCCTTGCCCAGCCTGCCAGTTTAGGTGGAGGGCCATGTCTTGGTAGGTTTGCAGTTGTACCATCTTCTTTCCATTTTCTGATGATGGATTGAATAGTGTTTCGTGAGATGTTCAGAGCTTGGGATATTTTTTTATACCCTAACCCTGCTTTAAACTTCTCCACAACTTTATCCCCGACCTGTCTGGTGTGTTCCTTGGCCCTCATCATGCTGTTTGTTCACTAGGATTCTCTTACAAACCTCTGAGGGCTTCACAGAACAGCTGTATTTATACTGAGATTAAATTACACACAGGTGGACTTTATTTACTAATTGGGTGACTTCTGAAGGCAATTGGTTCCACTAGATTTTAGTTAGGGGTATCAGAGTAAAGGGGACTGAATACAAATGCACGCCACACTTTTCAGATATTTATTTGTAAAAAAAATATTTAAAACCATTTATCATCTTCCTTCCTTTCCCTCCAAATTTTTGGTTGTAACATGACAAAATGTGGAAAATTTCACAGGTATGAATACTTTTTCAAGGCACTGTAGCTGCAGTCACAACCCCGGTATTTAACATCAAACAAATTATGTATTTTCCCAGTTAGATGGTCTGCAAGTGACACACTGAGTGCACTCACACCGGCAGTTTTAACTGTGCTCGGACATGGTTCACTTGTTCTGGTATGTTTGTATAGTGTGGGGGCACCGAACAATGCATGGCAATAGTTAAAGTGATTGTAAACAAACCAACCAATGAAAGGCAAAACATTTGTGTTTAGATATATATATATATATATATATATATATATATATATATATATATATATATATATCACATTCCCTCTGTTCTCAGAGAGAAGTAATTTTAAAACATTGCCAGCTAACGAGCAAGATCTGGCAATGTTCGAGGCAGGAGCGTTTCCACAAAGGTGAGCAACGAATCAGATTGCTCCGAGATACATTGGTTGATGTCTGTATGCTGAGCACATTGGAAGGTGTGTACACCACAGGAACTGAGCCATCAAGGAGGAATCGGAAGCGTCTGGAGGATTCTGTTGCTGATTGATCCAGCTTACATGCTCAGAAGATCCACCAGCATATGGTGAGTTGGGTCCTCGCCATCCGGTAAGAGTACCCATCTTTTATCCCCTATCTGACGGTGGAGGCACTCCCGGGGATATTACCATCCCAGGCTGTTTTTCAACTTATATTGCAAAGACTGACATATCACCTGTGGCTAATGAGTGGCCCATCTCATGAGGCTGTGAAGATAGAATACATCTAATTGTTTATTGTGGACACAACACATGATAATTTTTTTGCTTTCACCACATGGTGTATTTTTTCTCATATTGTGGATTTACCACATGTTGATATTTTTTTGGGTGGCAATTGCTATACACCTATCTGTCATGATCAGTGTCATTGCCTGGGTCACCTGCTGGTGGTGCTATTGCTTTCAGCACCAAAGGGTGCAGTTCTGGTGGCCACCAGCGGGTGTCTCCCATTTGTCTGGAGCCGAAATCATCTCCTGCAATCAGGCGTCACCTGAGACTGATTGCAGGAGGTGTGTATAAATACCCAGCAGACACTAAAGCATTTGCTCTGGTATTGTCTTGGAACCCAGACCTGTATGCCTGAACCTGAACCTGAACCTGAACCTGAACCTGAACCTGAACCTGAACCTGAACCTTGTGACCTGTTATCTGTTACCTTGTATCCTGTGTTCCTGAACCCTGCATCCATCCCTGGACCCCTGCCTCTGTACCTTGTATCCTGTGTTCCTGAACCCTGCATCCATCCCTGGACCCCTGCCTCTGTACCTTGTATCCTGTGTTCCTGAACCCTGCATCCATCCCTGGACCCCTGTCTTGCAGACTCATCCCTTCCTCCTGTTGTCCCTTCCGGCTCCCTGTTCAATCGGACTGATCTCTCGTGTATGACCCTGGCTTGATTACATTTACGCTTTAATCTCTAAACTGTATTCACGTTGGTGTAGGGAGTTGTTTTGTGTGTCACTGTGGTTGTTTGCTGGTTGCCTTTATTGTTTTAGGAATTATCCTTTCAATAAACTCATATATATATTTACTTACCTTGTGCCTAGTTCCTTTAGTGCAGCCCACTGATCTGCGTACCCTGTGCTGGATGCCGTGTTAGGCATCCGTGACAGAATACCAGAGCCATTCAAGCAGATCGGCTGCACTTGGGAATTGGGTCTGGGCACTGCTATTGCTTTAAAAATGCAGCTTGACGATATTCTGTATTTTTCGCTACTAGCAACAGAGGACAGGGAGTTTTGTTCTCAAACATTAAGTGAACACACTAGAGAGCAGTTGTTGGAATGCATCCGCATAGCCCATGTTTTTGTGGATCTGGGCAGTTTTGTGTTTGAGGATGTGCAAGATCTGATCTGTATCTGTACAGAGTTGGCCCTGTCTGATGCCTCCAGTGGAGACGATGACTATACACCCCCTTTTAGTGCAGCTCAGGTAGAGTCCTTGGTGTGGCTGTTGGAAGATGACTCAGTCTTTTTCCTTGAGCAGTACTCAACTTGTCCTACACAGGTGCTTGCAGCATGTATTGAGTCAGTGCAGTCTCTGGTCAGACAAGCAGTATGCAAACCTAACTTTGTGCAATCATTACTACAGGCCTGGTCAAGTTTATTGTACTCAGCCCCTGTCGGGTTCCCTGCCACCCATTCCTGTGTCTAGACACCAGCCTGCTGGGATGTCTGCGTCTCCTTTACTCCCAACTACCACAGTGGCCAACCAATACACCCTCCTACCAATGAAGTACCAGTACCCTGTTTCCCCCTGCTGCACTTACCCTGCCTTTAACCCTCCTGCTTCGTCTCGGCTGCCTCCATCAGTTCCCCTAAGACCCCCTTCGAAATCCGCACCCTCTGCTTCACCATCCTTCCGCTCTTCGCCTCTACCAGCTGCATCCACCACCTACAGCCCTGTATACATATACAAATCTTCGGTGGCTAAACCAAAGAAAAAACGGAAGTTCTTTCCAACTCACACGATCCTGCCAGTAACCCAGCCTGTTTCCACACCAGCCGACCTGTTGCAGCCTGTCTCCGCACCAGCTGACCTGTTGCAGCCTGTCTCCGCACCAGCCGACCTGTTGCAGCCTGTCTCCGCACCAGCCGACCTGTTGCAGCCTGTCTCCGCACCAGCCGACCCGTTGCAGCCTGTCTCCGCACCAGCCGACCCGTTGCAGTCTGTCTCCGCACCAGCCGACCCGTTGCAGCCTGTCTCCGCACCAGCCGACCCGTTGCAGCCTGTCTCCGCACCAGCCGACCTGTTGCAGCCTGTCTCCGCACCAGCCGACCTGTTGCAACCTGTCTCCGCACCAGCCGACCTGTTGCAGCCTGTCTCCGCACCAGCCGACCTGTTGCAACCTGTCTCCGCACCAGTCGACCTGTTGCAACCTGTCTCCGCACCAAGCGACCTGTTGCAGCCTGTTTCCAAACCAAGCGACCTGTTGCAGCCTGTTTCCAAACCAAGCGACCTGTTGCAGCCTGTTTCCAAACCAAGCGACCTGTTGCAGCCTGTTTCCAAACCAAGCGACCTGTTGCAGCCTGTTTCCAAACCAAGCGACCTGTTGCAGCCTGTTTCCAAACCAAGCGACCTGTTGCAGCCTGTTTCCAAACCAAGCGACCTGTTGCAGCCTGTTTTCAAACCAAGCGACCTGTTGCAGCCTGTTTCCACACCAGCCGATCCGCTCCAGCCTGTTTCCACACCAGCCGATCCGCTCCAGCCTGCTTCTACACCAGCCGATCCGCTCCAGCCTGCTTCTACACCAGCCGATCCGCTCCAGCCTGCTTCCACACCAGCCGATCCGCTCCAGCCTGCTTCCACACCAGCCGATTCGCTCCAGCCTGTTTCCACACCAGCCAACCTGTTCCAGCCTGTTTCCACACCAGCCAAGCTGTTCCAGCCTGTTTCCACACCAACCAACCTGTTCCAGCCTGTTTCCACACCAGCCAACCTGTTCCAGCCTGTTTCCACACCAGCCAACCTGTTCCAGCCTGTTTCCACACCAGCCAACCTGTTCCAGCCTGTTTCCACACCAGCCAACCTGTTCCAGCCTGTTTCCACACCAGCCAACCTGTTCCAGCCTGTTTCCACACCAGCCAACCTGTTCCAGCCTGGATTTTCGGTGCCCGTCACCCAGCCTGACGTTTTGGTGCCCGTCTTTCAGCCCGTTGAACCAGTGCCTGCCATCTGGCTTGCTGAACCTCTGCCCGGTGGCCAGTTTGAAGTGCCTCTGCCCGGTGGCCAGCTTGAAGACCCAGCGCCATTTGCCCAGCCCGCTGACATGGTGCCTGCTAAACCAGTTCTCGATGCCCGGCTTGCCGCTGATTTTGCCCTGCTTGATTCCCAGCCTGACTGTGATGCCCTTGTGTTGTTCGCCTCCGTTAGGTTCATGCACATTGCCCTGCCTGTTTTCATTTCCAGATCCCAACTTCCAGACCCTGGTGGTGGGGTGCGTATTCCATTGCCGGACTCAGGTGCCACGCCTCCCAGTAAGTTTAAGGACTCTGGCCGGAGGAGCACAAGTAGTCCGCAGACACAGGGGAGACTTTTTGGGACCTTTCCGCACCTACCAGCACTGCCAGATCAAGGGCAGAATGGAGCGTCCGGAGGCCACTCCTTGGGAGGGGGAACTGTCATGATCAGTGTCATTGCCTGGGTCACCTGCTGGTGGTGCTATTGCTTTCAGCACCAAAGGGTGCAGTTCTGGTGGCCACCAGCGGGTGTCTCCCATTTGTCTGGAGCCGAAATCATCTCCTGCAATCAGGCGTCACCTGAGACTGATTGCAGGAGGTGTGTATAAATACCCAGCAGACACTAAAGCATTTGCTCTGGTATTGTCTTGGAACCCAGACCTGTATGCCTGAACCTGAACCTGAACCTGAACCTGAACCTTGTGACCTGTTATCTGTTACCTTGTATCCTGTGTTCCTGAACCCTGCATCCATCCCTGGACCCCTGCCTCTGTACCTTGTATCCTGTGTTCCTGAACCCTGCATCCATCCCTGGACCCCTGCCTCTGTACCTTGTATCCTGTGTTCCTGAACCCTGCATCCATCCCTGGACCCCTGTCTTGCAGACTCATCCCTTCCTCCTGTTGTCCCTTCCGGCTCCCTGTTCAATCGGACTGATCTCTCGTGTATGACCCTGGCTTGATTACATTTACGCTTTAATCTCTAAACTGTATTCACGTTGGTGTAGGGAGTTGTTTTGTGTGTCACTGTGGTTGTTTGCTGGTTGCCTTTATTGTTTTAGGAATTATCCTTTCAATAAACTCATATATATATTTACTTACCTTGTGCCTAGTTCCTTTAGTGCAGCCCACTGATCTGCGTACCCTGTGCTGGATGCCGTGTTAGGCATCCGTGACACTATCTCTTCACAGAGAGACACTTTACATTGTTATATTGTAATATTGTTTATGTTCACCAATGTTCACATATATATGCGGCTAGGATAGCAATATCCGTTGTTTTTTTTATATTCAAGACTCACATCTTTGAATTGTATTTATTTACTTTCACATTCTCTAAGGGACATACCCTATGAGGTGTAGGAGCGCCACACTTTCATTTTATACATCTATTCACAAAACTAGTCTGTTTGTTGTGTTTGGCAGCTCACAGTTTATCATGAAGATTGGCGCAATTTTTTATATAATTTTTTATAACCCATAGTTTACAGACGCTATAACTTTTGCACAACCAATTAATATACGCCTATTGGGATTTTTTTTAACCAAAAATATGTAGCAGAATACATACAGTATCTCACAAAAGTGAGTACACCCCTCACATTTTCCGTGAAAATATCCTCCAAAACAAACAATTAAAAATTGTTAATGTCTAAACCACTGGCAACAAAAGTGAGTACACCCCTAAGTGATAATGTCCAAATTGGGCCCAAAGTGCCTATATTTTGTGTGGCCAACATTATTTTCCAGCACTACCTTAACCCTCTTGGGCATGGAGTTCACCAGAGCTTCATAGGTTGCCACTGGAGTACTCTTCCACTCCTCCATGACGATATCATGGAACTGGTGGATGTTAGAGACCTTGCGCTCCTCTACCTTCCGTTTGAGAATACCCAGTTGAAACGTTATGCTAAGCATCCATCTTGTTTTCTGTCAGCCACCTCATTCACAAGCTTCCATTTTACACAGTATGTACAGTTTAAATATTCTTTAGGTTTCCAGAAAATCTGTATCAGCATGAGTTCTTGTAAATGAACTGTTTCTCACGCTCTTCTTATCTAGGTCTTGTTCCCAGCAGCAGGAGAACAAAGGCTATTTGTTTTTAACCAGTTCTAACTGCATATGAAATTGTAGCTACTGCGCATGTGTTATTATGAACATTTTGTATGATTTGTAATCTACTATAAAAGATGCTAGAATGCACATCAATACAGCCATTTTCCTAGAGCATATTGTCGGGTGTGTGTCATTGTGTTCTTGGAAATTGCCTCCAGATATATCTGAAATTGCATAACTACATCGATCTGAGGTCTGAGAGGTTCAAGGTACCTACCCTAGACACAAGATTAACCCTTACAGCACTGGGGGCTCTTGGTCCGGGATGGAAGACCTACCTTAAACAACGGACTCGGTAAGTGGGTCTTATTCTTATTGCGTGAAATTGACTTACCAGAGGTCCGCCATGGCTTTCATCCCATAGAGATTGCTGTTGGGCTATAGAACCTCTCATAAGTAGAGATAAAGTTGACCGGTCATATAAATAGTGTTTTGACACTTGAAAAGGTTTTGGTAACCTTAGGAGAATTTTACAGAGTACTCTAGAGTTTTAGTTCTGTTTGGGACAGAACAAGAGACTGATGATCGATGTATTGTGTAAACTGTGTATGATTGTTTAACTGCTTCAAAACTAACACGCTGTATGAATTGCGCTGAGTGTATTTGTGGACTGCTGTTTTGTTTCCAGAGCCGAAGGGAACATTTAGTGAATAGTGTCCCCAGAGGTTATAGACACAATTTGGGTAAGGGTCCTTATTTTAAGAAAGGGAAGCCATACATAGAAGTACTACGAATTAATGTGCATTGTGAAGTTAAATTTATAGAAGGTCTAAGTTTGTCTGAAAAAAGACAGCAGGCCCGTGAAACTGGTTGTGAATTTATTGTATGTCCAAAAACACTTGAATTTGTCACGTGTTGTCTGACTTGCACCGCTAGGTGGCAGTCAAGCACTGTGAATTGTTCTGTTAGATAATGGGAAATGCACAGACTAAAATACCGCTACCTTATGTAGGTGAAGGTTTTAAGGATTTTGTAGCCAGCGTGTGTGGGATGGATTACTACCTCGTTAACCCTTGATTAGATCATATGACAGGATGGACAGTACGTCTAGGCAGTTGTAATCCCTTTCCCCGGGATGGTGCACATGACCCCTTCCATATGGACATGATAAAGGGTCTCTGTCTAAATGACAGAGACGCATGGCCATATTATGGTCCAGATCCCCAGTGAGATAAGGACTACATGCGGAAGGGAGGGGAAAATTGGTTAACATATGCCCCCTATTGGTATGATAGGACAGACAAGAAGACTAAACCTCCTAAAATACAAGATACAGATCCAGCTTCGGAGAAGAAACATGAGTTAGAGAAGTCTCTAAACCATGGAATCTTCGCCGCTACCCTGCCCCCATCCTATAATGTTACTACAGCTCCCACTGCCCCGAAAGGTTTATACCCAAGTCTGAGTCCTGAGGATTTAGACTTGTTAGCAGGTTACCATGTTACACAAACTAACCCTAACCTTAATCCTAACCCTAATCCTTCAAACCCTGCTCCCCAAAGACCACAGCACAACAGCCACCGCAACAGGCAGACAGTACAGCCGTAGTTTCATCCACAGTAAAGGATACAGAGGAAGAGCCAGATGTTGAGGAAGGTAAGGATAATGAAGTAACCGGAGGATCCCTTATTACTAGTGTTACTGACAGACTTGGTATTACTAACATAATAAGCCCATCAGAAAAGCAAAACGAGACTAGAACTCAAAGGAGATAGTGGAAAGAGAAAGAAGTGGCCGCTGCAACTCAACAGCTGCCCTTCATGACCGTAGGTGAAAGTCTATTAAAGAAAGTTATAGAGATTGATGACATAAATCGCATAGTTAAAAACTGTCCTAAACCCACTGTCTCTGCACCCGCCACTCTTGCCTACCTGAGAAGGGCTTGTAAAGGCAGAAACTACACACAGGAGAATATGAGGTTAATTATTGAGGGTGTTGTAGGCACAGGTACCGGTTGGGACTGGACCAAGGTCAGAACTATATCTATTATAGAACCAGCAGGTACAGCTGCAACCGATTACAAGCTTAACACAGAACAAGCGAGAGATGATATGTGGACTGAAGTAACAACTCACATGTTAGAGATTTTTAAACCAAAATCTTCATTGCCCACTGCCATAGCATGTAAACAAAAGACAGGAGAATCAGTTCTTGAGTTTTGGAAAAGATTCAATGATGTGTGGACACAGGAAGCCGGTTTGGGCATTCTGACATCTATGGACCCATTATTGATCCAGACTTTCCTGAGTAATCTCAAACCCCATTTAGTGGTCCCAATCAAACAAATGATTACTGAATGGTCAACCCTTCCTAGAACTGACTTTGGCAAAACACTTTCAGAGAAAGATGCAGCAGGTTGTTTTGATACACCAAAGCCATCACCTGTCTCCACACAACATTTCCAAGGAAATATGAAAGGAAACTTTAGAGGAAGAGGTAGAGGCAGGTTTAGAGGCAGAAATGGAAGAGGGATGAGTCGCCCTAGAAACAATGGATGTTTCAACTGCGGTGCCGAGGATCACTGGGAGAGTCAGTGTCCTCACCTTACCTCTCCACAGACTCCCAACTCCAGCTCTGCCCCTAACCAGACACAACAACCGCAACCACAGGCATCCATCCAACAAGGTCCAACATTTCCACTTAAATGGGGAAATAAACAACAATGATGGGGCCCGGAGGGTAGTGTCCCAGATTTTCCTTTTGTCTCAAATGATTTCACTGACAGTCCGATGGTTGTTATTTCAGTAAATGGGAGACTCCTCCCCTATCTTGTCGATAGTGGTGCCACTAGGAGTACTATTTGTGAAGATCATTTTAAAGGCAAATGGGAACCAGCAGAACCCTCTTTGGGAATTAATGGGATACTGACAAAAACATATAGGACCCCACCTCTACCAATAGAAGATTATGAAGGTTACACCATTTGTACACACTCTTTTAGGATAATACCAAGGTGCCCTGTAAATTTGATGGGAAGAGACTTGTTTGGGCCACTAGGAATCAAAATTAAAACCAACTTAGAAGGAGGTCTAGACATTTCCTCAGATAAAATCACTATAGTAGTATGTAAACCAGGTTTATTGATGCTGTCACAACAGAGTAGTGAAGAGGATTTTAAGGATATAGACCCCCAGGTCTGGTCTACCACTGATCTGGATGTAGGACTTATTTCATGCACACCGTACAAGGCCACTCTCAAAGAAGGTGCATTTCCTATCTATCACAAACAATATCCGCTCTCTAATGAAAAGGTAAATGTCATTGTGCCAATGGTGAAACAGTTTCTGCAGGATGGGATCCTGGAAGAAATTATTTCTCTTTACAACACACCCATCAACCCTGTAATGAAGCCGGATGGCTCCTTCAGGTTTGTACAGGACTTGAGGGCCATAAATAACCTCATAGTTCCAACAGCACCCATTGTACGTGATGTTCCATCAATCCTGTCCTCCATTCCAGCAACAGCCAAATGTTTTACTGTGATCGATTTAAAGAATACTTTTTTTCTCCATCCTTGTAGACGAGGAGACATGGCCACTCTTTGCTTTTACTGTGTCGATTGACCAACACAATCGCCAGTTTACCTGGTGTAGAATGCCCCAGGGTTACATACCTGTGGTCTATTCTATAGTACTCCAAGCCACCCTCAGGCCTTGGACTGCCCCTCATGGTTCTGTACTCCTGACATATGTTGATGATCTTTTGATTTGTAGTTCTTCAGAGGACTGCCGAGCTGACAGCTTATCCTTATTGAAATGGTTACATGTATGTGGTCACAAAGTGTCTAAGAAAAAGTTACAATGGTGTAAACAAGAGGTTGAATACCTAGGGTTTGTGCTGTCTCCGGGAGAAAGGAAAGTCAGTCACAGAAGAGCTGCGGCTCTCGTGGGTCTGCCCCGCCCACTTACAAAGAAAGACATGCTCACCTTTCTTGGTATGATTGGTTATTGCCGCCAATGGATACCTGACTGTTCTTTCTATGACAATATACTGAGACAAGCAACCCTCTCTGACATGTCTGACATTGTAAAATGGTCTGATGAAATGCTAAATGCTTTTGCTATGTTGAAATGTGCAATGGTTACCAGCCCGAGCCTTGGCCTCCCTGAGTATGGGAAAATGTTTCACTTGTTTGCCAGGGAAAATTGCAGAACCATGGCGGGTGTACTGGCCCAGGAACATGGTGGGAGACTGCGTCCTGTAGCTTTTTTCTCAAAGGTGGTTTCAGTACAGGTGCAAGGCATGCCTGTGTGTCTCAGAGCACTGGCTCCTTGTGCAATGGTTGTGGAGATGGCAACACCATTTACCTTGGGTCATGACACCACCTTACATACTACACACAATGTCACCACACTCCTCAAAACTTTACATACTCAGCATATGTCAGCACAAAGATTGAGTGGGTATGAAGTCATCCTCTTGTCCAATTCAAACCTGAAAATGAAAAGTTCAAACATAAACTATGGCCCAGCTCCAATTTTGAATGCCTTATTAGGTCTTAAAGGAGAACAGGGTGACTTACCACCACCTCATGACTGTACACAATCAATACATCAGGACACTTCACATATGCTTTCAGTACCAATCCCTACTGCACAAACACTTTTTGTAGATGGCTCTTGCAGCAGACCAACTGATAATGTTTATCATGCAGGATATTCTGTGGTCCAACTGCCTGATACTGTCCTCAAGGCCAATCCAATACCCTATCAGTCTGCACAGGCTGCGGAACTGATAGCATTAACCCGTGCATGCCAGCTGTTTGCAGGAAAAGAGGTAAACATTTACACCAATTCCAGATATGCTCATGGTGTTGCCTGGGATCATGGTGTAATATGGCTTTGCAGAGGATATGTGGCAGCAGATGGAAAGAGCATCTCACACTCTGACCTAGTCACAGCATTAATAGATGCAATTCAGTTGCCTTCAAAACTAGCTAACGGACCGAAAGTTCGCGCAAACTTTAGAACCCTATTAAATACAATGGACTCGAACGTTCAAAATCAAAAGTGCTAATTATCAAGGCTAATATGCAAGCTATTGTCCTAAAAAGTGTTTGGGGACCTGGGTCCTGCCCCAGGCGACATGTATCAATGCAAAAAAAGTTTTAAAAACTGTCATTTTTTCGGGAGCAGTGATTTTAATGATGCTTAACCACTTCCATATAGGGCACTTATACAGCTTCCTGCCCAGACCAATTTTCAGCTTTCAGCGCTGTTGCAATTTGAATGACAATTGCGCGGTTGTGCTACACTGTACCCAAACAAAATTTTTATAATTTTGTTCCGACAAATAGAGCTTTCTTTTGGTGGTATCTGATCACCTCCGCGATTTTTATTTTCTGCTAAAAAAAATTAAAAAAAGACCGAAAATGTTGAAAAAAAACCGTTTTTTTTTTTGTTTCAGTTACAAAACTTCGTAAATAAGTACGTTTTCTCCTTCACTGATGGGCACTGATGGGGCTGCACTGACAGGCTTTGATAAGGCGGCACTGATGGGCACCGATGAGGCGGCGCGGATGGGCACCGATAGGCGGCACGGATGAGCACCGATAGGCAGCACGGATGGACACCGATAGGCAGCACGGATGGGCACCGATAGGCGGCACGGATGGGCACCGGTAGGCAGCACAGATGGGCACAGATAGGCGGCACGGATGGGCACAGATGGGCACAGATAGGCGGCACAGATGGGCACAGATAGGCGGCACGGATGGGCACAGATAGGCAGCACGGATGGGCACCGATAGGTGGCATGGATGGGCACTGATAGGTGGCACGGATGGGCATGGATGGGCACTGATAGGTGGCATGGATGGGCACTGATAGGTGGCACTGTACTGTAATGTGTTACTAATGGATGCCAAACAATAATGCCTGCCAATCAGTGATGCCCATTGTGGGCACTGATTGGCATCCGTTGTGGGCACTGATTGGCATCCATTAGGGGCACTGATTGGCATCCCTGGTGGTCTAGGGAGGCATACCTGGTGGTGGGCATCCCTGGTGGTCTTGTGGCATCCCTGGTGGTCCAGTGTGGGCATCCTTGGGGGGGCTGCGCTGATAATCGATCAGCACAAACCCCCCCTGTCAGAGGAGCAGCCGATCGGCTCTCCTCTACTCATGTCTGACAGACGTGAGTGAGGAAAAGCCGATCACCATCTTTTCCTGTTTACATCGTGATCAGCCGTGATTGGACACGGCTGATCACGTGGTAAAGAGTCTCCGTCAGAGACTATTTACCTAGATCGGTGTTGCGGGGTGTCAGACTGACACCCTGCAACAACGATCGCCGCGATGCGCGCCCCCGGGGGCTCGCAGCGGCTCAAAATCATGAGGACGTCATATGACGTCCAGTCAGGATTTTGAAACCACTTTGCCGCCGTCAATCCGCTATAGGGCGGGCGGCAAGTGGTTAAAGTGAAAAAAAAAGTGAAATATTCCTTTAAATATCGTACCTGGGGGGTGTCTAAAGTTTGCCTGTGAAGTGGCACGTGTTTCCCGTGTTTAGAACTGTCCCTTCACAAAATGACATTTCTAAAGGAAAAAAAGTCATTTAAAGCTGCTTGTAATGTCTGGTCCTGGCAATATGGATGAAAATCATTGAGAAAAATGGCATGGGTACCCCCCCACCCCCCCCCCCATCCCACTGCCAGCCCCTTTGGGTGTTGTATGGATATTAAGGGGAACCCCACACCCAAATTTAAAAAAGGCCCTATATACTCTGAACAGCAGTATACAGGCGGTGCAAACAAGACAGGGACTGTAGGTTTGTTCTTAAGTAGAATCTGTTTGTAATTTGGAACAGGTAAATTTTTTAAGTGTAGCTCCAGCCCAAAAATCTATTTTTAAGCTTTTGGAAAACATAGGGAAGGGTTATCACCCCTGTAACACTTGTTTTGCTGTCTGTGCAGTGTGCACCTGTTCAGAACATTCCACCTCACTTTTCGTCCCAATGACAAATGTTTTTTGAAAATTTGTTTTTTTTATTGAAACAAGGATTGGTGATAAAGCATCAGTGGAGAGGAGACACTTTTTTCCCATATTAACTCTTATGCCGTGTACACACGACGATCATGTGTAGGCTCCAGAGCATTTTCAACGACGTGAAAAATGGCCTAAAAAAAACTTAGAACC
This sequence comes from Rana muscosa, assembly GCA_029206835.1. Classification (NCBI taxonomy): domain Eukaryota; kingdom Metazoa; phylum Chordata; class Amphibia; order Anura; family Ranidae; genus Rana; species Rana muscosa. Next base: position 128,700,515 of record JARGYO010005626.1, on the reverse strand, counting down.
TGCTCTATTTTTTCACGTCGTTTTTAACGTCGTTCTTTTTAAAGTCATGAAAAACGGTAGTGTGTATGCTTTTACGAGGGGAAAAAAAATGCGCATGCTCAGAATCAAGTGTAGCGGGTATGTACTTTTTAAACTGGTGAGGACACCAGTGATGCATAGTTCCCTGCGGCCCAGCAGGTGGCGCTGTCACTTTGGGCCGGGGTTGAACCATCGCTGCAGTGCTGTACCCTTTGTGACCTCTCGCAGCGGTTGTACGGTGGGGCGGGGAACCCGCCGTGCTGGCTGGGAGAGGGTATAACGGGGCGGACATCTTCGCCACGAGGTTGGAGTCCCGGGCACCTTCAGCCTGAGGGCTGTGGTTGCGGTCGGTGTCCAGGCGGCCTAGGCCTGGACACTTGGAGTTCGTGTTCCATCCCAGACACCTTCAGTCTGGGGTAAGGTACTCAGCCGGAGGCCTGGGGCCCAGTACCTTCCTCTGGGTCCCGCGAGGGAGGGATCATCCTAGGGGGCCCGGGAGTGGGGCACCCAAATCCAGAGGTGTAAGGGACCGAAGGAGGGACTCACCTGAAGACCTGGTGCAGCAGATTGCCAGTGCCGGGTGAACCTCTGGAGACCGCCCGGAGGGATGTCTTTGCCGAACAGGGGCCAAGTTCAAAGAGGAAGTTCAGTCCACGTTCAATGACCGGTGGCTGCGGTCCAGCTATTTCAATCAGGTCGGTGGCAGAGGCCTGCTATTAGGCCTGTGGCAGGGGCCTCAACAGTTCATCCGGTCGGTGGCAGCGACCAAAACTTGCGGTTGGTGGCAGAGACCGTGCGCCAGGCCTATTCGCTAGAGAAAAGGAATAGGAGAGTTCAGTTGTGCCTGGGCCTACTCGTTCCCACACTCCCATGTTCGTCTGTTATTGGAAGTTCAACTGATTGTGTCCACCGTATTGTACGAGAAATAAAGGAGTGTTGGGCTTTCGATTGGTGTGGGGCTCTATTATTGGCAGACACGTTTCCATGGAACAACAAGGCTATGTATGCAGTGGACAGACCCGGGAGGTAAATCAATTAACTTTGCTCAACCCTCTTATACACACGAGGGGAGAGCTTGGCATAGTGTTCCTGCACTCTCCTCTCCCAGGTACCCCTAGACACAAGCCATTCACAGAGGCAAGAGGGAGAGTGAGGTTCCGCTACATGTGGGGGCTCTGGTCCGGGATGTGTTCGTGCTACAATGGAGCTGGAGTTGTTGGAATTTGAAAGTGTCTGCCCGAAAGAGTACCGAGTAGGTCGGCCATATTGGCCACTGCGCCATCAGGCACACCCTCCCTGCTCAGTTCGTGGGCGTGACCCAGGGAAGGAGAACGCCCGTGAACTGGAGTGCAAGAAGGGAGGAGTCTAATAGTGTGAAGGATTACACGTGGGGACTTTGGCGCCAACAAGGCAGTGCACAATGGATCAGCAGAGAGTCGCCATGTTCACTAATGCATTGTGGATTCCTATCCATCCCACTACCACGAGTCTGACTACCGCTGCTCAAATAACGGATACGGGGATTCGGCTAAAGCCCTGGGGACGATTCGCCCTGTACTCATGCATGGACGTTGAGGCCCTGGGTTTGATTTGTCCCGGATGTTCGGGACTGGTGTGTCAGCTGAAGCCATTCAGGCGCTGCGAGGCCTGCGGAAAGTTCTTATTTGAGGTGGAACCAACCATTGAAAAACCCAGAACCATCCACCTCAACCGAGCTACAGGCCACACCACTCATGAAGGAGGAATCGCTGCTTTTACAGCCATCCCTGTGCACACTGCAGCGACCGCAGGGGAGGTCGCAATCACTGAGGTACGGGAGAAATCCGAGGATGCTGACTCGGTCGCCACTGCTTCCCAGCGTCCACCGCCAAAGAGGAAGACCGGCTTGGTTGCCCCGTCCAGCGGTCGCGGTGGATCCCCCTGCTTGCCTACGCCCGCCCCGGATGGATCCGGTAGGAAGAGTCCCGGACACATCCCTTCTCAACTTTGGCCCGAGGTAAGCTGGACAAAGGGACTTGGTGTTGGGACGGAGGTGTCGGGGAGTCACGGCCCTGTGTGCCCGTGGGAGGTAGCAATTCAGCCTCCACTACAGGCTACTTGCCCGCGGAGGAGTGTGACACCTCCGACCTAGAATCGCTCTCCGATCCAGGAGACGATGTCATCATAGATGAACTTTTTGCAAAGAAGGGCTGGGACAAGATGCCTCTCTCCTCGTCCCGCAGAGTAAGGGATCCACCCATGTCTACAGGGGATAGTACACCCCGGGTGGAGGCACCAGCGCCTGAGGAGGGATCCCGTCCCCAGTCTGCCCTTCTACCTCCGGTGCCTCCTGCATCTGGCACCTGGGAAAAGAGACTGTTGTTGCGGCCGCCTATGCCTAGAGTGGAGGTGGTCAAGGCACCTCGTCATCCAGACGCCATCGTCCAACCGGGTGAGGGAGACCGGGCCACTATGCTTCCGCTGGCGAGACTTCAGCGTCTTTTCGGCCAAAAAGTTGCTACCGAGTACGGGTGGGAGTACCCGTACTTACCTAAGGAGCTTCTGTATGAAGTGGAAGTCTGCCGGGACCGCTGGTACAACAAATTTGTGTGGACGCACCTTCAGGTCCCACATGCCTGCAGGTACCTCGCGTCTTCCCCCAAAGCCTCTCAGTGGTTCAAGGACTGTAAAGCAGAGTGGATGTTGGGTCGGCACATCCATGCTGACAAAGTGTTGATTCAATGGAAAGAAGGGGAGGATGTTGAATATCACATAGAGACTGTGGATAAGCATTTCAAGCCCCTTGTCTTGCCGCATCCCATATTCTACTTGTAGGAGAAAAGACTACTTGCCTAGTGCTTCGTTGCTGCTGAACTTTCCGGGGTTGTTTCCCAGGAAAACCCAGTGACTGTACCCGTGTTATGGGTGTTTGTGCTCTCTGGAGGAATTGAAGGACTGTTGCCGTTGTTTGTTCTTCATTCTTCCATCCCGCAAAGTGATTATGGACTTTGGGGTAGTTAGAAAAGAAAAAGAGAGAAGAGGATCTTCAACCAGTGCAGTTACCATGACACTGTCACCAGGTGGCAGTGTTGCGCATCGATATTCACTGTTCACTCACACACTTAGAGAACGAAAGGGTTTCTCTACGGAGAGGTTCTTTCATTCTTACACAAACATATGTGTCAGGGATATGTGTGTTTAACGTTCTTTTCCCCTCTGCAAGAGAACATCTCATCAAGACCACTGAGAATGGGGTGGGTCTTAGTCAGGATGGGTGTAAGGGAATGTTGTTGTGAACATGTGATTCTGATAATGTGGTTATGTGTTGTTTGTTTCCCTCCTTTCCCTTTCATGTCAGGTTCAGGCACAACTGTTGGTTAGCTTCCAAAAAAAAAAAAATTTTTTGAAATTCATTAGTCGGTCTCTGGATCAGGCTATGATGGCCCTTTTTGGGCATGGTTTGCTCCAGACACTGGGGACCAGTGTCAAATAACAGGGGGGAGAGTGTAGCGGGTATGTACTTTTTAAACTGGTGAGGACACCAGTGATGCATAGTTCCCTGCGGCCCAGCAGGTGGCGCTGTCACTTTGGGCCGGGGTTGAACCATCGCTGCAGTGCCGTACCCTTTGTGACCTCTCGCAGCGGTTGTACGGCGGGGCGGGGAACCCGCCGTGCTGGCTGGGAGAGGGTATAATGGGGCGGACATCTTCGCCATGAGGTTGGAGTCCCGGGCACCTTCAGCCTGAGGGCTGTGGTTGCGGTCAGTGTCCAGGTGGCCTAGGCCTGGACACTTGGAGTTCGTGTTCCATCCCAGACACCTGCAGTCTGGGGTGAGGTACTCAGCCGGAGGCCTGGGGCCCAGTACCTTCCGCTGGGTTCCGCAAGGGAGGGATCATCCCAGGGGGCCCCGGGAGTGGGGCACCCGAATCCAGAGGCGTAAGGGACCGGAGGAGGGACTCACCCGAAGACCTGGTGCAGCAGATTGCCAGTGCCGGGTGAACCTCTGGAGACCGCCCGGAGGGATGTCTTTCCCGAACAGGGGCCAAGTTCAAAGAGGAAGTTCAGTCCACGTTCAATGACCGGTGGCAGCGGTCCAGCTATTTCAATCAGGTCGGTGGCAGAGGCCTGCTATTAGGCCTGTGGCAGGGGCCTCAACAGTTCATCCGGTCGGTGGCAGCGACCAAAACTCACGGTCAGTGGCAGAGACCGTGCGCCAGGCCAATTTGCTAGAGAAAAGGAATAGGAGAGTTCAGTTGTGCCTTGGCCTACTCGTTCCCATTCTCCCATGTTCGTCTGTTGTTGGAAGTTCAACTGATTGTGTCCACCGTATTGTACAAGAAATAAAGGAATGTTGGACTTTCGATTGGTGTGGGGCTCTATTATTGGCAGACACGTTTCCATGGAACAACAAGGCTTCGTATGCAGTGGACAGACCCGGGAGGTAAATAAACTAACTTTGCTCAACCCTCTTATACACACGAGGGGAGAGCTTGGCGTAGTGTTCCTGCACTCTCCTCTCCCAGGTAATCCCCTAGACACAAGCCATTCAAAGGGGCAAGAGGGAGAGTGAGGTTCCGCTACACAAGTATGAGACGGGAGAGCTCATTCTGGTAAAACTAACGTTCGTAATGGAGATAGCACATTCGTCACGCTGTAACGGACTGAAGAGCATGAGGCTAAAAATCGCGAATCGGCTCTCACCAAACTTTACTAATATGAGGATCAACAAAAGCAGCCCAAAGGGTGGCGCCATCCGAATAGAACTTCCCCTTTATAGTGCCGTTGTACGTGTTGTACGTCATCTCGCTTTGCTCAAGCATTTTTTTTTCACGATAGTGTGTAGGCAAGGCAGGCTTGAGAGGAAAAACGAAAAATCACGTCGAGAAAAACTTCGTTTTTTTTCAATGACATTAAAAACGGCCGTGTGTACGCGGCATTACAGGAGAGAATTTTCCTTCCTAGGGGTAGATTTCCTCTCACTTCCTGTTGTCTCCTTCCGTTTGCAAGTAGGAGTAGTTTGTAAGTTGGATGTTTGAAAGTAGGGGCCTGCCATATATACTCTACAGAAATTTGGCCCTTAGGTGTTTGTGTTGCCACAACACTGTAAGCCCTCACAGTTACTCTTGGTGGGCGCTGGAATGCCCTGCTGTGAACTATTATATCAAGAATTGTAATTACATGCCATTGTTGAACAGTGGTAGGAAAAATTGGGCCTTTGATGGTGGTGCTGGTGCCACAACACTGTAAGTCCTCACAGTTACTCTTGGTGGGCGCAGGAATGGGCCCAGCTGTGAATTATTAGATCAAGAATTGTAATTACATGCCCCTGTTAAACAGGGGCATAAAAGTTGGGCCTTGGGCACTGGATCCACAACACTGCAACCCCTCACGGATACTGTACTTGGAGCGCAGCAATGAGCCTTGCTGCAAAGTATTGCATCAAAAATTGTAATTACACGCCCCTGTTAAATAGGGGCTGAAAAATTGGGCCTTAGCCACTGGTGGCGGTGCCTAGAAACAAAAATTTTCTTACAAGCTATCAGCATGATCATTGAGGAGGAAGAGGATAGTCACTCAGCATAACAGGATAGTCACTCAGCATTAGCATAGGCAGTCTTGAAGGGATCTGACATTTAAAAAAAAAATATTCTGTTACATCAGCATCAGGTGCTTGGTACAGTAGCTGGTGGTGATCCAAGACTGATTCATTTTTATGAAGGTCAGTCGATCGACCGATTCGGTGGACAGGCGCACTCTGTGATCGTTTACAAAGCCTCCAGCAGCACTGAATGTGCGTTCCGAAAGAACGCTGGATGCAGGACAGGCCAGTAGCTCAATTGCATACTGTGCAAGCTCTGGCCAGTGATCCATCCTCAAGACCCAGTAACCCAGAGGATTTTCGGTGGGAAAGGTGTCCAAGTCAGATCTTGCCCCTAGGTATTCCTGCACCATGTAAACCAGACGCTGGCGATGGTTGCTGGAACGGATCATACCTTGGGGCTGCGTACAAAAAAAACTGTCTGAACGCATCGGTCAGACGGCCACCTTCTCCACCGCTCCTTCTTTGACTGACCGAAGCCTCAGCAACACGTTGTCCAGGACCAGGAATTTGTAACCTCCCAGTCTCTGGGAACGCGTAGCACAGACCTTTCTGCAAGGCCTCCCGAAGATGCTTCATCCTCTGCTCCCTCTGCGACGGCAAGATAAGGTCCGCAACCTTACCCTTGTAACATGGATCAAGGAGGGTTGCCAGCCAGTAATGATCCCTCTCCTTGATTGCACGAATACGAGGATCCCTCCGCAGGCTTTGCAGGATCAGGGAGGCCATTCAGCGTAGGTTTGCTGAGGCATTTGGTCCGGAGTCCTCTGGGTCACTCAGGACGACATGATCCACAGCCACCTCCTCCCAACCACGTACAAGTCCATGGGTGTCTTGGCAAAACAACAAAACTTAAGGTAACTAACAAGCTCATACACTAAATTTTGAAGTGGAGGGATGCACTAAAATTGTGCATATTATTCCAATAACTGAACCACATTCAACAAAATTTGGGAAATCTCTGGATTATCAGAATAGTCCCATAAATAGTTCCTCTGAATTTACTAAGCATATACAAAAAATGGGGGAGACAGAGGAGATGTATAACAAATCCACCCAAAAAAGAGTTCTTTAACAAGGAACAGTAAGGAATTGTAGACTTTATTTTAAGTAAACCGCAATGGATTATTTATACAAAAATTAGAAAAAACACCACACCTCCCTCCACCAAATTATTAAAATGAGACTAGTCTAAACTATACTATAAACATGGGTGGCCACCCGATCAGTCATACACACCACAACCACTTCATGACTCATCCATCCTAATTCAATCTCAAAACAAATGGCAATATGAGGTGTGAGATCCTCATTCATGTGAGTAGGAATTAAAACTAGCCAGATGATTGAGAGAAGACAAGGGATTTAGTGCAAGCTCAGTCACTAAATGTACTAGATGGTGCAGATTAGAACATCAAGATGCTATTAATGCTGAAATAGTCATTTGTAATCACGTTTAGTATATTCAAGTGCTGGATCAATCACATATTCATCTGAATTGGACAAGACACTGTGAGGGAGCACCGGCGTTTGATACCAGTATCCCGCTGTAGCAGCGTGAAAAATAGAAGCAGGTAAGATTTATACAGCTCGCCATTAGTCGTTTTCGCCAGCAGGGCTACCCTTCAGTTGTGCGCCCTCAAGGACTTAAACAGTCCTTTCATGAGAAGCAGCACTTGCAAGTCCTGTATGTTCAGGTATGTTTAAATCCAGCAAGGATGCTAGCGTGCGCAGACTTTGATCTGTTCAAGACAGCTACTTTACAGGAAGTCCATATAGTTAGCTGATAGCAGATCAGTATTCAGGCGTGAAGCAGCATGAGTGCCATATTTCAGCTTGGCACAATCCAAGGATGGAATTGTTGGTCATATCTGAAAAGTGGTTAGGTGCTCAGCTTAGTGGGTGGAACACCCATGTTTAGACTACAACGGGTGTAGTGGCAATTCGCTTACGTGTTTCGCTTGATAACAAGCTTCATCGAAGCTCAGATGAAGCTTGTTATCATGCCTGCTGGACCATGAGTCAGCGGTAATATGTACCTTACTGCTGACCGCCCTGTCCAGCGAGGCCAAGACATTGCCTTCCACATGCCGGTAGAGAGCCGAAATCGCCTTCCGTGAGAAAAAGTGGCGTTTGGGAACCTGCCACTGAGGAACAGCACATTCCACAAACTCACGGAATGGGGCAGAGTCTACCAACTGAAAAGGCAGAAGTTGAAGTGCTAGCAATTTAGCCAAGCTAGCATTCAACTGCTGGGCATGTGGATGGCTGGGAGCGAACTTATTTTGGCGGTGCAGCAGCTGGGGCAAGGAAATTTGCCTGTTACAATCTGACATCGGTGTACCAATAGCAGATTGCCCGCAAGTACTTGGCTGTGACACACCTAATTCTACACCTTCATTCCTCTCAGTGCAAGTTTCAGAGAGGACTGGGGTTGGAGATCCCAGCTGATGAGGAGCAAGGAGAGGTCCGCTTTGTTCTTTGGTGTGGGTCTTTTAGGTAGGCTTGCCAATGAACTACATGGCAGGTCGACATATGTCTGGTCAAGCACGTGGTGCCCAAGCGGCTGATGTTTTGGCCACGCAAGATACGCCTGAGACATATGTTGCAAATGGCAATGGTGCGATCTGCTGCACACATCTGAAAAAGGCCCACACCAAAGAACTTTTGGAATAACCCGCAGAGACAGCAGCGCCCTGCACATGCAGAGCTCTGCAGTGTGATGCAGTCAGTGTGCTGCCCTTAAGCTGGAGGGCATCCTGCCTTGTTGGAGATGTGCCTCCTCCTCCTCCTCCTCTTTCGCCTCTCTCCTATCAGGCACCCACGTGGAGCCAGTGACCTCATCATCCCCTCCCTCCTCATCACTGGAGTAAATCTGGCAGTATGCTGCAGCTGGGGGAACATGACTGCCAGATAGCTGTCCTTGTTGGGCACCCCCTCTCTCTGGGCTCACGTTACTGCCTTCCTCTAGCTGGGTTCCATCATCTGAGCCTTCAAAACGCTGGGCTTCCTCCTGTAGCATGTGCCCAACACTGTGTTCAAACAGTTTGGAGGACTCCTCAGGAGGACATGGTGGGGCTAGGGAAGGAGTGACTGATGCCATTGAGCAGAGGGAAGAGGCCGCTTTGGCAGCTGCTTTGCCAGACAAAGTACCCTGAGCCTGGGTGAGAGAGGATGAGGAGGATGAGGACGGCTTGGTCATCCACTCTACCAAGTCTTGGGCATGTTGCGGCTCAACAGGGCCAGCTGACGAAAAGAACGACAAGCGTGTCCCACGGCCATGTGCTGATGAGGATGCACCGTGTCCACGACCAGCACTGTTGCCTCTAGACACAGAGCCTGCTTGTCCTCTTTTATTGCCTTGTGACTGTTTGCATCTCCTTGTTTGCCTTCCAGACATACTAATGGCCTGCAGTGAGATGTAGTTGCACAAAGGTGGGATGGATATATATATATATATATATATATATATATATATATATATATGTATATATATATATATATATAATATCTCTATACTGATTATAATGCAGCTATCAGAATCAACTGCCTGCTGTGGTATTAGTATGAGAAAAGCCGCAAATGTCTTCAGTTAGTTTTAGGTGAAAACTGTACAGAGGACACAGTACACTAACTGAAAATACTTGCAGCTCTCTGCCTGTGGTTTTATTATGAGAACACCACTATTAGTCACTAACTGTATTCAGGTAAGCTTTAGGTGAACGCTATGCAAAGCACACAGTACACTGAGTGAAACACTGACTGCAGCTAGCACAATCACCTGCCTGTCACAGTATAGAGAATAACAGGAATGGAACTAGCTAAACTGAATACAGTGTATAAATATATATATATATACAACACCTAGGATGCATATATATCCTCTACACACTGTAACTGCAGCTAACTGACTCGCCTGCCTGCTCTATCTAACTCAATATAAATGACACTGTCTCTCTCTCTCTGTAAGCTCTCTCTTTAACCAACACCGCAACACACTACACAAGGCCGCCACGGAGGTGGCCTCATATAGGGTGGGGCGTGTACTAAACCCCCTGAGACATAATTGGCCAAAGCCACCCTGGCTTTGGCCAATTATGGCTCTCCGTTTTTTGCACGCTGTGATTGGCCAAAGCATGTGGGTCATAGTGCATGCTTGGCCAATCATCAGCCAGCAATGCACTGCGATGCCGCATTGAATTATGGGCCGTGACACGCCACTCAAATTTGGCACGAACGGCCCATAATGTTCGCAATTCGACGAACAACCGAACAGGCGATGTTCGAGCCGAACATGAGTTAGACTCGAACTCGAAGCTCATCCCTAATCCTCACACAGGAAATTATTCCTAGGTGGGGATGTCCATTACAAATAAACTCAGACAATGGCCCAGCCTTCACAGCTGAAATCTGCCAAGATCTTGAAAAAGCACAAAAAATAGGCTGGAAATTTCACCTCCTCTACCATCCACAGAGTTCAGGGATTGTAGAAAGAATGAATAGAACAATTAAAGACAGGATAAGGAAAGCTATGGGTGGGAATTTTGGCAAATGGAGAAAAGTTCTCCCAGCTGTATTAGCTGAAATCAGAATGACCCCTAACAGTGTGATTAATGGGTAATGGGTAGGCCATTCCCCACACCGTGGGCTAATCATCCTTTGATGGTGGAGGAAGGTGATTTGGAACAAATACAGGAGGAATATGTAGGAAAATGTATTGAAACTCTTGATATTGTTGAAAGAAGAGTAGCTCGCACCTCTCCTTCTTCTTCTTCACAGGTACCAACCCACCTGTTCCAGGTCAGTGATCAAGTTGTGGTCCAGAGGCTTCAGAAAGGTCGAAAGCCACAAGGAGTTCCATTCGGACCATTGACCAAAGTGGTAGCCGTCACCAGGACCGCCGTCCTTACTGAGGAAAGTCCTACCTGGATCCATGCCAGCAGGATAAAGAAGGTGGACCCAACCCAAGGAATTGAAGAAAGGCTGAAAAGAGGTGAAGCAGGTGTTTTAAGTCCTCAAAAGACAAGCATAGAAATAAAGGACAATGATGTCGCTTATTTCACCACAGACTTCTGGGAAGGCCTTGTGCCTTCTGGTGATGTTTCTACTTCTGATCTTTGTCCCAGTGTGGATAATAACTAACTGTATCTATCATCCTGATGATCTATGAGCCTTGAAACCCATATGTGGCGAAAGTGAAGTACACACCAACCATACTGACTTTCACCCCAGAAATCACAGTAAAAGAGATGTCTCTAATGAATTGATCAAAGAAACTGTTTTTTCTGGAAAAATGTTACTGTTAAAATTTAAATATGCTAATGCTAGAAAGTCAGTATATGAAAAATGCTGGATTTGTAGTAAGTTACATTTAGAAACTGCTAGGGTTCCTCTTTTGGCTGTCCCCATAAGCCTCAATTATTTGTTGAATGATACTTTTCCCTTGAGTTTAAAAAATGTCTCAACCAGAGCATTCCTTTCTACACCTTAGGAAGAATAAGTGAACCCGAGTGGTGTGTCCATCTAGGTAACACTTCCAAAGGAGTAGGTATGTGTTCCAAGTCAGTATTTAATATTTCAAAGGGTATTCCCATCCGCACTAGTAATTTTACAGGTATAGGTCAGTTGTGTAGTTACAAAAATCAATCCCTTAGCAACACCATTAGTAAACTTACTACATACAGGAATACAACCTCTGGGATACTTGTGGGTAAACTTGTTAGTGCTGCGTTTGGAGCTGGAGCTGAGCCCCAACGTAGTTCTCTAAGAAGTTTTTAATTGGGAAACAATACATACATATGGAAAAGAAAAGTTGCGCTATGAGTCCAAAATTCTATTATTTGGATAGTGAAAAGTCCAAACAGAAATGCTTAAAGGACTGATGTCAATTAAAACACTGATCTTGGATCCTAATAGACTGGTGAGGTTGTATGCTTACCAGAAGATAAGCCAAATCGAACAGATGGCTATAACCCAGCCTAGGCCTTTAAATGCACTTCGGATAAGGTTTTTTCAATGATATTGAAGGACGACAATAGAAGGGTACAGAGATGCACAAAAAAGGAGGTCTTATAGAGTGTAGAAATGACAAACAAATCCACCCTAAAGTGCACCGCCACCCAGTATAATGTCTGCTTACCAGATTGCAAACATGTTATGCAACACAAATCAACGCAGATCGGTGGATGGCTGGATGTTTGTGGACGTCTATACAGGTATAATTTAAAGCATAGGGTGGATATGAATTCCTCGCTGTCAACAAGAGCTTCCGTATGGTCCGGATGGTGTATCGAACCAAAGAGAAAGGATAGGAACTGGACAGTGTGATACCGTCTCAGCGATTTATTGTAAAAAATTAAAAGTTACACTTACATCAGCGAACAGATAAAAAGGACATGTATACAAGCCAGCCGGCTAGAAAGCAAACTCCCATCCTATGAGCGGGGTGACGTCAGCACGTACTCCCTTAGACGCGTTTAGTCATCATAGACATTGTCAATAAGGGACCTTTATATTAAAAAATACATACATATGCTGTCGTAAAATTTGTTACCCATGGATCCTCGCAGGAATGAAAGGATGGTGTTATTTAGCACAGTTGGTACCAGTCATGTCAGCCCTAGGCCAGACTCAGGAGCCTCACGTACAAGTTACTTCAAGTCCAGTACACAGGTTAACTTACAAATACAAGAAAGAAAACCCACCTATGTTTTCTGCCTCGGATAAGGCATGGGTATGGTTTCCCTCCTGGAAAGGATGGGGCATAACCATGATGGACAAATTGAATAACTACACTAGTCTAATAAATGATGTTATGGAAAAAAAAACTCCCAAGATATAGAACTACTCAATGTCGAGCTCAAAACAATCAGGAGACAACTAGAGTTACACAAATTAGCTATCGAAAGCATGAGTGCAGCTCTAACAGGTTTATGTGAAATGACCCAGGATTATAAATGTTGTACATGTATTCACAATACCAGCCTGGAAATCCCAGACTACTATGACGTTATTAATCAACACCGAACACAGGAAAATGAACTAATGAAACAAGCAAGGGACGTAGGTAATTATGGATGGAACCCCTTTTCTAGTTTGGGTTTAGGTGGAATGTTTTCATGGTTAAAGGACATAGTGATTATGATTATCGTAGTACTATTGATAGGATTAATAGGCTACCTGATTTTCAAGCTTATTTTGCTTTGCATTAGCAAATGCATTACACCAGATCAACCTTCTCCCGCATATACACAATATCTGCAGATTTATGTAAATGAATACAACAAACATAGAAAGAACCGTAGATTTCAGGAGGTTTCAGACCTGTAGAAAGTCATATTTATGACTTTAAGAGGGGGTTGAAAGGTTACACTAAGCATCCATCTTGTTTTCTGTCAGCCATCTCATTCTCAAGCTCCCATTTTACACAGTATGTACAGTTTGAAAATTTCTTTAGCTTTCCAGAAAATCTGTATCAGCATGAGTTCTTGTAAATGAACTGTTTCTCATGCTTTTCCTATCTAGGTCTTGTTCCCAGCAGCAGGAGAACAAAGGCTATTTGTTTTTAACCAGTTCTAACTGCATATGAAATTTTAGCTACTGCGCATGTGTTATTATGAACATTTTGTATGATTTGTAATCTACTATAAAAGATGCTAGAATGCACATCAATACAGCCATTTTCCTAGAGCATATTGTCGGGTGTGTGTCATTGTGTTCTTGGAAATTGCCTCCAGATATATCTGAAATTGCATAATTAAATCGATCTGAGGTCTGAGAGGTTAAAGGGACCTACCCTAGACGCAAGATTAACCCTTAGACCCACAGATGCTTAATAGGGTTAAAGTCTGGAGACATGCTTGGCCAGTCCATCACCTTTACCCTCAGCTTCTTTAGCAACGCAGTGGTCGTCTTGGAGGTGTGTTTGGGGTCGTTATCATGTTGGAATATTGCCCTGCGGCCCAGTCTCCAAAGGGAGGGGATCATGCTCTGCTTCAGTATGTCACAGTACATGTTGGCATTCATGGTTCCCTGAATGAACTGTAGCTCCTCAGTGCGGCAGCACTCATGCAGCCCCAGACCATGACACTCCCACCTCAGAGAGTTCTTTGCCATGAGGTACCATGTTGAACTTCCAGTGACCAGTATGAAAGAGTGAGAGCAATGACACCAAATTTAACACACCTGCTCCCCATTCACACCTGAGATCTTGTAACACTAACGAGTCACATGACACTGGGGAGGGAAAATGGCTAATTGGACCCAATACGGACATTTTCACTTGGGGGTCTACTCACTTTTGTTGCGAGCGGTTTAGACATTAATGGCTGTGTGTGGAGTTATTTTGAGGGGACAGCAAATTTACACTGTTATACAAGCTGTACACTCACTACTTTACATTGTAGCAAAGTGTAATTTCTTCAGTGTTGTCACATGAAAATATATAATAAAATATTTCCAAAAAAGTGAAGGGTGTACTCACTTTTGTGAGATACTGTTTTGGCCTAATTTATGAAGGAATAATTTTATTTTTTTCATTTTTTAAAAGAAAGAAAGCTCTATTTGTAGGGAAAAAATTACATAAATTTTGGATACAGCATTGCATTACCGCGCAAAAATGGCCAAAAATGGCCTGGTCATGAAGGGCAGTAAATTTTCCAGAGGTCAAGTGGTTAAGCCAAATTAAAATAAAATATAATAAAAATGTAAGGTTGAAGTGGCATTTGATGGACACTTTTTATTACATGGCAGACTGAAGTAGTTATCAGTGGTAATATCTGAGATTGATGTTTTTCTGCTCTCCGATGTAGTCTAAAATGGAAAAGATACTTTATTATCACACAAATAGTGGAATCCTCCCTAGAGCCCATTTCTTGCACTTGGTAATTACAAAGCACACTTACTGTCAACAATTCCCAGGCCAAAAATCATTCCATAGGAAATGAAAATACTTGTTGCATATTTTGAGACCTCATTTTTGGATCCTTGGCGCATTTTAGATATTAGTTGCGGTGCCATCTCAGTCTCCCTGTTGTAAAAGGACTGCATATTGCAGGGCTGCTTATTGACTTTCATTGAACATGTTATTATTATTTCTCAATGGAGGCGCTACGTGTTATCGATATCATTGGCCTGAATGATGGTGATAGAATATGAGCAGAATATTATCACTGGCATGAGAGATTCTTTTTTGTTGTTTCAGATTTATTTTTAGCCAGTAAGAAATATTTCTTTTTGAAACCAGCAGTGTTCATGTAACATTTTAGAATTCTCCAATTGCGTTGCAACAAAGTCACCTTTTTATTGTTTGTTTTTCTTTCTTTTTTCCAATTTAGAGATCTTCTCATTTTTGGAATAAGACCTCAGATATAAGCTTTTTTAATATCAATAGCCCATATGGAAAATTTTGGAAAAATTTTCCAACCCCTACATTGCTCCTGAAAGGCTTAGGGCTTGTCACCAACTCATGTGTGCTGCAAGAACCAGGGCCAGATTTCCCAATAGGCACTGTAGGCATGTGCCTACAGGCGCTCTTATTAAAGGGGAGCCCGTCTGTATGAGTTTTTTTTTTTTTGCTGCCAGCTGGGGTTTTACACACAATCATGAGGCTGTAGCCACCGAGATTGTGAGTAAAACTGACAGGCAGACTCCTGCAAGTCAGGTGAAAGCTTTCGGGTGGTTATGATCAGATGACTGATCAGTGTACCGGCCACTGCCGGTTCCATGTGATCACTGTGACCAATCACAGTGGATCACATGACAATTGAACACAATGGATGGCTTCCTTTTATGCCACCCATTGTGCACTACTGTGTTGATCTCAGTGATTGGTCACAGTGATCACATGGTAAAGACATGGCCAATCACAGTCCAATTGTGCCTTGTGATTAGCTGTGGCCAATCAAAGCTAACCATAATAGTAAATGCTGAATTAATTAATTTCATTCCGTAAAAATGGTTGCCCCTAGGAGCAGCTGTACAAATGTCCAGTGTGCATGAGGCCTAACAGTGAAATTCACTGTGTTAAAAAATAAAAATACTGATCACTTCCCAGAGTGTTACTAAAAATGTAACTAGTAAAATGTAATAAAAAAGAAAAGAAAAGAATAGAACAAAAAAAAAAATCATACATTTTTTTTTACATACTGTCACCAGTCAGTGTCCCTGATCTCTGCCACGCCAGTTATATGGTGGCGCTGTACTGCACTGGTGACAATATGTTAAACAAAAAAGTTAATTTAAAAAAAAAAAATGATCACTTTTTTTTTTTTAACACACTGTAACCAGAGCAATACAGCATTGCCACATACCCACAAATTAAAAAAATAGTTAATTTTCAAAAAAAAAATTGACATAGAATTTACAACCTCAAAAAAATTGCCGTGTGTCTTACTAAGAACCTTGGACTGTCTTTCCAAAAAGGAGTAATTTGGGGATGTTTGTACTGTCCTGCCATTTTCTGGCCTCAAGAAATGAGATAGACCATCAGTACATCACGATTTTTAGATATATACCATAGTTTGTGGACTCTGTAACTTTCACACAGACTAAATAATATACACAAAGTAATGTAGCAGAATACAGTTTGGCCTAAATCTATGAAGAAAGATTATTTATTTGCAATTTTTAAAACAGAAATGAAGAAAAATGCATTATTCTTAACATTTTCTGTATTTTTTTTTTTGGTTTATTTAGCAAAAATTTTTCAATTACAGCATTGATTAACCACCTCCCTACTGTGCACGAAAACCCCCTTCCTGCCCAAGCCATTTTTCAGTTTTCAGCGCTGTCACACTTTGAATGACAATTGCGCGGTCGTGCGATGTGGCTCTCAAACAAAATTTGCGTCCTTTTTTTCCCACAAATAGAGCTTTCTTTTGGTGGTATTTGATCACCTCTGCGGTTTTTATTTTTTGCGCTATAAACAAAAGAAGAGCGTCCAGTTTGGAAAAAAAACACTATTTTTTACTTTTTGCTATAATAAATACCCATTTTTTTTTTTCAATTAAAATTTTCCTCAGTTTAGGCCGATACGTATTCTTCTACATATTTTTGGTAAAAAAAAAAAATCGCAATAAGCGCGTATTGATTGGTTTGCGCAAAAGTTATAGCGTCTACAAAATAGGGGATAGATTTATAGCATTTTTTTTTTAATAGTAATGGCGGCGATCTGCGTTTTTTATTGCGACTGCGATATTGCGGCGGACACATCGGACACTTTTGACACATTTTTGGGACCATTCACATTTATACAGCGATCCCTGCTATAAAAATGCATTGATTACTGTATAAATGTGACTGGCAGGGAAGGGGTTAACCACTAGGGGGCGGGAAGGGGTTAAATATGTTCCCTCAATGTGTTCTAACTGTGGGGGGAGGTGACTGACTGGGGGAGGTGACCGATGGTTGTCCCTATGTACAAGGGACACACCATCGGTCCCCTCTCCCTCACAGGACGTGGATCTGTGTGTTTACACACACAGATCCACTTTCCTGCTCGATTCCCGGGCAATCGCGGGTGCGGCCGGGCACGCGCATCGGGTCCTTGGGAACGCGGCGGGCGCGCGCCCCCTAGCTCGTTTTAAAGGCAGGACGTCATATGGCGTCCTGTCAGAACGAGAGTTTCCTCCGCCCGCCGTCAATTGACGGTGGGCGGGGGACAAGTGGTTAAATACCATAAAAAAGCTATATTTGTGTGAAAAAAATTATAAAAATTTATTGTGGGTACAGTTTTGCATGACAGCGAAATTGTCATTCAAAGTGCCACAGCGCCGAAAGCTGACATAGGACCTGGGCAGGAGGGGAGTGGAAGTGCCTGGTATTGAAGTAGTTAATTGGCTCCTGTCTAAATTGACCCTAGTATGTGTATGTATGAGTGTGAATTAGGGACCTTAGATTGTAAGCACCTTGAGGGCAGGGACTGATGTAAATATACAATATACTGTATATGTAAAGCACTGTGTAAATTGTCAGTGCTATATAAATACCTGTAATAAATAAATTAATTGCATATTATTACAGGTTACAACTATGGTTTTCCTGCGGGGACAAACAGCTACTTTGCCATGATGTCTGCCTCCTCCGACATCTTTCTTATAACCCTTTTACTACTGAAAAATATGAAGTGTGTTACTGGCAGGTTCAACAAGTGAAAATAAAAGAAACCCATTCTGAAAAAAGAAAAACTAATGCTGCACCACACCACAAGGCCTGGCAAGCTATTATGCATTCAATATTTTTTTGCGTGTTTAGATATGTTTTAAAGTGGAACTTTAGCCATAAAATGAAGATCACTTAAAGTGGTTGTAAACCCACTTTTGCAACTTGCACCTACAGGTAAGCCTAGATTAAGGCTTACCTGTAGGTGCAAGAAATATCTCCTAAACCTACACGGTTTAGGAGATATTTGCTAAAAATGACATTGCTCCGTGTCTACGGCGCATGCGCTCCGGAGCGGCGCTGTGATTGGCTGGAGCGGCGATACCCGGAAGTAACATTCCGGCTGTCGCCGCAGCGATGGCTGCGGCTGGAGAGAGGGACACGGACGGCTTCGGGGGCCCCGATCTAAGGTAAGTGGTACATAATGAGCTAGTATGCTAGTCATACTAGCTCATTATAGCTTTGTCTTGCAGGTGGGCTAGAAACAAAAAAAAAGTTATATGTGTTTACAACCACTTTAAGGTTGTCCCCTTTTGCAGGTATAGCTATGAAAAACATTAAAAATAAGTGTCTATACTGTTTAAAATCCAGTAATATGTCATACTCTGCTCTGCACATGCTCAGTTGCTCTCTATTTTTTGACACTGTGTCCTGAAAATCAGAGCCACTATAGGCCAATCTGCTGACAACCTAAAGATTTACTGCTGTTCAGGGGCTCTGGGCTTCAGCAAAATGGCAGACTCTGGCAAAGAGAAATAGGAGCAATGCTTGAGGCAATTTACAGTCAACAATAACCCCCTCTCCGCTTCTCCCCCTTCCAGGGTGGTCCTGTAATTATGGGAGTAGTATGGGGAATGGGGATCCTATGTAGTGATTTGGGTAGTATGGGGAAGGGAGTCCTGTGTAATGATGGGGGGGGCCGAAGAAAATGTTTGCCCAGGGTCCAATCAATATTAAAGACGGACCTGCATTTAGGCCCCTTTTACACGGGAGATCTAGCATCTGTGCATGCAATTCTACTATTTTAGTGCGTCCAGGAGGCAATGATGCAGCGACCATCCCCGCTGCCTGCATTTTGTTAAAGAATACCTACATTCTGGGCTTTGTCCCTCAGTGCATCGGGCCCTAAACATGAGTACCACTTGGTTTAGTGCCAGCCCCCTCCATTTGCTATAGACTTTAATAGGTTGTCGCCAGCTTGGACGCTGCACCCGTGCCTCCTGAGTGCACCACCACACCGGGATTGCACACACAGGGGTTAAACACCCCTTGTACAAGGGCCCTTACAGCACTGATGAAAACCATAGTTGTGTACAAGAATTATCCAACTGATAAAGAGTTCACTGACTTTGATGATGAATTTATTGGGTGTCTGACTATTTTATTTTCTCTTTGTTCTACAGCACAGATACATCCCCTGGGTGCTCTATTATGTGGTTTTATTGCAGAAGAAGCTGACATCTTGTTACATGCTTTCTTTTAAACATTATTTATGGATCTAATGAGATTTCTCTTTTCATTTTAATACAAGATTTGTGTTCAGTCAGTTGCGTAACACTCTCGATGCTCCAGCCAAATCCAGCAGTGTTATTAGGCATCAGTTAACTTGACTATAATTCTATGACCAATCTGCCCACCTAAATCATTTTTAATTGTTTTTTTAACCACACGAGTACCAGCCTGTAGTATTCTTTTATTACCTGGCAATTTGTCAGTTTCCAGTGCTGTGATATTTTGATAGACAATTGCACCATCATGCAATATTGTATCCAAATAAATTTTATATCATTTTTTTTAAGGACAGATGGAGCTTTCTTTTGGTGGTATTAGCAAAAACCACTGACAGGCAGAGTTTTTATAACAGAAGAGACCCCAGTGGTATCATATGTCATAAATGTGTGTCCTGGCATGTCAGTGGTAATGTAATGTAATCTGAGCTGAACATGTGCAGCTCGGACCACGTTTAATGCCCCTCTAGTTGTGCTGTTATGATGTGACTCCCATAAATGTGCATAACAGACAGAACCTGGAAGGAACACCGGGTAAAGATGGAAATGCCTGGGACCAGCAGAAGTAGTGACAGCACTGCGATGGAGGGCTGCGTTTGACCGGTAAGTCTGCCATATGCCAGAGCTACAATGGAATGGTTTGGATAAAAGCATATTCATGTGTTAAAATGGCCCAGTCAAAATATAGACAAGATTGCTGTTTACAGATGCTCTCCATCCAGATAACTGATACAAACACAGAGCTGTGCCGCTCCAGGTGGGAATGATTGCTCCCTTCAACCTTGTGGTACAGGTCCAGTCCACAGCCAGAATTAGAGTCAATGGTTTAAGAAAGGTTGACCGCACTCCTAGGTATGAAGTATGAAGCAGTACTTTATTGAAGATAAAAATCCATCAAGATACATTCTAAGTCATCGTGAGACCTTAACGCTTTTCACAAATCAAGGTTCGCTTATTTATAATTATGACTAAGCGAGCCTTGATTCGTGAAACGTGTTAATCTTACCATGCCTGCATACAGGTCACACAATGTCTTATGATGTATCTTGATATATTTTTATCTTCAATAAAGTAATCATCACTGCTTCATACCTGGGAGTGCGGTCAACCTTTCTTGAACCATTGGCTCTCCACCCATTGCTTGAGTTATTTTGGAAAGAAGAATGGGCAAACATTTCATTGCTGGTAGAGACATACCCAAAAAGACTTGCAGCTTTAATTACAGTGAAAGGTGGTTCTACAGGGACTCAGGGGGGCTGAATACAAATGCATGCCACACTTTTCAGATATTTATTTGTAAAAAAGTTTGAAAACCATTTATCATTTTCCTTCCACTTCACAATTATGTGGCACTTTGTATTGGTCTATCGCATAAAATTCGAATAAAATACATTTACGTTTTTGGTTGTAACATGAGAAAATGTGGAAAATTTTAAGGGGTGTGAATACTTTTTTTTAAGGCACTGTATGTATGTATGTGTGTGTGTGTATATATATATATCTATCTATCTATATATATATATATATATATATGTATAGATATATCTGTAGCGGCCTCACCCCATCTCCTTTTTCTAGGGGCATGTCACACGACAGGGTGAGATGCGCTACGGCCCATGTCCTCCCCATGGCTGTGGGTGAGGTGAAGGCCAGTATCAGTATCTTCCTCGGGCCAATGTGCGTTAGTTATGAAACTCAGTCCTGCTATGCTGGAACCCTCCTTTGCTCCCATTAACCAGAGTCCACACCGATCACGGTCCAACTTTTGCTTTATTGTAAGCTCCACAATAAACAATGCTTCTGTAGCCAACTGGTTGGAACGTTTTAACAGCCTGATACGGTGGGATGAGCAGGTCGAGGCACTATCCTAATTTCAAATCTAAACCACTGTGGTTTCACCAGCGGTTATCGTAGCACAGAACATAGAACTTGTGAGTCTCTACCAGCAACTCAAGAGAACGTATTTAGGAGTACCTTCGCTGCGCTGTGGCCCCTATCAGGGGAAGATGTCCCTCTAAGGGAGTTACCAGAGGCCCATCCGTCACCGGGTTGATGCTGCTCCGGGTCTCCGGATGGGTGACCTCCCCGGCCTCCTCACCTCAGATGCGGGTCCCGTCCACCTCGGGGACCCTCGGATCACTTCGCCCTTGTGGGACCCAGTCGAAGTTACTGGGCCCCAGGCCTACGATCTAGTACCTCTCCCCAGGCTGAAGGTGCCTGGGATGGACTCCAACTCCATTCTGGCCAGGCCTAGGGCGCCTGGGCCAGAACTCCAAACCGCCAGCACCCAGGCCTAAGGTGCCTGGGTACGTGAAGAGAAGATCCTCGAAGACCTCGTGGCGAGGGCGTCTCCCCCTTTTATCTCCTCCCATCGACACCACGGCAGGTTCCCCGCCCCAGCCGTACCATCTCCGGAAAGGGACAAAAAGGGTAGCACTGTGGCAGTGATTCTACCTTGAGCCTGTAGGTACCCTGCCACCCACAGGCCAAGGAGAATAATACACCACCCAATCCTCCACGAATACAAAGGGGTCCAAAACCTCTCACAATTACACACCTGAGTCATACTACCACCCAGGTGTACCCCAACTAAATTTAAAGACCCCGCTACATATCTATATATATATAGATATATCTATATGTAGCGGCCTCACCCCGTCCTCTTTAGCTAGGGGTATGTCGAGCGACAGAGTGAGGTGCGCTACGGCCCATGTCCTCCCCATGGCTGTGGGTGAGGTGAAGGCCAGTACCAATCTTTTCCTCGGGCCAAATGTGTGCTGGTTATGAGGGTCAGTCCTTCCGTGCCAGAATCTCCCTTTTGTTCCCATCAAAAGAGTCCATACACCCATCAAAGTCCAAACTCAGGTTTATTGCGTATCTCCACATACAGTCAAATGCAATGGCATGATACGATGGGGAAGCAGGTCGAGGCACTGTACAGGTTCCTAGTCCCTACACTCCCTGTGCTATGACCAGGGGTTGCAGGAGTCTTGATGAAAGCTCCTCCGCTGCGCTGTAGCCCCTATCAGGGGAAGATGTCCTCCAAGGGAGTTACCGAAGGCCCATCCGTCACCGGGTTGACACTGCACCGGGTCTTCGGACGGGTGACCTCCCCAGCCTCCTCACCTCAGATGCGGGTCCCCTCGCAAGGGGCACCCTGGAGCAACTTCACCCTCGCGGGACCCAGTCGGAGTCACCGGGTCCCAGGCCTCCTCAATAGTACCTCACCCCAGGCTGAAGGTGCCTGGGATGGACTCCATCTTCATTCCGGCCAGGCCTAGGGCGCCTAGGCCGGAACCTTGAACCGCCCGCACCCAGGCCTAAGGTGCCTGGGTGCGTGAAGAGATGATCACCCCACCAGACCTCGTGGCGAGGGCGTCTCCCCCTTTTATCTCCTCCCATCGACACCACGGCGGGTTCCCCGCCCCAGCCGTACCATCTCCAGGAAGGGACAAAAAAGGGTAGCACTGTGGTAGTGATTCTACCTCGAGCCTGTAGGTACGTCGCCACCCACAGGCCAAGGAGAATATTGCACCACCCAATCCTCCACGAATAACAAAAAGGGGTCTAATCCCTGACATAATTACACACCTGGGTCTCTCTACCCCCAGGTGTATCCCACTAACTTTGAAGACCCCGCTACACACTCCCCCTTGTGATTTGACGCTGGTCCCCAGCGTCAGGTGCACACCCATGTCTCCCAAGGAGTGGTGACATGAAGTGGGCCCCAGAGGCTATCCCTCAAATTTTGGATACTGTGTGTGCCAAGACCTGCTCCAGGGAAAGGGAACTATAAAACATTAAAACTTTTTGTATAAAACATCTGTCATGTACACATATACAATCCCTCCCGTCACTGTCTAAGAACCACCCCATACTCAGTAGTCTTGACCGACGAATCTCCTGCAGAAGGGAAACAAAAAAAACACATCCTAACACTCTGTGTTAACTTGGCATGAGTGGGTCCGTCAGCCGAGAGACCCACTCACTCCAATAAGTAAGTAATGCATGTGTAACATTTCAAACAACCGTTGCACAACACTGCCACCTGGTGACAGCGCTGCGGTAATGACACTTGGTGAGATCTTCATTCTTCCTGCTTTCCTACTCTGACTCTACCCCAAAAGTCTCTGCCTTTGGCACATGAAGAAAAGGGAGAAAAAAAAACAACAGCTCCCAAGTCTCCAGTGAGGAAAAGAAAAGCCCAAATCAAAACAAAAGTAGGGCACAGTTCTAGGCGTCTGGGAATGTCTCTTCCAGAAAGTTTCAACAGCAACAAGATAGGAGCTCACTTCTCCTATAAGTAGAACCTTGGATCCGGCAGAAACAGGGGCTTCAGGTGCCCGTCAAACACTTCCACCGAATACTCGACATCCTCTCCTTCTTTCCTGCAGATGAGCACCTTATCGGCATGAATATGGCGCCCAAGTCTCCAATCAGCTCTGCAGTCCTTGAACTTTTTAGACACAGGCGGCAAACATGACAGGTATCGCCTGGCATGGGGCACTTTAAGCTTTTCCCATACAAACTCGTCATACCACCTTGGTCGCAAGACCTCGACTTCATACAATAAGTCCCGAGGCAAGTAGGGGTACTCCCACCCATATTCACGGGCGACTCTCTGGGAGAAAAGTCTCTGCAACCTGGCTAGAGGCGGCATCACATCTCGCTCACCTTCTCCTGGCTGCACGATGGCCTCCGGGTGCCGAGGTACCTTCACCATCTCGGGTTGCTTTGTCTTTGGTGCCCGCAACGAAGCACGCTGCATCCCCACCATCAGAGCGGGTGATGTAGTTGAATGAGGAAAGTTGGCCTGAGGACTAGATTTCCTCGGGAACTCCGGGGCCTTCACCCGGAGCGTACTGTCTTCTATGGACATGGGGGAATCCTGCGGTTTACTCAGCACAGGTAGTGGGCGTCTGTTCCAGCCCTTCCGGTGAAACAGTTTGTCTATCTCTCCGTCATCCCCACAGTCTGACAATGACTCTAGGTCGGAGGTGTCATACATCTCAGCGGGAAGGTAGTCTCTAGTAGACGGAAGGCTACCCTCCCTTGCGGGCTCCACCGACTGTGGACCCCCGACACCTCCAACCAACACCACAGTCCCAGCCCCTGGCTCACCTGGACCTTCTGAAGAACTGGGATGTCCGGGACTCTCTTCTCTACCGGCGCCATCCAGGCCAGGCAAGCGGCGGGGTGAAGCTCGACCACGACCATAGGATGCCTGTACCAGGCCGACTTTCCTCTTCGGAGGTGGGAGCAGGGAGTCTGTAGTGACCGAAGCAGCGTCTTCGGATTTTCCTCTCTCAGTCTCTGATTGGGCAGTCCCATCGCCCTGGTCAGCGCACACGGGAAACTCCGCAAAGGCTTTGATCTCTCCCTCCGGAGTGGCGGTTCCTGTGATGCAGTTGAGGCGTAGGGCCCGGGGCCTTTCCGTGTGTGGTTCAACCTCAAAAAGGAACTCCTTGCATGCCTCACATCGCCCGAATGGCTTTAGTTGGACCACCAGTCCCGAGCATCCGGGACAGATCACACCGAGAGCCTCCGTGTCTCTGCATGAATACAGAGCCAACTGTCCTCGGGGCCTGAGCCTTATCCCCGTGTCTGTAATGGGCGCAGCAAATGCAGTCATCTTGAAAGGATAAGGTACCGGCATCCACGGGGAGCCTGAGTTCACTCCGACCACTTGCTGCTCCATCACGCGCTGACCTCGCGCCAGAGTCTCCACGTGTATCTCCACACGTGGCCAGACTCCTCCCACGACTTGCACGTTTTTGCGGGCTTCCTTCAGTCTCCTCCCACGAATTGCGCAGTCATGGGGTGCCTCGTGGCGCAGTGCAGCAAAAGTCCCCACATGTAGTTCGTCACACGGCTGGACTCCTCCCTCTTCCCGCTTTTTCTGCATTGGCCTCTCCCGGTTTTTCAGAGAAATTTCCACGACTTCGAGCACAGAGACGCACTTTGGCCAATCACATGGCCGACCTGCTCGGACCTCCTCCGGGCAGCAAAGTTCAAACACAGCCGTTCCAAACCTCAGGGTCAACACACATTTCATCCCAGACGAGCCCCCACGTGTAGCGGCCTCACCCCGTCCTCTTTAGCTAGGGGTATGTCGAGCGACAGAGTGAGGTGCGCTACGGCCCATGTCCTCCCCATGGCTGTGGGTGAGGTGAAGGCCAGTACCAATCTTTTCCTCGGGCCAAATGTGTGCTGGTTATGAGGGTCAGTCCTTCCGTGCCAGAATCTCCCTTTTGTTCCCATCAACAGAGTCCATACACCCATCAAAGTCCAAACTCAGGTTTATTGCGTATCTCCACATACAGTCAAATGCAACGGCATGATACGATGGGGAAGCAGGTCGAGGCACTGTACAGGTTCCTAGTCCCTACACTCCCTGTGCTATGACCAGGGGTTGCAGGAGTCTTGATGAAAGCTCCTCCGCTGCGCTGTAGCCCCTATCAGGGGAAGATGTCCTCCAAGGGAGTTACCGAAGGCCCATCCGTCACCGGGTTGACACTGCACCGGGTCTTCGGACGGGTGACCTCCCCAGCCTCCTCACCTCAGATGCGGGTCCCCTCGCAAGGGGCGCCCTGGAGCAACTTCACCCTCACGGGACCCAGTCGGAGTCACCGGGTCCCAGGCCTCCTCAATAGTACCTCACCCCAGGCTGAAGGTGCCTGGGATGGCCTCCATCTTCATTCCGGCCAGGCCTAGGGCGCCTAGGCCGGAACCTTGAACCACCCGCACCCAGGCCTAAGGTGCCTGGGTGCGTGAAGAGATGATCCCCCCACCAGACCTCGTGGCGAGGGCGTCTCCCCCTTTTATCTCCTCCCATCGACACCACGGCGGGTTCCCCGCCCCAGCCGTACCATCTCCAGGAAGGGACAAAAAAAGGGTAGCACTGTGGTAGTGATTCTACCTCGAGCCTGTAGGTACGTCGCCACCCACAGGCCAAGGAGAATATTGCACCACCCAATCCTCCACGAATAACAAAAAGGGGTCTAATCCCTGACATAATTACACACCTGGGTCTCTCTACCCCCAGGTGTATCCCACTAACTTTGAAGACCCCGCTACACATATATATATATATAGATATATCTATATACACACACACACACACACACACACATATGTACAGTGCCTTAAAAAATGTATAGTGAAAGCTTAGTTTAAAAAAATTGTTTCAGCTTGCAGAGACCACTGAAACCAGTCTCTGTTTGACATTGTAATTGTCTAAAACAATTATAATATTCAAAAATAGTATTAATAATATATTTTATAAATTCTATATACAGTATATAATTTCATAAAATTATAAAATATATTATTAATACTATTTATGAATATTATAAGTGTTTTAGACAATTACAATGTCAAACAGAGACACATCGCCATTTACTGGCTTCAGTGGTCTCTGCAAGCTGAAACAATTTTTTTAAACTAAGCTTTCACTATGCTTGAGATCACTTTGTCATAGCTGACATAGGGATCACATGCTCAAGAACCACTGTCATTAGTTCCCAGTGCTTTGGTGGGGACCAAAGCTGTTAACAGCTAGCAGCCTTTACAAAGTGTTTAGTGGTAATTCTCAAAAAGAGCATTTGTTGACATATCCTAGCATGGGGCATCATCCCAAGGCACATTAATACAGTTTGTCAATGGGAAGGGGTTAATGCATACCCATTGTTTTGAAACTTCTTAGTTAGTTGTCATTAAAACAGGTAACAACATTCCAGTGAGAACTGGATTTCTCATCACTTTTATTCCCACCTCGAGATGGGTCCTCTCTTTCTTATGCATTATCAATATTGAAAAATCTATTAAGATCTAAAATGGAGAGATCTCACATGTACTGTAGATCTCACATTTAGAGTCCTTGATAGATACAAGAGACTGTCCAGCTTCTATTAAAAACTAAAATATCACTATTGGATGGACTAACCCTTGAAGTGGCATAACAAAGCTGCAAGCTTTCATATGTTAATATACGAACAGGTACAGCACTCTATCAACTAAAGTGGAAGTAAACTTGTATTTTAATCAAATGGCTGACAGGCAGGGCATTTATGACAGAAGAGACCCTGTTGGTTTCTTCTGACAGAAATGAATCCTTCTGCCTGTCAGCTGTCATGTCCCCTGAGCCCTGCATTCGCAGCTCAGCAAACATTTATGGCCCCGATCCATGCCGCAGTGATGTGACTCCCGTGAACTCGCGCAAGAGTGGCATCATCGCGGCATAGCCTATCAAATGGCCGAAGGTACGGGATCCGAAAGGAAGACCGGGTGGAGATGGAAGCACCGGGGGGCATGCCGAATCGGTCCCAGCGCTGCGCTGGAGGACAAAATATGACAGGTAAGTCTGCCATAATGTACTAATATGCTGTGCATACTAGTACATTATGTCATAACCCACCTGGGGGGCCTTAAAAAAATAGATTATAGCCGACTTTACTTCCACTTTAAGCAGTGTCAAGAAATATATGCTTAGTTCCTAATATGATGATTGGATCTCATCCAAACAGCTCTAAAATAGTAAAGATCAAACACTAAACAGCAATCAAACATGTAACAAATGTGTAAAACAAACAATCAATATGCATAAATCCAATGCTATTGCAATGTCAGTGCAAAAAAAATAAAAAAAATATAATATACAAATAAATGTTCTGAATATCCTAAAATTCTGCAAAAAATGTTTAACATAACTTATAACATGTTTTGAATGGGCCCTGGGCTCAATTTACAACGCTGAAAGGCCAGTGTAAGAAGCTTATATATTTTTTTTTAAATGCCAGTTATTTGCAGCTGTGCCCAATGAAATCTGAAAATAACAGACATGTAGGTAAAAAATTAAGATTCTTAGCCTTGTATAAAGCTTTGTGATTTGGGTCACTACTAAAGAAAAATTTTACTTGACAGCAAATTTTCCAATTTTTTTTTTCTTTATTACTTTGTGTATTTGGCCAGCAGTGGGGCTCTGAACTTGACCACTTCAGGACCAGTCAATTCCCTATCAGCACTCTCAGGAGCCAATCTCCTTGGCACATGCTGTAGACTTCACTGCTGCATCCAAGGGTGGAAGTATACAGTCTGCTGGAAGTCGCTGACATCATTGTCAAGCTGTTGGTGCCCAGAAATGTTACAAAAGAGTTTTGTTCCACATGAAAGGAGGGAAAGGAGGGAATGGTAAAAACAAATGCAATAATTAAAGGGAACAAAAAAGCGGGATCCCAGTCCCACTAAAAAATCGCAGATCACTGCCATTACTAGTAAAAACAATAAAAAATAAATAAAAGTCCCTAAATCTATCCCATAGTTTGTAGACGCGATAACTTTTGCGCAAACCAAGCAATATACGCTTATTGCAATTTTTTTTACCCAAAATATGTAGAATATATATCGGCCTAAACTGATGAATAAATTAGTTTTTTACATATATTTTTTGGGATATGTATTAACCACTTCAGCCCCAAGCCATTTCACTGGCCAAAGACCAGAGCACTTTTTGGGATTCGGCCCTGCGTCGCTTTAACTGACAATTGCGCGGTCGTGCAATGTGGCTCCCAAACAAAATTGACGTCCTTTTTTCCCACAAATAGAGCTTTCTTTTGGTGGTATTTGATCACCTGTGCGGTTTTTATTTTTTGCGCTATAAACAAAAATAGAGCGTCAATTTTGCTATAATAAATATCCCCCAAAAATCTATAAAAAAAATATATTTTTCCACAGTTTAGGCCAATACGTATTCTTCTACATATTTTTGGTAAAAAAATCACAATAAGCGTTTATTGATTGGTCTGCGCAAAAGTTATAGCATCTACAAAATAGGGGATAGATTTATGGCATTTTTATTATTATTATTTTTTTTACTAGTAATGGCGGCGATCTGCGATTTTTATCGTGACTGCGCCTTAATGGCGGACACATCAGACACTTTTGACACATTTTTGGGGCCATTGTAATTTTTACAGCGATCAGTGCTATAAAAATGCACTGATTACTGTGAAAATGACACTGGCAGTAAAGGGGTTAACCACTAGATGGCGCTGAAGGGGTTAAGTGTGTCCTAGGGAGTGCTTCTAACTGTAGGGGGGGTGGGCTGTGTGTGACATGACACTGATCACTGCTTCCGATTACAGAGAGCTGTGATCAGTGTCACTAGGAAGACTGGGGAAATGCTTGTTTACATCAGCATTTCCCCGTTCTTCCTCACCGTGAGACGAGTCCGCGGGAACCACGGTCAGGCTCACACTTTGTTTGTTTAAAGCGCAAAAAATAAAAACCGCAGAGGTGATCAAATACCACCAAAAGAAAGCTCCATTTGTGGGAAAAAAAGGACATAAATTTTGTTTGGGAACAACGTCACACGACCGCGCAATTGTCAGTTAAAGCGACACAGGGCTGAAGTGGTTAAGTAGAATGATGGCACTGTTTAAGAATATACAATAGTGATATTTTTAAGCCTAAATGATTTTTAAGAATTAAAAAACTTTAGCATTACTATTTCAGCAATGCATACTTGTTGTCTGGGCAAATGATGTCAAGTCAAAGTGACATATACAGTGGAACTTTGGCTTACGAGCATAACCCGTTCCAGGAGAACTGAGTATTTCCGAGTATTTCCAAGTGATTCCAAGTATTTCCGAACGGCTCTGAACCGTTCCGAGTGTCAACGGTGCCCCGCACCTCTGGTCAAATGCGGTACTGCACGCCCCATTAGCTTGAATTCTGCTCGTTTTGCGAGACAACACTCACAAACCGAGTCAGGATTTATAAAAAAAGTTGCTTGTTATGCAAAATGCCCATTAACCGCGTTACACGTAAACCAAGGTTCCACTGTACTTTATTGTAGCTTATTGTGATCAAGAATTTGTAGAGTAGGAAAGAAGAAATGAGACTTTCAAGGTGTTACCTCCCAAAATGTAATCAATCCCTTTATGGATATTAAATAAAATAAGCACTCTTTTATTATTGTAACCAGACAAGTTTAGTGTTAACATTTTAATAATAAAAACAAAAAAGATTGCATCCTCACATACCATTACAAAGACACCTTCTAATAAATAGCCCATAACCACTGCCTGAAAGACTTATTATATCCATCCATGGTGTTATATCACCAAACCAAATATTGTAGATTGGTCATCAAGCAGTAGGCTTGTTGCGTTAATTATGGATTTGGTCAAGACTCTACGCGTTTCACATTATGCTTCATCAGGAGAAGTGTAGTTCTGTTAATTAAAATCAAAATTAGCAACATATAATTATAAAATGCTTGACAATCCTTGAGTCTTACGTAATATCTCATATATCAATACAAAAAAACAATATTATTACAGGTAAGACCAAGTCACAAAGCAGAAACAACATAGGCATGATATTTTTTTATATACACTCTAGAAAACAAAATACATAAACAACTGTAGCGCACCTCCTAGTGGGCCACAAGTAGAATAGGATCCCCCACCTTGCACAGCCAGGCACACCCAATCTTCTCAGGCACACTTGAGTCAGAGAACAGTCCAGTGGTTTGTTTTTGTTATTTATTGAGGGATTAGAACATGTATAGGGATTGGGACATTATGAGATGCCCACTTGACTTCAAACAACTCCAGGGACAACGTTCCTACATACAGACTATATACACTCCTGCTCTTCCTCCAGCACTAGCTTTCTTGCAGAACTCCAACTGGCACACTGTTTGGTAAATCTGACAAAAAAGCGCTCATTACGATTTGTAAGCAATAGCCCATAACGTGCAGGAACCCAAGGCCCCTTTAGGTGTGTAGCAAAATTCAGTGTCCAGCATACATCCCTGTGGCTACTGATCCCAGCACCACCTCCTAAGGCACTGCCAATCCACCTGGTTGCAGCTGCCCCTTTTACTAGCCCTCCTGGCTAACTGCTCCACAGTCCTCTCTAAACTGAAAACTAAACTGAAACAATCACCAGCCCACCCGGCTGACTCCTCAGGAGATCTCCTGAATGTGCTGACTCTCTCCCTCTGTTCTCTCCTTGCTCCCTTGCCTCCAGGAAGAATTCCTCTGTTTGTTGTAGAGGGTCTCTCCAGCACCCAAGCCCCAGACCCAAAGTCAACTCCCCCAGACTAGGGGGCACCCTCAAGGGCCACCCCTAGCCTCCTCAGCACTCCATCTCCATCTTATACCTGACTGCCCCTACTGACATGATCCATGAGTATTTATGAGGTGCCTGCCCCCTGGCAGCCCATTTTTCTGGGGATTGGCTGGGGCTCTCGTCAATACTCCAAGCAGCTCCTCCCAGACTCCAGCCTCTACTTCTGGAAGCTTCTTCGAGGTTTCAGAGAGCAGGAGGAGTTACAAGAGGTGCTGCTTGCTAAGTCATTCAGCCTTCCTGACTCACTCAGCCCTGACCCAGATACAACCCAGGCAGGGTGGAGAGCATAAGGTGGGACAGTAAGCCAGCAGTCAGAGTATGGGGACCTGGAAAGTACAGTAGCAAGAAAGGAATTGAAAGGGAAATATAGAATAAAGGAAAGGCGAGGGGGAGTGTAGGGGGAATTGGGCTTGTGGGAGTATTTTGGGGGGAATTACATATGGTAGGAAGAAGGTGGGGGGAATCAGAAAGGGGTACAAAAATCAGATAGGGGCTACAAGGAAGAAGAAAGGGTTGGGAGAATAGGGTTCTTTTGGGCACAGGGGAGTGGGAGCAGAATAAAATCAGCAGTCAGTTTTTTTATGTACAAATTAGTCCTCCATCCCCTTCTGCATTAAAAAAAAAAAATCTGATTCACTTGACAAAATTTACTTGGATCTTCTTCGGTCTTTCTATCTTACTCCGTTAACAATTGACTAACAAAAACATTCTTCTTGAGAAATTCTCATTCTTATTTTTTGATTTTTTAACTTGTTGTGAACTATTTGTTTTTATACGCCAAATATGCACCCTGTATGTTACATTTAATACTGTATAACTTATTGATGTTGATTTTACTTTATCCCCCTTTTTTTTTCATTTAATTAATCTATAATACTCCATCTATTTATTTCTAATAATTCCAAAATTGTACATTCTTTCCCTGTTTTGTCTTTGGTAAAACTCTATAAAATTTATTGTAAAACAAAACAAAAAAACTTATACAGGTAGTATTCACTCGCTCCAAGTTCTAGTGTTGCTCTCTGGTCAAACGCTGGTCTTCTTTCAGGTGTAAAAGCCCCCAGTAACATTCAACCCATTTGCTGCAAGCATGGGGCATCAAACCACTTTCTGGGGACGTGTCATCAGCCCTCTCTGCAATCACAGGAGAATGCTGCAGCAATCAGGACTTGCCCACTGCTAGAGAAAGAGCATCCATGATGTCACATGACTGGACCACGCTGAACAAGGTGCTTGCTTAAACTCCAAAATGTCTTCAACATTACAGAACAGGTCCAGTTGAATGTTACTAACTACTAGTTAGGCTAAAAATAAAACCTATGTGGCTCACTGCCAAAGTTAAAAAAGCTATAAACTATAAGAAAAGAGCTTTTAAAAAATATAAAAATGAGGGAACACTAGTGTCATTTAAATGTTACAAAGAATATAACAGGATATGTAAAAAGGAAATCAAGGATGCAAAAATTCAAAATGAACGACAGATTGCAAAAGATAGTAGGACAAACCCCAAAAAATTCTTCAAATATATTAATAGTAAAAAGGTCAGGTCTGAGCATGTAGGCCCTTTACAAAATAATCTAGAGTGGGTGACTGGGGACAAAGAGAAGGCTAATTTATTAAATACTTTCTTCAGTTATGTGTATACAAAGGAGCATGGGGGAGCTCATGTCCAAAATGGGGTTGGTAGTGACACAGCCCCAAATCCACAATGGCTCAAAAGTGATATGGTCCAGAAATATTTAGATGGAATAAAGGTGGATAAAGCACCTGGACCAGATGGCATACACCCACGGATCCTAAAAGAATTGAGCTCTGTAATTTCAAAGCCATTGTATTTAATTTTTAGGGACTCATTAATGACAGGAATAGTACCACTGGATTGGCGCAGGGCCAATGTGGTGCCTATATTTAAAAAGGGAATTAAGTCTTTACCAAGTAACTATAGACCTGTTAGTTTAACTTCTATAGTTGGGAAAATACTGGAGAGATTAATAAAAGACCACATAGATGAGTTCTTGCTGGAAAAAAACTATTTAAGCAACAGAGAGCATGGATTCATGAAAGACAGAAGTTGTCAAACAAACCTGATTTCTTTTTATGAAGAGGTAAGTAAGACCTTGGACAGAGGGGTGGCAGTGGACGTGGTATACTTGGATTTTGCAAAAGCGTTCGATACAGTTCCCCACACACGGCTCATGTGTAAGGTAAAGTCTACAGGATTGCAAATATTAGTTTGTAAATGGATAGAAAACTGGCTAAAAGACAGAATTCAGAGAGTAGTGGTTAATGATTCTTACTCTGAATGGTCCAAGGTTATCAGTGGTGTACCCCAAGGTTCAGTGCTGGGACCCTTACTTTTTAATATGTTTATAAATGATATTGGGTCTGAGATCAAAAGTAACATTTCTGTCTTTGCAGATGACACCAAGCTATGCAGTGGAATAACGTCCTTACAGGATGTCGCCAATTTACAAGCCGACCTCAATGCTCTGTCTAATTGGGCGACTATGTGGCAGATGAGGTTTAATGTTGATAAATGTAAAGTTATGCACTTGGGGGCTAATAATATGAATGCATCATACATACTAGGGGGAGTACAACTGGGGGGATCCGTAGTGGAGAAGGATCTGGGGGTTTTGGTAGATCATAAGCTCAATAATGGCATGCAATGCCAAGCTGCGGTTTCCAAAGCGAGCAAAGTCCTTTCTTGTATTAAGAGAGGTATGGTCTCCAGAGAGAGAGATATCATTTTGCCCCTGTTCAAATCATTAGTAAGACCTCATCTGGAATATGCAGTTCAGTTTTGGGCCCCAGTTCTCAAAAAGGATATTGGGGAACTGGAGAAAGTGCAGAGAAGGGCAACCAAACTGATAAGAGGCATGGAGGAGCTCAGCTATGAGGAGAGATTAGAGGAACTGAATTTATTCTCTCTTGAGAAGAGGAGATTAAGGGGGGATATGATCAACATGTACAAATATATAAGGGGTCCATATAGTGAACTTGGTGTTCAGTTATTCACTTTACGGTCAACACAAAGGACAAGGGGGCACTCTTTGCGTCTAGAGGAAAAGAGATTTCACCTCCAAATACGGAAAGGTTTTTTCACAGTAAGAGCTGTGAAAATGTGGAATAGACTCCCTGCAGAGGTGGTTCTGGCCAGCTCAGTAGATTGCTTTAAGAAGGGCCTGGATTCTTTCTTAAATGTACATAATATAACTGGGTACTGACATTTATAGGTAAAGTTGATCCAGGGAATATCCGATTGCCTCTCGGGGGATCAGGAAGGAATTTTTTCCCCTGCTGTAGCAAATTGGATCATGCTCTTCTGGGTTTTGTTTGCCTTCCTCTGGATCAACTGTGGGTATAGAATTGGGTATATGGGATTGTACGATATATGTTTTTTTTTGTTTTTTTTTTACGGTTGAACTGGATGGACTTGTGTCTTTTTTCAACCTGACTAACTATGTAACTAGTAGTAACAACTGAAGATTTGAACTTTTCACGTCCAAATGTTGGTTACCACCCAAGCACCCAGCACTTCAAAACATTATAACTCTAACACATCACGGCAATTTGTCCGGACTCCACATTTTTCACCCCTAGTATTCCTTACAATTGGTTCAGTTATAAAATACCCCACTCTTTGTCTACTTTCATTACTCCTCTTCTACAAAGCAGGGGTTATGTTGAAACATAAACACATTTTTGCTGCTCTAGAGACATTGGTATGTTTATGGTTTCTTCCATAATCCGTAAACCAGCTTCCTTTGGCATTATGACTCGTGGTAATATCCCAGAGCAAAAAATGTTTACAGAAGCTGAAATGGTTCAAACACCTGCCAGTAAATAGCTATCAAAGTATCAGTGACCAAATTCACCGCACACCTCAGGTCATAAGCGTAACGAGCTTCGCGTTCTCAGCCTATTACTTTACTAGATGTTTACAAATTAGACAGTCCCCACAAAAGATCCCATTGTTCAAGACTGGCAAATTCTCCCGGAGATAAGCACCGCTCGGCTCGATGGGAAGTTGTTAGTTAAATGCCGACTACTTGAACAAAATGAAACCATATTTCTTTGCCCAGTTTGGCAATGTTATTTGCTTTTCTTAATATTTTCCTTTAATTTGACTGCAGATAAAAATCTAAAAAGTACAAAAACTTTTTAAACCTGCCACTAAAAATTATTTTTGAAGCTGACATCCAGACGGTTCTAAAAACACAATTTAATCCAGTTTATTCATATAAAATCATTTTATGTATTTTTACACCGACCTAGAATAAACACCAGAATCTGATATTACTTTCCTGTAATCAATAATTTAAACATACCTACAGGAGGAGAGTAAAAATATTGCTTAACTGTAGTATAGAAAAATAACATCACAAATCTGGCTTTGCTGTGTAGTAAGGGGTACCGCGATCTTAAAACTGTCCAGTAACATTTACAAATCCTAGGCAGGATAAAGTTTATGTATATTTATGATTTAAACTATATGAAGACTTTTACTGACCATAAATGGTGTAAATTTACAGCCAATGCTATGAAAAACTAAGTGTTTTAAATAGTCTACTATAAAGTTAATACATTTAAATTATTCTTTGAAAATGGGGGAAAGGAAGTTAGTAAAAAAATAAGCAAAAAATAAATAAAAATAATATAGCATACAGTATATAATTGTTTCACAAACCATATTGTAATGTATTATTATTAAAAATAACCTTTCCTTTTCAATCTGCAGCGCTTTAATTTTCTGTAAAAGGCAATGCAATATGGTAACCTGGAGGTGTTCTCTACAGAATGCCGCCCAGAAATGTTATTTCCTGTTTATGTGATTGGTTTACTGATTTTCTCAGTTGTTACTAACATACAAATCAAATTTTAGTCATCCTCTTCAATAGGAATTCAGTTTTAGTGAGATACTTCCCAAGTGTTCAATACATATTAAGTAAATAAGTAAAAAAAAATGTTTTTAAATTTTAGGTACCGTGTTTCCCCGAAAGTAAGACCTACCCCGAAAGTAAGACCTACCTTGGTTTTCCAGGAGGGCTGCAATATAAGCCCTACCCCGAAAATAAGACCTAGTTTGAAGTGGTTGTCTCCTCCTCTTCTCCTGCCTGTCAGCGGGTGATCTCGGCCCCCCTCCCTCTGCAATGCTCGGCTTGTGGAAGATAGCTCAGGTGGGCTATGAAAGCCCAGAACGGCACTCAGATCTCCTTATCCTGCCTGTCAGTGGGGGATCTCCGCCCCCTCCCTCTGCAATGCTCGGCGAAGAGAGCTCAGGCGGGCTATGTAAGCCCAGAGAGGCACTCAGATCTCCTTCTCCTGTCAGTGTGGGATGTCGGCCCCGCTCCCTCTGCAAAGCTTGGCTCGTGGAAGAGAGCTCAGGCAGGCTATGGAAGCCCAGAGCGGCAATATAATAAGGTACCTGACACAATACATTTTACTTTACTTCACACAGGGGATTCCTGTCAGGCAGACAGGGAGAGGGGTAGAGAAGACCGCACAATAGTAAGTCCTACCCCGAAAATAAGCCCTATCGTGTTTTTGGTTGCCAAAATTAATATAAGACCCGGACTTATTTTTGGGGAAACACGGTAGGTGGATACATGTCAACCTTTTATTCTTGTCTGTGTCCCTATTGCAAATTTCGCCTCACTTCCTGTCTTCTAAATGATGTCCTCAGAACAGAAAGAGAAAGAAAACTTTCTAATCTCCAGATAACAGTAAAATTTGACAGGTCTAACTTTTCCCCATTGTATACAAACCTAAAAAGAAAAAAGATTTCTGCATTGATAGGATTTTAGTAAATACTATATACTTATTTTTATTTATAATATATAAAATGACTACACAAGCCATTTGTGGAGTTACACTTTAGGCATAGCACTCTGATGTATTTTTATTACTTTGCTTTATTTTCTTATTTATATAATTTAAATTATATTTTTATTTGACTAATGGTTTAATCACTTTGGGTTAGTTGGATTTAGCATATAATAATTGTATTACTATTATTCTAATAATTGTAATATTTACATATTTATTATTCATATTTTTAATTACATTTTTCCATATTCTGTGTGAAAAATTTGATTTACAAAAACTGTTTGTTTTTTAACACCTTCAAGACTAAAGGTTGTCCTAGCCTAGATGCCAAATTTTGCAGCATTAGTATGCATCAATGAAAGTATAATTAAAGAAAAAAACGTTTTTTTCCCGCTTTGAATAGAGTGGAAAAAGAATAGAATACCTGTCCGGCTTTAATGCTCTCTGTTTAATATTTAGGGAGATTCAGGGAAAGTAAAAGAAAATCCCAAATGCCGGGTTGACCTCAGAACAGAAATAGTGGGGTTATCTTCCAATAGAGATGGTAGTTCTGGTGTCCCTGGCAACAACCAGGGATTTCCTCTCACTTCCTGTTTTGGGCATGGGACAGGAAGTGAAGGGTAATCTCCCCAATGGCAAAAAAAAAAGTTTTGTCTTTAGTTCTACTTAACTATAACTATAGAATAGAATGTGACAAATTTAAAAGTGAAAAAAAAAAAAAAAAAAAGATTGCATAGTCCAAATTGCACATAAATGAACAGTCCTTTAACCAACAAATGTGATTCTTCTTTATCGCAAATCACAGATGAGACACAACAGATTATCTTCACCATGGAGGCCAACCACTGACATATGGACAAGGTGTATGTTTACCATATAGCCAGGACCCCTTAATTAAAGGCAGGTCTGGAAATCTTTGAGGATTTTTCCTTTTATATCCACATTCCGTTGTGCAGCCATAAAGTAGGGGCAAATATAACCTTAGGGCAATTTACACTCAACATCAAGAGCTCGCACAAGGGTATATAAAAGCAGAAAAATGCCATGCAGTGTGAAACCTTTTTAACCCACTATTTATTCAAATAAGAAATACACTCACATTAGTAAAATGGGATAGCGCATATCTTCAAAAACATCCGGC
Organism: Rana muscosa; assembly: GCA_029206835.1. NCBI lineage: Eukaryota > Metazoa > Chordata > Amphibia > Anura > Ranidae > Rana > Rana muscosa. The sequence continues at coordinate 128,662,144 of JARGYO010005626.1, read as the reverse complement.
TAATAGACAATGGTGTCCGCCGACACTTCCGGTAAGGCACGATGACGTGAACACACCGCTCCGCCCTACGTGTTTCGTCACAACAGGACTATTTATTTTTAGAAATTATTCACGCTGACTATAGTCACTGAGGGCAACACTGTCTCTGGACAGGGCATCTCCTGACCCCCTTTACTCATCTTGTTTGCACTGTCTTGGAGATGCTTACTCATGAGAATACTTGGTACTTTTGGGTATCAAGGAACATGTGTCCTGCTCCCCTGTGGGGTTTCTTTGTCATATGACCAGAGGAGTGACATCACCGCTTTTGCAGGTTGCTAACACAGCTGATTTCAGCATTGGCTGCCGAGGAAAAAGGACCTGAGAGTGAGCACAGGCAGAGTGAATATAGAGAAGTTGGGGGGATACTCTTTCCAGAGACACTCACCTTGCCCTGCAAAGTGAGCATTTCTCTTTAAGGCTGGGTTCAAACCTATGCGAATTGGATGCGGGTTTCCCCACATCCAATTCGCATAGCAGGAGAATGTGACTAGCTCTCTATGGAGCTGGTTCACATATCTCCGGGGCGGCTGTATCTTTGGCTCCGTTTCAGGGCCAAATTCAGGCATAGTGTTCCTGTGTGATCCGCAGTCGGTTCCAGCCTTAAGAACATTTTCCTTTGTTATTTATTTAAACTCAAACTATTGCAAATAATATTTAAATGTTTATTTTTCCTATTTTTTTTTTAAACAGATTAGAAAATAGCGCTGTGACCTAACTGGCCCCGTTGTTGGGATTTTATGGCCTACAGGCTTCTAAATACACCTACATTGCATTCGCACTACTGAAACGAGCATCTCTGGCAACGCAATCTCTCTGCTTCGCATTTATTTATTTCGTCGAATCGCCATTCAAAGCAAGACAGATGTTTTATGTTAAAGTCAACAGCTAAACAAGGTTATGTGAAAAGATCGGCCCAAGTAATGTGTTTCATTTTGGTTATTTATAGCTCTTCCCAACTATCTCTTCTTTCTCTTTATTATTTGAACAATATTAAAGAAATTACAAGAGATTTATCTGATCCGCCAGCCAAGAATGATTCACAGAATGCAAAACATGTTATGTGTATCTTTGCGGCACCAACTTATTTTTGTTTTTCGTCCTTTTCTTGTTTTCTGTTGAGTAACCTGAAGACGTGTCACTGACCGTGTTGATTCTTTGCTGTGCTATCCGATCTCCACCGCACACATTTTGGGTTTTGCTAAAGTGATGTAACATCACAATAAAATCATAATATATAAAAAAATAATTGATGTGCATGGAGGCGAAGAAGACTTTCTTTCGTTTGAGCACATATGGGGAACAGATGGCTTGGAAGGCCATTGCCTCTCGTTTTTTATATCTGGGGTTAAAGCTGTATACTTTACACTTTATTACAATACTCCACTGAGAAAAAGTTTGATTAATACTTACTGATGACAGTCTTGGGTGATCTAATAGGGTTTGAAGGAGAAAAAACAAGGTAAAAATTTTAAAATGAATATTCTTCTGTGAGATATGTCTATTGAAATAAGAAATTAGCTGACAGACTCCATAGCACATGAGTGTTAATGTAGGGACAGTATTATGCCTTGTTGATGCCAGCGTATTTTATTGGGTGTAAAGGAATATTTGAACCATTTATCTCCATCTCTGTTGGAGATTACAACAGAAAAGGAAATGTTGGCTTATAAAACATTGATTTTATACAACACATATATACAAGGCTACATTTACAAGGGTGAATAGGTGCAGATAATTTGCTACGGTTAGAAGTGGCTAAATAATGCCTCTGGATGCAGCAACACTCTGTGCTATGGCCATATAAAAACTGTACAACTGTGGTCTAAACTCTACATAAACACTGCTTCCAGGGTTGGTCGCTGGTTTTATGCCCATGTAATCTCTAAGGTGAGTGGTTAAATGCAAACAGCAGCAGTGCCGGCCATTGATTGGTACAGAATACAAATCTGACAGCCACCAGCTGACAGCTGCTGCTGGTTGTACACAGGGTGTGAAGACAACATTTACAACTGCCAGCAAGAATTTACTGACTCTTCCCTGTGGCCACCCCTGGTCACAGTCAATGTTAGTCATGTGAATGTAGCCTAATTGTTTTCAATGTTGCATGTTGGCCCATGTGAATGTTGCCTACAACTACCAATCTGAAATTAAAATCCTGCTGGATAAAAAAAAAATGTTGAGTTTAGACTGCAAGAGACAGGAACTTTGGCACGGGTATTCCTCCTATTATTTGCATTCTATCCCCACCCTTATTGCACACACCCTGTATGACTTGATGTCCACCCTCCTCCCCCTCTCCACTCCCTACTCTTTACTTCCCTTCTTCATCACCTTCTCCCTTCCCACCCCTTTTTCATTTTATTTATTATTTATTTTTTCTTCTTGAAATTTCTGCTCCTTTCTTTCCACCTCTCTTGGGCATTTTTACTAGCACAGTTTATTTGTTTCCCCTAGTATGACATATACCCATTACATTGTTCATTATCAATCCATTGGCCCTTATTGGTGAAGCTTCAATTGTCTTTTTTCATCCTATTTTTCTTCTACCCCCCCCCCTTCCATTTTTGAAAATGTTCCAGACATCAACTTTTGTAATACCATGAACTCGCATTCTGTGAACCTCTTCTATGTATATGTATAAAAGACAATTAGTGCCACCTACTTAAAGTGTTATGTGCTATAAATAAACTATAAAATTTGCTCCGGAAACATGCTTGTAATCCAAAGCACTTGTATATCAAAGCGATTTTCCCAATAAAAAATTATGAAAACTCAGATCATTCGTTACACAACCATTTATTCATAGGTCTTTCAGTTTATAGTCCATATTAAAGCATCATAGCAATGTGATAGGTTGTGTAATTATAAAATGTCCATTTACAAATGGCAGCCTCCACAAGGGGATAAGAAACAAAATCCAGCAAGAGCTGCAGAGTATAAAAGAGAAGAGAGGCGCCTCTAAGTGTAGAAATATGGTTACATTTAATAAAGGTACAACATTTAGCAACTCACATGGCTGATGATTAAAACTGGCACATCTAAGTATGCAGGCATCCGGGGTAAAGGTGTCCACATAGACCATCCTCTGCACCTCCGGCCATAACCGCTGTCAGTCTGCAATCGTGACCGGGAAGACTACTCTGCAGTATAGCGAGGCTTGAAGAGCTCATGGAGCGCAGAGTGGAAGGGATGACATCAATGGTGGTGCGGAGGATGAGTTGGGAGGATGTGAGTTTTTAAATGTTGTACCTCCATTAAATGTAACCATATTGTTACACTAAAGCCCTGTACACACGATCGGTTTTACCGATGAAAACAGTCCGATGGACTGTTTTCATCAGACAAACCGATCGTGTGTGGGCCCCATCGGACTTATTTCCATTGGTAAAAAAAAATAGAACATATTTTAAATTTTTCCAATGGAAAAAAAAAACGATAGGAAATTCCGACTGAATTAGGAGACAGGAGTGCTCGTTCTGGTAAAACTAGCGTTCGTAATGTAGAGAGCACATTCATCATGCTGTAACGGACTGAAAAGCACAGAGACTGAATAGTGCAAATCGGCTCTCACCAAACTTCTAACACACAGTAACACGAAATCAGCAAAAGCAGCCCAAAGGGTGGCGCCATTGGATTTGAACTTCCCATTTATAGTGCCGTCGTACTTGTTGTATGTCACGGCTTTTGGGACGGTCGGAATTTGGTCTGATGGTGTGTAGGCAAGACTGATGGAAGTCAGCTTCATCGGAATTCCGTTGGAAAAATCCATCGGATTTGATTCCATCGGAAATCCGATCGTGTGTACAGGGCTTTAGAGGCATCTCTCTTCTCTTTTATACTCAGTAGTGACTTGACGCTAATTGTACATCAAGACATCGCTTGTATATCAAGTCAAAATTTATGAAAAAATTTTGCTTGACTTGCAAAACGCTCTCAAAACAAGTTACTCTCAAACCAAGGTTTTACTGTATACTAATATGTACTCCACAGCTGCTGTACACTTCCAGTGAATTCACCTCACCATACAACATATAAAATAAAATGAAAAATATAAGTGCAGCGCTATTATTCTATCATGTGAAATATCCAGTGATGTCAAATTATATTCAAATAAATAAATCAATCTATATCATAATGTGCTCAATTAAAATTCATATGCTGAAACTTTTCTGCGTTGAATTATTGTGACTTCTCATCTCATATATTATCCACCACTGTGGAAATTGTGCCTTCAGCAGATAATGTGCTGAAGATACTGCCAAATACAGGTTACCTTCGTGTTTGTGCATCTCTCTCACAGGGTGTGGGATTCCCAGTTTGGGATACACATCTTCCGCTCCAGTTCCGGGTTCTTGTGGTTTCCCACTGGTTGCCATCTCCCTGCCCTTCCACAGCTCCCGGGGGTGAGATTAGCTTTGTGGCATGGTTGGCAGCGTATGCATTTATCCATTCATTCTTATGGACATTCCATTTTTTTAAATCTTTTTTACAAGTTCAGGGTAATATACCCAATCCGTTTATACTCATTCACATTTTGATTATCAAAAAGAGTCATCTATACCAGCTAGCAGGCCAGGAGTCCTCTATCATTTGCATTTTTCTGTGCTTCTCCCGAAGAAGCGAGACTCCTCTCGCGAAACGTGTCGAGACCTAGCACAGCCATCCTAGACGACTGACAGTTATCTGCATGATACATTCAGATCTCATGGAAAGGTCTATGACAAAAATGCAAAATGGATCTACATGTTGATATTTAATATGTTTTTTTTCTCTTTTTTTCTGTATTAATTGTTGTTTTTAAATGTGTGTTAAATAAATCATTTATACATTTTACTTGAGGTGTGCTCCTTAAAAGTCCCATGGTCATTTTTGTTTTTTGTTGTGTGCATACTACTGGGGAGTGAGTATCACCTCTACCCATCTTAGGCTAGCTCGACTTTCTCTGTAAGCTGCAATATATAACCTTTTTGGTTTGGAGTTTAATACTGCTTTAAGATATGATTGTAACTTACAATTGTAAATCATTGATCACGTCTCTGTTTCCACCTTGTAATCTCATAATTTGATCAATCTAAATACGATCGTATTTATGAACAGTGTATTTCAGTGCTGCCAATCAATGAAAAATTTAAATTTTCCGCCCCGGCCAATCGACACAGTTTGATCTAATTTCATCAAAATCGAGTCTAAATCGGTCAGAAGTTATAGCTATTCGATTTGTTTTGCAGATTCAATCTTTGTTTTGATTAAATTGCAGATTGAGTGGATGAAAAAATCAAAGAGCATGCATGACTGCCATTAAAGATAGTAATAAAACAGAGAGATTGCAACCCTTCCCCACTTTATTTAAAATAAAATAAATATATAAAATAAAAAGTTTGACAGGGATTTATTGTTGATATAGAAATCCACTGAGACTGCCCGGAGACTCTCTAACACGCCCAACCTGGTGTCACCTCTGTATATAGGAAAATGTGCTGTACAGATGTTGCAGGTATTCCATATTTAGCAAGGCAATAAGCCTGACTAGTCTAGGTAAGTGCTTACAGATGTGCCGTCTATAAGAGCTGCCATCAGCTCACCTTTATTTCAGAAAATCTTTCCTTCGCACAGCTACTGCAGCAGATGCTCATTACCAACTGACTGATTTACTGGCCTGTTGAGAGGCCTGACAGATGACATCAACCATGAAACGATCCAATATTTCCTAATCTTATAAATTCACGGACCTGTCAGTCAACCAGCATCAGGAACAAAGCAGTATTGATTATTGTCTGGCCATAAAGTTTGTAGAGCTAACACATGGAACAAAATAGGTATGGGGCAGCACCTGCATCCCTGTGAAATTTTTTGGAAATCCCAGAAATGGGAGGGTGTGTGCATGGGACTATAACGGTGCTTGTATTGATTATACCAATGAATAGAATAGATAAAAAAAGAAAATTGATAAAAAAATAACAATTTATTCATAGGTTACAATACATTTAAAAGATATTGAGGAGAAGTATAACGCAGTGCACTTTGTCCTTGTGAGTCACCAACATAACAGTCCTACATGTTTCGCCTAATCTAGGCTTCTTCAGGGACGTTTGGAGACTCTATGTCAATCTAAAAATAATATAAACAATTCATAGTTATATAATTTTTAAACATCAAGGTTAAAGAAAAATTAATTACTCAAATAAAGTACATAATACATTGCTGGAGAATAAAGGTATATATAAGGCAGTACCTCTGAAATCCTGATGGCCCTTACAACCAGATAAGTGTCCCTGTGGTGGATCAAATATACTGGGAACACTATATGGAGTAGCCGGTATCTGTGTTAGGCAGTGTCCGGGTTCAAAACAGCCTGCGCATAGGATCCACAAAATCCAAATAAGGGGATATTGGGTTAGCACCTAGGCTAGTCCAATCTAAAATATATATCAAAAGAAAAAAGAGAAAGGGACAAAAGGACTCTCTTAAGAATGCTTGTCAAATAATGTGACTACACTCAGATCTACTATATATAGTACAATATAACAAAAAATAAAATTTCATTAACTTACATATTGATATAGCAATGGGTGCATATTCTGGGAGCCCAGGAATAACAGCATAAGGGACAACAGGTACATGTAACAAATCCACTGCACCTGGTTCAATGTCTATAGATAATGCCAGAGGCAGAGAAAAAGGAGAGAAAGAAGAGGAGTCAAACAAGGCCTGGTATGAAAACACTTCAGGCTCCAAAGAAAAGTGGCCCTGCAGCCCATCAAAGGTGGGGCATTTACCTTGAGATCTCTTCACAAAGGTTTTGATTGTTCATTGCAGAGATGCAGCTGAAGGCTTAATCCAAGCCAACAAAATATATCTGATCTGCATGAACAAAAAACGATTCAAAAAGTGGGCTTGATGCTTTGGGTGTGGGTACATACCTGTTTACTCCGTGCGGTTAGCGTGGCTCCCAGAAAGGATCCCATGACAGAGTTGTTACCAGCATGGGTCCTATTTATATCCCAAGTGTGCAATTGAATGGCAGCATACTACGGGCGCTGGGTGATGATGTCAGATAAAAAAAAAAAACCTGCTGGTGAGAGAAAGGTCACATGTGCAGAGAGATCCATCAGATGGAAAGCGGTACGCACGGCAGCGCCCCCGTGTGGGCGACACAAATGTTGCCAATGCTGTCTCAGTGCATGCGATCATCTCCAGCAAAACTGGGTCACCGTTGCGGACAGTCATAACACCGGTGCCTCTGCTCAGGTTCAGCGGCATAGATGCATACTGATGACTGCCCCCTAGCGCCCGTAATGGATCTTTGTGGTTGTCACAAGCTGGTGAACCTAAACACTGCAAGCGCAGATGTCGGTGAATGCAATAACAGATAGGGTAAATGTTTAATGATAAAATTTGGAAGTATAGCCTGCTATAATGTCAGGACATATACATGTAAGGCATTCGGAAAGTGAGAGGTACTGCTTGGTAACTTACAAAAAATAGATCAATTTGATTAAATAAAGGAACAATCCAATGAAAAAGATTACTTGGACTAGTAATATTAGTTATATGCATATTTCTGATATTTATAACATTATTGCTGAGAGCAGCTGGGATTACAGTGGAGGTGGTAATCCTGTATCCCTGTGTGACAATAGCTCTCCTGTGTAGAAATCGGCCAGAGAGTGGCCATAAGTGGGGGGGAGGGGGGATGGGGAAATGGAGGGAAGGGAAAATGGGATATCCCTGCTGATGGCCCTAGGCGTACCCAGAGAAATGTCTCACGGTGTGAGACAGGGAAAGAACGGGCAAGGATGAAAGGAATTTGCAGAGGTTTGCCAGAGGGCTCGATTCCAAGCTCCACCATATTGTGGATGGTTATTACAAAAAGGGTTTGTAACTGATGCCTTCGTTTAGGCCCGGGTATTTTGTGGCTTGGAGGCGATAGATCCATTTTGCTTCAATTTGGAGCAAACGTCGATCAACGTCTCCACCTCTCTCATTGGAGGAAAGATGTTCCAAGGCAAAAAAGCCTATCATTTTGAGATTGTGGTTATGAAAAAGGCCCATGTGGCGAATGATGGGTGTTTCCATCAGTTTTTTGGAAATTGCAGAGACATGGTCCCGAATCCTACAAAAAAAAATCCTTTTTGTTTTACCTATGTAGAATGCCCCGCAGCTGCATTTCATGAGATAAATAATTCCTGTTGTCTGGCATGTAACTCTACATTTGGGTGCCCAATCATCTCCATTGGGTAGGTTAATGTTTTGGCCTTTTAATATGTAACGGCAAAAGTTACATTTCCCACATGGGTAGGTACCTGTCTTCGTAGGTTTAGGGATAGTGTCAGCAGCATAGTGACTGGATACTGTGATATCTCGAATAGAACGCGAACGTTTGTATGTTATCTCCGGGTAAGGTTTAATGTATCTGCTGACCCTTTCGTCAGAGGTCAACAGATACCAAAACTTACTGAAGATTTTTTTGATGGACCCATGTTGGGGTTTGTATCGTGTAATTATTCTGGTTGAGTCAGACTTCTTTTTTTCCTTGGTATTATAAATCATGGTGTTCCTGTCCAGATTTTTAACTTTATTGAAAGCCTTTCTTAAGCATGTCTTAGTGTATCCTCTATGTTTCAAACGTGCATAGAGTTTGTTGGATTCTCGTTGAAAGTCAGTTCCTTCAGAGCAATTATGCTTAAGTCTGAGATACTGACTGTAAGGTATGCTGGAAATAAGTGACTTGGGATGCGAGCTTGTAGCATGCAGCAAAGTATTGCCAGCAGTTGGCTTTCTATATAGTGTGGAGCAAAGGGTGCCTTTTTCATTTACAAAAAGTTCAATATCTAGAAAGATAATTCTTTCTTGGCTAAAGTTGTAGGTAAATTTTAAATTATAGGTATTGATTTGTAAATGCTCTAAAAAGCATACAAGTTCGTCTTTTGATCCCGCCCAAATCATCATGACATCGTCGATGTAACGATGCCATGTGAGTATGTGATCAAGATTGAATTTCAAGTCATCGTTTGTAAAAAGATCACGCTCCCACCCCCCCAGGAAGAGGTTCACATATGAGGGGGCGCAACCCGCCCCCATGGCTACCCCCTGCATCTGGAGGTAGTGGGAGCGTTTGAAAAGAAAGGTGTTATGAGTGAGGATAAATTCTAACATTTCAATGATAAAGTTATTGTACTTACGGCAATCTTTATCGCGTTCGTTCAAGAAACTATGTACCACTTGTATCCCAAGGAGATGTGGAATTGAGTTATAAAGTGCTTCAATATCAATGGCCACAAGCCATGCGCCCTGTGGTATCGATAATCCATCAATAATTTTAAGGAGTTCAATGGTGTCTTTCACGTGCGAGAATAAACTGCGCACGTGAGGATAAAGGTATTCATCAATCATCCTATTGACATTTTCTGTTAATGAACCACAACTGGAGATGATGGGACGTCCGGGAGGGGGTATGATACCTTTGTGCACTTTAGGGAGTGCATAAAATGTTGGTGTAATGGGTTTTTCTATGTTAAGGAATTGGAAGGTATTAGCATCAATTACTCCTGATGTATGTGCCCGGGTAAGAATTTCTTTGTATTTTTGGAAACTAGATGAAATAAAAGAGGCGGGCACAGGTCTGTACCAATCTCTGTTCTGTATGATATCATAGCACATTTTCTCATATCCCGATTTGTTCATTACAACCACATTGCCCCCTTTGTCTGATGGTTTTACAACCATATCGTCATTGTTGCGTATGGTATTGAGAGCTATTTTCAATTCGGGTTTGAGGTTGGAGGGGGGTCCCCATCTCCAATTGGTAGCCTCAATCTCCTTAGTAACCTGCAGGACAAACGCCCAAATATTGGGGTTGCCCTGCAGGACTGGGAATGAGCGTGACTTTGGCTTATAGGACTTCGGAGCAACATATATAGGTTTGAAAGATCTGGTTTGTATTGGACCTCCAGGAGCAACCCCTGGAACTGAGAATGTCCAACCCTCTTCTTCAGGGTTGCTTTCGTCCCAGAGGTCCATGAGATGCTGAAGGGCCTGAAGCTCCTCAAGAGTAACATTTTGCAAAAGAGAGTTATCATTGGGAATGGGATAGACTGTAGAGTTTTTGCCATCATATAAAACTTTATACATCAGGCGTCTTGCAAATAGGTGCAAATCTTTGATGAGTTCGAACCTATCTGCTTCACCATCTGGGCAAAAAGTAAGACCTAAACGTAACACCTCTTCTTGGTTTTTCGATAGAGGGTACGATGATAAATTGACAATGTCATTATTGTCCCGACCATCATTGTCATTGGAGGCGGGACTAATTATTTTAAATCCTGTTGTGAGGTACGTGTGGTGTCCGCAATGGCTTTCTTATCAGTGGAAAAAATAGGTGCAGTGCGTATATCAGGTGTACTAATGGGTCCCTGTGTGGTGGAATCCATGGATCGTGCTTGAGCTAATGGGGCTGCTGGTGTAGAAATTGAATTAACTCCTACTGAGGAGGACAGTAGTGATACTGAAGTGTTGTTTAAGGTGCCCATTGTGTTGGATATAGGTGTATGAACTTTATGTGTTCTTTGTGAGCGCGAGCGCTTGTCTTTAAGAGGAAACTGGGCCCTAGAAACACTTTGTAAACTGCTATCGGTGTAATTTTTCCTTTTTTTGGTAGTATCAGTAGTTTCAGCACGACGACCTATCGGAACGTAGGAAGCTGATGAAATTGATGAAGATTCTGATTCCCTTCTATCTAGATTGATGATGGGAAAATTTCTACCTTCAAAGTTGTTTTTAGGGTTGCTATTGCGTTGTTGACTTTGTGTAGTCCACTTGTAGGCCTGGGCATTGTCGTATGCCCGTTTGTCTCGAAGAAGCTTAGCTTCTTTTGTTTTAATTAAATTAGTAGCATATTTGGTTAGATGTTCTTTTAACTTTTGATCACTGATGGTGTAGCCTGTGTACGAAGTCACATTACTGTGGCTTTCTTGCCATTCCCGAATTTCCATGTCAATGTTCTCAATATCGGCACTGTATTGGCCGCTCTGAGTGTAGTCACATTATTTGACAAGCATTCTTAAGAGAGTCCTTTTGTCCCTTTCTCTTTTTTTTTTTTGATATATATTTTAGATTGGACTAGCCTAGGTGCTAACCCAATATCCCCTTATTTGGATTTTGTGGATCCTATGCGCAGGCTGTTTTGAACCCGGACACTGCCTAACACAGATACCGGCTACTCCATATAGTGTTCCCAGTATATTTGATCCACCACAGGGACACTTATCTGGTTGTAAGGGCCATCAGGATTTCAGAGGTACTGCCTTATATATACCTTTATTCTCCAGCAATGTATTATGTACTTTATTTGAGTAATTAATTTTTCTTTAACCTTGATGTTTAAAAATTATATAACTATGAATTGTTTATATTATTTTTAGATTGACATAGAGTCTCCAAACGTCCCTGAAGAAGCCTAGATTAGGCAAAACATGTAGGACTGTTATGTTGGTGACTCACAAGGACAAAGTGCACTGCGTTGTACTTCTCCTCAATATCTTTTAAATGTATTGTAACCTATAAATAAATTGTTATTTTTTTATCAATTTTCTTTTTTTATCTATTCTATTCATTGGTATAATCAATACAAGCACCGTTATAGTCCCATGCACACACCCTCCCATTTCTGGGATTTCCAAAAATATTGTCTGGCCATATATATTTTATTATTACTTTGAATGCCAGTTTTCTTAGGCCACATGCACACAGGCATAAAAACTGCCACTTTTACAGGCGTCCAGAACAACCATACTTCATACAAACAGGCAGTTACCCGAGGGTAGGAAAATCAATGGACTACGAGGACGCTCACCAGCATCAGCTGCAATGGCTGGCAGTACTTGTAGGCATTCATTTACAGGAAACCATGAATGAATTACACGTTCATGTGGGCAGAGCACACAAGACTGCGCGGTTTTCTAATTGTGACAGCGAGTGTGGGGAGAAGATCCTTCACCTGCAGTCACAGGGAAGGGGGGTCAGCAAATGCCCCTAAAAAATGGGTAGAACATGTAACATGTTCCAAAAGGTGAACTTAACCCTTAACCTCCCTTCTCCCCAGCCTTAAAGTTTCTGGCCTGCCTCTTTTATTTATTGTATTCCAGTTTTTTCAATCATGGAGGATCAGGAGACACGTGGATGCAACCTAGGGTGGTCTGCATGCAAATGCCCCCTGCCTAGGAATGCCCACTTCTCCTTTATAACGTCTACCTATCAAGGTATTTTTTATTTACATAACTCCTCCCAAGAGCCAGCCCACTGCTTGTATTAGGGCATGATGCTGTGATGTTTTCAGAAAGTAATGTGCAGCTCCTTGCCAGCAATTCTCTCCAGCCATGATCATAGCTGTCAACAGTCACGGATTTCCTGGGACATTCCCGGGAAACTGACTATTAACTATTTCCCAGGCAGCAGCCAGCCTAGACTCTGCGTTGCAAAATCCGGCTGCAGCTCCGGGGTAACACACAGGTTAAAAAGACTGATTCCTCAGATCCTTCCCCTGCCTCCTCCTCTCCAACGAATTAGCATGTGGAAAGGATTTCTTGCCTCTCAGTAATTGGCAGAGACTCAGAGAGGGGGCGTGGCCAGCCACAGAGAGGTGAAGAAGAATATGGCAGCCCGACCTGAGCTCAACTGCAGCATGTGTGCATCCAAGCAGAGGTATGTGTGTACCCTGCAGTTTGGGCTTTTTGCAGTTAAAAGTCTGTGGAAAATCACGATAAATTGGCTCTTTGTCTATGGGTTTTCCTGTATGAGGGAGGGGAGTGAGCAGCAGGTATTCAGGGACTCTCTCTCTCTCTCTCCTGTTTCATGTCTGTGGTCTCTGGTCATGTCTTGTATCAAGTCTGCAGTTTCTGGTCATATCTTGCATCACGACTGCGGTCTCTGGTCATGCCTTGTATCATGTCTGTGGTCTCTGGCCATGCCCTGTATCATGTCTGCACTCTCTGGCCATGCCCTGTATCATGTCTGCACTCTCTGGCCATGCCCTGTATCATAGTTACATAGTTACATAGTAGGTGAGGTTGAAAAAAGACACAAGTCCATCAAGTCCAACCTATGTGTGTGATTATACGTCAGCATTACCTTGTGTATGCCTGTATGTTGTGGTCGTTCAGGTGCTTATCTAATAGTTTCTTGAAACTATCGATGCCCCCCGCTGAGACCACCGCATGTGGAAGGTAATTCCACATCCTTGCCGCTCTTACAGTAAAGAACCCTCTACGTAGTTTAAGTTAAACCTCTTTTCTTCTAATTTTAATGAGTGGCCACGTGTCTTGTTAAACTCCCTTCCGCAAAAAAGTTTTATCCCTATTGTGGGGTCACCAGTATGGTATTTGTAAATTGAAATCATATCCCCTCTCAATCGTCTCTTCTCCAGAGAGAATAAGTTCAGTGCTCGCAACCTTTCCTCATAACTAATATCCTCCAGACACTTTATTAACTTTGGGAGAAAAAGAAACCCTGGACTGCCGCACTCTGTATGGACAGTTATTTATTCCAAAATTTCAGGTAAAAAATCCAAATTCAAAATAAATCCATAAATCCAAAACAACAAATGCAGATGGTGTGCATGCAGGGAAGGGTGGCTAACGCGTTTCACGTCACGAATTGACGCTTACTCATAGCTATGAGTAAGCGTAGCTATGGATTTATGGATTTATTTTGAATTTGGATTTTTTACCTGAAATTTTGGAATAAATAACTGTCTATACAGAGTGCGGCAGTCCAGGGTTTCTTTTTCTCCCATGCATCAGTGCAGAGCCAGCACCTGTGTGAGTGACCGGGCGGAAGCAGCTATTTGGTGAATTCTCAAGCTTTTGAGCGATACGTTTTTCCTTTCCTCTGTTTCTACTTTATTAACTTTGTTGCCCTTCTTTGTACTCTCTCCATTTCCAGTACATCCTTCCATGAAGACTGGTCCCCAGAACTGGACAGCATACTCCAGGTGCGGCCGGACCAGAGTCTTGTAGAGTGGAAGAATTATCGTTTTATCTCTGGAGTTAATCCCCTTTTTAATGCATGCCAATGTTCTGTTTTCTTTGTTAGCAGTAGCTTGGAATTGCATGCCATTGCTGAGCCTATCATCTACAAGGACCCCCACGTCCTTTTCCATCCTAGATTCCACCAGAGGTTCTCCCCCCAGTTTATAAACTGCATTTGTATTTTTGCCACCCAAATGCATTATTTTAAATTTTTCTACATTGAACCTCATTTGCCATGTATTTGATCACCCCATTAATTTGTTTAGATCTTTTTGCAAGGTTTGAGGAGAAGTTATTGCCATGCTTAGCTTAGTATCATCCGCAAATACAGAGATTGCACTGCTTAACCCATCCTCCAGGTCGTTTATGAACAAATTAAACAGGATTGGTCCCAGCACAGAACCCTGGGGGACCCCACTACCCACCCCTGACAATTCCGAGTACTCCCCATTTATCACCACCCTCTGAACTCGCCCTTGTAGCCAGTTTTCAATCCATGTACTCACCCTATGGTCAATGCCAACGGACCTTATTTTGTACAGTAAACATTTATGGGGAACTGTGTCAAATGCTTTTGCAAAATCCAGATACACCACGTCTACGGGCCTTCCTTTATCTAGATGGCAACTCACCTCCTCATAGAAGGTTAATAGATTGGTTTGGCAAAAACTATTCTTCTTGAATCCATGCTGATTACTGCTAATGATACCGTTCTCATTACTAAAATCTTGTATATAGTCCCTTATCATTCCCCTCCAAGAGCTTACATACTATTGATGTTAGGCTAACTGGTCTGTAATTACCAGGGATGTATTTTGGGCCCTTTTTAAATATTGGTGCTACATTGGCTTTTCTCCAATCAGCTGGTACCATTCCAGTCAGTAGACTGTCAGTAAAAATTAGGAACAATGGTCTGGCAATTTCTTGACTGAGTTCCCTAAGTACCCTCGGGTGCAAGCCATCTGGTCCCGGTGATTTATTAATTTTAAGTTTCCCAAGTCTAATTTTTATTCTGTCCTCTGTTAACAATGGAGGTGCTTCCTGTGATGTGTCATGAGGATAGACGCTGCAGTTTTGGTTACTATCATGTCTGCACTCTCTGGTTGTGCCCTGTATCATGTCTGCTGTCTCTGGCCATGCCCTGTATCATGTCTGCACTCTCTGGTCATGCCCTGTATCATGTCTGCACTCTCTGGCCATGAAAAATGATCAATACCTCGGGCTAACATACTGTATAACAATTAAAGAGGCTGCTGCTCCCCTAGCTAAGGTAGACTACTTTAGATATCAATATATTTAATGTGAGGGGGCGCTATTGGTGGGCTGTAGCCCAATTAAACAAAGTGTATTCTACTAAGTACAAATATATAAGTGTATAATTAAAAATGTGCAGCATACAAAATTATGATAGCTCACTTAATCAATAATATTGTGCTATGTGCCATAAATAATCAAAAGTCAATCAACAGTAGATGCTAATCATCAAAGAGTTAATTCATATAAAAAAAACATAGTGAGTCAATAAGGAGTCCTTTTAGTATACATCTTCAGTGCTTTTTATACTCAATGTGACAGCAAATAGATAAACCGTCACCGACTGTGAATCATACACCCAAAGTGCTCCGTAAGTAGATTCCACAAACCAGAGGGATATGACCTCTTTAATTAAAAAGAAGGTCATACACAGCTTTTGGAAAAGTATTAAACTTGCTCAATATATTGGAGACTTTTTTTTAATGTGAATCCCTCCTCCACAAGCCCATGAGAGAATTATAAAAGAGATATTTTGACATTTATTTTCAAAATAAAAAGGGATTAAAAACACTTACAAACTTCCATAGAAAAGCATACATTCAGTAAACCACAACTTTTTGGGTATGATGTCACAGGTTCGGCTCCACCCACCTTTATACGTTACGCCCCCAAGATTGGGCTTCCTCAGTAAGAATTATGTAAAAAAAATAATCTTTGCACTCATTCAAAATCTCACAAACCCAGAGGCGACTGGTGCTAAATATTTGGGGGGGGGTGGGGGGAGTCAAACTAACACCATCCACCCCAGGGGAGACAGACAGGAAGGCGACGATTGCCACAAGCAACCCCACCCCCAGCGGAAGAGGGATGGTGGATGGGAAGACGGCGAGACTAACCTTAATTTGCTTCTCCTCTGGGCTGAACAGGAAGTTTGTCCTGAGACACGATTGGCCAGTGTGTTCTGAGACATGATTGGCCAGTGTGTCCTGAGACATGATTGGAAGTTCTAAGACTCCCTGGCCAATCGGGTCTTAGTACCTGCTTCCTGGCCGGGAGGAGAATCAGGAAGACAATAGTGAATATTAATTCGCTATTGTCACACAAGTGGGTGGGCTTGTTGCTCAGTGCTCTGCCCACCCCTTTTTTTAACCCAATTAGAGCCCCAGGCTCAAATGATGTGCTTCAAAAAAAAACAAACATTGGAATCCATGTGTCCGACACCCTGCATGTAGATTAGGGGCTGGGTGCATGTGTTAGGGGGCGGTGCCCCTGCAGCTCCCGTATGGACGGGTGCCACAGGATGTTCTGATAATGGAGCGGACTAGGTGAAGGAGGTATATTGAATAATTTATGAGAGGACTAGGTAAAGGAGGTATATTGAAGGAGAGTATTACAAGTGAATGAGACTCTGTCGTGGTATCTAAAATTGAGGTGAGCAGGTTTTTCACCTAAATGTGGAGGTCACTGAATGCATCACAAGATTGAAGATTGTGAATTCATTGATTGCACAGTGTGGTGTATAGCATATAATTGGGAAGTTATATTAAGATATACAGTAGACATTAAGAATATGATGATTTAAACCAGAATTCCTTTTAGCATGATTGTGTGTTTATAGTATGTATTGGTATTTTTATCTATAACATTTTTGGGGTCATATAGTTGCGCTTCACTTATTTTGTTATAATCAGATTAATGTAGAGGGTGTTGTGAAATCACCAGCACAGTGTTATAGCAGCAACTACATCAGAGTGCACCCAAGTTATAAGCTGGTACTTTGGGTGTATGCACATTTTTTAACATTTGTTAATTCCACAGTTATTTTTTGTGAGTTGGGTAGCTTGGACTAAAACTGTTATTTTAGTTGCACATTATTTCAAGGGTTCCAATATGTTAAAAGGGTTGATTGCCACCAAGAAATCTAAAATTCATTTATGGTACTCCGTGTTAATTCAGTCGACGAAAATATTTTTGTTGACTAAATTAACACTATTTTAGTCGACTAAAATACGACTACAACTAAAACAGTTCAGGTGACTAAAACACAACTAAAACTAAAACAATTTAGATGACTAAAATATGACTAAAACAAACAAACAATTCAGATGACTAAAATATGACTAAAATGGCATTTTAGTCAAGAGACTATGACTAAAACTAAATCGAAATTTGACATCAAACTTAACACTGCACTACCACATAAGAATAAATAGGGGGCTATTACTAAGCTGGTGAAAGAAAGAAAAAAAAATAAGAAAAAGGCTTTTCTTATTTTTTTCTTAATATTTTATATTGGTAATATATTCAGGTAAGATGTGCAATGGAATTACAGACAATAGAGATTACAGCTTTTTTTTTTTTTTTTATATTTTAATGTTGCACTTCTGTCTGAAAAATAAGCAATATATTTGTTTGTCTATGAAACATGGTTTTATTTAAAAAGACATTACGTATCATAATCGCTAAATAGTGCATGTTCAAACCTCAATATCATAAATAATAACATGTTATTCGATTTTTACCCAAGGAGTATATATAGAGAAATGCTTAAATGAGAAAGGCAAGATAGTTGACTAAATTGTACTGGAGATTTTTGTTGACTAAAATACGACTAAATCTAAAACAATTCAGATGACTAGAAATACAACTAAAACTAAAATGGCATTTTAGTCAAAAGACTATGAATAACCACTTCAGCCCCAAAAGAATTTACCCCCTTCCTGATCAGTGCATTTTTTGCGATTAGGCACCGCGTCGCTTTAGCTGACAATTGCGCGGTCGTGCGACGTTGTACCCAAACAAAATTGACATCCTTTTTTTCCCCACAAATAGAGCTTTCTTTTGGTGGTCTTTGATCACCTCCGCGGTTTTTATTTTTTGCGCTATAAACAAAAAAAGAGTCACAATTTAAAAAAAAAGCAATATTTTTTACTTTTCGCTATAATAAATATCCCCCAAAAATATATAAAAAAACAAGTTTCTTCCACAGTTTAGGCCGATATGTATTCTTCTACATATGTTTGGTAAAAAAAATCGCAATAAGTGTATATTGATTGGTTTGCACAAAAGTTATAGCGTTTACAAAATAAGGGATAGATTTATGGCATTTTTTTTTTTTTTACTAGTAATGACGGCGATCTTTTTTTTCGAGACTGCGACATTGCGGCGGACAGATTGGACACTTTTGACACTATTTTGGGACCATTGACATTTATACAGTGATCAGAGCTACAAATAGCCACTGATTACTGAATAAATGTCTCTGGCAGGGAAGGGGTTAAACACTAGGGGGCGGTCAAGGGGTTAAGTATATGTGTCCCTGGATGTGTTCTAACTGTAGGGGGGATGGGCTTACTACAACATGACAGAGATCACTGCTCACGATGACAGGGAGGAATAGATCCCTGTCATGTTGCTAGGCAGAACAGGGAAATGCCTTGTTTACATAGGCATCTCCCCGTTCTGCCTCACCTCGCCACAATCGCAGGCTGGCTCCGCCCCCCGAGTTCGCAGGACCCGCAGCACGTGCACGCCCGCTAGGCGTCAAATTTAAAGGGACGTACAGGTATGCCCTTTTGCCTGCCCGTGCCATTCTGCCGACGAAAATCGGCGTACGGCGGTCGCCAAGTGGTTAAAACTAAATTGAAATTTTACATCAAATTTAACACTGGTGGTACTTCACCTCATGCAATTCGTCCTTCTTCTAGACTGGCCCATGAACATTTTTGTTATACCAGTGTATCTGCCCTATTCTTTTATGCTCTCCCTTTGAACTTGAAAACCGAAGGATGATGCCACGTTCAAGCAAGAGTTTATCTTGGTCTGCTCTGCCCTACAAAGTGTACTGGAGCATGATAAAAACTTGATAACCTGATAAAAATTCCACTAAAATTTCTGCAAATGAATTCTCATAAATCATCAATTACCCATTTCTTTATAAAAGCCAAAATCGTGTCCTAATCTTTTTCTATTCACTGGTGAGAAAAGAAGAAATTGGACTCGAGTTGGTGGATGATTTGTTTTGACAAACATTTGGAATCCACAAAAAACGCTATAAAGGGCCAGATAACTTAATGGGAGATTAATAAAGGTGACTGACTTTGGTTTTGATACATAGATTCAAAATATTTCAGATCTTTCCAAACACAACCTGAGAGATAAGCCAGTCAAGCGGAAAAAAATGGTTTATTAAATTAGATGTACATTTTAGGAAACATCTGCACCTCTGTAGTTATCTCTTGATAACAAAAAAATAAAGAAATTTAGGTTGTTACAACACCCAACCCTGGTATTTTATGCTTGGGGGGACTTTGGCATACAGAATTACCCATTGGCATCATATAATTCAAGGTGACTCCACAAGCAAAACTTTTGCCTTAGGCCTCATGCACACAGGTGCCTTTCTGCTCCCTATTTTTTAACCACTTGCCTACTGGGCACTTTTACCCCCTTCCTGCCCAGGCCAATTTTCAGCTTCGAGGCGCTATCACACTTTTAATGAAAATTGCGCAGTCATGCAACACTGTACCCAAACAACATTTTTAGAAAAAAAAAATCACACCAATAGAGCTTTCTATTGGTGGGATTTAATCACCACTGGGTTTTTCATATTTTTGCTAAATAAACTAAAAAAAGACCAAAGATGTTGAAAAAAAATCTTTTTCATAGAATGTTATAAAATTTTTGCAAACAGGTAATTTTTCTCCTTCACTGATGTGCACTGATGAGTCTGCACTGATGGGCACTAATAAGCTGCACCGATGGGCACTGATGAGGCACCACTGATATAGAATGGTGGGCACTGATGAGGCAGCACTGGGGGGCACTGGTGAGGAGGCAGTGCTGAGGCTGCACTGATAGGTGGCACTTATGGGTACTGATAGGTGGCACTGATAGTCGGCACTGATGGGCACTGGTAGGCAGCACTGATAGGTGACAATGATAAGAAGGCACTGATGGACACTGATTGGCAACACTGGTGGGCACCATTTGAACTGCAGAGATAATCAGGACACTGATAATCAGTGCCCTGATTATCAGTATACATGTTCCTTTTACACAAGCCGGTTATTAGCAAACACTGGCTTCTGTTTACATTGTGATCAGCTGTGATTGGACACAGCTGATCATATGCTAAAGAGCAGCTTATTGGCTCTTTACCTCAATCTGTGATCAGCAGTGTCCGGAGGACACTTCGATCACAGAGCGCGCCGCAGTAGATCTGGCAAATGGTTAAATGCTGGCAAGAAGGAGAACTAGGAACTCAAAGATCTCATGCATCTAGACCAGGGGCGGATCCAGAGTCTTTTCTCGGGAGGGGTACTGCCAAAAAATGATTTTTTTGTGGGAAATTTATCGGGGAAATGGTTGGTGTCGGCGCTTCAATCATCCCGGCACCATGGTTGTTATGATGTCAGGATGATTGAAGCGCATTATTTCTATTATTACATTGTAATATGAAATTAAATAGTTCAATGCAGAATCAGTGGGAGCCCCGAGTGTGTCATTTGCCACCGTCGCCTGCAATCAGTGGGAGCCCTGAGCGTGTCACTTGCCACACTTTGTGGATTGTCACTTGCCACGTCACCTGCCACATCTTGTGGATTGTCACTTGCCACACCTTGTGGATTGTCACTTCCCACATCACCTGCCACACCTTGTGGATTCTCACTTGCCACGTCACCTGCCACACCTTGCTGATTGTCACTTGCCTGCCACCAGATGCAGATTGTCATTTGCCAAGTCACCTGACACAATTTGCGGATTGTCACTTGCCACGTCGCCTGCCACACCTTGCGGATTGTCACTAACTTGCCTGCTAAGGTGTAGTTTTGGTTGTCTCTTGCTGTGTCCCAGACTCCCAGAGTCAGGCAGCAGAGAGATAATGTAATCTCTCTGCTGCCTGCACAGTGAGGGCGGAAGTCACTGCAGGAATGCAGGGCAGGCACGGGCGGTGAGAGATGATCTCATCTCTCTGCTCCCCCGCTCCCGGCTAGCTGATTGGCCAGCTGCCACACTGAGCCTGCTCTCTCACTCTCACCTGTGCTGCCAACACACTGAGCAGCACGGTCTGCCCACGAACCGCGCCGCCCCGTCAACAAACCACGCCGCAAGCGGAGCCGCCCGCTTTCTTACCCGTCTGTGGAGCCGCACGCTATTGCACCTGCCCGCAGAGCGGCCTGACGTGACTCACTGACGTCACTCGTTGCTAGACGCCAAGCGGCCCAGGCGTTAGCAGCGAGTGCAGGGAAGAGGCTCCACCCACCTCCTCCTCCGCTCCTGGTATCGTGTCAGTGCACCACGTAACTACATTAGACAAGTCTCTCTCTCAGCGCCACTGATTGGCTGATGTGAGAAACTGAGAGAGAGACTCAGAGAGGCAGCGGCAGCCGCAGAACAAGTACTGTATATACTCGAGTATAAGCCGACCCGAATATAAGCCGAGGCACCTAATTTTACCCCAAAAAACTGGGAAAACTTATTGACTCAAGTATAAGCCTAGGGTGTCCTAGGCTTTTACTTGCCTCACTTTGCCTCACTGTGCCCATGCCTCACTGTGCCCATGACTAGACTGATGTTTAACATGGAAGTCTATGGAAGGAGTACCCGGCTTTGAAAAATCGGTTCTCCCAGACACCAAACTTTTCAAACTTATAGAGGAGACATGGGGCTACATGTGTGCCAAGTTTGGGGTCCAGAGGACCTACGACCGGCCGGTACCGGGTCTGCAAAATCACTGGAGAAATGACCGTTTAACATTGGAGTCTATGGAAGGGGTGCCCGGGTTTAAAAAATCAGTGCTCCACGGCCGTAGGTCCCCCAGACACCAAACTTTGCACACTTGTAGAAAAGACATTGGGCTACATGTGTGCCAAGTTTGGGGTCCAGGGGTCCTACGGCCGGCCAGTACCGGGTTCCAAAATTTTGGGAGATCAGGCGCAAAAAAAAAAACAGAGCAAGCAAGTGAGTGTGACAGATGGTCTTGGGGGGGCAATTGCCCTGTTGCCCCCCCTGGATCCGCCACTGATCTAGACGCTTAGCAGCTCCTGTTTTCTGGGGAATACAATTCTTGGTACTTTGACTGACCTGGGGAGCTGCACGTGGTGCATACTGCTGGCAAAGCAAGTGAATGGCTATATGCGGCTTCTGCATCGGTGCAACTTCTGCTCATACCATTTTTACACACATACAGTCATTTACTTGTATTGGCAGCTGTACACAGCTCATGCTGCTCCCTATGTGCCAGAAAGCACCAAGGACTTTACGTCCCAGCACCAAGGAGCTGCTAAGGTCTGTCTGCATGAGGCCTTTGAGCATACCTCCCAATGTTAGTGGGTGTGGCCAATTGGTTAATAGTAGGAGGGGCTTAATACGCATGGTAAAACAACACCTGGGCTTTCTTGGACCTATAAAATATGCATTGGTTGCTGTATCACAAGCAAGAGTCTGACAAACACATAAAAATCTTAGTACAATCTTTTAAAAAGAAAACAACAAAAAAAAAACGTTCCCGTTACATGTGATTTTTGTAGAGCTAACACTTTGTCTGAGTCTACCTTAAAGAACAACTTCATTAATATCGTCAGGGTGGGGTAGATGTCCTGGGTGCTTGTGCTAGTGTGCCAATGTTCTGGTAATGGGCTCTGGGATTTGGGGGACGCTGAGATTTAGTTAAAATATTTAGACAGTCCCGCTGAATCCTGGACAGTTGGGAGGTATGCCCCTCCGCATACCACCCCCTTCTTTCTACTAGACTAGGAGAGGAGATGTATCTTTTTTCCTACTTAGTAGGAACAAACAGGGATGTTTACACACACAAATCCCTGTGCCGACGCTCAAGCACGCGATCGTGCCCGCCTGCCACTCTCATCGGGTCCCCCCGCCGTGCAGTGGGCACGCGCTGGCCCTCTGGTGGCTGAAAAACAGGTAGGAAATACCCGTACAGGATTTCGCCCAGGAGAGCCATTGTGCCGCAGGATATCTGTGTGACATGCTTGTCTTTAGAGTGTCTCCAATGCAGAGGGAAGCCATCTTGGCTGGGTCTGATTTGATCCTGGAGGTGATTGGCTGATGCAAGAAAACAAGAAGAAGGGGTCTGCAGGCTGACAGGAAGAGAAAGGACAGACTTAAATTAAATAGGATGAGAAAAACAGACTGGACTGCTGACTGAACAGAACCCTGCCATAGCTAACCACAATCAAATGAGACATCGGAGAGAGACTGTTCATCGCACAAAACCTTGCCTTATGCAGCGTACACACGATCGTTTTTCATGCCATTTTTTTAACCAACGTTTTTCTCGTCGTTTTTTTTCCTGTTTCCTCTCAAGCCTGTCTTGCATCCACACGATCATTAAAAAAAACGCTCGAGCAAAGCGCAGTGACATACAACACGTACGACGGCACTATAAAGGGGAAGTTCCATTCGAATGGCGTCACCCTTCATGTTAGTAAACTTTGTTGAGCGGCGATTTGCGCTTTTCAGCCTCGTGCTTTTCAGTCCGTTACAGCGTGACGAATGTGCTATCTCCATTACGAACGCTAGTTTTACCAGAACGAGCGCTCCCGTCTCATACTTGATTCTGAGCATGCGCATTTTTTCCCCTCGTAAAAGCATACACACTATCGTTTTTCACGTCGTTAAAAAAAACGACATGAAAAACTACGTGAAAAAAAATGTTTGAAATTTTTAATGGCCGTTTTTCACGCCGTTAAAAATGCTCTGGAGCATACACAAGATCGTTTTTTTTTTTTTAAACAAATTTTTATTGGAAAATAAAAGACAATTGAACAAGTGTAAAGATAAGTACAAAAGTACAAAAAAAGGTTGTCAGTCAGGTTCAAACAATGGTACATAGAAATATCGATGTAGCTAGTTGGGTACATCAAGTAGGGCAGAAACAAGAGATAAAACTTGACACTAAATCACTAGGAGACTAACATTGTGGGGTTATAGAGAGAGGGTGCTGTATAGACATAATTCTCCCCTAGTGAGGGTACAGTAGGTCATCCTAGACAAATACCGATACTGCAATGTGACCAGAAGGTGAGTGCTGGATGGATCTGTCTACGCGCCCCTATGTTTAGAATCGGGAATAGGGGAAAGTTCATAACAAGAAACTAAAAAGTGAAGAGGGGGGGAGGGGGGGGGCTGGAGCTCCAGAAACAAAGGCAGGCTGTCTGTTCCAATACATGGATGGTCCCGAGAGTGAAACAGCCATGGTGGGCCATCCGGAAAGTATAGTCTATGCAGTGCCACCAATTTTTACAGCCCTTGTGGGATAGGGTCAGCGTATGAGAAGGAGAGTTGTTCCAGAGCCGCCTGATCAGCTGACGAGAGGGTTGATATGATGAAGGATTCCCATCTGTAGTAAAAGTGAGCTCTTGATCTGGGGTTTTTGAAGTCTGTAAGAAGTCTTTCTTTATAGAAAAGGTTGAGGCAGTCCTTTTCGAGTTGGATGAGAGAAGGGCATTGAGGAGAGATCCAGTGCCTGAGAATGAGTCTCCTGGCGACAAGCAGACAGAGCAAAATCCAGTCTTTGGAGGGGGGACATTTGGTGGTCCCTGAGGAGATTGATGCAGCTGGGGACAGAGACCAGGGTAGCAGTAGAGGGTCCCAGTATCCGAATATTAGAAGTAAAGGGTCTTTGGGGAGTTTCAAAAAAGTGGTTTTGAATATGTAAGACAAGACTTGCTCCCAAAATGAGGAAATGAAGGAGCAAGACCAGAAGCGGTGAGAGAGAGAAGGTCTGGGTACCTTGCATAAAGGACAAGAGGCGCCTTCTTTATTGGATTTAGGGGAGAGAAAAGGGATATAAGCCCGGTGTGCGATCTTGAGTTGGGTTTCTCTCCAAATTTTGTTGGGTGTCAGTCGGAGAGTTTTCTGTAGACCAGATAGGATTTTGTCAGTTATATCTGGTACTGGGAAATC
The DNA here is from genome assembly GCA_029206835.1 of Rana muscosa. NCBI lineage: Eukaryota > Metazoa > Chordata > Amphibia > Anura > Ranidae > Rana > Rana muscosa. Next base: position 128,636,894 of record JARGYO010005626.1, on the reverse strand, counting down.
CACAGCCCAGTTAGCAATAGATGAGGAGGACAAGGATGGTAATGTTTCTTGCAGGAGAGGTTTGTAGATGTCCGAAATTTTATAACGTCCACCTCGCAATAAAAGTTCAGAAAAGCTGTTTTCGAATCTCCGGAGATTGTCTTTGCAGGTGTTAGATAAGAAGCTAATGCATTGGTTGTAATGGAATACTTGAGAGGGGGGCGGAGAAAATGACAAGGATATTGTGGAAAAAGGAAGTGGTTTTCCAGTGTTGCCATCGCACAATGAGGAAAAATTTGACAGTCCTTGAGCCTGCCAGACCGAAAAGGCTTTGCAATGAAGACCAGGGACGAAGTTGGGATTACCTTGGATTGGCAGATGGGGAGAGATAAAGGGAGATAGCTTTAGTGTTTTCCTGATTTCTCTCCAAGCTAGAGCTGTGTCCCTCAGCAGGAGATTATGTTGATAAGGGGGGGGGGCAGTTTTCCATCTGTAGTGTAGGAGGGCCACCAGAGAGTAGGGGTGAGCCATTTCGGATTCCAGGACATAGTTAGAGTATTGGGATGAGTGGGCAATCAAATCTAAGCTGGTCCTGAACAAACATGCTAAATTATACAATCTAATATGAGGTAGACTGATACTCCCGTCATGTCTAGGAAGGTGTAGTTTTTTGAAGGCTATCCGAGGTCTTTTGCCGTGCCAGATGAAATATGAAATTTTGGAGTTGAGGGATTTGACATCTTTGTGTTTCAAGAGCAAAGGTATGGTTTGTAAAGGATAAAGCAGTCTGGCGAAGCTAATCATTTTGACAAGGTGACACCTTCCCAAGAGTGAGAGGGGGAGATCCATCCAGTTTGACAGTTCCTGGTAGAGTTTTGTGAAAAGGGGGGGGTAATTGAGGTGGTAGATGGAAGAGGGTAGTTTCCCAATCTTTATACCTAGATAGGTGATGTAAGAAGAGGCAACCTTAAACAGAGAGTGTTGAGTCCAGGGGGGTGGGGAGTGTGTCCCTATGGGGAGAATTTCGCTCTTGGAATAATTAATACGGAGGCCGGAGCACAGTCGAAAATCGTCAAAGGTGTTTTTAATGGTCAAGATGTCGTCTCTGGGGTTACCCGTAAATATGAGGACGTCGTCGGCGAAAAGTGAGGTGCGAAGTTCCGTTTTGCCTATTTTTATGCCTCGTAAGGGGGCTATTTGGGAAAGGTATCTAGACAGAGGTTCTAAGGCTAAGTTGAACAGGAGGGGGGAGAGAGGGCATCCCTGCCTGGTCCCCTTATGAAGGCGGAAGTCCTCTGAAAGGAGTCCAGCAGCAACAAGTCTAGCTGAGGGCGCTGTATACATGGCATTGATAAGGTGGCAGAAGGGGCCTGAGAATCCCATTTTAGACAGAGTAAGGGAAAGCCAGTCAAAACTTACATTGTCGAAGGCTTTTTCTGCGTCTAGCGTGATGATGGCATAGTCTCCCGTGGGATCTTGTTTGGCTCGCTCAAGGGCCAGGAGTACCTTACGTATGTTAAGGGTGGCTGTCCGCCCTTTCACAAAGCCTGATTGGGCCGGGTGGATGAGGTCAGGGAGGATGACCGCTAGTCTGGAGGCCACAATCTTCTAAATAATTTTGACATCCAGATTGAGTAATGAAATAGGCCTGTAGGAGCCCGGTTCTAGAGGGTCTTTGCCCTTTTTATAAAGTAGCTTGATGATAGCCTGGTTGCCTGTCGGGAGATAGGGACCACCCGCCCAGATATTGGAATAAACCGAGTGGAGTATGGGTGCAGTTATAATATGGAGAGTTTTATAAAATTCACTTGTGAAGCCGTCTGGGCCGGGGGCTTTTGAGGAGCAGAGAGCAAGTATGGTGCCTTCTATTTCATCGAGGGAGATGGGGGCATTCAGGGATTCCAGATGGGCAGTGGAGATAGTTGGTAGATTAATTTTTTCAAGGAAGGCCTGGGCTATTTTATGGTCGATAGGGTCGGGTGTGTAGAGGGCCGTGTAGTATTCCAGCATGGTTTTATTTATGTGAAGTGGGGTAGAATGTGTAGTTCCCGTGCGGTCCCGCAGCGAGGTAATGTGCGTCGGACGGTAGGCGCCCTTGCAGAGTCTGGATAGGAGTTTGCCAGCCTTATTACCATATATATGTAGAAAGGCGTCTAGATGTGATTTTTTTGTGAGTTCCAGGGTGTCTGCCCAGGTGTCGAAGGCATTTTTAGCCGCCGACCACTCCGCCGCGTCAGCCGGTGAAGTCGAGGTGGCGAGAATGCGTTGTGCGAGGCGAAGTCTATCGCTGGCCAGTTTAAACTTCGAAAGTGCATTTCTTTTAAAGGAAGTGGCATATGAGATGATCCGACCCCTCAAGTAGGCTTTTCCTGCATCCCAGAGAAGGTTTGGATCCCCTGCGTGTGGAGCATTAGCGGAGGAGAACTCCGCCCATGCTCGTTCCATGTATGCGCTGAAATCAGCATTATTGTGGAGGAAAGATGGGAAGCGCCAGATATTAGGGTGGGGGGGGGAGTTCTAGATTGTCAAGGGTAAGGTGTATCGGGGCATGATCCAATATGGCTATGTCCCCAACCTCTGTGTCTGAAACCAGAGGAATAAGATTATCGGTCCCAAAAAAGTAATCGATCCTGGTGAGGATCTTGTGAGGATTAGAGTAAAAGGTGAACTCCCTGTCCACCGGGTGCGTTAAGCGCCAGATGTCGGTGAGATGGAGGGAGTCCATGGTGGAGGCAAATAGGGTGGGAGCAGATGTAACGGGTGCTGTGTTAGATTGTTTCGGAGAGGACCTGTCGTCTGGATGATGCATGAGGTCATTAAAATCTCCCCCAACTAGGTGAGGTAAGTGGGAGGTATTGAGGAGCCAAGTAGAGAGTTGAGAGTAAAATGTCTTTGTGGGACTGTTGGGAGCGTATACATTAGAAATTACTAGGTCTTTAGTGCCAGTTCTAACCCTGGAAGAGATGAAACGTCCTTGGTCATCCGTGTGCGTGGATAGAACAGTACATGGGAGGTTTTTGTTGAATAGAAGGAGGACACCAGCCTTCCGTCCAACTGATTCTGACCCCAAGACCGTTCCGACCCAAAGTTTCTGCATACGACTGAAGTCAGATGCCGAAAGATGAGATTCCTGAAGTAGTGCTATGTCAGCTTTTAGCCTTTTGAGATGGCGAATCTTCATTCTCTTGTTAGGAGAACGGAGACCCTTCACATTCCAAGAGATTACCTTAAGATAACACGGATGATGAGGTGTATAGGCGGCGATTTAGTAGCCGTAAGAGTATAAGTGGGGATCAGGAGGCATAGCTTAAGCTCGGGAGGGATGTGGGCATCTGTATGTGGAGCCCTTGGGTCAAGAGTGTAGGTTGATATGTGGAGCGGGGGGAGGGGGGATGAAGGGGGGAAAAGAAAAGAGAACAAGGTAAAACAAAACAACTAATTAAAGCAAGCATCAGAAAGAACTTCGCTTTTTTCCGCATGAGTTCGCTGTGCAAGGTAGCTCCCCATACAGGACCCTTCCTGGAAAAAGGAGACCAGTTATGGTGTCTGAGTGCCCCAGGGACATCAAAAATGTGTGAGGGACCCCCGGAGTGGAGATTATGGCGGGGAGCCAGAAAAGTCGCACAGCGGAGCCATGGAGGGCAATTTAAATGTAAACAAACTTGTGTACAGTGCGGCTTGTTCGCAATACTAACCTAGTGGAGAAAAAAAAAACTGGTTTCAGGCATAACATACAGAACAGTAGATTGAGTAAAAAGAAACAACAAATGAATTCAGGACAGTTGTGGGAGAGAACACTGGGTGATCACCCAGGTGTCAGTGCCCGGTCATGGACTCATGGTGACCACGTAGATTAGATCTAGCATCACCAACACCCGGAATGACAGCAACAACAAAAAAACATACGACCTGTAATGGCGTGGATGGAAGTTCATGACGGTGAAAGGAAGTTCATCACCGGGAGTTTTGGTAGCGCTGGTCCGGAGCAGAATGTCTAAAATGTTTCGGAGAGTCCTTGCGAGGGCTTCTCTGTTCCAGAGATCGGAGACTGGAATTCGACTTGGAGGGCGTGTGCGGGTTTGTTTCACCCCGTATGGGGCGGAGAAATGATTCAGCTTCCGAAGGATCCTGGAACAAAAGTTGTTCCCCTTTAGGTGATTTGAGGTGTAAAGTTGCAGGAAATGCCAGGGTAAATTTTATTTGTTGCTTGAAGAGTTCAGAGCAGATTGGTTGAACAGCTTTTCTTTTCTTGGAGACTTCGATCAAGTAGTCTGCAAAAATGAGGATTTTTACCCCGTCTATTTGGAGAGATGGGGACTGCCGGAATGTCTGTAGAATGAGGGATTTGTCAGCATAGTTGAGGTACTTGGCAATAATGGAACGGGGAGTCTTGCGCTCCGAATTGAAGGACCCCATACGGTGTGCGTGTTCCACTGTGAACAGGCCTGAAAGGCCCAAAGCCTCCGGGATGCGTTTTGAACAGAATTCTGCCAGAGCTGCAGAGGGAAGCGATTCAGGGACGCCTACAAATCGCAGGTTGCTCCTTCTGGATCTATTTTCCAAATTTTCCAATTTTTGAATGATATATTGGTTAGTTTTGTCCTGCGACTGTTCCGTGGCCTGCGCTTGGTAGAGTTCGTCTTCTACCTCTGAGAGGCGGTGTTCCATCTCATTAAGTCTAGTGGAGTGTTCAGCGATTTGGGCTTTGATTTGCTGCATGCCCGCATTGACTGCCTTTTCCACCAAGGCAGAGATCATGAGGGGGGGAAGGGCTGCTACAGCAGCAGCAATGCGGTGTGTGCTGTCCGCGTCCCCGGGGGGTGCGGGATTGGAAAAACCCCCTGGTATGGCTGGCTGGGATAATAGCAGAGCTGGACCCTGAGATGGATAAGCAGAAAGGGTGGTGGTCTGCTGGGAGGGATGTCCGCTCACCTCCATATCGGCCGCCTGTGGTTCCTCTGCGGCGTCTGTGTAGGCTGAAGCGATTTGCGGCTTGCCCGGCGGCGCCGCTGCGGCCGCGAACTAACGGGCACCGTTTTTTTCCACGAAGCGGTCCATCTCAGTGATGGGGGAGGGCACACGGGTGTGGTGGATGGCTATGGGGGGCCGTTCAGGCTGGTTTTATAAGCCGTTTTTCGGGCCCTTGTGCGGGAGCTGTGAGAAGGCGTAGCTAACTCATGCGGCACCGGAACCGGAAGGACGATCGGTTTTAATGGCCATTTTAAAAAATTGCATTTTTAACGGCATGAAAAACGATCGTGTGTACGCCGCATTAGAGATGTGAACTTTCCTCCGGGAAGGTGTGAATTGGATGCCTGGAGAGAACAGACTGTACTACAGAGCACTCCCACTTGAAAAGAAGGAAAAGAGAGACTGTCTCAGGAGGATTAAGAGAGAGATCACAGCAACACTGATTTCCGTCTGAGGCCTTGAACTAATTCAGAGCACGTGTCTGGAGACACAGAAGAGGGTGCACTTGGTCTGGTAAGAGACTAACATCGCAGAAGTTAATCTGTTTTCTGCTGGGACTATTGCACTCTCTTCAAGGGCCCAGCTTTGCTGAACAAGCTTTTTTTTCTTTTTTATCATTTACTGGCTAGTAGATAAAACAGGGACTGTTATAGTAAGTTAGGACTTTTTATACTGTTATAATAAGGCTATAATAAGGGATACCTGTAGGTTCAGTGAGTATTTCCTAAACCGTTTAGGAGAAATTCACAATGTATGCAGCTGGTGACATCACTGGCACATGCGCCATTCCCTTCAGAGCTTCATGCCGTGATCCGTGACTCCCGTGCTCGTGTGCGGGAGTGACGTCATCGCGGCTAAGCCAGTTAGATGGCCGGAGGACGCGAACCTGGAAAGAAGACCAGGTGAAGATGGAAGTGCCTTCAGCAGTTACAGGGCACTGCTGGAGGCTTCGTTCTAAGGTAAGTATTTCATAATGTGCCAGTATGCAATGCATGCTAGCACAATATGCCATTATTTAACAGGGCTAAAAAAAAATTATAAACAAATGCGCTTTTCTACCGCTTTAATCACTTTAATACCGGGCATTTTCACCCCCTTCCTGCCCAGGCCAATTTTCAGCTTTTAGCACTGTCACGCTTTAAATGACAATTGCGCGGTCGTGCGACGTGGCTCCCAAACAAAATTGAGGTCCTTTTTTTCCCACAAATGGAGCTTACTTTTGGTGGTATTTGATCACCTCTGCGATTTTTATTTTTTGCGCTATAAACAAAAAAAGACTTACAATTTTGAAAAAAACACAATATTTTTTACTTTTTGCTATAATAAATATCCCAATTTTTTTTTTATTATTCTCAGTTTAGGCCAATATGTATTCTTTTGCATATTTTTGGTAAAAAAAAATCGCAATAAGCGGATATTGATTGGTTTGCGCAAAAGTTATAGCGTCTACAAAATAGGGAATAGATTTCTGGCATTTTATTTTTTATTTTTTTACTAGTAATGGCGGCGATCTTCAATTTTTGTCAGGACTGCGATATTGCGGCGGACAGTTCGGACACTTTTGACACTATTTTGGGACCATTCACATTTATACAGCGAACAGTGCTATAAATATGCACTGATTACTGTATAAATGTGACTGGCAGGGAAGGGGTTAACACTAGGGGGCGAGGAAGGGGTTAAATGTGTTCCCTGGAAGTGATTCTTACTGTGGGGGGAGGGGACTGACTGGGGGAGGAGACCGATCTGTGTCCCTATGTACAAGGGACACACCATCGGTCTCCTCTCCCTGACAGGACGTGGATCTCTGTGTTTACACACAGAGATCCACGTCCCTGGCTCTGTAAATGCCGATCGCGGGTACATGGCGGACATCACGGCCACCAGACATGCGCATCGGCACCCGCGTGACCTGGCGGGCACAGTTTTTCCCCGATGCGCGCACGCGGTGGCGCGCAGGGAACCTATAAACAGCAGGACGTCCATGGACGCCCTCCCGGCAGATAGGCGCCACGTTGTAGACGTCTTTTGTCTATAGCGCGGTTGCAAAGTGGTCAATATGAACAATCTTGATGTTTGTAAACGTATTCTGTGAAGGTCCCCAAACATTTACTTTATTGAATTCTGTGACATGTAATCACTATGTCCCGTGAGTAGGCATTGCTGTGTCACACATTTCACATAGCCTGTGTTCTATCAGAATACCACTACCCATCGGAATATGCAATGGAAGTGACGTTCCGTCGCGGCCATCTTGGTACACCCGCACTCGTCCGCACTCCGCAGTAAGCCTACAGTCAGAAGACGGCAAGCGGACATCTTGTTACACCCACCGGAGTCTTGCATTTCACACTTATTTTTGCCAGTAAACTCAGCTCATACCTGTATAGTGAAATACAGGATTTGGAAGTCCGTAACACTGTTTTGATGTTGAATTTTAAAAGCATCTGCAAGCCTGCTGATCTCACAAATTTGCTAATCTGAAAGAACACCTCTGTTTTTAAAACTCAACATCAAAACAGTTTGACGGATTTCAAAATCCTATAATTCACTATATAAGCTGAGTTTACTGGCAAAAAAAAGTGTGAAATGCAAGACTTCGGTGGGTGTAAAAAGATGTCCGCTTGCAGACTTGTACACACGATCGGTTTTACCGATGAAAACAGTCCGATGGACTTTTTTCATCGGACAAACCGATCGTGTATGGGCCCCATCGGTCTTTTTTCCATCGGAGATTAAAAATAGAACATGTTTTAAATTTATAATATGGAAAAAAAACGATAGCAAATTCCGATTGTCTGTGTGGAACTCCATCGGAGAAAAAACCCGCGCATGCTCAGAATCAAGTCGACGCATGCTCAGAAGCATTGAACTTAATTTTTCTCGGCTCGTCTGTGTTTTACGTCACGGCGTTTGGGACGGTCGGATTTTTGACTGATGGTGTGTAGGCAAGACTGATGGAAGTCAGCTTCATCGGAAATCCGATGGAAAAATCCATCGGATTTTATTCCATCGTAAATTCGATCGTGTGTACAGGGTTTTACTGTAGCTTTACCAAGGTGTACCAAGATGGCCGCAACGGAACGTCACTTCAGTCGCATATTCTGATGGGTAGTGGCTTTCTTCTAGAACACCTGCCTTCTGAAGGTTCTGAGAGGAGGAGTTTCAGGAGGCAAAGTCTGTACAGAAATCACATGCAGGCAGCAAGGTACCATGGGATATATAGTTCTTAGAAATGCAAAGTAAACAGCAGAGGAGAAGCTGCAAAGCATGCAGGAAATCCAGGAAGTTGGGGAAAGAGAGGGCCAGCAGACAGGCAGAACTTATAACGTGAAGGAAAAAGTTTTTTTTCAAGTAAGCTTATATCGTTTGGCTTGCTATTATAATGCTAATGTTCTAAAATAAAAAAAAGTGTATGCTTTGACCAGAGAACCCCTTTAAATGATCATTTCATTTTTCTGATAGAACAATTTGTTGACTTACTGGAAAACTTTGGCCAACCCAGAAACTCTTGAAGTTTGGAGACAATGCTATACTATAAGCAGGTCTGTTTTTTCCAGGTTCACTTTAAAAAGTCAGAAACCATCAGTAGATGGGTAGGTTTAGACTGAACTGAATCTTAGGTAGGGAACATAGAATAGAATGACTTAGGAAGATTACAGCTTGTCCTGTAAAGTCTGATTTAGCATTATTATTTTTCCTCCTGAGTTCTATAAATAGGCTGTAGCCCACCCAGGAACCACGCAGTAGATCGACTAGTTAATCCACATGACATAAAATATGAATAGGGTTTCACATCACGTTGTACTTAATTTTCCCCTCACTTTTCTTTGGGAACACTATATATTTATTCTTTATTAAGGATATACTCCAAACAGGTCTCAAGAAATGAAAAATAAAATTAAAGAAACATCTGCCAGAAATGAAAACATCCATTCATGCTGAGGTCAAGAAGCCGGTAATTTGGAGGACATAAACACCCCGCATGTTGGAGCAATTGAATCTAGAACAGCAAGAGGGCAGGAAACCAAGCGGCCATTTTCTGGCATGGAGCGGACGAGTATATGAGAGCTAAAAGAGCAGAAACAAATCAGAGAAAATGAATGTGGCATAAAAATTTGCAGTCAGGCTTAGTAATACAACCTTACTAAGCCGGCTTTGTAAATCCAAGAATTTTCTTTTATGAAAACTAAATATATCACATCTGTTTTCAGCTCTTCAAGATTCCAAGTCTGGGAAAGGGCTGTGTCCTGAGAAGAACAATCACTGGAAAACGATAGAAGATAATCTGGGAGTGGATCGTATCAAAAAATACAGAGTCATGTATGTAAAGAGGAACTTCACCCATTTAAAAAAAAAATTATAATAAACGTCAGCAGCTAAAAATACTGTAGCTGCTGACTTTTGAGAATCATGTACTTATTATGGCGCGTACACACGACCATTTTTCTCGTCGGGAAAAATTTAATTTTTCCTCTTTGACGAGAAAAACGACCGTGTGTGGGCTTTTGATCATTTTTCCCGATGAGAAAAACGGCATTAATCACGACGAGAAAAATTAGAACATGCTCTAATTTTTCTCGTCATGATTCACGGCATTTTTTTCCACGGCAGTTTTCCCATAGGGAAACACTGCCGGGGAGCCTACACACAGTTGTTTTTCTTGACCAAGAGAAAGAATGTCGGGAAAACCGGCCGTGTGTAGGGGAACAAGCTGTTTCTCGTTTTTCCTGTCGATTTTCTCGACAGTGTTTTCACCGTCGAGAAAATCGATCGTGTGTACGCGGCATCAGTCTATGATGCCCTACAGCCGATTCTTCTTATTGCTGTAAGACTTCTGAGACACCATCTTGGGTTTGAGACCCAGCTGTGAATTGTGTCTCCAACAGCCTCCTGAGATGTGTGATGTTTTGCAGGAGGCTATTGGGGAGAGCTTTCTGTTTGCAACAAGTGATGTCTTATTTTAGCCTAGGTGAGCATTGAACAAGTGGAGGTGGGTATCTGTCAAAAAGGCACCGGCTCCCAGTAAAAAAAAGCAAGAAAAAAAAAAATGTGTTAGGGGCACTAATTGGGAGGAAGATGGGAGCCATTTTCATGTTTGAGTGAAGGTCCACTTTACTCTACATGCATAATTGGTTTATCCCATTGGGTATGAGGTTGGGATTTATGATGGATTTATAACCACGTCATCACCATGTTGCAGAGGGGACCTGTGGATGGAGGGAGGTGGGTTCAGGGGTGACCTGTAGCTAGAAGGAGGGAGGGGGTATAGAAGTGACCAGAGGATGGAGGTGGGTGCAAAAGTGACCAGATAATGTAAAAATATCAGACCACTGGGAGGAGGTATCATTGTGGTGCCTCACATCACACCCTATGCCTATTCCAGGCTCCACTGTGAACTAGTCCTATAATACCTTGAGACATTAGTGACTGTGGGCATGGATGGCATTTTGGACACAGAGGTTATTTGCATGCTTGTTACTGACACAGGTGTAGCACCCTCTAGCTAGGTGCTAGTGCACATAGTTGTTAGAGTAGGTAAATTGGCCTGGCTGAGAGCCAGGCTTGGGTTGAATCTGGGTCAGGGCTGAGTGACTCAGGGAGGCTGGATGCAGCAAGCAGCACCTCTGGTAACTCTCTCTGCTCTCTGGAACCTTGGAGAAGCTTCCAGAAGTAGAGGGTGGGGTCTAGTTGGAGCTGGAGTATTGACGAGGGCCCCAGCCAATTCCCAAAGTGGACTGGCAGGGGGCGGGCACCTCTTAAATACTTTTTTGGTCATGCCAGCAGGGGTGGTCAGGTGGAAGATGGAGAAGGTGTGCTGAGGAGGCTGTCGATGGCCCTTGAGGGTGCCCCCTAGTCTGGGGTGGGGGGGTGACCTCGGGCCTTAGGGTCGGGTGCTGGAGGGAACTTCTACAACACATGAAGGATATCCTTCCTGGAGGCACGGGAGCAAGGAGAGGACAGCAGGAGCAGGTCAGCTTGTCCAGGAGTTCTCCAGGAGAGTTAGTCTGATGGACTGGTGAGTGTGTAGTCTAGGAGGACTGTGGTGTTGGTCTGGTGGGACTGAGAAGAAGTAGCCAGGGGGGCTAGTTAAAGGGGCTGCTGCAGCCAGGAAGGCTGAAAGGACCTAAAGAGGTGGTGCTGGGACCAGTGACCATGGAAGGAAGTGCAGTAAATGTGTTAGAGGTGTCACTCTACATTCCACAAGTATAGGGGCCAGGGGTCCCTGCTTGTAATGGGCTGTTGCTACAGATTTTTACAGAGTGACACTGCTTGTGATTCTGCAAGCAAGTGAAGTGCTGGAGGAAGAGCAAACTGTATATAGGAGAGTTGTCCCTGAAGTTGTCTGAAGTCAAGTGGGTATCCCATAATACCCCTACTCCCCATCCAAGTTTTATCCCCTCAATAAAATACAAAAACAAAAACAAAGTACTGCACTGTTTTTTGACTCAAGTGTGCCTGTGGAAATTCAGTGTGCCTGGATGTACAGGTTGGTGGGTCCCATTTCACTTGTGGCTCCTACGTGGGGTGCGCTAGACAGGGATAGATACACAACTGGTTTGACCCCATAGACTTTTATCATAGAAGCTCCTAAAAAATAAACGTAATGCTTTTATGTGCCAAACAGTGAGTTTTTTCTCGCCAGAAGTACGTTTCAGGGCTTTTTTTGCCCACTTTTATTTAAAACAAAGCAAAAAGTTCACACTTTAATTTTTTCCCATGCAGGGGGTTCTCACCATCAATGCAATAAAACATAGCATTCAGCCTCCTGGCTCTTTATTAGCCCTGAGGCTCAGACCTCGTGTCTCGGTGCACCTCTCACTGCTCCCTTCACACACTGATGTGAACTCTGGCTCGAAGATGAATGCTGCACAAACCTGCATCATTAGTGTGCCTGCTTCCTACAAAATCTGGCCCAGGCCACCATATTATTGGCACCAGCTTGCCGTGCCACACTACCCACAAGACTCACCCAAAAAAACTGTCAGACAAACAATGACTGAATCCAATCAGATGCAGCCACTCTTAAGGTATTCTGAGAGGCACCAGCTGCAGCTGTCAGAATACAAAAGCCGCAGCAGAAGATTCCTCCATTGGCGCTGTGTTGCCTGTAGGTTGAACGAAAATAATCTGTGTGTATACCCAGCTTTAGGAAGAATTAAAGCGATTGTAAAGGTAAAATTAAAAAGAAAAGAATAACAAACATGTCTATACTTACCTGCTCTGTGCAATATTGCCAATTTCCTCACCCCACAGCTCCCTCATGACTGGCTTTGATTGACAGCACTGGGAGCCAATGGATCCCGCTGCCCCAGCAAAGCCAGTGAGATCTAGAAGTGAGGGGAGAGAAGAGCTGCAGACGTGCACAGCGCTGGATCGAATGAGGGTTCAGGTAAGTAAAAGGGGGGGGCTGAGATAGGATGCTGATGCCTAAACATTTTTTACCTTAATGAAAGTAATACATTATGGTAAAGAATGTGAAGGATTTAGAACCCTTTAAATTGTGCTCCAGGAGCTTTTAGCCATAATGTGCTAGTAACACATTCTCAGTGCTTCCATCAGCCACGTGAGCTGCCATCTTCTCCTGGTCTTACTTCCATGTTCCTACTCTTCAGCCGCTTGGTTGCCCACCACTCCTGTGCATGAGCATGGGAGTAACATCATCAAAGCACAAAGTGCATGCGCAGCTCAGAGTACATAAATGCTGACAGGCAGAGAAAAGGGTTTATGACAGCAAAGACCAATAGGATCTCACTTATCAGTGCTTTTTTAAATTCAGTTCCACTTTGAGTGTCCCCTGAGACCCAGTTATTACATTATATGCCTTCACCATCTTGCCTCTCCTCAACATAGAGCAGATGGAACTAGACCATCAGTCAGAGCGGTGTGGGGTCCACAAAGAAGACTTTGGGGATGAGATGAATCCTGTTGCTGGCCATAGCACCTGGTTCATGAGTGGAGACGCAGTCCATCCTGAGCAATACCATCTTTCTGTGTATCCAATATATTATGTAGTATAGCCTTTATCAAATGGAGAAGTCAGGGCTTTATTCTAAATTCATAAGCGACATAACTCAGGATGAAAAACGATAAAATATGAAAGCCAATCCATGAAAATACATATTATACCTCATTATAGCTGCTAGTTACCCAAGTGACTACCGTAATTACTGATTTAAATCTTGGTAACTTCAGAGGTGTGATTTCTCCTTCAAGTTTCCTGTACTCTAAAATCAAAGATGAGCCAAGGAGAAAGTGGGAACACCCCACATTGAGAGGTGAAGAGATAAATAAAGCTGATGGACATTTCAAGTATAGCACTACCCCTGTAGGGGTTGCAGATGATTGGTTTTTGACTTCTACACAGTAAAGCAGATATCATTTTCAGCTTTCACCCTGACACAAGGAACAGTCTTTGAGCTTGGTTTTTATATTTTTATTAGGGGTAATAACTTGGATGGGTAATAGGAATTATGGGATGCCCAACTTGATAGCAACAAAAACTAGGGACAACTTCCTCCCTATGTACAACTTTAGATTTGTTTCTTCACTTCCGTACACTGACAGTCTCTTAAGTGAAAATATGCAACAGCCCCTTACGGACTAGGAACTCTCAGTCCCTTTTGAAAGTAGCTGACTGACTCTTCCCCAGTCTACCTGACTGCTCCAGAGATCTCCCAGGGCAAGATTAAGAAAGATTTAAGCACCCGCTATTGTTCAGAGAAACCTGCTACGTGTGGCAATCTCTCCCCTTGTAAGTCCCTCACTATGCTTTAGTACTCACGCTGTCCTCCTTGCTCCCGCTGCCTCTCAGGGAAGACACTTTCCAAACTGCTTCTGTTGTCAGGATCCTCCCAGGCCAGCACCCAAGCCCCAGCCCAAGGCAGAGCTCCCCCCCCGCCGAACTAGGGGGTTTGCCTTAAAGGCCACCGACAGTACCCTCAGCACTTTATCTCTATCTTCCATCCGACTACCCCTGCCAGCATGACTCATCCACACTTAAAGGCTGGCTCAACCACCCTGCCAGGCCCACTGCGTGGGAATTGGCCAAGCTACCTTGAGAATGCAGATAAATCTTCCAGGCCTCCGCCCACTGACCTCTAGAAGTTTCTCCAAACTTCCAGACCCAGGGGAAGACACCAGAGAACTGCCTGTATGAGTCATCCAGCCTGAACTGTAGTAACCCATGACCCGGATTCAAAGACTCACGGGGTAAAGCCAACATATATTTTCCTGCACTACCACTAGTAGCAGACTAGAGGGTGCTACACAAGTCATAATATTCTCAAGACTAATATTTCCACGTGACAGTTTCTGAAATCTCTTTTTTTACGTTTTCGGTTAGAGTGGGGGATCGGACTCCTTTTGGGAAGTTGCTTTACTGCTATCCAGGGCTTTCACTTCCTGTTGTGTCACTAGTCCAGAAGAAAGGACCACTCACCTCCACCTAGGAAGACAAGGAAAGAGCCACAAGGTCACCAAACTGACCTGAAGAATGCAGTACAAAGGTATTTATAAAGTTTAAAAAAAAAAAAAAATACTGGTTGGGGGCTTCGGGAGGGTTTTTTTTTTTTTTTTACAATGCTGGAGTTTAGATTTAAATGAAATTGCCCCTAAAACACTGCAGATTTATTTTAACCATACTTTTTTACTCCGTCTTTTTCATTGTTCAGTTGTAGAGGTGACTTTGAGAACAAATTTGCCAAGTCTTGCCTTGTTCTTTTCCCAATATCATCTGAGAGCACGCAACAGATTTTATGTAAGTCAAAGAAAGGTATTAAGGATCGTCAGGAATGAAGACAGTAATATAAAGGAAAAGATAAAAATTCCAAAAGCGAACAAATGTTCTTGACCGAGGATGAATTGATTCGACTGTAAGAGCTGCTTCAATGCTTTTTAATCATCCTGCATTGTCCATGCCAAGAAGAAGATTCATCTGGAACACGCAAGAGTTTGTGCAAGAATTATGAAGAGTATTGTCATAATCTTATCTCACTAATTAGGAGAGAATTATGCTTTATGGACTGAAATATTTCATTTGGTGATTTGTTTAAAGGCATACTGAACCAATTTGCTGCTTTTGTGTTGTACGATAAAAGTGAACAAAAGGTCTTTACACAACCCAATGTGCTGTGATCTGATTTTCCGTTATGAAAATACAACAAAAAAAGCTTTGTTTTGAGCCTAAGGTGAACCTGTCAGCCTTCATACATTGTGCCTTTATTTTACTAGAGGGTGCGAGGATTAGGACCACTTCTAATTATTTTTTTCTCTTTATAGCCCATTGATGGGATTCCCCCTTACTACATGCCTTGGTGACACCTGTCACTGGTACAGGAAGTGAGGGGAAATCTCTCAACAATGGAGAAAGACAGTAATAAATTCTACCAAGTGTTCTAACCTTTTTCAATTTCACTGAAAGAGCATTACTATTGCTGTCTGTGTTCCCAGTGGAGAGTTTTTCCTTTACTTCCTATCACAGTGACATTACAGGAAGTGAGGGTACATATCTGTCTGTCTCTTTCTCCTTCTACATCTAGAGTGAGTGAGTGAGTGAGTAATTTGTATAGCGCTACAAATGCAAACAAAATCGCCTCAAGGCGCTTTATATCCATTGTCATCCTGATCCTTCAGAAGAGGTGGGTCTTAAGTCATACAAATGTAGATTGAAGTAATATCCCTTAAAATGAAACACCACAAAGTGCCTGCTATTACTTTATCTAGGCTGAAAAGCATTTTCTTTGTGCTCCTCCTTTGTGTTTCACATTCCAAAAAAATGCAAAACACCTGGTAAAGCTGAACCCCATATGCCCCCCTCCCACCCAATAAGAGCACACTTGTGAGGTGCTTAGGCACTTTCACTTGGTTGGAACTGAATGCTGGAACCCTTAGTAGAGAAAAGGTGCCAAGAACTAGTGACACCTTACTGGATCCAGCTGTGTTCAGATAGGGTAGCAGCCAACAACTATCATTTACAAACACAATATTTTGCCAGCACTGTGTATTGGTGGCCATTGCCTTATATTGCCTCTATCTGCTATAATATCTGCTATAATATACCCTTTATAACAGACCTCTTTACATTGGTGACTAGCAGTGGCGGCCCTTCCATTAGGGGCGCACGGGCGCCCCCCCTACCTCCCATCCATGTGTCCAGCCCCTAATCTACATAGAGGGCACCAGATGCATGGATTCCAATAGGGGGGATGTTTTTTTTTTTTTTTTTTTAAGCACGTGATTAGAGCCGGAGACTATAGAGGATGCCCTCAGACGAAGTCAGGAAGTGACGAAACGCATCAGGCCGGGACTCCTCATCAACTAATCAGAAGTGACGCGTGCGCTCCACGGACTGCAAACCAGGAAGACGCTAGAGGAACTGGTAAACAAAGGCCTTCATGGTTACGGTAGTCTGAGCATTCACTCTCACATTTGTCAATGCCTGTGATATTTAACTTTTTGGTACGCATATTTATAAGGGGGGTACTAAGGGGTTTGAATAAACTTTTAAAAACGGTACTGCTCTATGTGGCCATTCATTTTTTCACATGCAATTGCGGACCTGGTGACACTGGTGGAGAGTGCAGTACAAGCGATGGATGTCGATGTTGATTGGATGCTCAGTTGATTTTGCATTTTGGTGAGTGCATCCCCAAAAGGGGTTTCAAATCCCCCCACGTGGTGAATATCTCTTTGGTGAAAGAAGCACTGTTGTAAAGACTTTCTGACCAATCACAACCATCCTCATCTGCTTCACTAAACTGTTTCCTATATGCAATTTATATAGAAGTCTCTCAAACGGTGGTTTGATTAAAGCGCTGCTACGGTGTTATTTTGGACTCTGGGACATTTATGAGTTTTAATATTACTGTTCATGCATGTTTTAGGATTTTTTAAGCAGCTGCTATACGTTCCATGTTCACATTTTAGTATTGTAATTTTAACCTTTGCTGCTACATTCTAAGTGCTGAGTGGTGCTTCTAGTTAGGGCGGTTTTTAAGAACCAGTCTTTGCTTACATAAAGAAAATATTGTTGTACCTTTTTCCACCCTTGCATCTCAGTGCTGCTGATTTCTTCCATTCGTTTTACTGTCACTTCCTGTCAGCATGCACTCAGTCCAGCGTCAGTTGCACCTCATTATTCTGGAAGCGTCTTGCCTGCGCAATGTTTCTCAGCATGGTCGCTTGTTGTCTCCATTGGGGCATATGTGACAGCAAAAAACTGAGTAAAACAGCAACAGCATAATTGGGAGACAGTTGCAGGGCTGTCTTCATGCATGGGCATGAGTAGGTGCGTAAATTGGGGCAAGCAGGTAGGGGCCCAAGTGTATTACTCTGCCCAGGGGCCCATGATGCTATTGAGATGGCTCTGGACAGTTGTCACCCAACATCTGTAAGTGCCTAAACAGGGGCCTTCATGGCAGGATCACCAGGCATTATGTTCATGATAGCTGCAGATTCAAACAGATTGTAGATAACGTTTTAAATTACAGTTTCATGTTAAAGATTATATGCAATTTTATTCATTGGGTTTAGATTGATTTTAATGTGATATTCCTTATTTTCACTGACTGTAGTCGGTAGGGTTAGCATAATGGTAGTGCTCCTATCCAACTGTAGTCAGAGTTATGGCATGGCTTGCCCAAGTTTAAATGAATGACCTCACAAAGAGTTAATCAATGATTAATAATTCTTTCTAAAGAAACTGAGCTCATACCACACTCTCTGAATGATTCAGAAATGTTCTGTGTCCTTTTCTTCATGGGATTATAATATCATAGATATTGATTTACATTTCAGGAAATTAACGGGAATATTAAAAAGAATCAGAATCACACACCATTTGGCAGGACATTAATTACATCACTTAACAGACATCAGCTCATACTTTCCAGACGAAATATGCTAAACAATGTAACTATAAACTATTAATAAGGGCACAGTGATATATTTAAAAGCAGAAATTTGTCAGTTTCATTGACTCACAAATTTATATGATGGAAATTACTAGAAGATCAAGTAGTATAGTTTAGATTAGAATTAGGTAGATACCTTGGCTGACAATTAAGTGGTCAGTCCAATCATTAGTGATATTATAGTTATACAGGTAGGTGAAGGTTGTTGGCTTGTCAGTTCCTTGGTAAATGGAAAATGTAGCGCTAAAAAGTTGAGTATGCAATATTCAAATAATCAAATGTTGCTATACACTTAAAGGTAGGTCACAAAGTGTGAAAACATATATAAATATAACTCATTTATGGAATATTATGGGAAATGTCCAAATAAATGAACCAATCCATGTAGTGAACACATAAAGTCCAGTATAAAATAGTTGTTGCTCAGAAGTGAAGCACAGTGATATAGTGAACACGTGGAAAAATTGAGGTGTTGTATCTTCAATCAAAATAATAGGGTATGTACTCTTACCAGAGATGGTGGACTCGAATGTTGATGACAACGAGTCAATCGAGCAGAGAGAGCCAAGATGGGCAGTCTTCCACAATGATCATGGGAACCCAGGCGTTTCCAGGAGAAGCTTCCAGGGGTCTTGTAGGTGACCGTAAGGTTGAGAAACCAAGTTGAAACAGCCGATGGAAGGGCCAAAAAAACTCTCATTGAGGAAGATGTAAAGAGAAAAAAAGAAGATGGGCTCCACATGGTATAGATCAAAAAGGATAGGTTTTATTGAATAAAAACTGATTGGTATCCGTAGTAATAAAAATGTGTAATCACAAAAGTAAAAAGGAGCAATATGGGGAGGAATAAGCCAAGGCCAACGCGTTTCGTCGAAGTAGACTTCAACTGGGGCGTATGTCAGTTGTCAAACTGACAGGTGTCCTAATGGAGTGCAGCCGTCTAGCCATTTTTTTGCTCTTTCTATGCTACTTGCAGAGCCTGCACCTGTTGTTTGCTAGCAGGAGGTGTAATTTTGGGATGGTTTGCCTAGAGTGGTGAGCTCTTACCTTGTAGGATTGATGCTCTGCTGAACCTTGTAATCTCAAATCATGCAGATCTTATTATTTTAAGAGCTTGTTCATATAAAAGAACATCTGGGTAGCAGTGACCATAACATGAATTCATTTGATGTTAGCTGTAAGCAACAAACACAGGAAAGATAAAAACACATAACTATAAGAGAGCAAATTTTCCAAGGATGAGGGCTGCTCTCCAAGACTGAAGCCTTGTACACGCAGCAGAGAATCTCGTCAGGAAAAAACTTGACGTTTTTCCTGACGAGATTCTTGGACAAGAATCTTGTCCCGGCCGAGTGTACACACATACCTTTCAAAAGAACCGCCATTCTTTTGAATGGCACGAACGCGGCAACATCATCGACTACGACGAGCGTGCGCTCGTCACATTCGTTGCCGTCGCCGCCATCTTGCTAAACCCTACCTATGCCTAGGAAGCTACCGCGCATGCATCAAAGTCATTTCGAGCATGCGCGGGTTTCCTCAACGACAAGTAAGTGTACACACACTCGGGTTTCTCGTCGGGAAACAGGCCAACGAGAGTCCCGACGAGAAAAAAGAAAGCAGGTCTTCTTTTTTTCTCGTCGAGATTCTGGGCAGTTTTCTTGACGAGAAACCTGAAAGCCTCGTACACACGGCCGGTTTTCTCGGCAAGAAAGCTCTGCAAGCAGTTTTCTTGCCGGTTCTTGCCGAGAAAACCAGCCGTGTGTACGAGGCTTCAGACTGAGAGGGAATATTAGCATCAAAGAACACAGAACAGAAATGGGAATGCTTCAAAAAGACTGTATGTTAACTCACTGCAAAGTACATTCCCATCAACAACAGGTTTAAAAGGCTAAAAATAAAACCCATGTGGCTCATGGACAAAGTTAAAAAAGCTATAAATAAAAAGAAAAGAGCTTTTAAAAAATATGAAAACATTAGGGAACACTATCATCGTTTAAATGTTACAAAGAATATAGCAGAATATGTAAAAGAAAATCAAAACTGCAACATTTCTTAACAAACAACAGATTGCAAAAATAGTAGGATTGCAAAAATTGCAAAAAATAGTAGGATAAACCCCCAAAAATTCTTCAAATATTTTAATAGTAAAAAGGTCAGGTCTGAGCATGTAGGCCCTTTACAAAATAATCTGGAGTGGGTGACTGGAGACGAAGAGAAGGCAAATTTATTAAATACCCTCCTCAGCTCTGTGTACATATACATAGGAGCATGGGGGAGCTCATGTCCATTATGGGGATGGTAGTGACACAGCCCCAAATGATCCACAATGGCTCAAAAGTGATATGGCCCAAACATATTTAGACAACATAAAGGTGAATAAAGCACCTGGACCAGATGGCATACATCCATGGATCCTAAAAGAATTACCGTATTTTTCGCACCATAAGACGCACCTGACCATAAGACGCACCTAGGTTTTAGAGGAGGAAAACAAGAAAAAAAATATTCTGAACCAAATTGTGTACTAAAATATTTTCCAGTGCCCATTAAATGCAGCCTGACCATTGCCATAGTAAAACGCAGAGGGACCATGCCATAGTAAAACGCAGAGGGACCATGCCATAGTAAACGCAGAGGGACCATGCCATAGTAAACGCAGAGGGACCATGCCATAGTAAACGCAGAGGGACCATGCCATAGTAAACGCAGAGGGACCATGCCATAGTAAACGCAGAGGGACCATGCCACAGTAAACGCAGAGGGACCATGCCACAGTAAACGCAGAGGGACCATGCCACAGTAAACGCAGAGGGACCATGCCACAGTAAATGCAGAGGGACCATGCCACAGTAAACGCAGAGGGACCATGCCACAGTAAACGCAGAGGGACCATGCCACAGTAAACGCAGAGTGACCATGCCATCAGTGGTGTATTTACCGTAGGTTTTGTGCTGCCCTAGGCCTGACTAAACTTGCGCACCCCCTAATTTAAATATGACCCACCCCTTCCTGTCAAGGCCCGCCCTGTCTTCTTCATGGGAAGAGGACAGAGGGGACGCTGTGGGAAGAGGACAGAGGGTTGCCGTGGGTGAAGGACAAAGGGACACCCTGGGAAGAGGACAGAGTAACGCCCTGGGAAGAGGACAGAGTAACGCCCTGGGAGAAGGACGCCGTGGGAAGAGGACAGAGGGGACGCAGTGGGAAGAGGACAGAGGGGACGCCGTGGGAAGAGGACAGAGAGGGACGTTGTGGCGGTCAATAAGGCCTAGAGGATATCAGGTTAGGCACTTCCTAATGGCTCAGTCCCTGGGAACAGTAATGAATAATGGCCAACAGGCCCTCTTACCAGACCCAGCGAAATCGCAACAGTGATCCCTCTGGCTGGACGTTCGCTCACTCTGGGTTGCCTGGGGTGACTCTAGTCAGTAGTGTAGCATGTCTGTATCCTGGCAGTGGCTCGGTCTTTCTCCCTCTCTGGTGGTGCGGGTACAATGTGGCTCCCTCTCTGGTGGTGCGGGTACAGCGGTTAAAGTGTGGCTCCCTCTCTGGTGGTGCGGGAACAGTGTGGCTCCCTCTCTGGTGGTGTGGGTACAGCGTGGCTCTCTGGCGGTGTGGGTACAGCGTGGCTCTCTGGCGGTG
Source organism: Rana muscosa (assembly GCA_029206835.1). NCBI lineage: Eukaryota > Metazoa > Chordata > Amphibia > Anura > Ranidae > Rana > Rana muscosa. The sequence goes on along the minus strand of JARGYO010005626.1, from coordinate 128,615,388 downwards.
TGGGTACAGCGTGGCTCTCTGGCGGTGTGGGTACAGCGTGGCTCTCTGGCGGTGTGGGTACAGCATGGCTCTCTGGCGATGTGGGTACAGCGTGGCTCTCTGGCAGTGTGGGTACAGCGTGGCTCTCTGGCGGTGTGGGGTACAGCTTGGCTCTCTGGCGGTGTGGGTACAGCGTGGCTCCCTGGTGGTGCAGGGTACAGCGTGGCTCTCTGGTGGTGCGAGGTACAGTGTGGCTCTCTGGTGGTGCGGGGTACAGCGTGGATCCCTGGTGGTGCAGGGTACAGCGTGGCTCTCTGGTGCTGCGGGGTACAGCGTGGCTCTCTGGTGGTGCAGGGTACAGCGTGGCTCTCTGGTGGTGTGGGGTACAGCGTGGCTCTCTGGTGGTGCGGGGTACAGCGTGGCTCTCTGGTGGTGCCCCCCAGCAGAGTATTCTCTTTTGCTCCTCTTCAAGTTCTAACACCACCTCCCTCCCCTCCAGCAGAGTGCTTGCATGCTGGGGGAACTGGTGCCATAAACTTTGCAGGGACTTCATTTCCCATGATGCTACCAGTGTCTTCTGATTGGCCCTCTGCTGTGGCCAATCATGGGGGGGGAAACAGTGGGCAGGAAGCTGGGTGGCGACCCAGCAAATCCAATTAGAGCCGCTCTCTCTTTCTCTTCTCCTTACAGAAAGGGAAGGGGGGCGGCGGGGGAGATATACAGACAGGGATCCACATCATTGTTGGTGGATCTAATTACCTTACATCCTTTAGAGGAAGGTAATTTAAAAAGATTTTTACTGGGTCACTTAATACATAGGACTGAACCACACGTCCGGACTAGTGTACTGTTACATGTCTTTTGTTTTTGTTAAGTCTTGTCTGTCCAGTGATGTTCCTTGTATCAAGTTTTATAAATCATCCACAGGTTGGGTACCCACTTGCACTTTATTTAATCTTTATATGTTATAAGGTTTACAGGAATAAATATTTAATTCATAATATTTCTGTTGTTTGATCTATTTTTGTTGCTAAAGTAACCCCTTTGCCTGTCTCTAAACAGGCTCATCCCCTTCCCATTCCCTTTGACTCTATATGCTTAAATGGTTACAGCAACAATACCTTACAAGGTTAATGATCTATAGTAAGCGACACACTTGATCACTTACTTATTAGTGGAAACTTGCGAATTCCTTTCCCCCAACCCCAATTTATTTATAGTTCCATAGTGATCCCTATGTTCACTTCTAGCAAGTCCACATAAATATTTTTTTTTTATTTTTTTTTTTCTCTCGTGCAGTGATTAAATACCCAAAATCCCCTACCATTGTCTAAATTGCGTGAGGGATGGCTTTTATGTTGGGAGATGATATAGACCAGGAGATTAGAACAGCTTTCCAGAGTGATACGACGCATACCCTTGATCAGGACGACGAAATTAAAAATAAATTTAAAGAACACAAGAAGCTACTAATTAGACACCTGAACCGTAAGTGGGACGTGTCATCCTTGGAAACTTACATCTCGCACAGAATTGTTCCAAGAGGCCTAAGAGATAAGACAGTCCCAGCCGAGCACCTTCATACTAACACTTTTTTGCCAAAATGGAAGGAGCTCTGCATTAACCATGGGCTAAATGTTATGGGACTAATTGTTGAGGAGGAAAAAATCCAACTTATTAACATACAGCAACAGATTCAGGAGAGTGCACGAGGGTTGGAGGAATTTAAAGGATCAAGAGGAGTTTGCCAGGCAAAATGACCTATTAAAGAAAGAGATAGAGAAAGTACAACTAAATCTTAAAGTTACAAAACAGGGAAAATTTAGGCGCGATTTAGCGGACTTCGATAAAGATGAGGTCTTTGACCTCACTATTCGTCGTGGACGTAGTAAATCACAGGGACGCGGAGCCAGATCACAATCGCGACGCCGTCGGAATAAGTCAACTAGTGATACCGACGACGAAATATCGAAAACCGTTACTTTTTTAGACCAGGAGGGGGAGGATCCAAAACTCGATCGGGTACCACCCCCACAGCCAAAATTCAGGACACAACTCAGGAACCAAAAATTACCCAAATCAACACAGGAACGAACTTATACCAGGAGTCAAAAAAAGTAATAAAAGTTCAGACCAATCAATCAATGACAACTGATATGAAGGTAATCAATCTATCTGATTATGACCTAAACTTGGACCATCTAAATCTTTTACGAAAGGGTATGACCTTCTCCCCAGTAGCTAATATGGACGAGTTCACGGTCTTCAAGGATATTACATTATTCCTAAGAAAGGCCTTTTTTCGATTACTCTACAGTACCAAGGATACTGTAGTAGAGACAACACAATTGATAGATCCAGAAGACCAGCCGGCCTTGGACATATTAAATTCACTACTGGATGAGAACGACATACCGGATGAGCAACCAGTCCCCTCAATAAGACGAGCAAACTTGAAAATAAGATCACAAAAGATGCCCCCGTTATCAAAAAACAGATGGCTCAATACCTTTCTTGACATGGTCCAAATGGACCTAGAAAGGATTGATTGGACTAAAAAGTCACTGGACAATCTATCAATAGGTGAAAGACAAGCACTTAAGGACTTAGAGAGTAGGAAGGATATCGTTATTAAAAATAGCGATAAAGGAGGCAATGTGGTCCTATTAAACCAACAGCAATATGAACTAGAAGTTAAAAGACAACTAATGGACAAATCAACTTACCATCAATTTGACCACAACCTTTTTCCTTTAGTGGTTGAAGAATTAAATCAAAAACTAAAATATGCAAAAGATGAGGGTTTACTAACAGTAAAGGATTTCAACTACCTTCTCGTTCATGAGTATAATATACCAACATTTTATATTATACCTAAAGTTCATAAAAACTTACAGAATCCACCAGGGAGACCGATAGTTTCGGCTTGTCAAGGACCCTTAGAGCGAGTTGGGAAATACTTGGATTTACTCCTTAAAGAAATGGTCACTAGCTTAAAATCCTACGTACAGGATACATGTCATGTCCTGGCCAAAATTGATGACTTGGGTCACTGCGAACAACCAGATGGGGTATTATTGGTTGGTATTGATGTAGAATCCTTATACACATCAATACCCCACCAGGTGGGCATTCAGGCTGTTGAAAGCTCTTTAGAGCTAAACTACCCCTTGTCAGGACCCCAAAATGAGTTTATAATCGAACTATTGAATTTTGCTTTGCACAACAATTTTTTCCAATTTCTAAACAAATTTTACCATCAGATACGGGGTACCTCGATGGGGGCAGCCTGGGCCCCGGCCTATGCCTGTATCCATCTGGGTCAGTGGGAAGAGCAGGATGTCTACTCGTCGCCGATGTACCGCCCCCATGTGATGACCTGGTGGCGGTACATCGATGACGTGTTGATGTTATGGCGAGGCACGCCAGAACAGTTACATCAATTTATGTCAGAACTCAATACCAACAAACGGAACATACACTTAACCTACACTTTTGATCGTGAGAAATTGTCTTTTCTCGACCTCTCGATCCTATTCAAACAAGGCAAACTTAAAACCTGCACATATCGTAAAGACACAGCGGCTAATACGCTGCTGTACGCAACAAGTCATCATCCGCAATGGCTAAAGAATGGGATCCCAGTAGGCCAGTTCCTACGCATAAAAAGGAACTGTTCAAGCGTTGAGGATTATAGACGAGAAAGCCAGGAACTATATCTCAGATTTCGTGAACGCGGGTACTCGCACCGACAGATTAAACAGGCGAGGAAGCGGGCAGCAACTAGGGAGCGCCTTGACCTTCTAGCCCCAAAAAAATCGGCGACTAATGAAGAGTCATTGAATGACCCAATACGAATAATAACATCGTTTGGCTCACAGTGGGAACCAGTGCGCAAAACACTGGAAAAACATTGGGGCATTTTAACCAACACTCCCGACTTGGCCCAAATCGTCGGGGATTCCCCTATGATGGTAGCGCGACGTGCTAGAAATCTTGGTGACATGCTGGTCAAATCAGAATTCATTAAAGAACCAGAAACCACTTGGCTTAATGAATATCCACGAACAACAGGAATGTTCCCGTGTAATAGATGCCAGGTCTGTCCCTATGTCCATCGAACTTCGACTTTTACCGACTCTTTGGGTAATGGATCTTTTCAGATTAGAGATCTCATCAATTGCTCGACGACTCGTGTCATCTATATGGTCACTTGTCCTTGCCCAAAAATTTATGTGGGCAAGACCAAGAGATCGCTGAGGATAAGAGTCGGCGAGCACCTGAGAGAAATAAACAATAAAGAAAAAATTCCTGAGAAACCTCTGGCGAAACATTTCGCCCAATATCATGGACGTAGTTCCCATGGTATGACGGTTAAAGGGATATATGTGTTAAAGCTACCTACAAGAAGAGGTGATTACGATCGTATCCTCTGACAGAAGGAAAAATGGTGGGTATACCGCCTAAAATCCCTCGTCCCGGCTGGCTTAAACACAGAGTTAAATTTACAGGTGTTTTTACCTACATAGAAATATATATAATAATCCATTATTCTCTCCCTCCAAATAATTTCCCTAATGTATATCAAATTTTGCGAGCTTACTGTATCTATGGGTCGCTTTGCCTCTTAATACTTCCTTCTATCGGTCAGATTGTTTGATTATTAAAACCACTCCATATCAACCGATTAATGGTAATTCCCTTACTTCCCTGTCCTCCCACCCCATCCTAACCCAACATACATTAGGACCCTTCAATTAACTTTAGTTATTGATTTAATTTTGATTTGAAAGTTATAAACATTATACTAATTTTATTAAAAATAGATTAATAATTTTATCTCCTAAATATGTGTTTGCTGTGATTTGTCAGTTTACCTACATGTCTTTCTCCCGATCCCCCCAAGAAAAATATACATAAAAGTATATCATCCTTTTTGATACTTAGAATATCATCCCCCAGCAAATAAATGATGGATATTGTTTAACCCGTTAGACAGATATAACTGAGAGAGTACTTTACTATGAAGGACCTTATTCACTATGGACCTTATCCGCTCTGTCATATACACGGTAACAAAGAATAATCCCAACTGTGTGAAGAATAAACAGGAACCTGGAAAAACTTCAGACGGGACCTAACTATCGGTTGTCTTTATAATTTCTCAACCCTTTACAGATGCGCGTCACCGGTCTGAGCGATACATAAATAGGTATCCCGACCAGTGACGTGAAACGTCCAGACGAAGCTACGCCACAGAGCACGGCGAAACGCGTTGACGTCATACCCCACACAGTCACATGACGTGATTTTGAATGGAGCGGGTGGAGTGACAGGAGATCGTAGGCAGCAGTCAGCGTTCAAACTAGCTGCAAACGACCGCGACAGTCGGCATTTCTAATGCCGCTACACTGGATTCTTCACATAGTGGCGTGAGCACCGCCTGACAGCCCTAGGACACCCCTGGATACCTGTAAGCGCCAACGGCCGACGAAATTAATTGGAATGGCCAGAATAACCTAACATCAGCTGCAAGGTATGTGGCAATCAGAGATCTAGTGACACAGATCTGATCAAACTCAACTCTAACAGCGAAGACGTCCATTGGTAACGTACGCACCCTATTGATGTATAGGACGAGTTAAATACTATGAGTATTGACTGATTTCACTATGTCTAAAATCCCCTGTATTGCTGCTTTACCAATGCTATGTACCAAATTAATTATTGACACTTGAATCAAATCATACTGATGAACTTTTCAATTTAAATTATACCAGCAACTGTCAGAGGAAAACTATTACTTTCTCATTCCTTATCAAATTTGAATTCATTGGAACATTGGTACCACCAGGGGATTCCCGGTTCTCCGCACCAACAGCGGTCCCCCTGCCCCAGTCCATTACTCCCATCATCGCCCCCTCCCCCCGCCCCATCAGGTTCAGCCCTTTGTTACACAGTACCCATTTGGATTTAATAAAGGGATCCACATCATTGTTGGTGGATCTAATTACCTTACATCCTTTAGAGGAAGGTAATTTAAAAAGATTTTTACTGGGTCACTTAATACATAGGACTGAACCACACGTCCGGACTAGTGTACTGTTACATGTCTTTTGTTTTTGTTAAGTCTTGTCTGTCCAGTGATGTTCCTTGTATCAAGTTTTATAAATCATCCACAGGTTGGGTACCCACTTGCACTTTATTTAATCTTTATATGTTATAAGGTTTACAGGAATAAATATTTAATTCATAATATTTCTGTTGTTTGATCTATTTTTGTTGCTAAAGTAACCCCTTTGCCTGTCTCTAAACAGGCTCATCCCCTTCCCATTCCCTTTGACTCTACGAGATATACAGACAGCCCACAGCTCTCCTCTCCCTGTCAGCGCCGCTGCTCTATTTGCCAGAGAACTCGGCAGCGGCGCTGTGACAGGGAGAGGAGATCTGCGGATATCCCCCGCCGCCCCCCCTCCCCCTCTGTAAGCAAAAGAGAAAGAGAGAGAGAGCGGCTCTAATTCGATTCACAAAGCCCCTGACACTGCGGCGGGGGGGCGGAGCCAGTGGCGGCGGTCGGGGGATTCCAGAGGCTGTGAGCGGATGGCAGGGGCGGTGCCAGCGACGGCGGGGGGCGGGGCCCCTGTTATGTATTCGGACCATAAGACGCAGGGACATATTCCCCCATATTTCTGGGGGAAAAAAGTGCGTCTTATAGTCCGAAAAATACGGTAAGCTCTGTCATTTCAAAGCCATTGTTTCTCATTTTTAGGGACTTTTTATTGACTGGAATAGTACCACTGGATTGGCATAGGGACAATGTGGTGCCTATATTTAAAAAGGGATTTTTACTAAGTAATTATAGACCTGTTAGTTAAACTTCTATAATTGAGAAGATATTGGGGAGTTTAATAAAAGACCACATAGATGAGTTCTTGCTAGAAACATTTTTTTTTTAAGCAACAGACAGTATGGATTCATGAAAGACTGAAGTTGTCAGACAAATGAGGAGGTAGGTAAAACCTTAGACAAAGGAGTGGCTGTGGACATAGTATACTTGGATTTTGCAAAAATGGTAATAAAACTGGTAAAGGCCCCTTTCACACTAGTGCGACTTCAAAGTCGTGCGATTTTACAGCGATTTCGCGGCCGCGACTTTGACGCGATTTTGCCGGAAATGCCAGTCACACAGGTATTTCAGGGAATGCCTGTGTAACTGGCACCAAAGTCAGACCAAAGTAGTGCAGGGACTACTTTGAAGTTGGAATGACTTGAAGTCGTACTAATATGAATGGTTGTCATTGGAAATCATGGGGAACGACTTGTCATTAGTGATGAGCCGAACACCCCCGGGTTCGGTTCGCACCAGAACCCGCGAACGGACCGGAAGTTCGAACGAACATTAGAACCCTATTAAATACAATGGATGCGAACGTTCGAATTCTAAAGTGCTAATTATAACAACTATTATGCATGTTATTGTCCTAAAAAGGGTTTGGGAACCCGGGTTCTGCACCAGGGGACATGTATCAATGCAAAAAGAAGTTTTAAAAACGGTCGTTTTTCGGGAGCAGTCATTTTAATGATGCATAAAGTGAAAAAAAAAAAGTCAAATATTCCTTTAAATATCGTACCTGGGGGGTGTCTAAAGTATGCCTGTGAAGTGCCACGTGTTTCCCGTGTTTAGAACTGTCCCTGCACAAAATGACACTTCTAAAGGAAAAAAAAGCCATTTAAAACTGCTTCCGGCTTTAATGTAATGTCTGGTCCCGGTAATATGGATGAAATTCTTTAAGAAAAATGGCATAGCTACCCCATGACCCCCCCCCCTACCCCAGCCCATTACCAGCCCCTTTGGGTCTTGTATGGATATTAAGGGGAACCCCGCACATAAAATAAAAAAGGCCCTATATACTCTGAACAGCCGTATACAGGCGGTGCATACAAGACAGGGACTGTAGGTTTGTTCTTATGTAGAATCTGTTTGTAATTTTGAACAGGTACATTGTTGAAGTGTAGCTCCAGCCCAAAAATCTATTTTTAAACTTTTTGGAAAACATAGGTAAGGGTTATCACCCCTGTAACATTTGTTTTGCTGTCTGTGCCCCTGTTCAGAACATTTCACCTCACTTTCCGTCCCAATGACAACTGTTTTTGAAATGTGGTGTTTTTCTTGAAACAAGGATTGCTGATAAAGCATCAGTACAGAGGAGACACCTTTCTCCCATATTTATTCTTACAGGAGAGAATTTTCCTTCCTAGTGGTAGATTTCCTCTCACTTCCTGTTGTCTTCTTGCGTTTGCAAGTAGGAGTCGTTTGTAAGTTGGATGTTTGAAAGTAGGGACCTGCCGTATATACTCTGCAGAAATAGGCCCCTTAGTTGTTGGTGTTGGCACAACACTGTAAGCACTCACAGTTACTCTTGGTTGGTGCTGGAACGCCCTGCTGTCAACTATTATATCAGGAATTTTAATTACATATAATTGTTGAACAGTGGTAGTAAAAATTGGGCCTTTGATGGTGGTGCTGGTGCCACAACACTGTAAGCCCTGACAGTTACTCTTGGTGGGTGCAGCAATGGGCCCTGCTGTGAATTATTAGATCAAGAATTGTAATTACATGCCCCTGTTGAACAGGGGCTGAAAAATTGGGCCTTAGGCACTGGTGGCACAACACTGCAACCCCTCACAGATACTGTACTTGGAGCACAGCAATGAGCCCTGTTGCAAAGTATTGCTTCAAAAATTGTAATGACACGCCCCTGTTAAACAGGGGCTGAAAAATTGGGCCTTAGGCACTGGTGGCACAACACTGCAACTCCTCACAGATACTGTACTTGGAGCACAGCAATGAGCCCTGTTGCAAAGTATTGCTTCAAAAATTGTAATTACACGCCCCTGTTAAACAGGGGCTGAAAAATTGGGCGTTAGGCACTGGTGGCGGCACCCATAAACAAAAATGATCTTCCAAGCTATCATCATCAATCGTATCATTGAGGACTCGGAGGAGGAGGATAGCCAGTCAACATAACAGCACAGGCACTCAGCATCAGCATCAGTCTTGAAGGGATGTGACATTTTAAAATCAATTAGTCTGTTATATCAGCATCAGGTGTGTGGTAGCTGGTGGTGATCCAAGACTGGTTCATCTTGATGAAAGTCAGTCGATCAACCGAGTCGGTGGACAGGCGCACCCTGTGATCCGTGACAAATCCTCCAGCAGCACTGAATGTGCGTTCCGAAAGAACGCTGGATGCAGGACAGGCCAGTAGCTCAATTGCATACTGTGCAAGCTCTGGCCAGTGATCCATCCTCAAGACCCAGTAAGCCAGAGGATTTTCGGTGGGGAAGGTGTCCAAGTCTGACCTTGCCCCTAGATATTCCTGCACCATGTTTATCAGACGCTGGCGATGGTTGCTGGAACCAATCATACTTTGGGGCTGCGGACTAAAGAATTGTCTGAACGCATCGGTCAGACGGCCACCTTCCCCACCGCTCCTTCTTTGACTGGCCGAAGCCTCAGCAACTCGTTGTCCAGGACCAGGAGTTTGCAACCTCCCAGTCTCTGGGAACGCGTTGCACAGACCTTTCTGCAAGGCCTCCCGGAGTTGTCTCATCCTCTGCTCCCTCTGCGACGGTAACATAAGGTCCGCAACCTTACCCTTGTACCGTGGATCAAGGAGAGTGGCCAGCCAGTAATGGTCCCTCTCCTTGATCCGAAGAATACGAGGATCCTTCCGCAGACTTTGCAGGATCAGGGAGGCCATGCAGCGTAGGTTTGCTGAGGCATTCGCTCCGGAGTCCTCTGGGTCACTAAGGACGACATGATCCGCAGCCACCTCCTCCCAGCCACGTACAAGTCCACTGGTTTCTTGGGACTGTAAATCATCCCTAAAAGACTGCTGCTGATGATGCTGAGTGCCAGCCTCCACCTCCATGCTGACACAATCCTCCTCCTCCTCCTCCTCCTCCTCCTCTTCCTGTGCGATGGGTGGGACAGAAGGAACACTGTCTGGGTAAAGGGGGCCTTGAGAGGCAAGGAAGTCCTCCTCTTCCTGCCTCTGTTCTGCCTCAAGTGCCCTGTCCATTATTCCACGCAGCGTGTGCTCCAACAGGTGGACAAGAGGTACAGTGTCACTGATGCATGCACTGTCACTGCTCACCATCCTCGTGGCCTCCTCAAATGGTGCCAGGACAGTGCATGCATCCCTGATCATGCCCCACTGGCGTGGAGAAAAAAAACCAAGCTCCCCTGACCCTGTCCTGGTGCCGTAGTCGCACAGGTACTCATTGATGGCCCTCTGCTGCGTGTGCAGCCGCTGCAGCATGGCCAACGTTGAGTTCCACCTGGTGGGCATGTCACATATAAGGCGGTTCTTGGGCAGGTTCAACTCCTTTTGCAGCTCAGCCAGGCGAGCACTGGCATTATAAGATCTGCGGAAATGCACACAGACTTTCCTGGCCTGCCTCAGGACATCCTGTAAGCCCGGGTACCTGCCCAAGAACCGCTGCACCACCAGGTTAAGGACGTGAGCCACACAGGGCACATGGGTCAGTTGTCCCTGTCGGAGGGCGGAGAGGAGGTTGGTGCCATTGTCGCAAACCACCATTCCTGGCTTAAGCTGGCGTGGCGTCAACCACCTCTCGGCCTGGCCCTGCAGAGCAGACAGGACCTCTGCCCCAGTGTGGCTTCTGTCCCCCAAACACACCAGCGCAAGCACGGCATGGCATCTTTTTGCCTGCGTACTTGCGTAGCCCCGTGAACGGCTACGGAGCACCGCTGGTTCATAGGACAAACCACAGGAAGAGGCCATGGAGGAAGAAGAAGAGGAGGGGGTGGAGGAGAGAGGTGTGTCACAACCAGTAGTAGCATTTTGGAGGCGTGGCGGTGGGACAACCTCCAACACTACTGCACCTTGTCCTGAATCCTTCCCAGCTGCCAAAAGAGTGACCCAATGGGCCGTGAAAGAAAGGTAACGTCCCTGTCCATGCCTGCTGGACCATGAGTCAGCGGTAATATGCACCTTACCGCTGACCGCCCTGTCCAGCGAGGCCAAGACATTGCCTTCCACATGCCGGTAGAGAGCCGGAATAGCCTTCCGTGAGAAAAAGTGGCGTTTGGGAACCTGCCACTGAGGAACCGCACATTGCACAAACTCACGGAAGGGGGCCGAGTCTACCAACTGAAAAGGCAGCAGTTGAAGCGCTAGCAATTTAGCCAAGCTAGCATTCAACCGCTGGGCATGTGGATGGCTGGGAGTGAACTTCTTTCGACGGTCCAGCAGCTGGGGCAGGGAAATTTGCCTGCTAGAATCGGACGTCGGTGTACTGCTAGCAGAGTGGGCGCAAGTACTTGGCTGTGACACACCTAATTCTACACCTTCATTCCTCTCAGTGCATGTTTCAGAGAGGACTGAAGTTATAGTGGGGTTGGAGATCCCAGCTGATGCGGTGCAAGGAGAGGTCCGCTTTGTTCTTTGGTGTGGGTCTTTGAGGTAGGCTTGCCAACGAGCTGCATGGCAGGTCAACATATGTCTGGTCAGGCATGTGGTACCCAAGCGGCTGATGTTTTGGCCACGCGATATACGCTTGAGACATATGTTGCAAACAGCAGCTGTGCGATCTGATGCACTAGCCTCAAAAAAGGCCCACACCAAAGAACTTTTTGAATGACGGGCAGAGGCAGCGCCCTGCACAGGCGGAGCTCTGCGGTGTGATTCCGTCGGTGTACTGCCCTTACGCTGGCCACCAAAGGGCATCCTGCCTCGTTGGAGATGTGCCTCCTCCTCATCCTCCTCCTCCTCCTCTCTCCTATTAGGCACCCACGTGGAGTCATTGACCTCATCATCCCCTCCCTCCTCATCACTGGAGCCAATCTGGCAGTATGCTGCAGCTGCTGGAACATGACTGCCAGATTGGTGTCCTTCTTGAGCATCCCCTCTGTCTGCTCTCACGCTACTGCCTTCCTCTAGCTGGGTTTCATCATCAGACCCTTCGAAACGCTGGGCATCCTCCTGGAGCATGTACCCAACACTGTGCTGAAACAGTTCGGGGGACTCCTCAGGAGGAGGACATGGTGGGTCTAGGGAAGGAGTGACTGATGATTTGTCTGACATTGATACCAGGGAAGACGACGCTTTGGCAGCTGCTTTTCCAGTACCCTGAGCCTGGGTGAGAGAGGATGAGGAGGAGGAGGAGGGCTTGGTCATCCACTCTACCAAGTCTTCGGCATGATGTGGCTCAACATGTCCAGCTGCCGAAAAGAAGGACAAGCGTGTCCCATGGCCATGTGCTGATGACAATGCACCGCGTCCACGACCAGCACTGTTGCCCCCAGACACAGAGCCTGCTTGCCCTCTTTTATTGCCTCCTGACTGTCTGCCTCTCCTTGTTTGCCTTCCAGACATTCTAATAGATGGCCTGCAGGGAGATGGGAAAAAAGCAATAAGGGCTACCTTCAGGTGTCCTTCTCTGTCCCTGGAAACAAGGACTTGCAGAGTGAAAGAAAAAAAACACTCTCCCTACCTACAGTTTTCTGTCCCTAGAAAAAATGTTTTTTTTAATCACAATATAGCACAAGGAAAATTAACTCACTGTCCTTACAGGTCCCTGGAAACAAGGACTTGCAGAGTGAAAGAAAAAAAACACTCTCCCTACCTACAGTTTTCTGTCCCTAGAAAAAAATGTTTTTTTTAATCACAATATAGCAAAAGGACAATTCACTCACTGTCCTTCCAGGTCCCTGGAAACAAGGACTTGCAGAGTGAAAGAAACTGACACTGTCCCTACCTAGAGTTTTCTGTCCCTGGAATAAATGTTTTTTTCAGCACAATATAGCACAAGGACAATTAACTCACTGTCCTTACAGGTCCCTGGAAACAAGGACTTGCAGAGTGAAAGAAAAAAAATACTCTCCCTACCTACAGTTTTCTGTCCCTAGAAAAAAATGTTTTTTTTAATCACAATATAGCAAAAGGACAATTCACTCACTGTCCTTCCAGGTCCCTGGAAACAAGGACTTGCAGAGTGAAAGAAACTGACACTGTCCCTACCTAGAGTTTTCTGTCCCTAGAATAAATGTTTTTTTTAATCACAATATAGCACAAGGAAAATTAACTCACTGTCCTTACAGGTCCCTGGAAACAAGGACTTGCAGAGTGAAAGAAAAAAAACACTCTCCCTACCTACAGTTTTCTGTCCCTAGAAAAAAATGTTTTTTTTAATCACAATATAGCAAAAGGACAATTCACTCACTGTCCTTCCAGGTCCCTGGAAACAAGGACTTGCAGAGTGAAAGAAACTGACACTGTCCCTACCTAGAGTTTTCTGTCCCTGGAATAAATGTTTTTTTCAGCACAATATAGCACAAGGACAATTAACTCACTGTCCTTACAGGTCCCTGGAAACAAGGACTTGCAGAGTGAAAGAAAAAAAATACTCTCCCTACCTACAGTTTTCTGTCCCTAGAAAAAAATGTTTTTTTTAATCACAATATAGCAAAAGGACAATTCACTCACTGTCCTTCCAGGTCCCTGGAAACAAGGACTTGCAGAGTGAAAGAAACTGACACTGTCCCTACCTAGAGTTTTCTGTCCCTAGAATAAATGTTTTTTTTAATCACAATATAGCACAAGGAAAATTAACTCACTGTCCTTACAGGTCCCTGGAAACAAGGACTTGCAGAGTGAAAGAAAAAAAACACTCTCCCTACCTACAGTTTTCTGTCCCTAGAAAAAAATGTTTTTTTTAATCACAATATAGCAAAAGGACAATTCACTCACTGTCCTTCCAGGTCCCTGGAAACAAGGACTTGCAGAGTGAAAGAAACTGACACTGTCCCTACCTAGAGTTTTCTGTCCCTGGAATAAATGTTTTTTTCAGCACAATATAGCACAAGGACAATTAACTCACTGTCCTTACAGGTCCCTGGAAACAAGGACTTGCAGAGTGAAAGAAAAAAAATACTCTCCCTACCTACAGTTTTCTGTCCCTAGAAAAAAATGTTTTTTTTAATCACAATATAGCAAAAGGACAATTCACTCACTGTCCTTCCAGGTCCCTGGAAACAAGGACTTGCAGAGTGAAAGAAACTGACACTGTCCCTACCTAGAGTTTTCTGTCCCTGGAATAAATGTTTTTTTCAGCACAATATAGCACAAGGACAATTAACTCACTGTCCTTACAGGTCCCTGGAAACAAGGACTTGCAGAGTGAAAGAAAAAAAATACTCTCCCTACCTACAGTTTTCTGTCCCTAGAAAAAAATGTTTTTTTTAATCACAATATAGCAAAAGGACAATTCACTCACTGTCCTTCCAGGTCCCTGGAAACAAGGACTTGCAGAGTGAAAGAAACTGACACTGTCCCTACCTAGAGTTTTCTGTCCCTAGAATAAATGTTTTTTTTAATCACAATATAGCAAAAGGACAATTCACTCACTGTCCTTCCAGGTCCCTGGAAACAAGGACTTGCAGAGTGAAAGAAACTGACACTGTCCCTACCTAGAGTTTTCTGTCCCTATAATAAATGTTTTTTTTAATCACAATATAGCAAAAGGACAATTCACTCACTGTCCTTCCAGGTCCCTGGAAACAAGGACTTGCAGAGTGAAAGAAACTGACACTGTCCCTACCTAGAGTTTTCTGTCCCTAGAATAAATGTTTTTTTTAATCACAATATAGCAAAAGGACAATTCACTCACTGTCCTTCCAGGTCCCTGGAAACAAGGACTTGCAGAGTGAAAGAAACTGACACTGTCCCTACCTAGAGTTTTCTGTCCCTAGAATAAATGTTTTTTTTAATCACAATATAGCAAAAGGACAATTCACTCACTGTCCTTCCAGGTCCCTGGAAACAAGGACTTGCAGAGTGAAAGAAACTGACACTGTCCCTACCTAGAGTTTTCTGTCCCTAGAATAAATGTTTTTTTTAATCACAATATAGCACAAGGAAAATTAACTCACTGTCCTTACAGGTCCCTGGAAACAAGGACTTGCAGAGTGAAAGAAAAAAAACACTCTCCCTACCTACAGTTTTCTGTCCCTAGAAAAAAATGTTTTTTTTAATCACAATATAGCAAAAGGACAATTCACTCACTGTCCTTCCAGGTCCCTGGAAACAAGGACTTGCAGAGTGAAAGAAACTGACACTGTCCCTACCTAGAGTTTTCTGTCCCTAGAATAAATGTTTTTTTTAATCACAATATAGCACAAGGAAAATTAACTCACTGTCCTTACAGGTCCCTGGAAACAAGGACTTGCAGAGTGAAAGAAAAAAAACACTCTCCCTACCTACAGTTTTCTGTCCCTAGAAAAAAATGTTTTTTTTAATCACAATATAGCAAAAGGACAATTCACTCACTGTCCTTCCAGGTCCCTGGAAACAAGGACTTGCAGAGTGAAAGAAACTGACACTGTCCCTACCTAGAGTTTTCTGTCCCTGGAATAAATGTTTTTTTCAGCACAATATAGCACAAGGACAATTAACTCACTGTCCTTACAGGTCCCTGGAAACAAGGACTTGCAGAGTGAAAGAAAAAAAATACTCTCCCTACCTACAGTTTTCTGTCCCTAGAAAAAAATGTTTTTTTTAATCACAATATAGCAAAAGGACAATTCACTCACTGTCCTTCCAGGTCCCTGGAAACAAGGACTTGCAGAGTGAAAGAAACTGACACTGTCCCTACCTAGAGTTTTCTGTCCCTGGAATAAATGTTTTTTTCAGCACAATATAGCACAAGGACAATTAACTCACTGTCCTTACAGGTCCCTGGAAACAAGGACTTGCAGAGTGAAAGAAAAAAAATACTCTCCCTACCTACAGTTTTCTGTCCCTAGAAAAAAATGTTTTTTTTAATCACAATATAGCAAAAGGACAATTCACTCACTGTCCTTCCAGGTCCCTGGAAACAAGGACTTGCAGAGTGAAAGAAACTGACACTGTCCCTACCTAGAGTTTTCTGTCCCTGGAATAAATGTTTTTTTCAGCACAATATAGCACAAGGACAATTAACTCACTGTCCTTACAGGTCCCTGGAAACAAGGACTTGCAGAGTGAAAGAAAAAAAATACTCTCCCTACCTACAGTTTTCTGTCCCTAGAAAAAAATGTTTTTTTTAATCACAATATAGCAAAAGGACAATTCACTCACTGTCCTTCCAGGTCCCTGGAAACAAGGACTTGCAGAGTGAAAGAAACTGACACTGTCCCTACCTAGAGTTTTCTGTCCCTAGAATAAATGTTTTTTTTAATCACAATATAGCAAAAGGACAATTCACTCACTGTCCTTCCAGGTCCCTGGAAACAAGGACTTGCAGAGTGAAAGAAACTGACACTGTCCCTACCTAGAGTTTTCTGTCCCTAGAATAAATGTTTTTTTTAATCACAATATAGCAAAAGGACAATTCACTCACTGTCCTTCCAGGTCCCTGGAAACAAGGACTTGCAGAGTGAAAGAAACTGACACTGTCCCTACCTAGAGTTTTCTGTCCCTAGAATAAATGTTTTTTTTAATCACAATATAGCAAAAGGACAATTCACTCACTGTCCTTCCAGGTCCCTGGAAACAAGGACTTGCAGAGTGAAAGAAACTGACACTGTCCCTACCTAGAGTTTTCTGTCCCTAGAATAAATGTTTTTTTTAATCACAATATAGCAAAAGGACAATTCACTCACTGTCCTTCCAGGTCCCTGGAAACAAGGACTTGCAGAGTGAAAGAAACTGACACTGTCCCTACCTAGAGTTTTCTGTCCCTAGAATAAATGTTTTTTTTAATCACAATATAGCACAAGGAAAATTAACTCACTGTCCTTACAGGTCCCTGGAAACAAGGACTTGCAGAGTGAAAGAAAAAAACACTCTCCCTACCTACAGTTTTCTGTCCCTAGAAAAAAATGTTTTTTTTAATCACAATATAGCAAAAGGACAATTCACTCACTGTCCTTCCAGGTCCCTGGAAACAAGGACTTGCAGAGTGAAAGAAACTGACACTGTCCCTACCTAGAGTTTTCTGTCCCTGGAATAAATGTTTTTTTCAGCACAATATAGCACAAGGGACAATTAACTCACTGTCCTTACAGGTCCCTGGAAACAAGGACTTGCAGAGTGAAAGAAAAAAAATACTCTCCCTACCTACAGTTTTCTGTCCCTAGAAAAAAATGTTTTTTTTAATCACAATATAGCAAAAGGACAATTCACTCACTGTCCTTCCAGGTCCCTGGAAACAAGGACTTGCAGAGTGAAAGAAACTGACACTGTCCCTACCTAGAGTTTTCTGTCCCTAGAATAAATGTTTTTTTTAATCACAATATAGCAAAAGGACAATTCACTCACTGTCCTTCCAGGTCCCTGGAAACAAGGACTTGCAGAGTGAAAGAAACTGACACTGTCCCTACCTAGAGTTTTCTGTCCCTAGAATAAATGTTTTTTTTAATCACAATATAGCAAAAGGACAATTCACTCACTGTCCTTCCAGGTCCCTGGAAACAAGGACTTGCAGAGTGAAAGAAACTGACACTGTCCCTACCTAGAGTTTTCTGTCCCTAGAATAAATGTTTTTTTTAATCACAATATAGCAAAAGGACAATTCACTCACTGTCCTTCCAGGTCCCTGGAAACAAGGACTTGCAGAGTGAAAGAAACTGACACTGTCCCTACCTAGAGTTTTCTGTCCCTAGAATAAATGTTTTTTTTTAAGCACACTATAGCAGAAGCACAAAACACACTGACACTCTCCCTACCTATCCTTCTCTTTCCCTAAACTAAAGGAATCCAGGTTAAGCAAGAAAGAAATAACAGTCACTGTCCCTGCCTATGCTACTCTATCCCTGCTCCGGAACACACTACACTAGGCCGCCGTGCTGGCGGCCTTTTATAGTGTGGGGCGTGTACTAAACACCCTCAGCAATAATTGGCCACAGGCATCCTGCCTGTGGCCAATCATTGCTCTCCTCGCTGCCGGCGCTGTGATTGGCCAAGCATGCGGGGTCACAGTGCATGCTTGGCCAATCACAGCGCCTGGATGACACTGCGATGGCGTAGTGCATTGTGGGCCGTTCGCGTCACTCGAATTTGGCGCGAACGGCCCAAATCGTTCGATCTTCGTCGAACGATCGAACAGCCAATGTTCGAGTCGAACGTATGTTCGACTCGAACACGAAGCTCATCCCTACTTGTCATCATGTCATGCTACTTTGCCATCACAAATCGTGGGACAAGTTGTACAAGTGTGAAAGGGGCCTAAAAAAGTGTATTCAGAGAGTAGTGGGTAATGATTCATACTCTGAATGGTATAGGGTTGTTAGTGGTGTACCCCAAGGTTCAATATTGGGACCTTTACTTTTTAATAATTATAAATGTGTATATAGGATTGTATATATATTCCCCCCCCCCCCCTTTATTGATTGATCTAGATGGACTTGTGTTTTTTTTCAACCAGACTAACTATGTAACTATATATGAATCCTTTCTTAAAAATCTTCCCCATTGGAAAAATTATGCCTCTATTCCTGTAAAATTTTGAATTTCCAATCACAGTCTGTCTCTGTAACAATGGTCAACAGATCCAGTAGAGAGGATGACTCTTCACCGCAGGACCGCATAAAGCGATTCAAACCTGGCAAGCGTTCTAACTCTTTTTACATACAATTTTTTTTCTTTAAGATATACTTTTATGAACACATTACAACAGTGACTGAACACACAGTAAATGCTCACTGAAATTCCCCCGTGGATTCCCTTTAAATCCAGGCTGGCGCAATAATATTCCCTGTGAATCACAAGGGAACAATGATGGAGCCACACCTAGCTGGGTATACAAAAAAATTCAAATGACAACCTCTGTTTTTTTTTATTGGTTCTGGCAGGTCGAATAATATTAATTTCGGAGGCGACAGAATACGCCCCGGAGGCATGATCTAAGGCACTTTACATGCCATGATTTTTGCTGGATAAACATGTTTTTCTCCATGTTTTATTATTCTTTTCTCCGACTTGTCTTCACCCATGTCTGATTTCACAGAAATTAAAGGTCTAATTCCAGAAAGTGCATAACGAGCGCACCGTCCAACTAGCTCGTATTCCTTTGGCACAACATCATCTGAAGAAAACAAAAATTGGTGTTAATCACACGGCTATGCAGTGATTTCCGCTTAAAGCGCCAGCGTAACTTTTCACATCTTCTTCTCCTAATATATATTGTAGTGTGTTCATTCTCCTATTTAATACTTTTTCTGTATCCATTATCTCGACTTTTTGCTTTGCAGTGACTTTCTGGACATGACCACACTTTTATAGCTGAACTCTGGGCAAATATAAAATATGCCAATTAATGCAGCTCTGTAATTAATAATGAATCATTGCTTTTTTTTTAAATGTAAGTACTTAAAGCAGAACTTAAAGCGGTATTAAACCCAAAACGAAAAATTCAAAATATTTCAACTTACCAATTATTAGATGTGGTGGCTGCATTCATTTTCTTTTTTGGCTTTTTTCCCCTCTTTTTTCACCTGGTCTAGTTTTGATCTGGCCAGTAAGTAACACACTTGTATTAATGAGACGCAACTACGGATGTATTAGCACAGGGGGCACAGCTAACAGTAGCATTGTCAGTCCGGGGGGGGGGGGGGGGGGGTAAGGTTATGTTAAATGTACAAGCAGATGTAAATGCACTAACAGATTGAAGCCAAACTCACCCACAACTTGCCTGAGTCCTCACTCGATCCATAGGTGTGCCTTAGAACAGCGACTTTCTCCTCTCACTTTCTGGTCTCACCGACTTTGCCAAGGCAGCAGGAGCTATTAGTTCCCACTGCTGTCAATTAAAGGCAGTGACAAGAGATCCAGGGGGTGGACACAGGCAGCACAGCTCAGGACTGAGTGTGCAGGTGGGCCCCAATAAGAAGCGGCTTCTTATGGTGGCACACCGAGAAGAGGAGGAGCCAGGTGATTCCTGTTTCCACAATTTATACCAGCCTAGATTGCCGTTGTGAATGTAGCTTAACCACTTGCCGACCGGCTCACGCCGATATACGTCGGCAGAATGGCATGGCTGCTCAAAACAATGTATGGGTATGTTGTTCCCTTTAAGAGCAACGGAGGGGGCGGCGGGGGTCCTGATGCGCGTGGCCGGCAGGCACGATCGCCGCCGGCCACCACCGATTGCGGGCACGAGAGCCAGCATGGGGATTTGTGTGTGCAAACACACAAATCCCTGTTCTGTCAGGGGAAAGGAGACATATCGTTTCTTCCCAGTAAGTAGGAACAGCGATATGTCTCCTCCCCCAGTCAGTCCTATCCCCATACAGTTGGAAACACTAACTAGGGAACACATTTAACCCCTTGATCGCCCCCTAGTGTTAACCCCTTCCCTACCAGTGACATTTACAAACTAATCAGTGCATTTTTATAGCTCTGATCAATGTATAAGTGTCAGTGGCCCAAAAAATGTGTCAAAAGTGTCCAATCTGTCCGCCACAATGTTGCAGTACCGCTAAAAATCAAAGATCACCGCCAAAAAAAAATGGCATAAATATCTCCCATAGTTTGTAGACGCTATAACTTTTGCACAAACCAATCAATATACGCTTATTGCGATTTTTTTACCAAGAATATATATTTGCCTAAACTGATGAAGAAATAAAAAAAAAAAAAAAAACATTTTTGGGGGATATTTATTATAGCAAAAAAGTCAAAAATATTGTTACAATGATTGGGAAAAGGGTAATTTACTCCTTTGAAATTCCATATGGTATATAATTGTATATGTATCTGGTGGAAAATCGTTTTAGACCCTATTATTGTTGATTTAGGAGTTGTACAAATTTATAAATAATCATTTATACTAGCATTGATTATTAATTTGTTATCGTTTATTAATTTGTATACCTTAAAAGTCCAATTACTTGTTTATGGATTTGCTGCCTGACATGATGACTAAGCTCTACAAAACTGCCAATGCCTTTGTGCACATTTTATATGAGGATTCCCCCCTTTTAACCCCCCCCCCCCCCATTTGCCCATTTGCCCTTTTATTGCAATTAGTAACATTAACGGCAAATCAGAGTGTGGTCACAATAAACAGAGGTGCCGTGACTATAAAATCCCTGCTGGTACAGATGATAATCGACTTAAAGTGGAATTGCAGTCTCTAACTAAGCCTAAAACTGCTCCCACCCCCTTATAATTCCTATACTAACTGCCCTGTAGAAGGAAGATGCTTCTACTTTCCTATCAGGGCTCTCTGGTCCGGTCACATGATCTTCCCAGCTGTGGGCTTCAGGGGCGAGCACCAACATTGGATGGAATGTCTGGGCAGTGATGTCACCCATAGGCTTATTAGAGGGCATCTGTTGTAGGCTCTCCCTCCTCTTCCCTTTTTTAATGGGTGTCTCTGCTGGCATTGGTTGCTTTTTGGAAGCTTTACCATTTACCATTGTCCACCAAACCTGATTGCAGCCTAGAGCAGTTCAGGAATCTCCAGAAAACTCCAACTTGTAAAACATTAAAAAACTATATGGAGACAGTCATATTCTCTACCCAGATAACAACGGTAACTTGCCATAAATTTGTGGCAGTGTTGAATTGTAAGTCTGTTAACTTGCTGCACGTCTTCCCTGGCAAGTTGTACACTTGCAGAGCACTTGAAGCACAAGTTCTAGTTGACACTTTTCCAATTTTTAGCAAATTTGCATGGCAAGTCTCTAGCAAGAGCAAAGTTGCAGTGGTGAGTCTACAGCAAGAGCTCTGCAAGTCTACAGCATGAGAATTTAGCCACAGTGACCCCCTGTGGTGGGATGACTATTGCACAACATAACTGAACCAGAACTTGCAGCAGACTTGCAGAATGTTTGCAAAGAAAGTTGATCTGGAGTCATGCGGACTTGCTGCAGTTATGTAACACACTTGTGAAGCCTGGCAAGTTTAGCAATAGCTTAGCAAGTCATTTTAAAACGTGCAGCACAATTGCTTGCAATTTGGGTACATGTGGTATAATAGATTGCTTGACCCTAGGACAGGAATCCAGCAACCTTACAAAGGTGAGTATACGCTTACCACACTTTTTGCTATACTTTCCATATACAGCACATACAACTGAAGAATCCCACATTTGGCTTTTTTTTTTTTTTATATATTCAATGGCAGTAAAGGGCCATATAATACCTAACATTACCTAAATCACTTAAAGTGTAACTAAAGGCAAAACTTTTTTTTTTTTCCCCCATTAGGGAGACTCACTCTCTGTATTTGTCTTATTTACCATTATCATTGAATGTAAAAGTAGAAGAAAATCCTACATTTTGGGTTGACACCAGAACAGTAATAGAGGGGACACTAGTTCTGATGACCTTAGTGACACCCTTGGAATTCCTAACTTTGAAAGGATTTTTTCTCACTTCCTGTATTGGCTACTGGACAGGAAGTGAACAGAAAGCTCCCCTATGGGACACAAATAACCTTCCCTTACTTTATCCAAACTAAAAAAAATGTGCCTTTAGTTACACTTTAAAGGATTTCTTCTTTGATGCTTTGACAAAACCTCATCCAAAAAGTTAAGAAGCATACAAACAGAACGGTGCCATCTTGGGAAATTTACAGTTCAATTTTCATGAATTCTTTGTGAGCCTAGTCACCCCTGAATCAAATATTTTTCTTGATAACTGTAATTAGATTTAAATGCTTTTGGCATTTGTGTTGTGAAATAGAATATGAAACTTCCTTGCTTAACCTGGAGTTGTTGCTTCTTTTTTCAGTCTTCTCAGTGTCTTCCACATCATGTGGCACGTTTATCATCAGAGACTAAGCTATATTCTGCGTGAATATCCCTCTTAGATTGTAAACTCTAATGAGCAGGACCCTCTAATTCCTCTTGTATTGAATTGTATTGTACCTGTACTGTCTGCCTTCATGTTGTAAAGCACTGCGCAAACTGTTGGCGCTATATAAATCCTGTATAATTATTAGACATGTGCACACTGAAATATTTCGTTTTGGAATTTCGTTTTCGTTAGAAAAATAAATTTATTTAGTTACTCCCGAAATTCGTTTTTATTTATTTCGTTTTTCGTTAGAAATTGAATTAGTCCGAAAATCTGAATTAATTAAGGTCGAATCTGTCATTGAAGGCTTATGGTGTCTGTCGAATGTTCAAAGAAGATTCGACGGAGCATCAAAACTGTACGACGCTGCAATCATAAATTTCCGGTCGAATGTTCCGCCTACAAGCTATAGATGAATTCTATTGTATGACTAGTAGGGATGAGCTTCGTGTTCGAGTCGAACATACGTTCGACTCGAACATCGGCTGTTCGATCGTTTGATGAAGATCGAACGATTTGGGCCGTTCGCGCCAAATTCGAGTGACGCGAACGGCCCACAATGCACTACGCCATCGCAGTGTCATCCAGGCGCTGTGATTGGCCAAGCATGCACTGTGACCCCGCATGCTTGGCCAATCACAGCGCCGGCAGCGAGGAGAGCAATGATTGGCCACAGGCAGGATGCCTGTGGCCAATTATTGCTGAGGGTGTTTAGTACACGCCCCACACTATAAAAGGCCGCCAGCACGGCGGCCTAGTGTAGTGTGTTCCGGAGCAGGGAAAGACAAGCATAGGCAGGGACAGTGACATTTATTTCTTTCTTGCTTAACCTGGATTCCTTTAGTTTAGGGAAAGAGAAGGATAGGTAGGGAGAGTGTCAGTGTGTTTTACTGTGCGAGTCCTTGTTTCTAGGGACAAAGAAGGAAAGTGAGGGGATTTCTCCTTGTGCTATAGTGTGCTTTAAAAAAACATTTTTTCTAGGGACAGAAAACTCTAGGTAGGGAGAGTGTCAGTTTCTTTCACTGTGCGAGTCCTTGTTTCTAGGGACAAAGAAGGAAAGTGAGGGGAATTCTCCTTGTGCTATAGTGTGCTTTAAAAAAACATTTTTTCTAGGGACAGAAAACTCTAGGTAGGGAGAGTGTCAGTTTCTTTCACTGTGCCAGTCCTTGTTTCTAGGGACAAAGAAGGAAAGTGAGGGGAATTCTCCTTGTGCTATAGTGTGCTTTAAAAAAACATTTTTTCTAGGGACAGAAAACTCTAGGTAGGGAGAGTGTCAGTTTCTTTCACTGTGCCAGTCCTTGTTTCTAGGGACAAAGAAGGAAAGTGAGGGGAATTCTCCTTGTGCTATAGTGTGCTTTAAAAAAAACATTTTTTCTAGGGACAGAAAACTCTAGGTAGGGAGAGTGTCAGTTTCTTTCACTGTGCCAGTCCTTGTTTCTAGGGACAAAGAAGGAAAGTGAGGGGAATTCTCCTTGTGCTATAGTGTGCTTTAAAAAAACATTTTTTCTAGGGACAGAAAACTCTAGGTAGGGAGAGTGTCAGTTTCTTTCACTGTGCCAGTCCTTGTTTCTAGGGACAAAGAAGGAAAGTGAGGGGAATTCTCCTTGTGCTATAGTGTGCTTTAAAAAAACATTTTTTCTAGGGACAGAAAACTCTAGGTAGGGAGAGTGTCAGTTTCTTTCACTGTGCCAGTCCTTGTTTCTAGGGACAAAGAAGGAAAGTGAGGGGAATTCTCCTTGTGCTATAGTGTGCTTTAAAAAAACATTTTTTCTAGGGACAGAAAACTCTAGGTAGGGAGAGTGTCAGTTTCTTTCACTGTGCCAGTCCTTGTTTCTAGGGACAAAGAAGGAAAGTGAGGGGAATTCTCCTTGTGCTATAGTGTGCTTTAAAAAAACATTTTTTCTAGGGACAGAAAATTCTAGGTAGGGAGAGTGTCAGTTTCTTTCACTGTGCCAGTCCTTGTTTCTAGGGACAAAGAAGGAAAGTGAGGGGAATTCTCCTTGTGCTATAGTGTGCTTTAAAAAAACATTTTTTCTAGGGACAGAAAACTCTAGGTAGGGAGAGTGTCAGTTTCTTTCACTGTGCCAGTCCTTGTTTCTAGGGACAAAGAAGGAAAGTGAGGGGAATTCTCCTTGTGCTATAGTGTGCTTTAAAAAAACATTTTTTCTAGGGACAGAAAACTCTAGGTAGGGAGAGTGTCAGTTTATTTCACTGTGCCAGTCCTTGTTTCTAGGGACAAAGAAGGAAAGTGAGGGGAATTCTCCTTGTGCTATAGTGTGCTTTAAAAAAACATTTTTTCTAGGGACAGAAAACTCTAGGTAGGGAGAGTGTCAGTTTCTTTCACTGTGCCAGTCCTTGTTTCTAGGGACAAAGAAGGAAAGTGAGGGGAATTCTCCTTGTGCTATAGTGTGCTTTAAAAAAACATTTTTTCTAGGGACAGAAAACTCTAGGTAGGGAGAGTGTCAGTTTCTTTCACTGTGCCAGTCCTTGTTTCTAGGGACAAAGAAGGAAAGTGAGGGGAATTCTCCTTGTGCTATAGTATGCTTTAAAAAAACATTTTTTCTAGGGACAGAAAACTCTAGGTAGGGAGAGTGTCAGTTTCTTTCACTGTGCCAGTCCTTGTTTCTAGGGACAAAGAAGGAAAGTGAGGGGAATTCTCCTTGTGCTATAGTGTGCTTTAAAAAAACATTTTTTCTAGGGACAGAAAACTCTAGGTAGGGAGAGTGTCAGTTTCTTTCACTGTGCCAGTCCTTGTTTCTAGGGACAAAGAAGGAAAGTGAGGGGAATTCTCCTTGTGCTATAGTGTGCTTTAAAAAAACATTTTTTCTAGGGACAGAAAACTCTAGGTAGGGAGAGTGTCAGTTTCTTTCACTGTGCCAGTCCTTGTTTCTAGGGACAAAGAAGGAAAGTGAGGGGAATTCTCCTTGTGCTATAGTGTGCTTTAAAAAAACATTTTTTCTAGGGACAGAAAACTCTAGGAAGGGAGAGTGTCAGTTTCTTTCACTGTGCCAGTCCTTGTTTCTAGAGACAAAGAAGGAAAGTGAGGGGAATTCTCCTTGTGCTATAGTGTGCTTTAAAAAAACATTTTTTCAAGGGACAGAAAACTCTAAGTAGGGAGAGTGTCAGTTTCTTTCACTGTGCCAGTCCTTGTTTCTAGGGACAAAGAAGGAAAGTGAGGGGAATTCTCCTTGTGCTATAGTGTGCTTTAAAAAAACATTTTTTCTAGGGACAGAAAACTCTAGGTAGGGAGAGTGTCAGTTTCTTTCACTGTGCCAGTCCTTGTTTCTAGGGACAAAGAAGGAAAGTGAGGGGAATTCTCCTTGTGCTATAGTGTGCTTTAAAAAAACATTTTTTCTAGGGACAGAAAACTCTAGGTAGGGAGAGTGTCAGTTTCTTTCACTGTGCCAGTCCTTGTTTCTAGGGACAAAGAAGGAAAGTGAGGGGAATTCTCCTTGTGCTATAGTGTGCTTTAAAAAAACATTTTTTCTAGGGACAGAAAACTCTAGGTAGGGAGAGTGTCAGTTTCTTTCACTGTGCCAGTCCTTGTTTCTAGGGACAAAGAAGGAAAGTGAGGGGAATTCTCCTTGTGCTATAGTGTGCTAAAGCATTCCTCATCAACCATCTTTGAAATCCTTGTTTTTTGGACAGTAAGGGAAATTGTCGTTGTGCTATTCTGTGCAAATGCAATAATCCTCAACCATATTTAGAAATCCTTAAGTAAAGGGACAGAGAAGGACACCTGAAGGTAGCCCTTATTGCTTTTTTCCCATCTCCCTGCAGGCCATCTATTAGAATGTCTGGAAGGCAAACAAGGAGAGGCAGACAGTCAGGAGGCAATAAAAGAGGGCAAGCAGGCTCTGTGTCTGGGGGCAACAGTGCTGGTCGTGGACGCGGTGCATTGTCATCAGCACATGGCCATGGGACACGCTTGTCCTTCTTTTCGGCAGCTGGACATGTTGAGCCACATCATGCCGAAGACTTGGTAGAGTGGATGACCAAGCCCTCCTCCTCCTCCTCATCCTCTCTCACCCAGGCTCAGGGTACTGGCAAAGCAGCTGCCAAAGCGTCCTCTTCCCTGGTATCAATGTCAGACTCATCATCAGTCACTCCTTCCCTAGACCCACCATGTCCTCCTCCTGAGGAGTCCCCCGAACTGTTTGAGCACAGTGTTGGGTACATGCTCCAGGAGGATGCCCAGCGTTTCGAAGGGTCTGATGATGAAACCCAGCTACAGGAAGGCAGTAGCGTG
This sequence comes from Rana muscosa, assembly GCA_029206835.1. NCBI lineage: Eukaryota > Metazoa > Chordata > Amphibia > Anura > Ranidae > Rana > Rana muscosa. The sequence goes on along the minus strand of JARGYO010005626.1, from coordinate 128,588,350 downwards.
AGAGCAGACAGAGGGGATGCTCAAGAAGGACACCAATCTGGCAGTCATGTTCCAGCAGCTGCAGCATACTGCCAGATTGGTTCCAGTGATGAGGAGGGAGGGGATGATGAGGTCACTGACTCCACGTGGGTGCCTAATAGGAGAGAGGAGGAGGAGGAGGATGAGGAGGAGGCACATCTCCAACGAGGCAGGATGCCCTTTGGTGGCCAGCGTAAGGGCAGTACACCGACGGAATCACACCGCAGAGCTCCGCCTGTGCAGGGCGCAGCCTCTGCCCGTCATTCAAAAAGTTCCTTGGTGTGGGCCTTTTTTGAGGCTAGTGCATCAGATCGCACAGCTGCTGTTTGCAACATATGTCTCAAGCGTATATCGCGTGGCCAAAACATCAGCCGCTTGGGTACCACATGCCTGACCAGACATATGTTGACCTGCCATGCAGCTCGTTGGCAAGCCTACCTCAAAGACCCACACCAAAGAACAAAGCGGACCTCTCCTTGCACCGCATCAGCTGGGATCTCCAACCCCACTATAACTTCAGTCCTCTCTGAAACATGCACTGAGAGGAATGAAGGTGTAGAATTAGGTGTGTCACAGCCAAGTACTTGCGGCCACTCTGCTAGCAGTACACCGACGTCCGATTCTAGCAGGCAAATTTCCCTGCCCCAGCTGCTGGACCGTCGAAAGAAGTTCACTCCCAGCCATCCACATGCCCAGCGGTTGAATGCTAGCTTGGCTAAATTGCTAGCGCTTCAACTGCTGCCTTTTCAGTTGGTAGACTCGGCCCCCTTCCGTGAGTTTGTGCAATGTGCGGTTCCTCAGTGGCAGGTTCCCAAACGCCACTTTTTCTCACGGAAGGCTATTCCGGCTCTCTACCGGCATGTGGAAGGCAATGTCTTGGCCTCGCTGGACAGGGCGGTCAGCGGTAAGGTGCATATTACCGCTGACTCATGGTCCAGCAGGCATGGACAGGGACGTTACCTTTCTTTCACGGCCCATTGGGTCACTCTTTTGGCAGCTGGGAAGGATGCAGGACAAGGTGCAGTAGTGTTGGAGGTTGTTCCACCGCCACGCCTCCAAAATGCTACTACTGGTTGTGACACACCTCTCTCCTCCACCCCCTCCTCTTCTTCTTCCTCCATGGCCTCTTCCTGTGGTTTGTCCTATGAACCAGCGGTGCTCCGTAGCCGTTCACGGGGCTACGCAAGTACGCAGGCAAAAAGATGCCATGCCGTGCTTGCGCTGGTGTGTTTGGGGGACAGAAGCGACACTGGGGCAGAGGTCCTGTCTGCTCTGCAGGGCCAGGCCGAGAGGTGGTTGACGCCACGCCAGCTTAAGCCAGGAATGGTGGTTTGCGACAATGGCACCAACCTCCTCTCCGCCCTCCGACAGGGACAACTGACCCATGTGCCCTGTGTGGCTCACGTCCTTAACCTGGTGGTGCAGCGGTTCTTGGGCAGGTACCCGGGCTTACAGGATGTCCTGAGGCAGGCCAGGAAAGTCTGTGTGCATTTCCGCAGATCTTATAATGCCAGTGCTCGCCTGGCTGAGCTGCAAAAGGAGTTGAACCTGCCCAAGAACCGCCTTATATGTGACATGCCCACCAGGTGGAACTCAACGTTGGCCATGCTGCAGCGGCTGCACACGCAGCAGAGGGCCATCAATGAGTACCTGTGCGACTACGGCACCAGGACAGGGTCAGGGGAGCTTGGTTTTTTTTCTCCACGCCAGTGGGGCATGATCAGGGATGCATGCACTGTCCTGGCACCATTTGAGGAGGCCACGAGGATGGTGAGCAGTGACAGTGCATGCATCAGTGACACTGTACCTCTTGTCCACCTGTTGGAGCACACGCTGCGTGGAATAATGGACAGGGCACTTGAGGCAGAACAGAGGCAGGAAGAGGAGGACTTCCTTGCCTCTCAAGGCCCCCTTTACCCAGACAGTGTTCCTTCTGTCCCACCCATCGCACAGGAAGAGGAAGAGGAGGAGGAGGAGGAGGAGGAGGAGGATTGTGTCAGCATGGAGGTGGAGGCTGGCACTCAGCATCATCAGCAGCAGTCTTTTAGGGATGATTTACAGTCCCAAGAAACCAGTGGACTTGTACGTGGCTGGGAGGAGGTGGCTGCGGATCATGTCGTCCTTAGTGACCCAGAGGACTCCGGAGCGAATGCCTCAGCAAACCTACGCTGCATGGCCTCCCTGATCCTGCAAAGTCTGCGGAAGGATCCTCGTATTCTTCGGATCAAGGAGAGGGACCATTACTGGCTGGCCACTCTCCTTGATCCACGGTACAAGGGTAAGGTTGCGGACCTTATGTTACCTTCGCAGAGGGAGCAGAGGATGAGACAACTCCGGGAGGCCTTGCAGAAAGGTCTGTGCTACGCGTTCCCAGAGACTGGGAGGTTACAAACTCCTGGTCCTGGACAACGAGTTGCTGAGGCTTCGGCCAGTCAAAGAAGGAGCGGTGGGGAAGGTGGCCGTCTGACCGATGCGTTCAGACAATTCTTTAGTCGGCAGCCCCAAAGTATGATCGGTTCCAGCAACCATCGCCAGCGTCTGATAAACATGGTGCAGGAATATCTAGGGGCAAGGTCAGACTTGGACACCTTCCCCACCGAAAATCCTCTGGCTTACTGGGTCTTGAGGATGGATCACTGGCCAGAGCTTGCACAGTATGCAATTGAGCTACTGGCCTGTCCTGCATCCAGCGTTCTTTCGGAACGCACATTCAGTGCTGCTGGAGGATTTGTCACGGATCACAGGGTGCGCCTGTCCACCGACTCGGTTGATCGACTGACTTTCATCAAGATGAACCAGTCTTGGATCACCACCAGCTACCACACACCTGATGCTGATATAACAGACTAATTGATTTTAACATGTCACATCCCTTCAAGACTGATGCTGATGCTGAGTGCCTGTGCTGTTATGTTGACTGGCTATCCTCCTCCTCCGAGTCCTCAATGATACGATTGATGATGATAGCTTGGAAGATCATTTTTGCTTATGGGTGCCGCCACCAGTGGCTAAGGCCCAATTTTTCAGCCCCTGTTTTACAGGGGCGTGTAATTACAATTTTTTTAGCAATAATTTGCCATAGGGCTCATTGCTGTGCTCCAAGTACAGTATCTGTGAGGGGTTGGAGTGTTGTGGCACCAGTGCCTAAGGCCCAATTTTTCAGCCCCTGTTTAACAGGGGCGTGTCATTACAATTTTTGAAGCAATACTTTGCAACAGGGCTCATTGCTGTGCTCCAAGTACAGTATCTGTGAGGGGTTGTAGTGTTGTGCCACCAGTGCCTAAGGCCCAATTTTTCAGCCCCTGTTCAACAGGGGCATGCAATTACAATTCTTGATCTAATAATTCACAGCAGGGCCCATTGCTGCACCCACCAAGAGTAACTCTGAGGGCTTACAGTGTTGTGGCAACGCCACCACCACCACCACCACCACGAAAGGCCCAATTTTTCAGCCCCTGTTCAAAAGGGGCATGTAATTACAATTCTTGATCTAATAATTCACAGCAGGGCCCATTCCTGCACCCACCAAGAGTAACTCTGAGGGCTTACAGTGTTGTGGCAACACCACCACCACCACCACCACCACGAAAGGCCCAATTTTTCAGCCCCTGTTCAACAGGGGCATGCAATTACAATTCTTGATCTAATAATTCACAGCAGGGCCCATTGCTGCACCCACCAAGAGTAACTGTCAGGGCTTACAGTGTTGTGGCACCAGCACCACCATCAAAGGCCCAATTTTTACTACCACTGTTCAACAATTATATGTAATTAAAATTCCTGATATAATAGTTGACAGCAGGGCGTTCCAGCACCAACCAAGAGTAACTGTGAGTGCTTACAATGTTGTGCCAACACCAACAACTAAGGGGCCTATTTCTGCAGAGTATATACGGCAGGTTCCTACTTTCAAACATCCAACTTACAAACGACTCCTACTTGCAAACGCAAGAAGACAACAGGAAGTGAGAGGAAATCTACCACTAGGAAGGAAAATTCTCTCCTGTAAGAATAAATATGGGAGAAAGGTGTCTCCTCTGTACTGATGCTTTATCAGCAATCCTTGTTTCAAGAAAAACACCACATTTCAAAAACAGTTGTCATTGGGACGGAAAGTGAGGTGAAATGTTCTGAACAGGGGCACAGACAGCAAAACAAATGTTACAGGGGTGATAACCCTTACCTATGTTTTCCAAAAAGTTTAAAAATAGATTTTTGGGCTGGAGCTACACTTCAACAATGTACCTGTTCAAAATTACAAACAGATTCTACTTAAGAACAAACCTACAGTTCCTGTCTTGTATGCACCGCCTGTATACGGCTGTTCAGAGTATATAGGGCCTTTTTTATTTTATGTGCGGGGTTCCCCTTAATATTCATACAAGACCCAAAGGGGCTGGTAATGGGCTGGGGTAGGGGGGGGGGTCATGGGGTAGCTATGCCATTTTTCTTAAAGATTTTCATCCATATTACCGGGACCAGACATTACATTAAAGCCGCAAGCAGTTTTAAATGGCTTTTTTTTCCTTTAGAAGTGTCATTTTGTGCAGGGACAGTTCTAAACACGGGAAACACGTGGCACTTCACAGGCATACTTTAGACACCCCCCAGGTACGATATTTAAAGGAATATTTGACTTTTTTTTTTTCACTTTATGCATCATTAAAATGACTGCTCCCGAAAAACGACCGTTTTTAAAACTTCTTTTTGCATTGATACATGTCCCCTGGTGCAGAACCCGGGTTCCCAAACCCTTTTTAGGACAATAACATGCATAATAGTTGTTATAATTAGCACTTTAGAATTCGAACGTTCGCATCCATTGTATTTAATAGGGTTCTAATGTTCGTACGAACTTTCGGTCCGTTCGCGGGTTCTGGTGCGAACCGAACCCGGGGGTGTTCGGCTCATCACTAATGACTAGTAATAATTATATTTTTTAATTACTATTACTAGTCAACAGGGATGAGCCGAACACCCCCCTGTTCGGTTCGCACCAGAACCTGCTAACAGACAAAATGTTAGTGTGAACTTTAGAACCCTATTAAATACAATGGACTCGAACGTTCGAAATCTAAAGTGTTAATTATAAAGGCTAATATGCAAGTTATTGTCCTAAAAAGTGTTTGGGGACCTGGGTCCTGCCCCAGGGGACATGTATCAATGCAAAAAAAAGTTTTAAAAACTGCAGTTTTTTCGGGAGCAGTGATTTTAATTATGCTTAAAATGAAAAAATAAAAGTGAAATATTCCTTTAAATTTCGTACCTGGGGGGTGTGTATGATATGCATGGAAAGTGGCGCATGTTTCCCGTGCTTAGAACTGTCCCTGCAAAAAATTTCATTTTTGAAAGAAAAAAAGTCATTTAAAACTGACACGCGGCTATTAATGAATTGTCGGCTCCCGGCAATACATACAAAAGTCATTGATAAAAAATAAAAAAAAGCGTGGGGGTTCCCCAGAATTCAATTACCAGGCCCTTCAGGTCTGGAATGGATATTAAGGGGAACCCCGCCGCAAATTAAAAAAAAATTGACGTGGGGTTCCCCCAAATATCCATTCCAGGCCCTTCAGATCTGGCATGGATTTTAAGGGGAACTCCACCCCAAATTTTAAAAAAATGGCGTGGAGTCCCCCTAAAAATCCATACTAGACCCCTTATCCGAGCACGCAACCTGGCCGGCCGCAGGGGAAGAGGGGGGGACGGGAGAGCGGCCCCCCCTCCCTCCTGAACCGTACCAGGCCACATGCCCTCAACATGGGGAGGATGTCCCCATGTTGATGGGGACAAGAGCCTCATCCCCACAACCCTTGCCCGGTGGTTGTGGGGGTCTGCGGGCGGGGGGCTTATCGGAATCTGGAAGACCCCTTTAACAAAGGGGACCCCCAGATCCCGCCCCCCCCTATGTGAATTGGTAAGGGGTACATTGTACCCCTACAATTTCACGAAGAAAGCGTAAAAAAATGTTTAAAAAAACACACAAACACCTTGAAAAAGTCCTTTATTTAAAAAAAACCAAAAAAACACTCCAGCGGTGAAATCCAGTGTCCCGCGGCGATCCCGATGTCCAGCGCTGTCCTTCATTGGTTGTGCCTGAGCGGACCTGATGGGAAACTCCCTCTCAGTGTTTTAAATGTATAGACCCGCCCCTTCTAAAGTTCCCCATCAGGTCCGCTCAGCGGACCAGATGCGGAACATGAGAAGGGGCGGGTCTATACATGTATTACCAAAGTGAGAGCAGTTCCCCATCAGGTCCGCCCCCTCGGTATGTCGGACCCGCCTACGTCATTGGCTTGAGCGGGGAACTTCCTTCACTGTGTAAATTTTAATTGCACAGTGAAGGAAGTTCCCCGCTCAAGCCAATGACGTAGGCGGGTCCGACATACCGAGGGGGCGGACCTGATGGGGAACTGCTCTCACTTTGGTAATACATGTATAGACCCGCCCCTTCTCATGTTCCGCATCTGGTCCGCTGAGCGGACCTGATGGGGAACTTTAGAAGGGGCGGGTCTATACATTTAAAACACTGAGAGGGAGTTCCCCATCAGGTCCGCTCAGGCACAACCAATGAAGGACAGCGCTGGACATCGGGATCGCCGCGGGACACTGGATTTCACCGCTGGAATGTTTTTTGTTTTTTTTTAAATAAAGGACTTTTTCAAGGTGTTTGTGTGTTTTTTTAAACATTTTTTTACGCTTTCTTCATGAAATGGTAGGGGTACAATGTACCCCTTACCAATTCACATAGGGGGGGGCCGGGATCTGGGGGTCCCCTTTGTTAAAGGGGTCTTCCAGATTCCGATAAGCCCCCCGCCCGCAGACCCCCACAACCACCAGGCAAGGGTTGTGGGGATGAGGCCCTTGTCCCCATCAACATGGGGACATCCTCCCCATGTTGAGGGCATGTGGCCTGGTACGGTTCAGGAGGGAGGGGGGGCGCTCTCTCGTCCCCCCCTTTTCCCCTGCGGCCGGCCAGGTTGTGTGCTCGGATAAGGGGTCTGGTATGGATTTTTAGGGGGACTCCACGCCATTTTTTTTTTATTTGGGGTGGAGTTCCCCTTAAAATCCATGCCAGATCTGAAAGGCCTGGAATGGATATTTGGGGGAACCCCACGTCAATTTTTTTTTAAATTTGCGGCGGGGTTCCCCTTAATATCCATTCCAGACCTGAAGGGCCTGGTAATTGAATTCTGGGGAACCCCCACGCTTGTTTTTTTTTTTTTTTTATCAATGACTTTTGTATGTATTGCCGGGAGCCGACAATTCATTAATAGCCGCGAATGAGTTTTAAATGACTTTTTTTCTTTCAAAAATGACATTTTTTGCAGGGACAGTTCTAAGCACGGGAAACATGCGCCACTTCACATGCATATCATACACACCCCCCAGGTACGAAATTTAAAGGAATATTTCACTTTTATTTTTTCATTTTAAGCATTATTAAAATCACTGCTCCCGAAAAAACGTCCGTTTTTAAAACTTCTTTTTGCATTGATACATGTCCCCTGGGGCAGGACCCGGGTCCCCAAACACTTTTTAGGACAATAACTTGCATATTAGCCTTTATAATTAGCACTTTAGATTTCTCCCATAGATTTTTCGAATTTGCCGAGTTAGTTCTAGCTATTTTACTGCTCCTCCTCTTTGGTTACAATCAGCCAATAACATTCATCATCATCATTTTTTTATTTTACTTCCCCCACCCAATTCCAGCAGTGATCTTTTCTCTCTATGTCGAATCTTTTCTCTATATGTCGAATCTTTTCTCTCTATGTAGAATAATCTTGGACTAATAGAGTTAAGGTTAGGCACATTCGACCACAGGTTCGATGGACACAGATTGTTATTGTCAGCCTCATGTCGAATCTCCTATCTATATCGAACTGTTGTTGCAACGAAAATGAAAATTAAGCATTTTTTTATGTCGGATCTTTCGGTTTTCGGATTCTGCATTTTCGTTTTCGTTTGTTAAAACGATAACGAAAATACCTGAAATTCGGACGAAAATGCATTCGGACGAAAACGAATGCACATGTCTAATAATTATGGTAATACTAAGGCCTTATTCACACCAGGTGTTTACTAAAGGCAAATAGACTATGGCCCCTTTCACACGGGACGGATCCGTGATGATCCGCCCCGTGAACCTCCGCTTGCTCAGCGGGGATCGCTCCGTTGATCCCCGCTGAGCCGGTGGATGACAGGGCGGTCCCCGCACACTGTGCAGGGACCGCCCTGTCAGATCTCCGCTCTCCCCTATGGGGGGATCAGATGAACACGGACCGTCTGTCCGTGTTCACCCGATCCGCTCTGCAGACGGATGGAAAAATAGGATTTTCCTCTGTCTGCAGAATCGGAGGATTGCGGACCCAGATGAGAGCGGGTGTCAGCGGATGTTCATCCGCTGACAGCCGCTATCTCATAGGGACCAATGTATGTCCCTTTTTCATCCTTAAACGGATGGATGAAAAAGCGGACATACGGTCCACATGTGTGAAAGGGGCCTAAGACTAAGCTATGACTAAGCTCCGTGTCTGGTGTGAAACACGTCAGTGGCAGTGCAGTTAGTCTGTACCGACTTTTGATGCCTTGATTTTAACTTTACAATAAAAGGTAAATATTTGGAGTGCGGCTATCCAGCTATTTCTTTTTCAATAAAGGCAAATAGACACTGGGGGTAATTTACTAAAACGGGTGCACTCAAAATTTGGTGCAGCTGTGCATGCTAATCAATCACCTTTTAACTTCAGGTTGTTCAGTTAAGCTTTGGCAATAAAACCTGGAAGCTGATTGGTTTGTATGCAGAGCTGCCCGAGATTTCGCACTCTCCAGTTTTAGTAAATAACCCCCACTGTGTACTTTGCAAGTGCAGTTGCACTAATTTTCCCCAGAGCTTAGTAAATGTGGTAAAGCTCTCCCAGTTTCCATCATCCAATCATGTGCAAGCAAAAATGCTATTTTCTTTCCTTGCACCTGATTGGGTATTCTTTACAATGTTAAGCTTTACCGCATTTACATTTACCAAGGAAAATTAGTGCAACTGTACTTGAAAAGTGCACAGTCTATTTGCCCTTAGTAAATCCCCCCCAATGTGTTTCATATTTTGTGAATACATGCAGTGCCCCTATCCGATGTGTCCCAGGTTGTGGAGAACAATAATTTCTCTTTGTTAGAGTGGAGTTTTGCAAAGCAGAAGAGGTATGTATTTGCTTTCTTCTTTGTGGGTACATGTTTTATTTGCATTTTTTGTTAGAGATAAGTTTGCTTTACCATGTTGAGTTGAATAAAAAGATTTTAAAAAGGCCTCAAGGCACCGCATTGGAGATAACATGAAAATATTAAAGTGGATGTAAACCCAGTTCATGAAATTTGAGCTGTGCACATATATCTGCAGTGTTTTCATATCTCTCTTCAAAGCACTATGTCCTGTGGCTTTCACATGCTCTGTTCTTCTGTTATCAGCCTGATAACTTCTGACAAGTTCTCTGACACATATGATAAAACCAGCCTGAAATGTGTGTCAGGGCGGGTGCTATAAATTGATTAGCAGACAGCTGGTCAATTTACAGCACAGCTCTGCAAGTTTCTGCCCATGAGGAGAGGGGATGTGTGCCTTTCCTCCAATCAGCTGTCTCCCCTCCCCCTGCTGGAACAGGAAGAGAAAAATCGAACATGACGTGCATTTTTTAAACAGTATATAAAGCTGAAGACAGCAAATATACAGGTCCTTCTCAAAAAATTAGCATATTGTGATAAAGTTCATTATTTTCTGTAATGTACTGATAAACATTAGACTTTCATATATTTTAGATTCATTACACACAACTGAAGTAGTTCAAGCCTTTTCTTGTTTTAATATTGATGATTTTGGCATACAGCTCATGACAACCCAAAATTCCTATCTCAAAAAATTTGCATATCATGAAAAGGTTCTCTAAACGAGCTATTAACCTAATCATCTGAATCAACTAATTAACTCTAAACACCTGCAAAAGATTCCTGAGGCTTTTAAAAACTCCCAGCCTGGTTCATTACTCAAAACCGCAATCATGGGTAAGACTGCCGACCTGACTGCTGTCCAGAAGGCCATCATTGACACCCTCAAGCAAGAGGGTAAGACACAGAAAGAAATTTCTGAACGAATAGGCTGTTCCTAGAGTGCTGTATCAAGGCACCTCAGTGGGAAGTCTGTAAGAAGGAAAAAGTGTGGCAGAAAACGCTGCACAACGAGAAGAGGTGACCGGACCCTGAAGAAGATTGTGGAGAAGGACCGATTCCAGACCTTGGAGGACCTGCGGAAGCAGTGGACTGAGTCTGGAGTAGAAACATCCAGAGCCACCGTGAACAGGCGTGTGCAGGAAATGGGCTACAGGTGCCGCATTCCCCAGGTCAAGCCACTTTTGAACCAGAAACAGCGGCAGAAGCGCCTGACCTGGGCTACAGAGAAGCAGCACTGGACTGTTGCTCAGTGGTCCAAAGTACTTTTTTCGGATGAAAGCAAATTTTGCATGTCATTCGGAAATCAAAGTGCCAGAGTCTGGAGGAAGACTGGGGAGAGGGAAATGCCAAAATGCCTGAAGTCCAGTGTCAAGTACCCACAGTCAGTGATGGTCTGGGGTGCCATGTCAGCTGCTGGTGTTGGTCCACTGTGTTTTATCAAGGGCAGGGTCAATGCAGCTAGCTATCAGGAGATTTTGGAGCACTTCATGCTTCCATCTGCTGAAAAGCTTTATGGAGATGAAGATTTCATTTTTCAGCACGACCTGGCACCTGCTCACAGTGCCAAAACCACTGGTAAATGGTTTACTGACCATGGTATTACTGTGCTCAATTGGCCTGCCAACTCTCCTGACCTGAACCCCATAGAGAATCTGTGGGATATTGGGAAGAGAAAGTTGAGAGACGCAAGACCCAACACTCTGGATGAGCTTAAGGCCGCTATCGAAGCATCCTGGGCCTCCATAACACCTCAGCAGTGCCACAGGCTGGTTGCCTCCATGCCACGCCACATTGAAGCAGTCATTTCTGCAAAAGGATTCTCGACCAAGTATTGAGTGCATAACTGAACATAATTATTTGAAGGTTGACTTTTTTTGTATTAAAAACACTTTTCTTTTATTGGTCGGATGAAATATGCTAATTTTTTGAGATAGGATTTTGGGGTTTTCATGAGCTGTATGCCAAAATCATCAATATTAAAACAAGAAAAGGCTTGAACTACTTCAGTTGTGTGTAATGAATCTAAAATATATGAAAGTCTAATGTTTATCAGTACATTACAGAAAATAATGAACTTTATCACAATATGCTAATTTTTTGAGAAGGACCTGTACATGTAAAACGTATGTAGGGAGATTTGTTTAATCTCTGTGTATCATCTGAGGCTGTTCACTTCACTGGGTATATGTGAAGCTATATGCACACTGGGCTTAAAAATCAGAAACGCGAATGAGAAGGTTTTTTTTTCCTGCCTCTAAACGTTGACCTCAAAATATGCCTCTTAATGTCCTAATGTGCATGGACACATAGAAGAACATTGAGTTGCTTCTACAGGCAAAACACAAAACTCCTGTAGAAGCAACGTTTTGTACGCCAGTGTGCATGGAGCCCTAGTGTTTACATCCACTTTAACTGAAACCAGTAAATTTTCTCATGACACTGGAGCTGATTTACTAAAGGCAAGTTGCACCCCTTTTCCTTAGTAAATGTAATGTTGTGAAGCTTCACTTTGTAAAGATAACCCAATGCAAGGCAAAATTCAAAAAAACGATGTATTTCACAAAATTAAATAATGGAAATTTACAGAGCTAGTTTTTTAAACTCAGAGAAAAGTGCCTTTATTAAATCCACAGAGTCTCTTAAACCCCTAGGCACCGACGGTACACAAATATGTGGCCTCTCGGTGGGTGGGCCTTGGCACCGAGGGGGTCACACATTTGCATATCCAAATTGCAGACACAGCTGTGTGGAGAGCGCATGCCCTGCACGCTCATGGCACAATTGCTGGTGGCTAACGGCAGCAGCCAATCATGGGGGCCACATTATCATAAACCCCGCCTCCAGGCATCTGAAACCCCTTAAAGGGCCAGGAGGTGCTGCCGCAAAGATGTTAAGATTAATGTACTATAAATGGGAAAGAATACCATAAAGTGTGAACTTTTTCTTTATCTTTGTATCTACTTCTGTAACCTCATTGGTTCTCTAGTCATTGATTCTGTATTTGCTTTGAGTGTCAAAAGTTGGGATATTATTGTCTGTTAATTTTCTGCCAATTGTGGTTTGCCGGATTATCCGAGCTTGTGTACACAAGTCCGTCCGACAAAACTCCAAAGTACAAACACGCATGCTCAGAAGCAATACTCACCATAACACAACATTAGCAGAAGTTGCCCAAAGGGTGGCGTTAAAGAGCTGAAAAAACACTTAGTTTTGTGTTTGTTGGCTGACAATTCTTTGCCGTTTGTATGCAAGACAAATTCATGGCCAACGCCCTTCAGACAAAACTCCTACGCTTTGTCTGCGGAAAATCCGATCGTGTGTATGAGGCTTTCCTTTTTAATGTTGGAGTAACTTTGTGACATATAACTCAATGGTTGGATTCAATAAATGCTTGAATTTAAAAATACCACAAATCAACATGGTATGTGTCAGGGCATTACCACGTTGTGTTATTTTGAATAAATACTGTTTTTTGTAATGAATGAGAAAACCTTGAATCCAAAAATTCCCAAACTGCGACACAGTCTCTGGGTGCATCATGGGTGTTTTATTTTATTGTTTTCAGTGAGACAGCTCCTGTCTGGTAGATTTGCAGTGACATAAAATGATCAGCAAAGCACAACCATGTTGTAATACTACTAAGCAAGTGGAGTCCACGCAATTTAATGAACAGATATGGCTACTTCCATGTACAAATATAATTACAAATTGATCAAAGAAACAACGTTTTTTTAAACATTTACACACTTGTGACATGATCATTACATAATCACAATCTGATCTTTTTGATATTTACATCTGAAAACATTAAAATACTATATTTCCTCCTTAAATATTTTTAGCATTCATTTTCAGGTGTCATCGATCAGTCTTTGAATGTAAAAAAATGTGCTGACACAGCACATGTGGTAAGTGTCAGTGCCAGATACTTTTCATAGATAAAGTTATATTTGCATACAAGTTAGTGATGCAGAATATTTGTCTGCCAAACCATTTGGCACCATAACTGCCGATCCTGAAACTACCACTCCACTTTTAAGATTCAAACAAATGTATTTATTTATCAAAAATTTTTCACAGTGCTAAACCTTTCATCCAATTTTTAAGTTGCTGCAATTGTAAATTTCAACAGCCAGTATAAAGGAATAGTAGTTATAAAAAAAAATCACTTGTGGGTTTACCTTATCTTTTTTTTTGTGTAGCGGGTATTTGAATTATGTGAGGACTCTGGTGGTGTGAGGTTCCTTGGGGTCCCTGGGTGGCGCTGTTGCCTTGGGCCAGAGTTGAACTCACACCGCAAAATGTGCCTTTTTGTCCTCCCCTGGAGCTGGTACAGCGGGGCGGGGAACCCGCTGTGATGCAAAGGGAGAGGTCATAAAAAGGGGCGGAGGCCCGGATTTTGGGGAGAGAGTCGGAGGACGTGGCCGCACCCAGGCACCTTCAGCTTGGGTGCTGGCGTTCCGATGTTCCAGGCCTAGGCGCCCTTGGCCTAGCTGGAGCGGAGATGGAGTCCATCTCAGGCACCTTTAGCCTGGGGTGAGGTACTATGGCGGATGCCTGGGGCTCAGTACCTTCGACTGAGTTCTGCGAGGGTGGAGGAATCCGAGGGGGCCCTAATGCCTTGGGTGCCCGTGTCTGAGTTCGTGAGGACTGGTGCGCAGTAACTTCTCCGAAGAGTCCGGCGCAGCATCGCTGGTGACGAAGAGGCCTCCACTTCTCCCTTGGACGGATTTCTTCCTCTGACAGGGGCAAAGTGAGCGAAGGTAAATTCACGTTCTATATTACCTAGTCAGTGGCAGTGACTATTCACCACTGGTGACAGCACAGTGGGAAGCAGCAAGAAGGGAAAGGATTGTGCCTCGATCTGTCCCCCCATTATTCAAAAGGAGAAAGACTGTTTTATTGCTTGGCAAGAAGAATAAAACTGAGTTGTACCTATTCACTGTGTGGAACTTGGGTTACTAAGCAAAGGAGTCAGGGACGAAGGACTGGACTTGGCTCTAGGACACCTACACAAAAGCCCAATCTCTGGCCTTCACCTCCTAGTTACGGGAGGACATGGGCCATGGTGTGTATCATCTCTCTCCCAGGTACCCCTAGACAACAGCCATATAACAGATAAAGCAAGGGAGAGGGGTGAGGCCACTACACGTGGGGGCATCGTATCCGGGATATGTGTATGGTGTCTGAATTTTAACTTTGCTGCCCAGAGGAGTTCCGAGTAGGTCAGCCATATTGGCCAACGCGCCACGAGGCAACCCACAACTGCGTAGTTCGTGGGCGGGGCAGGGGAAAAGCCCGTGAACAAGTGCAGAACGTGGGAGGAGTCCGGCCACGTGGACGTACGCACGTGGAGATTCCGGCGCGGGTGGGTCAGTGCGCAATGGAGCAGCAAAGAGAGAGGATGGCTTCAAGTGTTCCGTGGATTTCCGTTCCTTCCTTCGCGGATATGTCTTCTCTAGCTGCTCCGATCATGGATACAGGGATAAGACTAAGACCCCGGGGGCGATTGGCTCTCTTTACCTGTAGAGACATGGAAGCCCTCGGTGTGATCTGTCCCGGCTGTTCAGGACTGGTGGTCCAGCTGAAGCCGTTTGGGAGCTGTGAGGTCTGCAAAGAATTCCACAGAAAAGCCTCGGGCTTTCCACCTCAACTACCTCACAGGGACTGCCACTCCGGAGGGAGAGATTGATGCTGGTGCGTTCCCCGTGCGCACTGATCCGGGCGAAGGGACTGCCCAACCAGAGGTAAAAAGAGAAAAATCCGAGGATGCTGCCTCGGTCACCAGCAGCTCCCTGCTCTGACCGCCGAAGAGAAAAGTCGGCCTAGTGATGGCCTTGTGTGGTCGTGGAAGAGCTTCGCCCCACTGCTTGCCTGGCCTGGATGGCTCCGGTAGGAAAAGTCCTGGACATCCCTGTTCTTCAAAAGGCCCAGATGAGCCAGGGGTTGGGGCTGTCTGTGTGGTTGAAAGTGGCGGTAGTCCACAGTCGGTAGAGGCCGTCAAGGGGGATAGTTCCGTGACTGGGAATTATCTGCCCGCGGAGTGCTACGACACCTCTGACCTGGATTCATTGTCTGACAATGGCGATGATGGACGAGATAGACGAAATCTTCCACCAGAAGGGATGGGACAGAATGAAGTTACCCTCGGCCCGTGTTACAAGAGACCCACCTATGTCTACTGGGGATAGTACACCCCGGGTGGAGGCCTCGGCACCGAGAGAAGAAGCTGGCCCCCTGTCTGAAGTTCCCTTTCTTGATTCAACATCCATTTCACCTGTTCCTGTTGCGGGAGTGCAACGTCAATCACTGCGGGCTCCTAGGCCCAGGTCTACTGAGGTGGTGAATGCACCTCGTCATCCAGAAGCGATTGTTCCACTCGGAGAAGGAGACCGAGCTACTATGCCACCTTTGTCAAGGTTGCAACGTCTCTTTGGCCAGAAGGTTGCTCAGGAATAGTGATGAGCCGAACACCCCCGGGTTCGGTTCGCACCAGAACCCGCGAACGGACCGAAAGTTCGTACGAACATTAGAACCCTATTAAATACAATGGATGCGAACGTTCGAATTCTAAAGTGCTAATTATAACGACTATTATGCATGTTATTGTCCTAAAAAGGGTTTGGGAACCCGGGTTCTGCACCAGGGGACATGTATCAATGCAAAAAGAAGTTTTAAAAACGGTCGTTTTTCGGGAGCAGTCATTTTAATGATGCATAAAGTGAAAAAAAAAAGTCAAATATTCCTTTAAATATCGTACCTGGGGGGTGTCTAAAGTATGCCTGTGAAGTGCCACGTGTTTCCCGTGTTTAGAACTGTCCCTGCACAAAATGACACTTCTAAAGGAAAAAAAAAGCCATTTAAAACTGCTTGCGGCTTTAATGTAATGTCTGGTCCCGGTAATATGGATGAAAATCTTTAAGAAAAATGGCATAGCTACCCCATGACCCCCCCCCCTACCCCAGCCCATTACCAGCCCCTTTGGGTCTTGTATGGATATTAAGGGGAACCCCGCACATAAAATAAAAAAGGCCCTATATACTCTGAACAGCCGTATACAGGCGGTGCATACAAGACAGGGACTGTAGGTTTGTTCTTATGTAGAATCTGTTTGTAATTTTGAACAGGTACATTGTTTAAGTGTAGCTCCAGCCCAAAAATCTATTTTTAAACTTTTTGGAAAACATAGGTAAGGGTTATCACCCCTGTAACATTTGTTTTGCTGTCTGTGCTCCTGTTCAGAACATTTCACCTCACTTTCCGTCCCAATGACAACTGTTTTTGAAATGTGGTGTTTTTCTTGAAACAAGGATTGCTGATAAAGCATCAGTACAGAGGAGACACCTTTCTCCCATATTAATTCTTACAGGAGAGAATTTTCCTTCCAAGGGGTAGATTTCCTCTCACTTCCTGTTGTCTTCTTGCGTTTGCAAGTAGGAGTCGTTTGTAAGTTGGATGTTTGAAAGTAGGGACCTGCCGTATATACTCTGCAGAAATAGGCCCCTTAGTTGTTGGTGTTGGCACAACACTGTAAGCACTCACAGTTACTCTTGGTTGGTGCTGGAACGCCCTGCTGTCAACTATTATATCAGGAATTTTAATTACATATAATTGTTGAACAGTGGTAGTAAAAATTGGGCCTTTGATGGTGGTGCTGGTGCCACAACACTGTAAGCCCTGACAGTTACTCTTGGTGGGTGCAGCAATGGGCCCTGCTGTGAATTATTAGATCAAGAATTGTAATTGCATGCCCCTGTTGAACAGGGGCTGAAAAATTGGGCCTTTCGTGGTGGTGGTGGTGGTGTTGCCACAACACTGTAAGCCCTCAGAGTTACTCTTGGTGGGTGCAGGAATGGGCCCTGCTGTGAATTATTAGATCAAGAATTGTAATTACATGCCCCTTTTGAACAGGGGCTGAAAAATTGGGCCTTTCGTGGTGGTGGTGGTGGTGGCGTTGCCACAACACTGTAAGCCCTCAGAGTTACTCTTGGTGGGTGCAGCAATGGGCCCTGCTGTGAATTATTAGATCAAGAATTGTAATTACATGCCCCTGTTGAACAGGGGCTGAAAAATTGGGCCTTAGGCACTGGTGGCACAACACTACAACCCCTCACAGATACTGTACTTGGAGCACAGCAATGAGCCCTGTTGCAAAGTATTGCTTCAAAAATTGTAATGACACGCCCCTGTTAAACAGGGGCTGAAAAATTGGGCCTTAGGCACTGGTGGCACAACACTCCAACCCCTCACAGATACTGTACTTGGAGCACAGCAATGAGCCCTATGGCAAATTATTGCTAAAAAAAATTTAATTACACGCCCCTGTAAAACAGGGGCTGAAAAATTGGGCCTTAGCCACTGGTGGCGGCACCCATAAACAAAAATGATCTTCCAAGCTATCATCATCAATCGTATCATTGAGGACTCGGAGGAGGAGGATAGCCAGTCAACATAACAGCACAGGCACTCAGCATCAGCATCAGTCTTGAAGGGATGTGACATGTTAAAATCAATTAGTCTGTTATATCAGCATCAGGTGTGTGGTAGCTGGTGGTGATCCAAGACTGGTTCATCTTGATGAAAGTCAGTCGATCAACCGAGTCGGTGGACAGGCGCACCCTGTGATCCGTGACAAATCCTCCAGCAGCACTGAATGTGCGTTCCGAAAGAACGCTGGATGCAGGACAGGCCAGTAGCTCAATTGCATACTGTGCAAGCTCTGGCCAGTGATCCATCCTCAAGACCCAGTAAGCCAGAGGATTTTCGGTGGGGAAGGTGTCCAAGTCTGACCTTGCCCCTAGATATTCCTGCACCATGTTTATCAGAGGCTGGCGATGGTTGCTGGAACCGATCATACTTTGGGGCTGCGGACTAAAGAATTGTCTGAACGCATCGGTCAGACGGCCACCTTCCCCACCGCTCCTTCTTTGACTGCCCGAAGCCTCAGCAACTCGTTGTCCAGGACCAGGAGTTTGTAACCTCCCAGTCTCTGGGAACGCGTTGCACAGACCTTTCTGCAAGGCCTCCCGGAGTTGTCTCATCCTCTGCTCCCTCTGCGACGGTAACATAAGGTCCGCAACCTTACCCTTGTACCGTGGATCAAGGAGAGTGGCCAGCCAGTAATGGTCCCTCTCCTTGATCCGAAGAATACGAGGATCCTTCCGCAGACTTTGCAGGATCAGGGAGGCCATGCAGCGTAGGTTTGCTGAGGCATTCGGTCCGGAGTCCTCTGGGTCACTAAGGACGACATGATCCGCAGCCACCTCCTCCCAGCCACGTACAAGTCCACTGGTTTCTTGGGACTGTAAATCATCCCTAAAAGACTGCTGCTGATGATGCTGAGTGCCAGCCTCCACCTCCATGCTGACACAATCCTCCTCCTCCTCCTCCTCCTCTTCCTGTGCGATGGGTGGGACAGAAGGAACACTGTCTGGGTAAAGGGGGCCTTGAGAGGCAAGGAAGTCCTCCTCTTCCTGCCTCTGTTCTGCCTCAAGTGCCCTGTCCATTATTCCACGCAGCGTGTGCTCCAACAGGTGGACAAGAGGTACAGTGTCACTGATGCATGCACTGTCACTGCTCACCATCCTCGTGGCCTCCTCAAATGGTGCCAGGACAGTGCATGCATCCCTGATCATGCCCCACTGGCGTGGAGAAAAAAACCAAGCTCCCCTGACCCTGTCCTGGTGCCATAGTCGCACAGGTACTCATTGATGGCCCTCTGCTGCGTGTGCAGCCGCTGCAGCATGGCCAACGTTGAGTTCCACCTGGTGGGCATGTCACATATAAGGCGGTTCTTGGGCAGGTTCAACTCCTTTTGCAGCTCAGCCAGGCGAGCACTGGCATTATAAGATCTGCGGAAATGCACACAGACTTTCCTGGCCTGCCTCAGGACATCCTGTAAGCCCGGGTACCTGCCCAAGAACCGCTGCACCACCAGGTTAAGGACGTGAGCCACACAGGGCACATGGGTCAGTTGTCCCTGTCGGAGGGCGGAGAGGAGGTTGGTGCCATTGTCGCAAACCACCATTCCTGGCTTAATCTAGCGTGGCGTCAACCACCTCTCGGCCTGGCCCTGCAGAGCAGACAGGACCTCTGCCCCAGTGTGGCTTCTGTCCCCCAAACACACCAGCGCAAGCACGGCATGGCATCTTTTTGCCTGCGTACTTGCGTAGCCCCTTGAATGGCTACGGAGCACCGCTGGTTCAGAGGACAAACCACAGGAAGAGGCCATGGAGGAAGAAGAGGAGGGGGTGGAGGAGAGAGGTGTGTCACAACCAGTAGTAGCATTTTGGAGGCGTGGCGGTGGAACAACCTCCAACACTACTGCACCTTGTCCTGCATCCTTCCCAGCTGCCAAAAGAGTGACCCAATGGGCCGTGAAAGAAAGGTAACGTCCCTGTCCATGCCTGCTGGACCATGAGTCAGCGGTAATATGCACCTTACCGCTGACCGCTCTGTCCAGCGAGGCCAAGACATTGCCTTCCACATGCCGGTAGAGAGCCGGAATAGCCTTCCGTGAGAAAAAGTGGCGTTTGGGAACCTGCCACTGAGGAACCGCACATTGCACAAACTCACGGAAGGGGGCCGAGTCTACCAACTGAAAAGGCAGCAGTTGAAGCGCTAGCAATTTAGCCAAGCTAGCATTCAACCGCTGGGCATGTGGATGGCTGGGAGTGAACTTCTATCGATGGTCCAGCAGCTGGGGCAGGGAAATTTGCCTGCTAGAATCGGACGTCGGTGTACTGCTAGCAGAGTGGCCGCAACTACTTGGCTGTGACACACCTAATTCTACACCTTCATTCCTCTCAGTGCATGTTTCAGAGAGGACTGAAGTTATAGTGGGGTTGGAGATCCCAGCTGATGCGGTGCAAGGAGAGGTCCGCTTTGTTCTTTGGTGTGGGTCTTTGAGGTAGGCTTGCCAACGAGCTGCATGGCAGGTCAACATATGTCTGGTCAGGCATGTGGTACCCAAGCGGCTGATGTTTTGGCCACGCGATATACGCTTGAGACATATGTTGCAAACAGCAGCTGTGCGATCTGATGCACTAGCCTCAAAAAAGGCCCACACCAAAGAACTTTTTGAATGACGGGCAGAGGCAGCGCCCTGCACAGGCGGAGCTCTGCGGTGTGATTCTGTCGGTGTACTGCCCTTACGCTGGCCACCAAAGGGCATCCTGCCTCGTTGGAGATGTGCCTCTTCCTCATCCTCCTCCTCCTCCTCTCTCCTATTAGGCACCCATGTGGAGTCAGTGACCTCATCATCCCCTCCCTCCTCATCACTGGAGCCAATCTGGCAGTATGCTGCAGCTGCTGGAACATGACTGCCAGATTGGTGTCCTTCTTGAGCATCCCCTCTGTCTGCTCTCACGCTACTGCCTTCCTGTAGCTGGGTTTCATCATCAGACCCTTCGAAACGCTGGGCATCCTCCTGGAGCATGTACCCAACACTGTGCTCAAACAGTTCGGGGGACTCCTCAGGAGGAGGACATGGTGGGTCTAGGGAAGGAGTGACTGATGATGAGTCTGACATTGATACCAGGGAAGAGGACGCTTTGGCAGCTGCTTTGCCAGTACCCTGAGCCTGGGTGAGAGAGGATGAGGAGGAGGAGGAGGGCTTGGTCATCCACTCTACCAAGTCTTCGGCATGATGTGGCTCAACATGTCCAGCTGCCGAAAAGAAGGACAAGCGTGTCCCATGGCCATGTGCTGATGACAATGCACCGCGTCCACGACCAGCACTGTTGCCCCCAGACACAGAGCCTGCTTGCCCTCTTTTATTGCCTCCTGACTGTCTGCCTCTCCTTGTTTGCCTTCCAGACATTCTAATAGATGGCCTGCAGGGAGATGGGAAAAAAGCAATAAGGGCTACCTTCAGGTGTCCTTCTCTGTCCCTTTACTTAAGGATTTCTAAATATGGTTGAGGATGATTGCTTTCGCACAGAATAGCACAACGACAATTTCCCTGACTGTCCAAAAAACAAGGATTTCAAAGATGGTTGATGAGGAATGCTTTAGCACACTATAGCACAAGGAGAATTTCCCTCACTGTCCTTCCCTGTCCCTAGAAACAAGGATTATCACAGTGAAAGAAACTGACACTCTTCCTACCTATAGTTTTCTGTCCCTAGAAAAAATGTTTTTTTAAAGACGGTTGATGATCAATGCTTTAGCACACTATAGCACAAGGAGAATTTCCCTCACTGTCCTTCCCTGTCCCTAGAAACAAGGATTATCACAGTGAAAGAAACTGACACTCTTCCTACCTATAGTTTTCTGTCCCTAGAAAAAATGTTTTTTTAAAGACGGTTGATGATCAATGCTTTAGCACACTATAGCACAAGGAGAATTTCCCTCACTGTCCTTCCCTGTCCCTAGAAACAAGGATTATCACAGTGAAAGAAACTGACACTCTTCCTACCTATAGTTTTCTGTCCCTAGAAAAAATGTTTTTTTAAAGACGGTTGATGATCAATGCTTTAGCACACTATAGCACAAGGAGAATTTCCCTCACTGTCCTTCCCTGTCCCTAGAAACAAGGATTATCACAGTGAAAGAAACTGACACTCTTCCTACCTATAGTTTTCTGTCCCTAGAAAAAATGTTTTTTTAAAGACGGTTGATGATCAATGCTTTAGCACACTATAGCACAAGGAGAATTTCCCTCACTGTCCTTCCCTGTCCCTAGAAACAAGGATTATCACAGTGAAAGAAACTGACACTCTTCCTACCTATAGTTTTCTGTCCCTAGAAAAAATGTTTTTTTTAAAGACGGTTGATGATCAATGCTTTAGCACACTATAGCACAAGGAGAATTTCCCTAACTGTCCTTCCCTGTCCCTAGAAACAAGGATTATCACAGTGAAAGAAACTGACACTCTTCCTACCTATAGTTTTCTGTCCCTAGAAAAAATGTTTTTTTAAAGACGGTTGATGATCAATGCTTTAGCACACTATAGCACAAGGAGAATTTCCCTCACTGTCCTTCCCTGTCCCTAGAAACAAGGATTATCACAGTGAAAGAAACTGACACTCTTCCTACCTATAGTTTTCTGTCCCTAGAAAAAATGTTTTTTTAAAGACGGTTGATGATCAATGCTTTAGCACACTATAGCACAAGGAGAATTTCCCTCACTGTCCTTCCCTGTCCCTAGAAACAAGGATTATCACAGTGAAAGAAACTGACACTCTTCCTACCTATAGTTTTCTGTCCCTAGAAAAAATGTTTTTTTAAAGACGGTTGATGATCAATGCTTTAGCACACTATAGCACAAGGAGAATTTCCCTCACTGTCCTTCCCTGTCCATAGAAACAAGGATTATCACAGTGAAAGAAACTGACACTCTTCCTACCTATAGTTTTCTGTCCCTAGAAAAAATGTTTTTTTAAAGACGGTTGATGATCAATGCTTTAGCACACTATAGCACAAGGAGAATTTCCCTCACTGTCCTTCCCTGTCCCTAGAAACAAGGATTATCACAGTGAAAGAAACTGACACTCTTCCTACCTATAGTTTTCTGTCCCTAGAAAAAATGTTTTTTTAAAGACGGTTGATGATCAATGCTTTAGCACACTATAGCACAAGGAGAATTTCCCTCACTGTCCTTCCCTGTCCCTAGAAACAAGGATTATCACAGTGAAAGAAACTGACACTCTTCCTACCTATAGTTTTCTGTCCCTAGAAATTTTTTTTTTTAAAGACGGTTGATGATCAATGCTTTAGCACACTATAGCACATGGAGAATTTCCCTCACTGTCCTTCCCTGTCCCTAGAAACAAGGATTATCACAGTGAAAGAAACTGACACTCTTCCTACCTATAGTTTTCTGTCCCTAGAAAAAATGTTTTTTTAAAGACGGTTGATGATCAATGCTTTAGCACACTATAGCACAAGGAGAATTTCCCTCACTGTCCTTCCCTGTCCCTAGAAACAAGGATTATCACAGTGAAAGAAACTGACACTCTTCCTACCTATAGTTTTCTGTCCCTAGAAAAAATGTTTTTTTAAAGACGGTTGATGATCAATGGTTTAGCACACTATAGCACAAGGAGAATTTCCCTCACTGTCCTTCCCTGTCCCTAGAAACAAGGATTATCACAGTGAAAGAAACTGACACTCTTCCTACCTATAGTTTTCTGTCCCTAGAAAAAATGTTTTTTTAAAGACGGTTGATGATCAATGCTTTAGCACACTATAGCACAAGGAGAATTTCCCTCACTGTCCTTCCCTGTCCCTAGAAACAAGGATTATCACAGTGAAAGAAACTGACACTCTTCCTACCTATAGTTTTCTGTCCCTTGAAAAAATGTTTTTTTAAAGACGGTTGATGATCAATGCTTTAGCACACTATAGCACAAGGAGAATTTCCCTCACTGTCCTTCCCTGTCCCTAGAAACAAGGATTATCACAGTGAAAGAAACTGACACTCTTCCTACCTATAGTTTTCTGTCCCTAGAAAAAATGTTTTTTTAAAGACGGTTGATGATCAATGCTTTAGCACACTATAGCACAAGGAGAATTTCCCTCACTGTCCTTCCCTGTCCCTAGAAACAAGGATTATCACAGTGAAAGAAACTGACACTCTTCCTACCTATAGTTTTCTGTCCCTAGAAAAAATGTTTTTTTAAAGATGGTTGATGATCAATGCTTTAGCACACTATAGCACAAGGAGAATTTCCCTCACTGTCCTTCCCTGTCCCTAGAAACAAGGATTATCACTGTGAAAGAAACTGACACTCTTCCTACCTATAGTTTTCTGTCCCTAGAAAAAATGTTTTTTTAAAGACGGTTGATGATCAATGCTTTAGCACACTATAGCACAAGGAGAATTTCCCTCACTGTCCTTCCCTGTCCCTAGAAACAAGGATTATCACAGTGAAAGAAACTGACACTCTTCCTACCTATAGTTTTCTGTCTCTAGAAAAAATGTTTTTTTAAAGACGGTTGATGATCAATGCTTTAGCACACTATAGCACAAGGAGAATTTCCCTCACTGTCCTTCCCTGTCCCTAGAAACAAGGATTATCACAGTGAAAGAAACTGACACTCTTCCTACCTATAGTTTTCTGTCCCTAGAAAAAATGTTTTTTTAAAGATGGTTGATGATCAATGCTTTAGCACACTATAGCACAAGGAGAATTTCCCTCACTGTCCTTCCCTGTCCCTAGAAACAAGGATTATCACAGTGAAAGAAACTGACACTCTTCCTACCTATAGTTTTCTGTCCCTAGAAAAAATGTTTTTTTAAAGATGGTTGATGATCAATGCTTTAGCACACTATAGCACAAGGAGAATTTCCCTCACTGTCCTTCCCTGTCCCTAGAAACAAGGATTATCACAGTGAAAGAAACTAACACTCTTCCTACCTATAGTTTTCTGTCCCTAGAAAAAATGTTTTTTTAAAGATGGTTGATGATCAATGCTTTAGCACAGTATAGCACAAGGAGAATTTCCCTCACTGCCCTTCCCTGTCCCTAGAAACAAGGATTAGCACAGTAAAACACACTGACACTCTCCCTACCTATAGTTTTCTGTCCCTAGAAAAAATGTTTTTTTAAAGATGGTTGATGATCAATGCTTTAGCACACTATAGCACAAGGAGAATTTCCCTCACTGTCCTTCCCTGTCCCTAGAAACAAGGATTATCACAGTAAAACACACTGACACTCTCCCTACCTATAGTTTTCTGTCCCTAGAAAAAATGATTTTTTAAAGATGGTTGATGATCAATGCTTTAGCACACTATAGCACAAGGAGAATTTCCCTCACTGTCCTTCCCTGTCCCTAGAAACAAGGATTCGCACAGTAAAACACACTGACACTCTCCCTACCTATCCTTCTCTTTCCCTAAACTAAAGGAATCCAGGTTAAGCAAGAAAAAAAAAATGTCACTGTCCCTGCCTATGCTTCTCTTTCCCTGCTCCGGAACACACTACACTAGGCCGCCGTGCTGGCGGCCTTTTATAGTGTGGGGCGTGTACTAAACACCCTCAGCAATAATTGGCCACAGGCATCCTGCCTGTGGCCAATCATTGCTCTCCTCGCTGCCGGCGCTGTGATTGGCCAAGCATGCGGGGTCACAGTGCATGCTTGGCCAATCACAGCGCCTGGATGACACTGCGATGGCGTAGTGCATTGTGGGCCGTTCGCGTCACTCGAATTAGGCGCGAACGGCCCAAATCGTTCGATCTTCGTCGAACGATCGAACAGCCGATGTTCGAGTCGAACGTATGTTCGACTCGAACACCGAGCTCATCCCTACTCAGGAATATGGGTGGGAATACCCGTATCTGCCTCGGGAACTGCTCTATGAGGTGGAGGTCTTACGGCAAAGATGGTATGATGCCTTTGTGTGGGACAAACTGAAAGTACAGCAAGCACGGCGGTACCTTTCCTGTTCACCAACGGTCACCAAGAAGTTTCAGGACTGTAAAGCTAAATGGATGCTGGGAAGACACATTCATTAGGACAAAGTGGTGATCTGTCGCAAAGAAGGAAAGAGTGTTGAGTACCATGTGGAGGCTTTTGATGATCGTTTGAAGCCTATATCATTGCCTCATCCAAGGTTTTACCTGTAAGAGAAGAAGAGAGGGAAAAAGACTCTCGCTTGGTTTCTTTTCATTCCTGGCTGAACTTTCCAGAGTGCCTTTTCCAGAACACAGGGACTGTGCCCTAGTTTTTTTTGTATTTGGGCAATTTTACTCGTTGGAGATATGGGAGCTGTTTTTGTTTGTTCTCCCTCCTTCTCCTGGCACTCAAAAGAAATCAGTGACTTTGGGTTTTAGAAAAAATGTTCAAGCGGAAAGTTTATCTGGAAGTAATGAGTGTCTTGACCGCGGCACTGTCACCAGGTGGCAGTGTTGTGCAACGATTGTTTTTTTTTTTTTTTTTTTTACATTATGCAGCACTTATTGGAGTGAATGGGTTTCTCCTAGGATAGACTCATTCATTCCAAGCAAACACACATGTTGAGGATGTATGTTTCTTTTCTTTCCCTCTGCAGGAGATTCGTCTGTCAAGACTACTGAGAATGGGTGGTCCTTTGATAGTCAGAGGGAGGGAGGAATGTAAATGTGTGAGATATTTAAAGTGTTTTATTGAAAAGTTTTATAGTTACATTGTTTTAGGTTTTTCCTTTTCCCATTCAGGTCGTGGCACAATTCAGGGTTAAATTTGTGTAGTTTGGTTTCTGGGATGAACTTATGACCCCACCCTTTGTGGGGTATGGGTTTGTACCAGACACTGGGGACCAGTGTCAAATCACCAGGGGGAGAGTGTAGCGGGTATTTGAATTATGTAAGGACTCTGGTGGTGTGAGGTTCCTTGGGGTCCCTGGGTGGCGCTGTTGCCTTGGGCCGGAGTTGAACTCACACCGCAAACTGTGCCTTTTTGTCCTCCCCTGGAGCTGGTACAGCGGGGCGGGGAACCCGCTGTGATGCAAAGGGAGAGGTCATAAAAGGGGCGGAGGCCCGGATTTTGGGGAGAGAGTCAGAGGACATGGCCGCACCCAGGCACCTTCAGCTTGGGTGCTGGCGTTCCGGTGTTCCAGGCCTAGGCGCCCTTGGCCTAGCTGGAGCGGAGATGGAGTCCATCTCAGGCACCTTTAGCCTGGGGTGAGGTACTATGGCGGATGCCTGGGGCTCAGTACCTTTGACTGAGTTCCGCGAGGGTGGAGGAATCTGAGGGGGCCCTAATGCCTTGGGTGCCCGTGTCTGAGTTCGTGAGGACTGGTGCGCAGTAACTTCTCCGAAGAGTCCGGTGACGGAGAGGCCTCCACTTCTCCCTTGGACAGATTTCTTCCTCTGACAGGGGCAAAGTGAGCGAAGGTAAATTCACGTTCTATATTACCTAGTCAGTGGCAGTGACTATTCACCACTGGTGACAGCACAGTGGGAAGCAGCAAGAAGGGAAAGGATTGTGCCCCGATCTGTCCCCCCATTATTCAAAAGGAGAAAGACTGATTTTTTTTTTTTTTTTTTATTATCTTTTTTATTAATTTTCCAAAAACATATATAACACACATTACAATACATGAAACACATTTACAGTCTCAATATTTCCCATTACAAATGATAAAAAAAAAAAAAAGGGGGGAAGAAAAGAGGGAGAGATGGGGAAATGGAGAGAGAGAGTGAGAGAGAAAAAAAAAAAAAAAAAGGGGGGGGAGGGAGTGGGGATGATTTTAGAAGGGGGGGGATGGGGGAATACAGTCCCCCATACTCTCCCCCAAATATATTATGTGCTATCACTCTAGTGTTGATGTCTTCTAAAGTGGAATTAAATAATAAAGGGAGACAAAAAGTGGTTTCGAAAACTACTACGAACTAAAAAACAGGTGTTAAAATCTAAAAGTAGACAGTATAAAGGACTAGGGGATGAATTTATGAGTGACTGTACTAATAGAGTGACAAAACATGTATATAAAGAGAAAAGTGAGAGGTAAAGTTATCGTCACCTGTGCCAAAAAAATATATAAAAAAAAAGGAGAAAAAGAAAAAAAGGGGATGGGGAAAAGGAGAGGGGGAAAGTGAGGGAGAGGAAAAAAAAAAAAGGGGGAGGGGGGGGAGTGGGGAAGATTTTAGAAAGGGGGGGGATGGGGGAATACGATCCCCCATACTCTCCCCCAGATATATTATGTGCTATCACTCTAGTGTTGATGTCTTCTAACGTAAAATTAATTAAAAAAGAGTGAAAAAAAGTGATTTCAAAAACTACTACAAACTAAAAAACAAGTGTTAAAATCTAAAAGTGGACTGTATAGAGGACTAAGGGATGAATTTACAAGTGACTACACTAATGAAGTGACAAAACATATATGTAGAGAGAAAAATAACAAGTAAAATTATCGTCACCTGTGCCCAAAAAAAAAAAGGGGGGGGAGGAGGGGGGGAGTATGGGAAGCCTCAGGGAAGAACAAATCTAATCCCCCTCTCTCACTCTCTCCGAGAAAAGGAAGAGAACAAAAATAGGGGTATAAAAAAGAAAAGAAAAGGGAGGAAAGGGAAGGCCGGCATGCATGGTATCCAATAAAATGTTTGTCACATTACATTTTAGTCTCTTAAGGGATAAACCAAAGAATAACCACAGGAAATCATCCTTAAGATATAGATAGCTTATTCAATAGATGTAAACGGGTCTCAGTGGGATTGTGCAAGTATCTCTCTATAGGTTGTGGTGTCCTTGAACTCCATCCACGGAGTCCAAGTTAAAGTGTGTCGTTGAAAAGTGTCCTTGTTACAATGAGTGATATCTTCCATGAGATGGACCTCTGAAATTTTTTGAAACCACTTTTTCACGGATGGAGTCTCTGGCTGACCCCAAAGGGTAGGTATAAGTGCTTTAGCCGTATTAAGCAGATGTGGAACTAAAGAACATTTGTATTTTCTGACAGGTTCCTTGGTAGCATGGAAAAGAATGGTCCATGCATCAGCAGGAAGATTAATATTGGATATTTGTTGGATAATTCGAATAATGCTAGACCAGAAGGGGCGGATGAGTGGGCACGACCACCATATATGACCGTGGGTTGCTCTGTTCCCACAATTCCTCCAACACAACGGGGAGTTGTCGGGGAGCATCTGATGAAGCTTTGATGGGGTGTAGTGCCATCTGGTTAGTAGTTTGTAATTGACCTCAGCCATCCTTGATGCAATTGAAGAGATATGAGTCAGCTGTAGGACTTTATCCTTTTGGCTGTCTGAGAGGCAGGATTCCAAGTCTGCCTCCCACTTAGCGAGAAAGGGAGGATAAGTATCACCTTGGAGCTTGATGAGTAATTTGTAGAATACCGAGATACAATGTTCAGGTGGGTCCATTGAATTAAAAACTTCCTCAATACTGTTTAAGTCCTGTATCCCTCTAAGCGGCTGAGGCAGAGTTCTAAGGAAACCTTGCAATTGATTATATCTCCATTTATCAAGAAACATAATGGGCTTGAGGCCGAGAATTTCCTTAAGAGGCTTAAGCGCATTTGCTCGAAGAACATGATGTAGTAGAAGAGGTTCTTCTGGCAACCACGTCCTATAGTCAGGATCTAATAGGCCAGGTAAGAAATAATCGTGGTCCAAAAGCGGTAACAGAGGAGAAGCATATGACCACGAGAACTTCCTATGTAAGGCATCCCATACATCCAGGGTGGAAGTGGTTAAAGTGGAGGTACTTGGAGCAAGGTGTCTATGTAAGCGTGGCAACCAGGGTGTAGTTGCTAGGTCTGTGTTACTAAGAGCATATTCCAAACTCACCCAGAGTTTGGAATTAGCAGCATATTTCCATTCGGATATCCTAGACAGAATCACAGCATTATAATAAGCCTTAAAATTTGGAAGGGCCAGTCCCCCAGCTTCCTTGGAGCGAAATAATACTTCCTTAGATACTCTGGGGTGACTGTTCCTCCAAATAAAGCGGGAGACCATGGTCTGTAATAGGGAAAAAAATCCTATAGGGACACCCAATGGGATCATTTGAAAGAAAAAAAGAACTCTAGGCAGAATGTTCATTTTAATTATACTCACTTTACCCAACCATGAGTGTGTCAGCGTGTTCCACTTTTGTAGATCCCTTCTAATATTATTCAATAATGGGATGTAATTATATTTAAAGAGGGACTGAGTGTGAGGCACAAGATTCACTCCCAGATATTTCATACTTCGTTGAACCCATCTAAAAGGGAAGAGGGGTTTTAAATTTTCCACCTCCCTTCCAGGTAGATTAATATTTAGAATTTCAGACTTAGATAGGTTAATTTTAAAGTTGGAGAGTGTCTGAAAAGTAAAAAACGCTGACATTAAATTAGGAAGCGAGATACGAGGCTGCTGGATAAAGAATAAAATATCGTCCGCATATGCCGCATATTTGTGCGTTTTATTACCTACTTGAATCCCATGTATATTTAAATTACATCTTATGGTTGCCAAAAAGGGTTCGAGGGTAAGGGCAAATAAAAGGGGAGAAAGAGGGCAGCACTGTCTGGTCCCATTAAATAGTTGGAATGAGTCACTCAAAGTGCCATTTATGCGAATTTGTGCCGTGGGGTTAGAATAGAGGGAAGTAATGCGGTAAAACATCTTGGGTCCCAGCCCAAAATGTCGCAGGGTCAGTTTTAAGTAATCCCAGTCCACCCTATCGAACGCTTTTTCAGCATCTGTAGATACGAATAGGGTGGACTGGGAAGACCTTTGAGCGTATTGTATAAGAGATATCGCCCGGAGAGAATTATCCTTGGCTTCTCTGTGTGGCATAAAGCCCGTCTGATCCGTGGAAACCCAACTAGGTATAAGAGGGAGTAGTCTGTTGGCCATTACCTTAGAATATAATTTGATATCAAAATTTACTAGGGAAATTGGCCTATAGCTACTGCATTGAGTAGAGTCCTTATCTGCTTTAAGGATAACTGAAATATGGGCTGTAAGAGATTCCGGGCGTAGTCCCGAGGTCTGTGAGATTGAATTGGCATAAGCCGTAAGGCGGGGCAGAAGGATATCACTGAATGTTTTATAATACCGGATAGTATAACCATCCGGTCCCGGGGCTTTACCTGTCGGTGAAGATTTCAGAGCCGCCTGAAATTCCTCAACCGAAAGTTCAGATTCAAGTTCCCTGAAAGTCAAATTTGAAAGTTTGGGCAAATTTGCTTCTTTTAGATATGTAAGCATAAGGTTACGGCTCTCCTTCACAGTCAGAGACGGAGAGTCACACTGCACTTTGTACAAATCTGCATAATAGTCCCTGAAAGCTTTAGCAATGTGACGAGTCGCATGGACTAAATTTCCGTTTGATAACTTTATTTTAGGAATAAACGATCTAGTCTGTTTTTCTTTGAGGGATCTTGCTAATTGTTTGCTAGGTTTATCCCCCCACTCATAGAATTTTTGCGAATATCGTTGGAATTTCCGAGCTGTATCGAGGTTAAGAAGATTTTTAATTCCTCTCGTTTCAATGTGAGAGCTTCTAGCTGGGTTGTGTGCAAAGTGAGTTTATGTTGTTTATCAAGTTCTGTTATGTGGTGCAGGACCTGTTCAAGTTGTTGACCACGCTCTCTTTTTTTCCTTGCCCCAAGTTCTATGAGTCGGCCTCTCATAGTTGCCTTGTGAGTTTCCCATACAATAGCAGGGGATGTCTCAGAAGGTTTATTGTCTTTAAAATATTGCGATATATGAGAGGCAAACACAGAAACTTCTGTTGGGTTAGAAAGAAGAGAATCATTGAGTCTCCAATTATTGGAGCGCTGAGTCAAAGTGGGCATAGTCATACTCATCGACACAGGTGCATGATCTGACAGTGTCGCAGTACCTATATTCGCCGATTGTAATAATGGGAGGTGGTAATGGTCTAAAAAGATATTATCTATTCGGGAATAAGACTGATGAGTCTTCGAAAAATGGGAAAAATCTTTTTCTTTTGGATGTAAAATACGCCATACGTCTATCAATTGTCGGTCTATTAGTCTCTTTTTAACAAAGGACAGGCGCTTAAAAGAGATGTTAGAGCGACCGTGGGATGTATCCAAAACAGGATCTAGAGACATATTTATGTCTCCTGCCAGTATGATTAAACCCTCAGCAAATTGTGATAAATCAGTAAGAATTTGAGAAAAAAAGGCAGGTTGATTTTGGTTCGGGCAGTATATGTTTGCTAGAGTACATTGGGTAGTACCTAAAAAGCCCTTTAAAAAAAGAAAACGACCATGGTCATCCGCTTGCATATCTAAAAAACAGAAGGGTACGCTACTACTAAAACCAATAGCCACCCCCTTAGCTTTATTCGTATCTGACAGGCTATAATACCACTGAGGAAAATAAAGCGAGGTCAATTTGACCTGCGTAGTATGGGTTAAATGTGTTTCCTGAAGAAACACAATAGAAGAGGCAAGTTTCCGTTATTCACGAATAACCTGATGCCGTTTTGCCGCAGCATTTAAACCCCTAACATTATAAGAAGTAACTTTAAGTGGGGCCATTTATCACAGTAGAGCATAACCCTTGAACCTACTTAGCCATGCATGCCAGCCTTGATAGGGAAAATAAAACAAAAAAGAAACGGGTAAGTATTGAGAAAAACAAAAAGATAAATTTACATAAACAATAAAAACATCCATCTGGACGCATGTGGGAAACCTTAATTTATCACGCAGATTTCTGCGGTGGTCCCTATGGGGGGAGAGAGCACGGGCAGCCGTCCAGAACTCCCGTAGGAGAACGGATAAGAAAACTCGAAGGCTACCCGCTCTCCACAACCCCAAAAGGAAAGAAGGGGAGGGGAACGTGTCGTATAGAAGACACATAGGAGCATTGTGCTCCACCCGCATTCAGCTTGCGTCAGATAGTGTGCAGAGGAATACTTTTTGCTCCAACAGTAAACCATAAACCTTTTTATAACAAATATACTTTAGCGGCCAAGTCACATCTCATTAAATATAATAACTTACAGGCATACTCAACCAAAGAAAAAAAAGGAAAGTACATAGGCATAATCACCCTTTACTCATCTATGTTATTATACAGGACCTGACGCTGAAGAGCGCCCTTTTTTAGTAGTAGGAGATTTTTGCCAGTGGGAGTCCTGAATATGCGAAAACTTAGGGACCGGATCATGCCAGCCCGGGAGGTCCACTGAGGGCAGATTAAGGTCCTTTAAAAATTGTAACAATTCCTCTGGGAACCGGAGGGTGTGGGAGCGACCATTTTTGGTGGCAATAAGGCACGCCGGGAAACCCCATCTATAGGTAATCTCCTTAGAACGTAAATGTTCCAAAAGTGGTTTAAGGGCTCTGCGGCGGTCTAAGGTTTCTTTAGATAAATCCGAGAAAATATTGAGAGTTGCTCCATCAAGGTCAATGTTGGGAATGCTCCTCAACTTGACCATAATGGCGTTCTTATCTGTGAAATAATGTAGACGGCATATTACGTCTCTGGGTTGCTCAGGAGCAACGGTACGAGACCTAAGAGCCCGATGAACCCGATCAAAGCGCAACGGATCAGTGGGTTCATTTCCCAACACTGAATTAAATATACCTCTAATCTGCGACTCCAAATCTTTATCTCCAGTCACTTCGGGCAGACTGTTTTATTGCTTGGCAAGAAGAATAAAACTGAGTTGTACCTATTCACTGTGTGGAACTTGGGTTACTAAGCAAAGGAGTCTGGGACGAAGGACTGGACTTGGCTCTAGGACACCTACACAAAAGCCCAATCTCTGGCCTTCACCTCCTAGTTACGGGA
This sequence comes from Rana muscosa, assembly GCA_029206835.1. Classification (NCBI taxonomy): domain Eukaryota; kingdom Metazoa; phylum Chordata; class Amphibia; order Anura; family Ranidae; genus Rana; species Rana muscosa. The sequence continues at coordinate 128,554,900 of JARGYO010005626.1, read as the reverse complement.
GGACATGGGCCGTGGTGTGTATCATCTCTCTCCCAGGTACCCCTAGACAACAGCCATATAACCGATAAAGCAAGGGAGAGGGGTGAGGCCGCTACATTTGTTTAAAGCATAACTCCACTTTTATTGAAAAAAATACACTCCCCTCTGGGTGATCTATGTACATTGCAAGAATTATAACAACCTTTGTTGCAGATTCCTACCTTTTGTTATTCTGAAGAAATTCCTGTTTGTTCCTCTGTGCCTCTGTGCTAGGGGGTCTAATGGGAGTGGTTTTATAATTATCTCTCAGCTGTGCACCTGCAGAGCACTAATAAGGAAATCTGCTGGGCCTGCATCTCTTTAGATGTGTTCCTATAGGGAGTATCTCACCAAAAATTGTATTATTGTTGCAGGGGATGCCTGAAATCTGACTTGTATCTTAGACAGACTTCTGGGAAAATTGGTGAGCCAATCACACAAGCAGGAAATTATGTTTCTGGGGAGTGGTCCTTACACATTCTGTGTACAGAACAACTCCAGGTAGCCATATTTCACTGCACTGACGGAAAATTACAGCGGCTGCAGATTGAAAAGGAAAGATAATTTTTAATAACATTCAATTACAATATGACTTGTGTCGTAATTGTATACGCTATATTATTTTTTCTTTATTTGCTATTGTAGCGCCCTGCTCCCAATGAGTGGGCGCTATGTGGGGAAATTTAGTTGTCTGGGCATTAGTTTAGCCCAGAGAGATTGTTATTTAAATTGTGGCACTGTTTCAGTTCGGTTGGTTGCATGATTTTCCCCCACCGGTGTGCGTCGCTGTCACAGCTGGTCAGGGTTGGAAAGGCAACAGGCTGGACATATTGGGTACCTCTTTCCTAGCAGCAGCCCAGGGGGCGTGGTGAACCCGCTGTGCATGCTGGGAGAGGGAATTTAACTGACAGACGCCATTAGGGTGGAGGAGAATTGGGGGTCGTCTTCTTCGATCCTCACCTAAAGGGCCCTTCTGGCCTCAGGGATGTGTTGGCAGTTCCCACCTCTGGGCCACGTTGGCCCGAGGCCTCGTAACTGAGATGTAGGCCTAGGAGTTGCTGGGGCCTACTGATCCAGGGATGATCCTTTGTCACTTTGCCTGATGGAAGGGACTGAGCAATTGAGGACTCAATTGGAGTATGCACCCGGATCCTAAAATCGACCTCACAGTGCTTCCAGAGCGGCTGAAAGATTCTGGCACTGAGAGCGGTGTTCTTTCTGAGGGAGCTAACCCAGTGAGGGGTTTTGCAAGTCTGTGGCAGAGACTATTCTATTGAACAAATTCCAATACCAAGTCTGTGGCAGAGACTATTCAATTGATCAAGCTTCGCACCGGCTGCTAGGCCAGTGAGATTGGGCCTATCCGGTGGTGGCTGAGTCCAGCGTTGAGACAGTCACTCCTCTGGACCTAGGAAGTTTCCGTGATTGACAAGTAAGATACCTGAGTCCTCCCCATTCCTCTATCCTCTATCCTATCCTCTATTCTATGTTGGAACGTTTTATTCAAATAAAACCCTTGAAAGAGACTTTGTGTTGGTGCAGACATTTTTTATGGATAGACTCTTCAATGAGAACCCCTGAGCCGAACACTTGGAACAGTAAGGTAACGTGCAAAGACCCACAATTTAAACCAGCACCTCCTACGGGGGTACCGCTACACTATTTTTTTTCCAATGAAAGTGGAGTTACCCTTTAATTCTCCTTTAAAGGGGCGGGGCAGAGTGTGTGTCCTATACCTGCATACATTTGCTAATAGGTGTACCTTGTTCTCATTTCAAAAAGTTGGGAGGTACAGTATGCTGTTGGCTGACTGCTAGTTTCTTTGGTTATGTCTTTGCTGTCCTCTCATTGTTCTCCCAAAGACTTGCAGGAAAGAAAGCTGTACAGCAGGACCTGTAGTAAAAGTTTCTCCCTGCTTTTTGTTCATCCTGTAGCACTCTTCTAGTTAGGTGCTAGTGAGTCTACTAGTAAGTCAATTTAGTCGCTTGGCTCTGCTGTAGCCAGTGGAGTTTGTTTTTTTGCTTTTTTGCCTACTCTGGGTTCTGCATCTGCAGGCTTGCCTGTCTCCCCTTGTCTTTCCAGAAATCACCAGAACATAGTGGGTGGAGAAGGTAGAGCCTGAGCTGGCCCTGTATACAGCCTCAGCCAATCCCTGGTTGGGAAAATGACTAGCAGGGGGCTGATAGAGGTATATAGGAGCTGGAGAAGAGAGTAGCAGGGTCCTTTGCCTGCTGGAGAGTGGCCCAGCCTGAAAGTGCAGTTTAACCACTTAAGCCCCGGACCATTTTGTAGCTAAAGGGCCAGAGGTGTTTTCAGAATTTGGCACTGCGCTGCTTTAACTGGAAATTGTGTGGACATGCAATGTTGTACCCAAACAAAATTTGCGTCCTTTTCTTCCCACAAATAGAGCTTTCTTTTAATGGTATTTGATTGCCTCTGCGATTTTTATTTTTTGCGATATAAACGGAAAAAGACTGAAAATTTTGAAAAAAAATGATTATTTCTACTTTTTGTTATAAGAAAAATCGAAAAACTCAATTTTAGTCATACATTTAGGCCAAAATGTATTCAGCCACATGTCTTTAGTAAAAAAAATGTCAATAAGCGTATATTTATTGGTTTGCGCAAAAGTTATAGCGTCTACAAACTAGGGTAAATTTTCTGGAATTTACACAGCTTTTAATTTATGACTGCCTATCTCATTTCTTGAGGTGCTAAAATGGCAGGGCAGTACAACCCCCCCCCCCAAATGACCCCATTTTGGAAAGTATACATCCCAAGGAAATTGCTGAGAGGCATGTTGAGCCCATTGAATATTTTTTCTTTTTTGTCTCAAGTGATTGAATAATGACAAAAAAAAATTAAAAAATTACAAAAAGTTGTCACTAAATGATTAATTGCTCACACATGCCATGGTTATATGTGGAATTGCACCCCAAAATACATTTTGCTGCTTCTCCTGAGTACGCGAATACCACATATGTGGGACTTTTTGGGAGCCTAGCCGCGTACGGGCCCCCGAAAACCAAGCACCGCCTTCAGGATTTCTAAGGGCGCAAATTTTTGATTTCACTCCTCACTACCTATCACAGTTTCGAAGGCCATAAAATGCCAAAATAGCACAAAACCCCCCCAAATGACCCCATTTTAGAAAGTAGACACCCCAAGGAAATTGCTGAGAGGCATGTTGAGCCCATTAAATATTTTTATTTTTTGTCCCAAGTGATTGAATAATGACAAAAAAAAAAAAATTACAAAAAGTTGTCACTAAATGATATATTGCTCACACATGCCATTGTTATATGTGGAATTGCACCCCAAAATACATTTTGCTGCTTCTCCTGAGTATGGGGATACCACACGTGTGGGACTTTTTAGGAGCCTAGCTGCGTACGGGACCCCAAAAACTAAGCAGGATTTCTAAGGGCACAAATTTTTGATTTCACTCCTCACTACCTATCACAGTTTCGAAGGCCATGAAATGCCAAAATAGCACAAAACCCCCCTAAATGACCCCATTTTGGAAAGTAGACACCCCAAGCTATTTGCTGAGAGGCATGGTGAGTATTTTACAGCTCTCATTTGTTTTTGAAAATGAAGAAAGAAAATATATATATATATTTTTTTTTTCAATTTTCAAAACTTTGTGACAAAAAGCGAGATCTGCAAAATACTCACCATACCTCTCAGCAAATAGCTTGGGGTGTCTACTTTCCAAAATGGGGTCATTTGGGGGGATTTTGTGCCATCTGGGCATTCCATGGCCTCCGAAACTGTGATAGGCAGTGAGGAGTGAAATCAAAAATTTACACCCTTAGAAAGCCTAAAGGCGGTGCTTGGTTTTTGGGGTCCCGTACGCGGCTAGGCTCCCAAAAAGTCTCACACATGTGGTATCCCCGTACTCAGGAAAAGCAACAGAATGTATTTTGGGGTGTAATTCCACATATGCCCATGGCATGTTTGAGCAATATATCATTTAGTGACAACTTTGTGCAAAAAAAATAAAAAATAAAAATAAATTGTCTTTTTTCCGCAACTTGTGTCAACATATAAAATATTCCATGGACTCGACATGCCTCTCAGTATATAGCTTGGGGTGTCTACTTTCCAAAATGGGGTCCTTTTGGGGGGTCTTGAACTGTCCTGGCATTTTATACACAACATTAGGAAGCTTACATCCACTCTTCTAACCACTTGAAGACAAAGCCCTTTCTGACACTTTTTGTTTACATGAAAACATTTTTTTTTTTTTTGCAAGAAAATTATGTTGAACCCCCAAACATTATATATTTTTTTTAAAGCAAAGGCCCTACAGATTAAAATGGTGGGTGTTGCATTTTTTTTCCCACACAGTATTTGCGCAGCGATTTTTCAAACGCATTTTTGGGGGGAAAAATACACTTTTTTTAATTTTAATGCACTAAAACACACTATATTGCCCAAATGTTTGATGAAATAAAAAAGATGATCTTAGGCCGAGTACATAGATACCAAACACGACATGCTTTAAAATTTCGCACAAACGCGCATTGGCGACAAACTACATACATTTTTAAAAGCCTTTAAAAGCCTTTACAGGGTACCACGTTAGATTTACAGAGGAGGTCTACTGCTAAAATGACTGCCCTTGATCTGACCTTCGTGGTGATACCTCACATGCATGGTGCAATTACTGTTTACATATGACGCCAGACCGATGCTTGCGTTCGCCATTGCGCAAGAGCAGGGAAGGACAGGGGTGCTTTTTTTTTTTTATTAATTTTGCTTTTTTATTTTATTTTTAAACTGTTCCTTCCATATTTTTTTATTTTTTTTATCATTTTTATTGTTATCTTAGGGAATGTAAATATCCCCTATGATAGCAATAGGTAGTGACAGGTACTCTTTTTAAAAAAAAACTGGGGTCTACTAGATCTTTCCTCTGCCCTCAAAGCATCTGACCACACCAAGATCGGTGTGATAAAATGCTTTCCCAATTTCCCAATGGCGCTTTTTATATCGGGGGGGGGACATTCCCTCCCACTGCTTGTAAAAGCAGTCCAGAGGCTAATTAGCCACTAGGATTGCTTTTACATGAAAGCCGGCCGCTGGCTGAAAAGAATGATACCTAAACCCGCAGGCATCAATCTGGTATAACCATTCAAAGTCCAGCAACATACCAGTACGTTGCTGGTCCTTGTTGGACATGTATTGTAATCTTTTTTTTCATGCAGCCTGTTGGCTGAACGAAAAAAGAGATTGATCGGTGGGTATGCCCACCATTAGAATACCTCCCTTCATCCACCCACTTCTAATGATGGGCATACATGCACCATTTATATATGCCGAAGCATGGGGGCATCCTCCCGCAAAAGTTATGCCGCACACACATGGTCGGACTTTTCCACGGGCAAGCCTCCGTCGGAATTTCGACCGTATGTACGCGGCATTAGGAGCAAAATCGCTCCTCCGCTCCTCCGCCCCTGCTGCCCCAATGCTTCGGCATGTATGCTTTTTTTTTAACTGTGGTGGTGAAATCACCTCCTACAGCACTGGAGTCGCAGGGATCAGGCCTGTCTCTGCGAACGCTGCAGTTATGTGTGTTGTGTTTTGTAAGTGACAGTGATCGATCGATACTGCACTTGGGTGGCCTGGGCTGGACGGAGGGGCAAAACGCAGGTGCTAGCAGGTATCTGGGCTGATCCCGCTAACACTACGTTTTTGGGAACCCTAAATTGCTGGGGACGCTAGTATAGATCTGATCAGATCAGATATTGATCTGTTCAGATACTATACCACTAAGGGAGGTGTATGCTTCACGCGTGGGTGTTAGTGTTACTGGCACTAACCTGGCGCTGCCTGGGGGCGACGCAGACCTTCCACTGACGCTAAAACCTAATTGATATCACCCGCCGGGCGATCAGGGGGTTAAACCTTTATTGGGTTATATACGGCGGGTGCTCTGATGCTATAAAAAGCAAACTAACTAACCAGCGTCACCCATAACACTTATATGGTGATCACTGTTTTTTTTTAGGGACAGGAATAGTACCACTGGATTGGCGCAGGGCCAATGTGTTGCCTATATTTAAAAAGGGAATTAAGTCTTTACCAAGTAACTATAGACCTGTTAGTTTAACTTCTATAGTTGGGAAGATACTGGAGAGATTAATAAAAGACCACATAGATGAGTTCTTGCTGGAAAAAAACTATTTAAGCAACAGACAGCATGGATTCATGAAAGACAGAAGTTGTCTAACAAACCTGATTTCTTTTTATGAAGAGGTAAGTAAGACCTTGGACAGAGGGGTGGCTGTGGACGTGGTATACTTGGATTTTGCAAAAGCGTTCGATACAGTTCCCCACTCACGGCTCATGTGCAAAGTAAAGTCTACAGGATTGGAAATATCAGTTTGTAAATGGATAGAAAACTGGCTAAAAGACAGAATTCAGAGAGTAGTGGTTAATGATTCTTACTCTGAATGGTCCAAGGTTATCAGTGGTGTACCCCAAGGTTCAGTGTTGGGACCCTTACTTTTTAATATGTTTATAAATGATATTGGGTCTGAGATCAAAAGTAACATTTCTGTCTTTGCAGATGACACTATGCTATGCAGTGGAATAACGTCCTTACAGGATGTCGCCAATTTACAAGCCGACCTCAATGCTCTGTCTAATTGGGCGACTATGTGGCAGATGAGGTTTAATGTTGATAAATGTAAAGTTATGCACTTTGGGGCTAAGAATATGAATGCATCATACATACTAGGGGAAGTACAACTGGGGGGATCCGTAGTGGAGAAGGATCTGGGGGTTTTGGTAGATCATAAGCTCAATAACGGCATGCAATGCCAAGCTGCGGTTTCCAAAGCGAGCAAAGTCCTTTCTTGTATTAAGAGAGGTATGGACTCCAGAGAGAGAGATATCATTTTGCCCCTGTTCAAATCATTAGTAAGACCTCATCTGGAATATGCAGTTCAGTTTTGGGCCCCAGTTCTCAAAAAGAATATTGGGGAACTGGAGAAAGTGCAGAGAAGGGCAACCAAACTGATAAGAGGCATGGAGGAGCTCAGCTATGAGGAAAGATTAGAGGAACTGAATGTATTCACTCTTGAGAAGAGGAGATTAAGGGAAGATATGATCAACATGTACAAATATATAAGGGGTCCATATAGTGAACTTGGTGTTAAGTTATTCACTTTACGGTCAACACAAAGGACAAGGGGGCACTCTTTGCGTCTAGAGGAAAAGAGATTTCACCTCCAAATACGGAAAGGTTTCTTCACAGTAAGAGCTGTGAAAATGTGGAATAGACTCCCTGCAGAGGTGGTTCTGGCCAGCTCAGTAGATTGCTTTAAGAAGGGCCTGGATTCTTTCTTAAATGTACATAATATAACTGGGTACTGACATTTATAGGTAAAGTTGATCCGGGGAATATCCGATTGCCTCTCGGGGGATCAGGAAGGAATTTTTTCCCCTGCTGTAGCAAATTGGATCATGCTCTGCTGGGGTTTTTTGCCTGCCTCTGGATCAACTGTGGGTACAGAATTGGGTATATGGGATTGTACGATATTTTTTTTTTTTTTTTTTTTATGGTTGAACTGGATGGATTTGTGTCTTTTTTCAACCTGACTAACTATGTAACTATGTAACTGGTGAAAGGGTTAACTAGGGGCAATCAGGGGGTTAAACCTTTATTAGGTAATATATGGGGGTACCCGACGATATAAAAACCTGCGGCGAACCTAAAAAAAATAACTGGCTACCTATCGGCATCACCGACACTAAGACAGCGATCAGAAAAATGATCGCTTAGTGACACTGGCAAAAGGGGGTGAAAGGGTTACCCTGGGGGGGCGATCAAGGGGTTAAACCTTTATTAGGTAATATATGGGGGTACCCGACGCTATAAAAACCTGCGGCGAACCTAAAAAAATAACTGGCTACCTATCGGCATCACCGACACTAAGACAGCGATCAGAAAAACGATTGCTTAGTGACAGCGGTGCTAGGGGGTGAAAGGGTTACCTGGGGGGGTGATCAAGGGGTTAAACCTTTATTAGGTAATATATGGGGGTACCCGACGCTATAAAAACCTGCGGCGAACCTAAAAAAAATAACTGGCTACCTATCGGCATCACCGACACTATGACAGCGATCAGAAAAACGATTGCTTAGTGACAGCGGTGCTAGGGGGTGAAAGGGTTACCTGGGGGGCGATCAAGGGGTTAAACCTTTATTACGTAATATATGGGGGTACCCGACGCTATAAAAACCTGCGGCGAACCTAAAAAAAATAACTGGCTACCTATCGGCATCACTGACACTAAAACAGCGATCAGAAAAACGATCGCTTAGTGACGGCGGTGCTAGGGGGTGAAAGGGTTACCTGGGGGGCGATCAAGGGGTTAAACCTTTATTAGGGGGGGTTAGGGGGCTACACTGGACCTAAAACTAACTGCCCTGACACTTTTACAGTCACAAATGTCACTGATTGCAGTGATCAGTAAATAAATGGTCACTGCAATCAGTGACACTGTGACTGGGGGCTGGGGGGTGATCTGGGGGGTGATCTGGGGGTGTCTGGTGGGGCCTGGGGGGGCGATCATGTACCTATGTGTGTGGTGTTAGTGTAGTGTTTGTGCACTAACCTCTGTGTCTTCTCTCATGCGGCGCTCTGTATATGTGAGCGCCGCATGAGGGATGACATCACTTCCTCCTGCCTGTGTAAACATTACACAGGCAGAGGAAGCATTTGATTCGCCGGGAGCGATCGCGAGGGGGTGGCCAGAATCGAATGGCGGCCCCCTCATCACGGATCGCTCCCGAAGCGATCCCGGCCGCTCACTGTACCGGAGGGGGGTCCAATTGGACCCCCCACCCATACGAAGGCAGGCACATACAGGTACGTGATTTTGCCTGTCCGTGCCATTCTGCCAACGTATATATACAGTGGGCGGTCGTTAAGTGGTTAAAGAGAAGTATGGGATTTTTTTTTTAAATCATACTTACCTAGGTGGATGCAGCATCGGTCTGATGCTGCATCTGTCCCCCGCCGGCTCTAAGGCTGTGAACCGATCAAACATGGCTGATAATTCGATTCTCAGAGCTCCCTAAACAGAGAGCTGGTGATTATCAGGCCGGGTGCTGGTCCAGGCATGTGGGCGGATCCCGACCATATGGTCGCTATCTTACCCGAGCCTGGACCGGCTCTGTGATGTCAGCCCGATGTCTCCTGATCATGGGTCTTTAACCACTTAAGGAACGGAAGGATTTGCCCCCTTCCTGACCAGGCCATTTTTTGGGATACGGCACTGCGTCGCTTTAACTGACAATTGTGTGGTCGTGCAACGTTGTACCCAAACAAAATTTATGTCCTTTTTTTCCCACAAATAAAGCTTTCTTTTGTTGGTATTTGATCACCTCTGCGGTTTTTGTTTTTTGCGTTATAAACAAAAAAAGACCGACAATTTTGAAAAAAAAACAACAATATTTTTTACTTTTTGCTATAATAAATATTCCCCAAAATTTTGTTTAAAAAATGTATTGATCAGTTTAGGCCAATATGTATTCTTCTACATAATTTTGTTAAAAAAAATTGCCATAAGCGTATATTGATTGGTTTGCGCAAAAATTATAGCGCCTACAAAATAGTGGATAGATTTATGGCATTTTTAATATTATCATTTTTTTTTTACTAGTAATGGCGGCGATCTGCGATTTTTTTTTTTTTTTTTAATCTTTTTATTGAAGTTTTATAGAACATACACACATTTTGCCCACACCTAGGCACAACAGCTGCCCACGCAGGGGCCATTACCCTGTTTCGGCATCAGACCGCCACAGGGCGACAAATAACATAGAAACTTAACTTAGCCTATACTATAACCCCAAGCTTGGGGAGAGGGTTCATTCAAGATACGTCATGCTCAAAGTGATATTGATAGAGGAAGGTAGCCTGGAAACAGTATTTGGGTTAATAGATCGATATTCCAATGATACAATAGAAGTCTAGACAGTGGTCACTGTGTCACTTGCCGTGCTTCTGTCATCTAGCCAACAATTCCACACCTTTTCAAATTTGTGCGGACATCCTCTAGACAAGTATGTGGCTCTATACAGGGGCAAACTGGCATTAACTAAGTTTTTCCAAAATTTAACAGAGGGGGGAGACGATTGTTTCCAATTCATTGTAATGGCTTTGCGCGCATAGTACAATAGTAGGGATATGAGTGTTTTTCTGGCTCTGAGCATTGGCAGTTGGTCAACCAGTCCTAGCAAACAGTGTATGGGCTCACATGGGACGCAAGTCCCGGTGGCCTTATTGACCACCCGTAGCACTTCACTCCAATACTGTACAATTGCTGGGCAAGCCCAGAAAATATGGAAGAAACCCCCTGGCCGGTAGGAGCAGCGCCAGCACTCCGGAGAATGCTCCGGTGACATCTGGTGCAGCCTGTGAGGCGTGTAGTGAGCCCTGTGCACAATTTTATATTGGACTAATTTGTCCCTTGCTGAGATCAGAGGGGAGAAGGGATAATCCCAAACCTCCCTCCAGTCGTCCGCGTCCAGCCCCGGTATGTCCTCCACCCATTTCCTGCGGAGGGAAGACAGCTCGGGGATAGCAGCAACCAGCAGGGATCCATAGATCTGAGACGCGGGTTTCTCCAGGTCCTTCACCCGGATAGTAGATTCCAGCTCTGAGTATGCCAGGTCAACTGGCCTGCCCAAAAATTGGCACCTGAAGGCATGTGCAATTTGGAGATATCTAAAGTGGGCTCGGTCAGGTACGTTGAATTTAGCACATAAAGTGTGAAAGGGGGTGAGATCTCCGTTGGTAATGATATGTTTGAAGGTCAGTATTTTATACTTGGCCCAGGCCTGCGGATCGGGGATAGTGTGGAATTGCGATAGGTTGGGATTCAGCCACAGGGGGGTGTGAGGAGACCAAGAGTTCGGCTGGAGTGCCCTTAGTGCCTCACCCGCCCTCCATGCCCGCATAGTGGTACGCATGGAAGGGGTGAGATTGTGAGGCATTTTAGGCCCCCTGAATAGCAGTCCCTCCAGTGCCTCCAGGGACCCCGCTATGGCTGCCTCCAGCACCGTTGCGGAGTTGGTCAGGTCCGGTCTCAGCCACCAGTGGGCGGTCACAAGCTGAGTGGCCAAATAATACTTGTAACAATCAGGGAGGGCCAAGCCGCCACTGTCCACAGGCCTGGTCAAGGTGGAATATTTGAATCTAGGTGGCCTGCCCCCCCAAATAAAGGAGAGGAAGAGTTGCCTGAGGGAATTAAAGAAGACTTTAGTCAGCCAGTGAGGGGAGTTCCGAAAAATATAAGTGAGTTTAGGGAGGACTTTCATTTTAATCAGGTTAATACGCCCGATGAGAGAAAGGGGGAGGTTACTCCACGCCTTAAGTTTGGCTTTAATGGTCACCAGGACAGGGTCGAGATTGAGCCGCACAAAATCCCCAGTCTCCCTTGAGATAACAATTCCCAAGTAGGTGAACTGCTCAACCCACTGAAGCGGGAGAGAGGAGGGCGAGGAGGACCGGGCCCCCGCATCCACTGGGAACAATTGCGACTTGTGCCAGTTCACCCTCAGCCCCGTGAAGGCGGCGAAGGCATCCATGATACCAAGTGCGCCCCGCAGAGAGTCACCAGCGTCATTCAGGAACAGGAGCATATCGTCCGCATATAAAGCCACTCTCTCCTCCAGCCAGCCCACCCTAAGACCACGGACCTCGGCCGAGCTCCTAAGGGCCTCAGCAATAGGCTCCACGGCCAGGGCGAAGAGAGCCGGGGAGAGAGGGCATCCCTGTCTGGTGCCCCTCTGCAGGGGGAACGGAGGAGACAAGGAGCCATTCAGCTTAATGTGTGCCGTAGGACCAGTGTAAAGTGTGCGTATCCAGCCTATAAATTTTAACGGGAACCCCATTCGTCTAAGCACCTCCCACAGATAGACCCATTCCACTGTGTCGAATGCCTTCTCTATATCCAAGGTGGCAATGGTTCTAGTACCCTGGTTAGTATGGGGGGCATGAATATTAGTGAATAATCTGCGTATGTTAATGTCTGTAGATCTACCGGGCATGAAGCCCGTTTGGTCGGAGTCAATCAGGGATTTTATCACTACGTTGAGTCTAGTGGCCAATAACTTGGTCAAAATTTTAAGGTCACAGTTGAGAAGTGCAATTGGCCTGTATGAGGCGCAGAACTTAGGGTCTCTATTAGGCTTAGGAATTAGAACTACATGGGCTTCTCTCATAGAGGGCGGCAAGGAGTCTTGATTCAAGCAAGCTTGAAACATCTGAGCTAGTTTGGGGGCGAGCAATTCTGCGTGGGCCCTATAGTACTCAATGGGCAGGCCGCCTGGCCCTGGGGTTTTACCTGCCGGAAAAGATTTAATGGCCAGTGTGACCTCTTCTGGGGTGATCTCCGAGACAAGGAGCTGCCTCTCCGTGTCAGAGAGCCACCCCAGGGCCAACGTGTCCAGCAGGGAGATCATAGGCGTAGGATCAAACCCGTCAGGAAGTGAAGAGACATAGAGAGAGGTGTAGAAAGTGTTGAATGCAGACAGAATATCCTCCTGAGAGGTGGCTAAAGCGCCATCTGCCGTGAGGATCTCCGATATAACCGCTGAGGGCCTGTCCTGCTGCGCTAGCATCGCCAGCAGTTTGCTATTTTTGTCTCCATGTTCAAAGTATGCCTGTCTGCTACCCTGTATACCAAGACTAGTGGCATCTGTAACATGGAGATGTAGTTCTCGCCTAAGCGATGACAGGTGCTCAAAATTGGAAACCGTTGGCGAGGCTGAATACTGATTCAGTGCCTCATCCACCCTACGCTGCAGGTCAGATACCCCGTCTCCCAGTTCCGCCTTTACCGCCGCCACAGCCGAGATATACTGACCCCTGCTGTGAGCCTTGGAGGCGTCCCGGGTCATCTCCAGAGAAGCCGACCCCGCATTGTGCGCCCAATATTCCCCCAGGGGGGAGAGAACTCTGTCGTGGACAGCATCGTTGTTGATCCAATGGGGTTGCAACCTCCAAAGGGCATTGTTCTGCGACCTGATGGTCCTAATGGTCAATTTAAGGGGGTGATGATCAGAGAGGCCAGAGGGGAGATAACATGCCTCCTGAACGTTAGCCAGCATGGTGGAATTAGCAAAAGCCAGATCAATGCGGGAGGAGGTTCGAAATGTGGCCGAAAAACAAGAGTACGTTCTATCTTGGGGATGAAGCCACCTCCATGCCTCCTGGAACTCCGTGGCCTGAGCCCACGTTCCGAGATCAGAGTTAAAATTGAATTGGGGGGAAGGCCTGTCCAGGTCACGGGACAGCGTAGCATTAAAATCTCCCATGAACAGAACCTGCGCTGGGCAATGCGGAGCCAGACTCTCATAGAGAGTGTACAGAGCCTGCACCTGACCGGGGGGAGGCAAATAGACATTCACTATGACATACTTTTGGGTATATACACTCAGAACTACCATAACAAATTTTCCCTGGGGGTCCAGATGAACATCGTGTATCACACACGGTACACGTTTGCTAATCAGGATAGACACCCCACGAGAATATGAAGAGTAGGTCGCATGAAACGCCCTCTGTACCCAGGGCTTCTTCAGAGCCAGAACCTTGCTGCCGGTTAAATGTGTCTCCTGCAGTAGCACTATGTGGGGATTATGTATTTTCAAATATTGGAATAAGAGTGACCTCTTAAACTTCGAGTTGAGCCCCCGAACATTCCACGACAGAACGGTCAGGAGCTCAGCATCCGGAGGAGCCATCAAGGAACACCAGGGGGAAATAGAAGCAGGATGAGACCATCAACCCAACACATATAAGTAAACACAGTAGTGGCACACCTATTCAATAGGGTCAGAGACCCATAAGGTAATTGAGCAATATAGTAATTATCTGGACCTTCATAACAATTGAACCCTCCTCCCCAGAACATAAAACACCCTACCCAAACACCATACAAACCTAGCGTCAAGGGCCAAAAAAAAAGGGGCCCAAGAGCCATAAAAACTGATGCAGGGTTTTGTCCCTTAACTGAGAGAAACATGAAATCTTTAGGTCACTGCGACCCCAAGAAGTCGGCCCGTAGGACCGCAGGTGAGGGAGAAGTTTCCGGGGAAGTCCGCCTCAACTCTGGGTGGGAGTCCAAGGTGTGGAGAGGGGAACAACTTGGGTCACCTTGGTTCATGAGCGAGGCAGTTCGTTAGTTGCCATTGGAGCTCCTTAGGCAGGAGTGAGTGGAAGTTCAATCAGCCGAAGTGAACATTTATGTAGATGGAACAAAGGTGAAAGCCAGCAGGGATAAGCAGGATTAGGGGCATAGAAGGGGGCAGTGCTGGGATTCATCAGAAGACAGGAGAGATGTTCATTGATGGGATAGTTGAAGCACATCTGTTCCCTGCCGGGTGAACTCCACCGTTGGTCCTCGGCTGTATAAGGTTAACGGGCGTCTAGCCACGCCGCTGCCGCCTCCGGGGTATCAAAGAAATGAGTGTCGCTACCGTCAGTGACTCGCAGTCTGCTGGGATACAACAGGCCAAAGCGTATTCCCTTCTCCCGGAGCCGGCGTCTCACATCAGTGAAGGACTTGTGACGTTGCTGTACCTCCTGAGAGAAGTCTGGGAAGAAAAGTAGTCTGGTATTCTCATACTTAATGTCAGGCATGGCTCGTGCCGCCGCAAGAATGCGGTCCCGGTCCCGGTAGTTCAGCATTCGTAGCAGGAAGGGGCGTGGAGGGGCCCCAGGTCTCGGAGGGAGCGGTGGAACCCTGTGGGCTCTTTCAACCACAAAGGTAGATGCCGGGGCACCCAGGTCAAACAGGGTGGTCAGTAATTGCTCAGTAAATTCAGCAGGCCTAGGGCCCTCGGCCCTCTCGGGCAGTCCAATTATACGGATGTTGTTCCGCCTGAGGCGGTTCTCGGTGTCTATCACGCGCTCCTGCAGCGCTTTCACTTGAATTTGGAGGGCCCGTATCTCCCTGGAGTCTGACCGGACCGTATCCTCCACCACAGAGACCCTGTCCTCCACCTCTGCGATGCGAGAGCGAAATTTATCCATATCTTGACGGAGAAGACCGACATCCACTGTCAAAAAATCAATCTTAGATGTCAGAGTCTCCTTACAGGATGTGATGGCTGCCAGGATCTCCACTCCCGTGGGTGGCGCCGCCACCCCCGACTCCACAGCCATCTGCGTATTGGCCGCCATCCCAGCCGAGGATCGCCGTGGAGACGAAACAACTGCTGACGGGGGTATGTGAGGAGCCTTCGGGCCCTTATTTGTGGAGTAGCGGGTTCTAGGGCGGCCCATCCAAGCCTTACCCCAAAATTAGGGAAAGTTCAGGGGGGGGGAGGGGTTCGTGGGCAGAGGGGCCCAGTCCAAAGGGGAGGACGGGGGGGCACAGCAGAGACAGGGTGGAGAGGTGCAGGAGTGGGGCAGCCCCCCCCCGCAGTATTGTGAGGCAGTCAATCGCCCAAAGGATCCCAGGAGGAGGGGAGGTGTACCTGCGTCCGATGGGTGGGGCCGGTCAGGAGGCCGGAAGATGGCTGCGGGCTGCAGGTGTGGATGCGTAGGAGCAGCCCTCCGAAAGTTGTCAGATGCAGTGCCGACCCCCCCCGCACGGATGGTGGCTCAGGAGGACGTGCCCGTCCGCCGCGCGTCCCGCGGCACTCAGAAATTGAGGACGGAGGCTTCTGAAATTGCGGTAGGCCGCAAGATGTGTGTAGGCCGCAGGCCCGGGCAATCAACCTCCCGAGGCCCCCAGGCGGTCGCAGCGCAGGTCCGGATCACTTTCCCCACCACTGGTGCCCTCGGTGTGCGTAGATGAGGCACCTCCAGCCCCGCGAACCACGGCAATTGAGCCCAGAGGCTCCGAGAAGGACAGCAGGCCGCAAGATGGCGGCGGGTCCCGGGAGTACAGAGCCAGCCGCAAGTCCCGGTATCGGCACGATCGGGTGACCAGGGCCAAAAATACAGGATGTGGCCGAGGCAGAGGACTTTCAGGAACCCACAAGGTAAGTTTGAGGGCTCACCCGGGCGGTGGGAAGGCAGGATGGCAGCAGATTAGGTCAGGATGTATGGAGCTCCTCAGCAACACGTCTTCCTTGCTCTACATCCGGACACGCCCCCCGGCGATCTGCGATTTTTAGCGGTACTGCGACATTGTGGCGGACAGATCGGATACTTATGACACTTTTTTGGGACCACTGACATTTATACAGCGATCAGTGCTAAAAATAGCCACTGATTACAGTATAAATGTCACTGGCAGGGAAGGGGTTAACACTAGGGGGAGATCAAGGGGTTAGGTGTTCCCTAGGGAGGTGTTTCTAACTGTGGGGGGAGTGTACTACCTGGAAGAGGAGAGAGATTGCTGTTCCTGATCACTAGGAACAGCAGATCTCTCTGTACTCCCGTGACAGAACGGGGATCTATCTGTTTACATTGACAGATCCCCGTTCTGTCTCTCTGTGGAGTGTTCCCGGGTAGCCGGCGGACATCGCGGTCGTCAGCCACACGCATCGGCTCCGGCATTGTGCCCCCTATTCCTCTTAAAGCGGCCGACGTACAATTACGGCGGTTCACGCAGGGGAGCCAACCTGCCGCAGTACAACTGCAGCGGCTGGTCTGGAAGTTGTTAAAACTTCAAAGGCTTAGAAGAAGCTTAAAGAAGTCCTGGATGATTCTAGCTCACCAAGGAGCTGAAGTATCACCCCAAAGTCGTAGGAATACATGGACATCATCCAAAGAGGATCTTTCTGGGATACTTTGTGCCAGTGTCAGCTGAAGCTGGAAGAAGGCCTTCAGATTTCCCAGATCACAGTGAGTAGGCCTAAGAGAAATCTCAGGAGAGAGACTGTTGCCTGTACACCCCTTTTTGCTAGAGGAAATGTTCCAGAGCTGCTGTCAGGGCTGTGTCCATAGTGGAAGCCCACTGTGCTGAGTTACTGCTACATTCTGTGCAGAGAACTCTGCTTACTTTGGTTAACCATTTCAAGATAATGTCCTCATGCAAGTTGTTTAGTTCTGGACATCCCAAAGCTTTTCCCAATCCCAATCCCAGTTCTTCAAAACAAGAACAAAAAATAAACTATCTGCCTGATTACTGTCTGAGGGCTGAGTGAGATTTCATGCACCTGGCTGAAAATACCCCATGCCTGGTTGGTTGCTTCATCAAGGGATCAGAACCTGGGTTAACAGCAGGACCATAGAAGAAGGTCTGCGCTACAATCCATTCTGTGGATTTATGGTTTTTGCATCTGTCCTGCTGCCTATTGAATATTACCCCACCAGTCATCAGATCACCAGTAATGAGGGGAGCAGTTCTGACATGAGAATGCAAAGTCTGCCTTACATAGATAGATATAATGTAGGACCATAAATCTTTGACAAGTTAATACAATAGCTCATAATGGCACTGGCAGACTTTTTTGATTTATTGAGCTAACGCATTTGCTTGTGTCTTGATTAAGATCTGTTTCCAGAAGATCCATGTAGGAACTCAAACTACTAGAGCTGGTTATAGACAGATTGAAATTTGTCCAGTTCAGCAGGAACTGGCTAAATTTGGCTCAGTGTGTGGCCATCCCTGTTCCACAAAAGTCGATTACTGGACTCACTTCTGTCGAGTGGACAAGTTGGAAAACATTTGTTGATCAACTGCAACCATTGATCAGTGTATTCTGACAGCACCAGGTCCTGCTGTCAGAATACTATGCCCCGGAGAGGGGGATTCCTACATCCAACTTGTTTGTGTGGATGGAGATACAGTATCTGTTAATTTTTTTCATTCAGTACCCTTTACAAAAAAAAAAAAAATCTATGGCTGGCTTTAGTTCAAACCATGATGAAGGGGAAATTCCTGGCCCCTGAAACACGTTGGCTACTAGGTCTCTATTTACTGTCATCATATTGTAAAGAATAAAGATTTATGTACTTCTGAGTTGATCGTTTGGTGCTCCATCTTTTTTCCAGGTCATCCAGATTCCTATTTAGAATTCCCCCCGCTTTGTGTTTTAGAGCAGCAGAAATTAACCTAACTGGCATGTTTTAAAAGGTTTGGGTCCAGTGCCTCAATCTTATTTTTTACAAGTGTAGAACAAGGCTTGGCAAGTCTGTAAGGGGAAAAGGATCAACTTCAGGGAACCTTTAGGCAATGCTGATGACTAGCCCTTTTCACTTTTACGATTTCTTTTCTAGCTACAGCTTCCACAATTCAGATTCTCTCTAAAGCCTCGTACACACGGTCAGACTTCCATTGGACTTTTCTGTGGATTTTTGTCCGAACGGAGTTGGCCGGGCACACCCATAGCATACACACCACAGGACTTTTCTGCAAACTTTCCCAAAACTTTTTGCAACATCACATGGTTTTTCTGCTCTTTTCTGCTCTTTACTGCCACCCTTTGGTCAACTTCTGCTATTGTTGGTTGATTTTAACATTAGTTGTTTTGTCCATCGGACAAAAGTCCTATGGTTTTCTGTACACACGGTAGGACTTTGCTCCATCGGACTTTTGTTGGGCAAAAGTTTGTCAGTTTGCAGACCCAACTTTTGTCCGATGAAAACAAAACCAAACGAAAAAAAGTTTGTCCGATGGAGCGTACACACGGTCGGATTGTTGTTTCCAACTTGCTTAAAACAAAGTTTGTTGGGCAAAAGTCCGACCGTGTGTACGGGGCTTTACCCTCAAATGCCAAGTCAGTTCTTGGCTTTGCCTTTTGAGAAAGCCAAATGCATCTTCCTATCTGCTTTCCCAATGCAGACATCAAGGTCTGAATAAACGACTTATTTAGATTGTTTTATGATAGTAACCCACTGTTGTTCATTCTATATTTCGCCCATAGGAATATATTTTCATTTTTGTCTTTCAATGATAAATACATTGAAAATAAAGGTTCACTTAAGCATGACTAAGTTGGTAAAATGTAGTCCATGCATACTTCTTTATAAAGGAATGCTCGTGTCAAAAGTAATTCTGATCAAGTTTTGCATACGTTTTGGCAAAAGTGCTTGTTAATGGATTTAGACCCTTATTAAGGAGACTTGTTTATAGATAGATAGAGTTACGTTTTGATTGGCAAGCACTGGCATGTAATAAAATCACTACGAAGGAGAACGAAGGAAGTGGTCCCCTCACTTTACATTGGGCGTCATCAGCTCTGTGTTGCTTTAGGTGCATTTTAATTATCGTGAATCGCTTTAATATGAGCCTTACAAACTTTTCCTGCTTACCAAGGACATTTAGTGAAGACAATTTACTGGACTATTTTTCACAGGGATTGTGGTGACTGAGGCTTTTATATGACAAGTGACAT
Organism: Rana muscosa; assembly: GCA_029206835.1. Lineage (NCBI taxonomy): Eukaryota > Metazoa > Chordata > Amphibia > Anura > Ranidae > Rana > Rana muscosa. The sequence goes on along the minus strand of JARGYO010005626.1, from coordinate 128,535,562 downwards.
ATGATTTACAGAGCCAGAATCCTAAATTAAAACTTTATTTGTTAACTTTGTTATTTTAGCACAAAAGTATTTATTTTACAATTAGGAGGAATACGTTTGTTGTCCTTTATCCACTCATGTTCTGAATTACCGTATATACTCGAGTATAAGCCAACCCGAATATAAGCCGAGGCACCTAATTTTACCACAAAAAACTGGGAAAACGTATTTCCATGTCCATGCCTCACTGTGCCTTGCCTCACTGTGCCCATGCCTCACTGTGCCCATGCCTCACTGTCACTGTGCCCATGCCTCACTGTATCCATGCCTCACTGTGCCCAATCTCCCTACCTGATCTCCTGCACTGTGTGACTAGACTGACGTTTAACATGGGGGTCTATGGGCCGGCCGCTACTGGGTCCCCAAAAATCACCAGAGAAATGACCGTTTAACATGGGAGTCTATGGAAGGGGAGCCCTTCTGGACAACAAACTTTGCACACTTGTAGAGGAAGTGTGGTGCTACATGTGTGCCAAGTAGTGATGAGCCGAACACCCCCGGGTTCGGTTCGCACCAGAACCCGCGAACGGACCGAAAGTTCGAACGAACATTAGAACCCTATTAAATACAATGGATGCGAACGTTCGAATTCTAAAGTGCTAATTATAACAACTATTATGCATGTTATTGTCCTAAAAAGGGTTTGGGAACCCGGGTTCTGCACCAGGGGACATGTATCAATGCAAAAAGAAGTTTTAAAAACGGTCGTTTTTCGGGAGCAGTCATTTTAATGATGCATAAAGTGAAAAAAAAAAGTCAAATATTCCTTTAAATATCGTACCTGGGGGGTGTCTAAAGTATGCCTGTGAAGTGCCACGTGTTTCCCGTGTTTAGAACTGTCCCTGCACAAAATGACACTTCTAAAGGAAAAAAAAGCCATTTAAAACTGCTTGCGGCTTTAATGTAATGTCTGGTCCCGGTAATATGGATGAAATTCTTTAAGAAAAATGGCATAGCTACCCCATGACCCCCCCCCTACCCCAGCCCATTACCAGCCCCTTTGGGTCTTGTATGGATATTAAGGGGAACCCCGCACATAAAATAAAAAAGGCCCTATATACTCTGAACAGCCCTATACAGGCGGTGCATACAAGACAGGGACTGTAGGTTTGTTCTTATGTAGAGTCTGTTTGTAATTTTGAACAGGTACATTGTTGAAGTGTAGCTCCAGACCAAAAATCTATTTTTAAACTTTTTGGAAAACATAGGTAAGGGTTATCACCCCTGTAACATTTGTTTTGCTGTCTGTGCCCCTGTTCAGAACATTTCACCTCACTTTCCGTCCCAATGACAACTGTTTTTGAAATGTGGTGTTTTTCTTGAAACAAGGATTGCTGATAAAGCATCAGTACAGAGGAGACACCTTTCTCCCATATTTATTCTTACAGGAGAGAATTTTCCTTCCTAGTGGTAGATTTCCTCTCACTTCCTGTTGTCTTCTTGCGTTTGCAAGTAGGAGTCGTTTGTAAGTTGGATGTTTGAAAGTAGGGACCTGCCGTATATACTCTGCAGAAATAGGCCCCTTAGTTGTTGGTGTTGGCACAACACTGTAAGCACTCACAGTTACTCTTGGTTGGTGCTGGAACGCCCTGCTGTCAACTATTATATCAGGAATTTTAATTACATATAATTGTTGAACAGTGGTAGTAAAAATTGGGCCTTTGATGGTGGTGCTGGTGCCACAACACTGTAAGCCCTGACAGTTACTCTTGGTGGGTGCAGCAATGGGCCCTGCTGTGAATTATTAGATCAAGAATTGTAATTACATGCCCCTGTTGAACAGGGGCTGAAAAATTGGGCCTTAGGCACTGGTGGCACAACACTGCAACCCCTCACAGCAACTGTACTTGGAGCACAGCAATGAGCCCTGTTGCAAAGTATTGCTTCAAAAATTGTAATGACACGCCCCTGTTAAACAGGGGCTGAAAAATTGGGCCTTAGGCACTGGTGGCACAACACTGCAACTCCTCACAGATACTGTACTTGGAGCACACCAATGAGCCCTGTTGCAAAGTATTGCTTCAAAAATTGTAATTACACGCCCCTGTTAAACAGGGGCTGAAAAATTGGGCGTTAGGCACTGGTGGCGGCACCCATAAACAAAAATGATCTTACAAGCTATCATCATCAATCGTATCATTGAGGACTCGGAGGAGGAGGATAGCCAGTCAACATAACAGCACAGGCACTCAGCATCAGCATCAGTCTTGAAGGGATGTGACATGTTAAAATCAATTAGTCTGTTATATCAGCATCAGGTGTGTGGTAGCTGGTGGTGATCCAAGACTGGTTCATCTTGATGAAAGTCAGTCGATCAACCGAGTCGGTGGACAGGCGCACCCTGTGATCCGTGACAAATCCTCCAGCAGCACTGAATGTGCGTTCCGAAAGAACGCTGGATGCAGGACAGGCCAGTAGCTCAATTGCATACTGTGCAAGCTCTGGCCAGTGATCCATCCTCAAGACCCAGTAAGCCAGAGGATTTTCGGTGGGGAAGGTGTCCAAGTCTGACCTTGCCCCTAGATATTCCTGCACCATGTTTATCAGACGCTGGCGATGGTTGCTGGAACCGATCATACTTTGGGGCTGCGGACTAAAGAATTGTCTGAACGCATCGGTCAGACGGCCACCTTCCCCACCGCTCCTTCTTTGACTGGCCGAAGCCTCAGCAACTCGTTGTCCAGGACCAGGAGTTTGCAACCTCCCAGTCTCTGGGAACGCGTTGCACAGACCTTTCTGCAAGGCCTCCCGGAGTTGTCTCATCCTCTGCTCCCTCTGCGACGGTAACATAAGGTCCGCAACCTTACCCTTGTACCGTGGATCAAGGAGAGTGGCCAGCCAGTAATGGTCCCTCTCCTTGATCCGAAGAATACGAGGATCCTTCCGCAGACTTTGCAGGATCAGGGAGGCCATGCAGCGTAGGTTTGCTGAGGCATTCGCTCCGGAGTCCTCTGGGTCACTAAGGACGACATGATCCGCAGCCACCTCCTCCCAGCCACGTACAAGTCCACTGGTTTCTTGGGACTGTAAATCATCCCTAAAAGACTGCTGCTGATGATGCTGAGTGCCAGCCTCCACCTCCATGCTGACACAATCCTCCTCCTCCTCCTCCTCCTCCTCCTCCTCCTCTTCCTGTGCGATGGGTGGGACAGAAGGAACACTGTCTGGGTAAAGGGGGCCTTGAGAGGCAAGGAAGTCCTCCTCTTCCTGCCTCTGTTCTGCCTCAAGTGCCCTGTCCATTATTCCACGCAGCGTGTGCTCCAACAGGTGGACAAGAGGTACAGTGTCACTGATGCATGCACTGTCACTGCTCACCATCCTCGTGGCCTCCTCAAATGGTGCCAGGACAGTGCATGCATCCCTGATCATGCCCCACTGGCGTGGAGAAAAAAAACCAAGCTCCCCTGACCCTGTCCTGGTGCCGTAGTCGCACAGGTACTCATTGATGGCCCTCTGCTGCGTGTGCAGCCGCTGCAGCATGGCCAACGTTGAGTTCCACCTGGTGGGCATGTCACATATAAGGCGGTTCTTGGGCAGGTTCAACTCCTTTTGCAGCTCAGCCAGGCGAGCACTGGCATTATAAGATCTGCGGAAATGCACACAGACTTTCCTGGCCTGCCTCAGGACATCCTGTAAGCCCGGGTACCTGCCCAAGAAGCGCTGCACCACCAGGTTAAGGACGTGAGCCACACAGGGCACATGGGTCAGTTGTCCCTGTCGGAGGGCGGAGAGGAGGTTGGTGCCATTGTCGCAAACCACCATTCCTGGCTTAAGCTGGCGTGGCGTCAACCACCTCTCGGCCTGGCCCTGCAGAGCAGACAGGACCTCTGCCCCAGTGTGGCTTCTGTCCCCCAAACACACCAGCGCAAGCACGGCATGGCATCTTTTTGCCTGCGTACTTGCGTAGCCCCGTGAACGGCTACGGAGCACCGCTGGTTCATAGGACAAACCACAGGAAGAGGCCATGGAGGAAGAAGAAGAGGAGGGGGTGGAGGAGAGAGGTGTGTCACAACCAGTAGTAGCATTTTGGAGGCGTGGCGGTGGGACAACCTCCAACACTACTGCACCTTGTCCTGAATCCTTCCCAGCTGCCAAAAGAGTGACCCAATGGGCCGTGAAAGAAAGGTAACGTCCCTGTCCATGCCTGCTGGACCATGAGTCAGCGGTAATATGCACCTTACCGCTGACCGCCCTGTCCAGCGAGGCCAAGACATTGCCTTCCACATGCCGGTAGAGAGCCGGAATAGCCTTCCGTGAGAAAAAGTGGCGTTTGGGAACCTGCCACTGAGGAACTGCACATTGCACAAACTCACGGAAGGGGGCCGAGTCTACCAACTGAAAAGGCAGCAGTTGAAGCGCTAGCAATTTAGCCAAGCTAGCATTCAACCGCTGGGCATGTGGATGGCTGGGAGTGAACTTCTTTCGACGGTCCAGCAGCTGGGGCAGGGAAATTTGCCTGCTAGAATCGGACGTCGGTGTACTGCTAGCAGAGTGGGCGCAAGTACTTGGCTGTGACACACCTAATTCTACACCTTCATTCCTCTCAGTGCATGTTTCAGAGAGGACTGAAGTTATAGTGGGGTTGGAGATCCCAGCTGATGCGGTGCAAGGAGAGGTCCGCTTTGTTCTTTGGTGTGGGTCTTTGAGGTAGGCTTGCCAACGAGCTGCATGGCAGGTCAACATATGTCTGGTCAGGCATGTGGTACCCAAGCGGCTGATGTTTTGGCCACGCGATATACGCTTGAGACATATGTTGCAAACAGCAGCTGTGCGATCTGATGCACTAGCCTCAAAAAAGGCCCACACCAAAGAACTTTTTGAATGACGGGCAGAGGCAGCGCCCTGCACAGGCGGAGCTCTGCGGTGTGATTCCGTCGGTGTACTGCCCTTACGCTGGCCACCAAAGGGCATCCTGCCTCGTTGGAGATGTGCCTCCTCCTCATCCTCCTCCTCCTCCTCCTCTCTCCTATTAGGCACCCACGTGGAGTCAGTGACCTCATCATCCCCTCCCTCCTCATCACTGGAGCCAATCTGGCAGTATGCTGCAGCTGCTGGAACATGACTGCCAGATTGGTGTCCTTCTTGAGCATCCCCTCTGTCTGCTCTCACGCTACTGCCTTCCTCTAGCTGGGTTTCATCATCAGACCCTTCGAAACGCTGGGCATCCTCCTGGAGCATGTACCCAACACTGTGCTGAAACAGTTCGGGGGACTCCTCAGGAGGAGGACATGGTGGGTCTAGGGAAGGAGTGACTGATGATTTGTCTGACATTGATACCAGGGAAGACGACGCTTTGGCAGCTGCTTTTCCAGTACCCTGAGCCTGGGTGAGAGAGGATGAGGAGGAGGAGGAGGGCTTGGTCATCCACTCTACCAAGTCTTCGGCATGATGTGGCTCAACATGTCCAGCTGCCGAAAAGAAGGACAAGCGTGTCCCATGGCCATGTGCTGATGACAATGCACCGCGTCCACGACCAGCACTGTTGCCCCCAGACACAGAGCCTGCTTGCCCTCTTTTATTGCCTCCTGACTGTCTGCCTCTCCTTGTTTGCCTTCCAGACATTCTAATAGATGGCCTGCAGGGAGATGGGAAAAAAGCAATAAGGGCTACCTTCAGGTGTCCTTCTCTGTCCCTTGAAACAAGGACTTGCAGAGTGAAATAAACTGACACTCTCCCTACCTACAGTTTTCTGTCCCTAGAATAAATGTTTTTTTTAATCACAATATAGCACAAGGACAATTCAGTCACTGTCCTTCCAGGTCCCTGGAAACAAGGACTTGCAGAGTGAAATAAACTGACACTCTCCCTACCTACAGTTTTCTGTCCCTAGAATAAATGTTTTTTTTAAGCACAATATAGCACAAGGACAATTCACTCACTGTCCTTACAGGTCCCTGGAAACAAGGACTTGCAGAGTGAAAGAAAAAAAACACTCTCCCTACCTACAGTTTTCTGTCCCTAGAAAAAATGTTTTTTTTAATCACAATATAACACAAGGACAATTCACTCACTGTCCTTCCAGGTCCCTGGAAACAAGGACTTGCAGAGTGAAATAAACTGACACTCTCCCTACCTACAGTTTTCTGTCCCTAGAATAAATGTTTTTTTTAATCACAATATAGCACAAGGACAATTCAGTCACTGTCCTTCCAGGTCCCTGGAAACAAGGACTTGCAGAGTGAAATAAACTGACACTCTCCCTACCTACAGTTTTCTGTCCCTAGAATAAATGTTTTTTTTAAGCACAATATAGCACAAGGACAATTCACTCACTGTCCTTACAGGTCCCTGGAAACAAGGACTTGCAGAGTGAAAGAAAAAAAACACTCTCCCTACCTACAGTTTTCTGTCCCTAGAAAAATTTTTTTTTTTAATCACAATATAACACAAGGACAATTCACTCACTGTCCTTCCAGGTCCCTGGAAACAAGGACTTGCAGAGTGAAATAAACTGACACTCTCCCTACCTACAGTTTTCTGTCCCTAGAATAAATGTTTTTTTTAATCACAATATAGCACAAGGACAATTCAGTCACTGTCCTTCCAGGTCCCTGGAAACAAGGACTTGCAGAGTGAAATAAACTGACACTCTCCCTACCTACAGTTTTCTGTCCCTAGAATAAATGTTTTTTTTAAGCACAATATAGCACAAGGACAATTCACTCACTGTCCTTACAGGTCCCTGGAAACAAGGACTTGCAGAGTGAAAGAAAAAAAACACTCTCCCTACCTACAGTTTTCTGTCCCTAGAAAAAATGTTTTTTTTAATCACAATATAACACAAGGACAATTCACTCACTGTCCTTCCAGGTCCCTGGAAACAAGGACTTGCAGAGTGAAATAAACTGACACTCTCCCTACCTACAGTTTTCTGTCCCTAGAATAAATGTTTTTTTTAAGCACAATATAGCACAAGGACAATTCACTCACTGTCCTTACAGGTCCCTGGAAACAAGGACTTGCAGAGTGAAAGAAAAAAAACACTCTCCCTACCTACAGTTTTCTGTCCCTAGAAAAAATGTTTTTTTTAATCACAATATAACACAAGGACAATTCACTCACTGTCCTTCCAGGTCCCTGGAAACAAGGACTTGCAGAGTGAAATAAACTGACACTCTCCCTACCTACAGTTTTCTGTCCCTAGAATAAATGTTTTTTTTAATCACAATATAGCACAAGGACAATTCAGTCACTGTCCTTCCAGGTCCCTGGAAACAAGGACTTGCAGAGTGAAATAAACTGACACTCTCCCTACCTACAGTTTTCTGTCCCTAGAATAAATGTTTTTTTTAAGCACAATATAGCACAAGGACAATTCACTCACTGTCCTTACAGGTCCCTGGAAACAAGGACTTGCAGAGTGAAAGAAAAAAAACACTCTCCCTACCTACAGTTTTCTGTCCCTAGAAAAAATGTTTTTTTTAATCACAATATAACACAAGGACAATTCACTCACTGTCCTTCCAGGTCCCTGGAAACAAGGACTTGCAGAGTGAAATAAACTGACACTCTCCCTACCTACAGTTTTCTGTCCCTAGAATAAATGTTTTTTTTAATCACAATATAGCACAAGGACAATTCAGTCACTGTCCTTCCAGGTCCCTGGAAACAAGGACTTGCAGAGTGAAATAAACTGACACTCTCCCTACCTACAGTTTTCTGTCCCTAGAATAAATGTTTTTTTTAATCACAATATAGCACAAGGACAATTCAGTCACTGTCCTTCCAGGTCCCTGGAAACAAGGACTTGCAGAGTGAAATAAACTGACACTCTCCCTACCTACAGTTTTCTGTCCCTAGAATAAATGTTTTTTTTAATCACAATATAGCACAAGGACAATTCAGTCACTGTCCTTCCAGGTCCCTGGAAACAAGGACTTGCAGAGTGAAATAAACTGACACTCTCCCTACCTACAGTTTTCTGTCCCTAGAATAAATGTTTTTTTTAATCACAATATAGCACAAGGACAATTCAGTCACTGTCCTTCCAGGTCCCTGGAAACAAGGACTTGCAGAGTGAAATAAACTGACACTCTCCCTACCTACAGTTTTCTGTCCCTAGAATAAATGTTTTTTTTAATCACAATATAGCACAAGGACAATTCAGTCACTGTCCTTCCAGGTCCCTGGAAACAAGGACTTGCAGAGTGAAATAAACTGACACTCTCCCTACCTACAGTTTTCTGTCCCTAGAATAAATGTTTTTTTTAATCACAATATAGCACAAGGACAATTCAGTCACTGTCCTTCCAGGTCCCTGGAAACAAGGACTTGCAGAGTGAAATAAACTGACACTCTCCCTACCTACAGTTTTCTGTCCCTAGAATAAATGTTTTTTTTAATCACAATATAGCACAAGGACAATTCAGTCACTGTCCTTCCAGGTCCCTGGAAACAAGGACTTGCAGAGTGAAATAAACTGACACTCTCCCTACCTACAGTTTTCTGTCCCTAGAATAAATGTTTTTTTTAATCACAATATAGCACAAGGACAATTCAGTCACTGTCCTTCCAGGTCCCTGGAAACAAGGACTTGCAGAGTGAAATAAACTGACACTCTCCCTACCTACAGTTTTCTGTCCCTAGAATAAATGTTTTTTTTAATCACAATATAGCACAAGGACAATTCAGTCACTGTCCTTCCAGGTCCCTGGAAACAAGGACTTGCAGAGTGAAATAAACTGACACTCTCCCTACCTACAGTTTTCTGTCCCTAGAATAAATGTTTTTTTTAATCACAATATAGCACAAGGACAATTCAGTCACTGTCCTTCCAGGTCCCTGGAAACAAGGACTTGCAGAGTGAAATAAACTGACACTCTCCCTACCTACAGTTTTCTGTCCCTAGAATAAATGTTTTTTTTAATCACAATATAGCACAAGGACAATTCAGTCACTGTCCTTCCAGGTCCCTGGAAACAAGGACTTGCAGAGTGAAATAAACTGACACTCTCCCTACCTACAGTTTTCTGTCCCTAGAATAAATGTTTTTTTTAATCACAATATAGCACAAGGACAATTCAGTCACTGTCCTTCCAGGTCCCTGGAAACAAGGACTTGCAGAGTGAAATAAACTGACACTCTCCCTACCTACAGTTTTCTGTCCCTAGAATAAATGTTTTTTTTAATCACAATATAGCACAAGGACAATTCAGTCACTGTCCTTCCAGGTCCCTGGAAACAAGGACTTGCAGAGTGAAATAAACTGACACTCTCCCTACCTACAGTTTTCTGTCCCTAGAATAAATGTTTTTTTTAATCACAATATAGCACAAGGACAATTCAGTCACTGTCCTTCCAGGTCCCTGGAAACAAGGACTTGCAGAGTGAAATAAACTGACACTCTCCCTACCTACAGTTTTCTGTCCCTAGAATAAATGTTTTTTTTAATCACAATATAGCACAAGGACAATTCACTCACTGTCCTTCCAGGTCCCTGGAAACAAGGACTTGCAGAGTGAAAGAAACTGACACTCTCCCTACCTACAGTTTTCTGTCCCTAGAATAAATGTTTTTTTAAGCACAATATAGCACAAGGACAATTCACTCACTGTCCTTCCAGGTCCCTGGAAACAAGGACTTGCAGAGTGAAAGAAACTGACACTGTCCCTACCTACAGTTTTCTGTCCCTAGAATAAATGTTTTTTTTAAGCACACTATAGCACAAGCACAAAACACACTGACACTCTCCCTACCTATCCTTCTCTTTCCCTAAACTAAAGGAATCCAGGTTAAGCAAGAAAGAAATAACAGTCACTGTCCCTGCCTATGCTGCTCTATCCCTGCTCCGGAACACACTACACTAGGCCGCCGTGCTGGCGGCCTTTTATAGTGTGGGGCGTGTACTAAACACCCTCAGCAATAATTGGCCACAGGCATCCTGCCTGTGGCCAATCATTGCTCTCCTCGCTGCCGGCGCTGTGATTGGCCAAGCATGCGGGGTCACAGTGCATGCTTGGCCAATCACAGCGCCTGGATGACACTGCGATGGCGTAGTGCATTGTGGGCCGTTCGCGTCACTCGAATTTGGCGCGAACGGCCCAAATCGTTCGATCTTCGTCGAACGATCGAACAGCCGATGTTCGAGTCGAACGTATGTTCGACTCGAACACGAAGCTCATCCCTAGTGCCAAGTTTGGGGTCCAGGAGACCTACGGATAGCCGGAATCAGGCGCACAAAGTTGAAGATGGACACAGACTCGAGTATAAGCCGAGGGGGGCATTTTCAGCACACAAAATGTGCTGAAAAACTCGGCTTATACTCGAGTATATACTGTAAGTGTATTCAATATAAAAAGACAAACTATCCTTATTTATTCCCGGTATTCATATAGTACTTATATATCTTACAGTACTTTACAGAATACATAGAGCATTTTACGTCAGTCCCAATTCTTTGAAGGAGTTCACATTCTGATGACTCTGCTACATTTGTTATAGGGCTCATGTCTGAGAGGGAGCTAATTAAACTACCAGTATATTTTTGGATTGTGGAAGAAAGCCAGGGACCTGGAGGAAACCCACAAAAAAACAAAAGGAAATTAAATTTCCATGTCTACTATATACTGTTATGGACAGGGTCCATATTCACTGGGAGAAAGCCAGTTCTGGAATTACAGGAGCGTACCCGAGACTGCATGGAGCAGGTGTCACTGAAGCCTCAGAGAACAATGGAGTGACAAGATGTTATCGGGATCACTGCGTGAAAAAAGGTTACTGTGGAGTCACAGAGTGGAGAGGTCACTAGTTGACCTAGGATGCTCTGGGGTCACTGGAGAGACAGAAATGCTAGGGTCACTATAGATGCTGGGGCACTGAAGTCACAAAAGTGCTGGAGTCACTGAAGACATGGGAACCAACAAAGATGTAGAAGCACAGGGGTCACTGGAGACACAGGAGTCACTGGAATTACAGTTATATCCCAGATAGCAAGGATAAATTGCCACAAATTTGTGGCAGTGTTGAATTATAAGTCTGTTAACTTGCTGCACATTTTTACTGGCAAGTTGTACACTTTCAGAGCACCTGAAATACAAGTTCTAGTTGACACTTTTCCAATTTGTAGCAAATTTGCATGGAAAATCTCTAGCAAGAGCAAAGTTGCATTGGTGAGTCTACAGCAAGAGCTCTGCAAGACTACAGCATGAAAATTCAGTCACAGTGACCCCCTGTGGTGGGATGACTATTGCACAACATAACTGAACCAGAACTTGCAGCAGACTTGCAGAATGTTTGTGTAGCGCACCAACCCCAGACTTTACCTGCTTTTCTTCTGCTTGGCTCCTTCGCAGGAAAAGAATGAGGCACACCGCACCACAAGCCCGTACCCTCCTGAATAGGGAGGTTGAGCGGTGTTAGTTTCTCGGGCCTGCTTGTGACTGGTGTGAAAAAGCCTCCATTGCTGACCTCGTTTCTGCAGTAGTCAGAAACAAGTCTTTAATTCTCCCCAGAAAGCAACTGTCCACACCAACTGAAAGGTCCAACACTTATTTATTCCTTCTTGCACAACAAACAGTCTCTTTAAGAGCAGACGGGTTGAGACAAACACGGGTCAGATAAGGTGGGAGGAGGTCCAGGCACAAACTTAAATTTGGGTTTCTCCTGTTCTGGATAGCACGAACAGGCTTGGCGCACGGTCGCTGCCACCGACTATGAGGGGTCCCTGCCACAGACCAGGTGAATAGGGCCTCTGCCACAGGCCCGGTTGTTGGGTCTCGGCCACCGACCTGATTCACGATGGATTACCTTCTAGAAGTAATGACCCCTGTCAGGGAAAGGACATCCATCCGGAGAGTTACCAGAGGCCCCACCGTCACCAGCGATACTGTACTGGGTCTTTGGGAAGGGTCACCTCCCTGGCCTCCTCGTCCTAGATTCGGACACCCACTCCAGGGGGCACCCTAGGAGCCCTCGATCCCTTGTGGGACCCAGTCAAAGGTACTGGGCCCCGGGCCTCTCTCAAAGTACCTCACCCCAGACTGAAGGTGTCTGAGATGGAACAGCAGCTCCGTCTCTGGGCCTAGGGCACCCAGAGACCACCCGACCAGGCCTCCGGGCCTAGGGCACCCGGAGGCGACACACACGCACCCAGGCTTAAGGTGCCTGAGCGCGGAACCGACGACCCCTCTGGAAGATGGCCACGCCCTTTTATATCCTCTCCCAACAGGCACAGCAGGTTCCCTGCCCCGCCGTACTGCTGCCGAGAGGGAACAAAAAGGACACAACCTCGTACTGCAGTTCAACCCGGGCCCATGGCAACAGCGCCACCCTTAGGCCACAGTGAACTTACACACCAGTACTATCTCCCAGGGATAGAAATGGTCCATGAGACCTAACAATTAGTGCATCTGAGCCTGGTTACCACTCAGATGCTTCCCCCTAAATGTAACCGCCCGCTACATTTGCAAAGAAAGTTGATCTGGAGTCATGCAATGCGGACTTGCTGCAATTGTGTAACAAACTTGTGAAGCCTGGCATGTCTACCATTAGCTTAGTAAGTAATTTTCAAATTTGCACCACAATTGCTTGCTATCTGGGATAGTCGGTAAGGTTGAATAAAGACACCTGTCCAGCCAGTTCAACGGGAGTGAGTGTGTTATTATGTCACTACAATTTTACATATCCCTGTACATTGTGTTTTCTAACAAGCACATCTATTAAAAAATGTTTAATTTATCTACACTCCCCTTTGGAACCATCAACTGTGGAAAGGAGTTCCACATCTTACGGTTCTAACAGTAAAGAACCTCTTATGAAGTTTAAAGGGGTTGTAAAGGTTCATTTTTTATTTTCTAAATAGGTTCCTTTAAGCTAGTGCATTGTTGCTTCACTTACCTTTTCCTTAGATTTACCTTCTAAATGTTTGTTTTCTTTGTCTGAATTTCTCACTTCCTGTTTCTCCTCACTAAACTTCACACCATCATCCGAGTGGTGTTTAGTCAGCCAGAACAGCTTACTGAACAGCTTACTGAGGAGGAACAGGAAGTGAGAAATTCTGACAAAGAAAACAAAGAAAAAAAATATTTAGAAGGGAAATATAAGGAAAAGGTAAGTGAACCAACAATGCACTAGCTTAAAGGAACCTATTTAGAAAATAAAAAACAAACCTTTACAACCCCTTTAAGATTGAACCACCTCTTGTCCAACTTTATTGTGTGGTCATGAGTCTTCTTTAGAGACCTTAGGTGAAATTGTTTTCTCCCAATGCTAGTCACCATTTAAAGATTTGCAATCATATTCCCATTTAAGCACCTATCTCCAGGGAGAAGTTTATTGTTTGTAGTCGTTCCTCATAATTGAGGTCCCCCATCTCCGTTATTAGCTTTGTTGCCCTTCTCAGGACTCTCTCCAGTTCAAGCACATCTTTCCTGAGAAACAATTTAAAGGTACCGCACCTAGGGTAATGTGAAGCTACTTGTGTAAGTGCCCTTAGTACAGTTGCCACTCAAAATGTGCTCCCCTAAGGCTTGGTTCACACAAGCTCGACTGCAAATTTCACACGTCATCCGACTTGAGGTCTCAGAAGTCGGATTCTATGTTGTATCAATGTGAACCAAGCCTTAATGCACATAAAACAAGTTATGATACCAACAATTTTATAAGCGTTGCTAATACTCAATACATAATAATAGCATTGATGATTGTGCACAAAACATATACGTTCATATAACGCTTCTGCAATATACCACTCCTATGAAAGTGTCTATAATTTATTAAAACGTGAAAGAAATGCTGCATGAAAAACACTCCACTCCGTGAAAACCAGAGCTGTATGATGCACACTAAAGGTCCGTAGACACACAATCAGATTTTCCGACTACAAATGTGTGATGGCAGGGTTTTGTCGGAAAATCCGACCGTTTGTATGCTGCATCGGACAATTGTTGTCGGATTTTCCGACAACAAATGTTTTATAGCATGCTTTAAAACTGTGCGACAACAAATGTGTCTTGTCGGATTATCCGATCGTGTGTACACAAGTCCGTCAGAATAAAATCCAAAGTACAAACACGCATGCTCCGAACCAATGCTAACCATAGCACAACATTAGCATAAGTTGCCCAAAGGGTGGCGCTAAAGAGCTGAAAAACCACGTAGTTTCATGTATGTTGGCTGAAAAAGTTTTGCCGTCTGTATGCATACCAAGTTCACGGCCAACACCCTTCGCACAAAATTCCACGGATTTGTCCAATGGAAATCCGATCGTGTGTACGAGACTTTAGACTCACTAGAACAGTACAACGCTTATTATTAATATTGGTCTCAACACACTTTAGTGATATTGGAGGATCATCACATCCTTCCTTCCTGATTGGTGACCAAAGGTAGATGGCATATTCAAGATGTGGCTGGACTGGAGTTTTGTAAAGTGGTAGAGCACTGGAGCGCTGGGGTCACTGGAGACACTGGGGTCAACGGACATACGTAAGCCACTGGTGATGCTGGGGTCACCAAGGATACAGGAGTCACTGGAGACACAGTGGTTGCAGAAGACAGAAAGCTAACTAGAGTGCACATGAATCAGAGATAGAGAGTGCCAGGAGCCCAACGCTGAATGAGTTCTGGTACTAATTTACCACTCCACTAATTTACCTCGGAGCAAGGAACAGCATCATCACTAGCGCCAGGCACCCAGAACATACGAAACACAAAAGAAAAGTAGCCACCAGCAACCTACATTTACCCCCTGGGTCTTTCAGCTTGGGGATTTCAAGTTAACACAAATGGTATTTCTTCAACAATATAGGAACAGGAGGGTTTTATTCTAAAACCCAATGCCGCGTACACACGACCGTTTTTCATGACGAGAAAAATGCCATTTTTTTATTTGGTCATTAAAAACGATCGTGTGTAGGCTCCAGAGCATTTTTCACGACGTGAAAAATGGCCATAAAAAATTTGGAACATGCTCTAATTTTTCTTGTCGTTTTTCACGTTATAGTTTTTCTCGTCATGAAAAACGGCCGTGTGTAGGCTTTAACGACGTGAAAAAAAACGCGCATGCTCAGAAGCAAGTGATGAGACAGGAGCGCTCGTTCTGGTAAAACTAGCGTTCGTAATGGAGATAGCACATTCGTCACGCTGTAACGGACTGAAGAGCACGAGGCTAAAAAGCGCGAATCGTCTCTCACCACTTTACTAACACGAGGATCAGCAAAAGCAGCCCAAAGGGTGGCGCCATCCAAATGGAACTTTCCCTTTATAGTGCCGTCGTACATTTCGTACGTCACCGCGCTTTGCTCGAGCATTTTTTTTCATGATCGTGTGTAGGCAAGGCAGGCTTGAGAAGAATCACGTAGAGAAAAACTTTTTTTCAATGACATTAAAAACGGTCGTGTGTACTCAGCATAAGTCTTTCCCTCAAGCTAATGGCCACCCCTTATGTTTATGAGATTCTGGAGCAATATAAAACTCCCTATAATAGTTCTCTTTTAAAATAAATTAGTGTCTTCTCTTTTATTATGTTGAACAATAAATAATCGTAATGTCAGTAGCTAAATGGAAATACAGTATATTATCTGTTTTGTTTTTTTTTTGTTTTTTTTACAAACATATTTCTATATATAAAAAAAAAAACAATGGATCTTAATGTAACACATGTTTCCATTAAAACTGAACATAAAATGGCAATATTGAGAGGCTCTTTATTTCGTGGAGCATCTGAGCACTTTTACTGCACTTTCCTGCTGGGCCATGTGCTTCCTTGTGATTTATAGTCATTTTCTTTTCAAGATTTTTAAAAAGCAGTTCAGGAAAATGATTTGGATAGAAAGCAACCAATAAAATGAAATTTATAATATGCTTTTATAAGAAATTTTAAACACAAATCTTATTTAGTGAGAAATGGAAGAATAAACTGCCAGATGTAGTTTTAGGTTGCTAGGCAACATAATGTGACCCTGTCATTTATCCATATTACTTACATTTCTAGAAATCTATGATTTAGTGCACACGTAGGAAATGAGGTGCAAGGGGAAAGGTCTATTAGATCAGTCCTCTAGAAAAGAGGCCTCCAAACTTTTCAGTAAAAGGGCCACATCAAGTATTTTACAAATATTTGCAGGCTGAAAAAAAAAAACTAGACCTTCCTTACATCAGGGTCTCCATAAGAGCCCCCCCCCCCTTACATCAGTGTCTCCATCAGAAACTCCCTTTCATTAGCGTCCCCTTACATCAGTGTTCCCATCAGAGTCCCTCTAGCATCACAATTACCCCTTCCATCACGGTTCCCATCAGAGCCCCCCCCCCCCCCCTTAGATAGGAATCAGGGACTATAGGCAGTCTCTGCTGACCTTAATCCTCAATCAGTGCACATTAGGAGAGTCCAGTGACCCAGTGGGCCATATAAAAACTTGTAGCAGACCAGATGTGCCCTGTGGGCCATCGTTTGGAGACCCTTGCTGCAGAACGATCACTATACACCCTATTATTCACAGCTGCAGTGAGATCTGCACTCATCGCTACCTATGTCACCAATGGGATATGCACCACAACACACTCAGATCATTCATGTTATCCATGTACACAATGAGGTTTCCACTATAACACACACAGCACACTCCCCGGTATCCATACCACCAGTGAGATCTGCTGTCCAGTACACACACATCTGTCATGGAAGGAGAACTGGCAAAGTTGTCAATGCTAGAAATGGGCATATCCAGCGCATTCCTGTGTGCACTGACGCAAGAATGACGAATTGGTGCACGCAAGTGCGCGACGGTGCTAATCGGCGAATGCGTGTGCGTAATGGCAGATGCGGGCATTCACTGGCCTATAAAAGACTGCTGCTGTGTTTACCAGGTTGCTGGATTGTCATCAGTCCTCCTGTGTTTCTGAGCTTCTGTGTGAGTTTCCTTGGATTTCCTGTTGTTGACTCGGCTTGCCCTTGACCTGTCTAATCTCCTGGCTTTGACCCCTGACTTGTTCTACCGACTCTGCTACTTACCCGCTCACCTGTGTATGACCCGGGCTTGCATTATGGTCTTTGTTACTACTTACTTGCTCACCTGTGTATGACCTCGGCCTGTTCCTGCTACCTGCCTCTGCTACTGACTGATCCACTGTGTATGACCCCTGGCATGGCTTCCATTACCGTTTCCTGTGTGCCCTGTTGCCAAGTACATCTGGAGTTCCTCAGAGATGTCTGCCTTACCATGCATCCTGCCTATCCCAGTATTCATCAGGTGATCACCGGCCCAGCTCTTCAAGATATTACTAGCAACCTGTGCTTGTTTGGGCACTGCACCTCCTTGCGGCTGGGGTGCGCTGCACTTAGCCACAAGGGGAGCCCTCCCAGCACTTCGGCCTCTGACCAGGTATGTGCCAACATCTCTCCCTGGTACTCCTTTCATCTGTGAGATCTGCATTCTAGCACACACTTTGTTGAATTCTGCTTTTGATGTATGTTTCTATTGAACTGCATTATGTTATTGATGCTCTGTTGTATATCTAGTTGTAGTTCAGCTTCACTACAACTTGTTTATCTGTTGTATTTGGTATATCACTCTGTTCTTCCATCCTGATTCATACTAGTTAGTTCAGCCCTCCTTGCGTCTTCCGTGTTCCCATGGATAGGTGACACTGGTGGGCACTGGCAGGTGGCACTGGTGGGCACTGAATAGCAGCAGTGGCTCTCCGTGATCGGGACCGATGTCCTTCTGACGCTGTCAGCATGAGGGAAAAAACCAACAACGATCTTCTGTTTACATCACGTGATCAGCTGTCATTGGCTGACAGCTGATCACGTGGTAAGGGGCCAGAATACTGTACTTATCTGAAGTAAAATTGTGTTTTATTCAACTTCTGTGTCTTATTAAACAGTTGGAATACAACTCTGAAAAAAGTATGATTAACATGAACAGAATATCTTGTCTAAAGTGCATGACAGCAGAGCAGATAAAATCTCTTGTGGCATCGCTGTCCTCTTGTCAGTCTGAAAAGAGTCTGGCACTTTAAAGGTGCCACATCTGATGAGAAACTTGGTCAGCATGATGGTGTGCCCCTACTTTCCAGATTGGGGGTTGTCTTCTGATCTTTGTGAACATTTGAGAGACTTGCATCCCTGATGTTTGAGTGCAAGAGGTTGTGTCTCAGCATTACAAAATGGAATTCTGCTCCCTGCCTACCCCTCAATTTCTTGTTTCTAATCTCCCAATGTCCTCAAGGACCTGCACTAGGCCCTTTCTGGGCCCCTATTGTGTTTCTGGACCCAAGGGGCCTATACTCCAGTTTGTGCTGAAGAGCGATTTCAAGGATTTGACTTCCTAAGTCCAAAGAGGGCATTTGCCCCATTGTAGACCTCAAAGGGGCCTGTTGTAATATTCAGCAAGACTCATCTATCATTTTAACAGCTGGGAATTCGCCAAGAGCAGTGAGGGGAGTGGCATCAGGAAGAGAGGAGCCAGCCATGTTACGTACACCCAATGTGCTTCGTTTAGGGGTTTTTGGTCTGCAAGAGGTTGAAATGTTAAGTTTGTCATTACTACATTATAATGTGTAATGCCGCGTACACACGACCGTTTTTAATGTCATTGAAAAAAACTGCATTTTTCTCGACGTGATTTTTCGTGCTTCCTCTCAAGCCTGCCTTGCCTACACACTATCGTGGAAAAAAATGTTTGAGTAAAGCGCGGTGACGTACAACACGTACGACGGCACTGTAAAGGGGAAGTTCCATTCGGATGGCGCCACCCTTCATGTTAGTAAAGTTTGTTGAGCGACGATTCGCGCTTTTCAGCCTCGTGCTTTTCAGTCCGTTACAGCGTGACAAATGTGCGATCTCCATTACGAATGCTAGTTTTACCAGAACGAGCGCTCCCGTCTCATACTTGATTCTGAGCATGCACATTTTTTTTTCACGTCGTTAAAGCCCACACACGGCCGTTTTTCATGACGAGAAAAACGACGATGTAAAAAACGAGGTGAAAAATTAGAGCATGTTCCAATTTTTTCATGGCCGTTTTTCATGTCGTGAAAAATGCTCTGAAGCCCACACACGATTGTTTTTAATGAACATTTAAAAAAATTACATTTTTCTCGTCATTAAAAACGGTCGTGTGTACGCGGCAAAACAAGAAGGCCCTCATACCTCTTATCTCCTGTTACTTTAAATAGTGTTCTATATTTACTATACAGCATATCATAAATCACTAAAAAAGTATGACACTAAGGGACGTATTTATTAAACAGTGAATGTGACTGTCACCAAATACCAGTGGTGATCCAATTGTTTGGTGTAGGTCAAATTCCCTGCTTTAGGCATTTGCCACCAAATAAAGCATAAGAATATTATGAGCTTTGTTTTTTTTCTTATAAAATGTAATTGCAGGTTGGGATTACTGATAAGTGGTAGAGTTCAGCCTAGACATATCACACAAGACATATCTGGCAGGGCTGAGAATAACACAGGTGTTTCGTATCTCTCCGATCTTCTTTACAGCTTCTTACAAAACAGCCTATCCTTCTCTTCAACCAAAACAAATTCTTTTACTGTGCAAAATACCAGCTGGAGTTTTTTCTTGAAACTTGCAGCATACTTTGATACTTAGTCCTTTTTTGCAGCCCTTGACCAGTTTAACCACTTGCTGAACAGCCGCCGTCATTGTACTGTGGCAGGTCGGTTTGTTCCCGTGAATCGCCATCATTATACGTCAGCTCGGGAACTCTATCTTGTGGGCATGCGGCCACTGGCCAGCAGCAGGGCTGTCTTTTCGCATTGGCACGCTGGACAGTTGCCCGGGGGCCCCACTTGCCTGGGGGGCCTCACCTGCCCAGCGACCCCAGCCAAGCATCATTCAGATGTCACAAAGTTTGTTGCGCATTGTGCCAGTGCTGTGCGGTGCGGCTCCCTCACAGAGACAGAGTGCCACGCGATCAGTCCGGATATCAGTCAGTGACTCAGCAGCGAGCGGTGTGCAGTGTGAGTCAGCTGTCATTGTGAAGAACGGGATCCTGTGCTTTCTGTGTAGTTCCGGCTCTTCACAGACGGAGTGATATCAAATGCACTCCACCTGTGACAGGTACAGGAAGCATCGCATATGAATTGAAAGCCAGGAGTAGGTGTCCAGATTCAGATTATAAGGAAAAACAGGAACGAAAGCGAAGTGATTGTGTACACAGTGCCCCAGTGCACTTTATTGCTCGGGGGCCTATAATGCTCTTAAGATGGCACTGGTCAGCAGGGGAACCAATCAGTGGGTGGGGCGGACTTAATGTCCGCCAGACACCCGTGATCGTTCCCCGCAGTGACAGTTTGGGGATCTGCCTGTGTTAACTAGGCAGATCTCCGTTCTGACTGGGGAGATCACTCAGATCCTGTCTTTCTGCTATGCAGGAAGACGGATCTGTGTGTTTCCCCAGGCAGCCCATCCCCCATACAGTTAGAAAACACCTGCAGGGAACACATTTCCCTGATGTTAACCCCTTCCTTGCCAGTGTCATTAGTAATAACAGTAACAATAACAGTTCATATTTTTAGCACCGATTACTGTAATATTGTCACTTGTTCCCAAAAAAAGAGTCAGAAATTTCAGTAAGGTGTCCGATCTGTCCACTGCCATGTTGCAGTCCCACTAAAAATCGCAGATCACCGCCATTACTAGTAAAAAAAAAAAAATAATAATAAAACTCTATCCCCTATTTTGTAGACGCTATAACTTTTGCGCAAACCAATCAATATACGCTTATTGCAATTTTTTTTTACCAAAAATATGTATAAGAATATATATCGGCCTAAACTGAGGAAGAAATTTGTTTTTTTATATATATTTTTGGGGGGTATTTATTAAAGCAAAAAATATTGCATTTTTTTTTTCAAAATTGTCAGTCTTTTTTTGTTTATAGGGCAAAAAATAAAAACCGCAGAGGTGATTAAATACCACCAAAAGAAAGCTCTATTTTTGGGAAAAAAGGACAGAAAATTTGTTTGGGTACAGCGTTGCATGACTGCGCAATTGTCAGTTAAAGTGATGCAGTGCAGTATCGCAAATAATGGCCTGGTCATTAAGGGGGTAAAATGGAACTAGAGGCTGAAGCCTCATACACACGACCGAGTTTCTCGTCGTTAAAAACACGTTGTCTTTTTCGACGAGATTCTTGTTAACCTTGACGAGTTTCTCGTCAAGCTTTCTATGCGTACACACTGACATTTCCCAATTTCCTCATTGTTCTCCGCGCTCACGTCCAGCACGTACGACGGCACTATAAAGGGGAAGATCGATTTTCTTGGCGCCACCCCTTGGGCTGCTTTTGCTGATCTCGTGTTACCGCGGGTGAAGTAAAAGTTTGGGAAGAGACGATTCGCGCTTTTCAGTCTTCGTACTTTTCAGTTCGTTTTCTGAGGTTCAGTTTGTGCTTGTGGGTTCGTATCTTGACTTTCAGGGCGTCTAGGCAGGTCCTATCTGTTTTACAGTGCGTTCTTGCCCGTTCGTTTCTGATTTTCAGTTCGTTATTCATAGGCCTTGCTGTTCTAAAGTGCGTTCTGTTCTGTACGTTCTGATAAGATGACCGTTTCCTAGCCATGTCGCCTGGACGTTCTCGTCGTCGAGTTCGTGCTGTGCATGCACTTGGTGTTGGTCTGCTTGTTTTGGACCAAGACCAGTCCATGAATGGTGTGAGGAGGAGTTCATGGACCAAGAATTGGTTGCTCCAGCGGGACCAATTCTGCCACATGCCTCTGCTGCGGGAGATAGTCGAGAATAATCCTGAGGACTACAGGAATTTTCTGCGGATGTCTGACCCCGTTTTTCAGGAACTGTTGGCTTTGGTGTCCCCCTATATTACCAGGCAGGACACCGTTATGCGGGAAGCCATCAGTGCTGAGCAGAGGCTCATCGCCACCTTACGTTATCTGGCGACAGGGAGAAGTCTTCAGGACTTGAAGTTCACGACAGGCATCTCCCCCCAGGCTCTGGGCCTCATAATCCCAGACACCTGTTCTGCCATTATACAAGTCCTGCAGGAGGACTATATTAGGGTAAGTTTTCTCCTTTAACATCACATTTTATGTATTCCATGTATGCTAATGTATTGTATTTCTTTCATCCTTCCCTAATTACCATGATTGTAATATGCTGAGAATGTCCCCTTTGTCCCCATGCATGCTGGAAGCTTTAGATTGCCCCTTTTTTCTCCTCCATGCATATTTCCCTTTACTAACCTTTCCAGCAGGGGCGCCTGTTGCAACAAATGTTTGGGGGTCCAACCCCAATTTAGGAAATAAACTTCCTCCATTTTTGCAAAGGTGCCTATTAAACGCCCCCAGTTGTCCCCTCCAATGCAGCCATTTTGTCCCCTCCAATGCAGCCATTTTGTCCCCTCCAATGCAGCCATTTTGTCCCCTCCAATGCAGCCATTTTGTCCCCTCCAATGCAGCCATTTTGTCCCCAGCCCTGCACATACCTTCTTGTGGTCAGCGCCATCCTTCTTCTGTCCTCTATGTCTTCTCCTTCCCTTGATGTTGCATCAGCCAATCATGTTACCATTAAACAGACTTAGTGAACATGATTGGCAGAGCAGCCTGTCAGTGTTTACCCAAGGAATGCTCCCCCCCCCTGCGTCCCCTATTTAACTTTTATGAAGCCACTTACATCCCTCAGGCTGTAATGTGCAAGCCTATTTGCCTCCCTGTTTCTGATATGCAATTTTCACCCCATAAATGCCGCAGTTATTCATATGTTGGTCGCTTAACAGGGGGCCATACACCTGAATAGTGGGCGGCATTGACAATACATAGGTTAATGCAAGGCAAGAACCTATGTATTGTTCTGAGTGACGGGCACAGGAGAGAGGGGGCAGTGTTCCAGCGCCCACTCTGGACGCACCGCCACTGCACTGCTATCCTGTGGCCAAACACATCTACCCCCCCCCCAAAATCATGTATTAATGGACTATCAGAGGGGGTGATGAATATGAAACATGAGCCTTCCATTAAACTTATTGAAAACACCTTAATAAACGTAGAATTTGATTGATGTTGGCCTCTAATGTTTTTTATTATAATCTCCTTGTAATGTAATATTTTTCATTTCTAATTTTCTTTCATCTTGTTTGACTCCCCAGCTTCCTTCCACGCCACAGGAATGGCAGACTGTGGCATCGGAGTTTGCCACGCGGTGGGACTTCCCCAACTGCGGTGGTGCCATAGACGGGAAGCACGTCCGCATCGTGCCGCCACCCCATTCTGGGTCCTACTACTTCAATTACAAGGGGTTTCATAGCATTGTGCTGATGGCGGTGGTGTCAGCACGGTATGAATTCCTCTATGTTGATGTAGGGAAGAATGGCCGGATGTCCGATGGGGGATCCTTCATCCAGACGGAGTTTGCCCTCCGTCTCCAGAGTGACGACCTTGCATTGCCACCGGATGCAGGGAATATTGAAGGACTCCCCTTTGTTTTCTTGGCTGATGAAGCCTTTGGACTCGGACCGCATCTTATGAGGCCATTTCCTCAGAGGACCCTGACCCCAGAGAAGAGGGTGTTCAATTACCGGCTGGCCAGGGGCCGAAGAGTCATTGAAAATGCCTTCGGCATAATGGCCAGCCGGTTCCGCATTTTTATGACTTCCATCCACTTGGCGGACTACAAAATAAACTATGTAGTTTTATGCTGCTGTGTGCTACACAATTTTCTCAGCAGAAAATCAAATTCATATATGGCCTCAGTATTGCCTGAGGCTGGACTTTCACCTGCTAATCCCCTGCCGGGCCTGGAATCTGCCTGTCCTGGCTTGCCCCCCCCAAAATGCCCGTGAGGTTCGGGACAAATATATGGAATATTTCACGGGTAGGGGGGCAATTCCTATGCCAGGCTATGGCTAAAGATTCCTGGAGAATGATTAAAATAAAAATCTGATTTCTAATTTTAACTTGGGTTTGTTTCCTGTCTCCTAGTTTGTCTTAGTGCATTTGTAGTGCCAAGTGTATTTTCCTTTAGTAAATAACAACCATTTCACTATGTAACCTTAAAAAAAACACAAATCAGTTTAGAGCGTATTGAAAAAAGAAGCTACACGTTGTTTCTGTTCAAACATTTTACTCTGTGCACATTCACACACATGTTTCCTTTTTTCTTTTTTTTTTCCTGGCCACAAACCGCCAATTCTTTTCTTAGGAAAATACAAAAACAGTTGCATTCCAAAAATTACTACATTGGATACCTCTGAGCAATCTGACACATTCACTTATACAAACTATGTCTCTATGTTCCCGTCCTAATATGGGGTCTTGCCACCCCTTGCCCAGCCAAAAATTGAATATGCACACATTTTGTATTATTTTCCACTAGGGATTTGAGACTCCTGATCCCTATTGTCAACATGTGCTATCTGCCATCAGGGGTGATCAATGGACGTGTTTTGGGGGTGCAACCCCTTCCTCAGTTCACCTACTTTAGATACGAGGAAGGGGTTGCACCCCCAAAAGACGTACATGGATATCCCCTGATGGCAGATAGCACATGTTGACACACTGTGTGCATATTCAATTTTTGGCTGGTTGCATTGTCAAAAACAGTATAAAAGGTTGATGAACAGTCATTCCTGAAAAAAAAATGGGGGTTTGGTTGACTTATTCGATTCTCCCCAAAACATCTAGAATGTCTTTAAATGTTTGATCCATCACATGAATTATTTGTTTTATTCTGTCCAGTTCCGTGCTACATTCCATCACTTGCTGTATTATTCGGAGGGCACTGTCAGCAGAGAAACGTGTACTATCCTTCACCACAACATTTACATCCCCTAAAAACAAAATAAAAAGATATTATAACTCTGCAGGCCTACATCTCTTACCTGAAGCTGTGGTGACAGATACTGACCTGTTGTGGTGACCAGTTCCACAACATCATCCACCTCTCCTTCCTGCACTTCTCCTTCCTCCACCTCAACTTCCTCAACATCCTTCGGTTGTGGGTCTTTGGGAGTTTGGGGTTGTTGTGAAGCTGTGGGGTTCCTGTGCTCCCTGGAGTGTTCTCCTCCCAGTCTTCTCTCCCCTATGAGAATCAAACAAAAGGTCTATTTATCACACTGAAATTCTCTATGAAAAATTAAAACAGGCTAAATTGCTTGGAAGTGGGGTACAAGTGTGTGTTTGGGCGGAAGTTAAAGATGACTGCATTATTTCTGACCAATAATATGTTTAGTATTCACCTTTGGCTGTCAGTTTTTAGACATGGAGGCACCAGAAAAAATCACTAATGCACCTGTGTGGGACACCCAAAAAAGGCAGGTCTGGTGGCCCACACTATAGTGCTCCAAAGTACAGATGTGGTACCAGCTGCTGAGTGTCCTCTCCTTTACACTGACTAAAGTTTGCATTTCATTCTCTTTACAAACACATCATCTAGCCTAAAATTTTTGAACACAAATGTTAAAAAAACACGCAGATGTCTAATTACTTTTGTGGCTATAAAATAAGCCAAAACAGCGGATAGTGGCCGAACGAAGTGTCTGTAACGTAACGAACGATTACTGTGCCAAACCAAGTTCAAATTATTAAATTATGGAAGGGAGTCCAATATGATAAAATCACAAAAAGGAGCAACATGTAAGTTGAGAAAAACATTAATAGCCGAAAAGTGTACATTTTACTTACTTTTTGCTAGCATTCTCTTAATGCTGCTTAAGGCTGCATTCACACCTGAGCGTTTTGTAGCCTGAAGCCTGAAGCTACAAAACGCTAGAGGGGAAAAAATACATTATTCTCTATGGAGATGGTTCACATCTCCACTCCATGTCGCCTGAAGCCGAACGCCTGAAGCTCAAACAAGTTCTGCACCCTTTTTTGTCGCGCGAATCGGGCAGATTGGGCGTTTTAGGATTCATATAATGTAATGGAAACGCCCGATTCAAGCGTCTAGCGCGACAACGAGTGTTTCGACAGGCGCAAATTCGCGCGACAAAACGACGGTAAAAACGACGGTAAAAACGCTCGAAGCGCTACGCTCAGGTGTGAATGCAGCCTAACTGCTCTGGCTCCCTCAGTTTGAGGTCTGACCACCTCTTTCTGAGCTGCTCATTTGAGCGTTTCACCCCGAAATTCGTCTTCAGACTCTTCACGACTTTATTGAGGATTTTGGCCTTCCTTCTATTTGGTTTGCTATACGGCCCATGCTTTGCGTCATAATCAGACTTGAGCAAGATGTCCACCATCTCCGCCATCTCCGCAAAAGACATATTAGATGCCTTGAATCTCCTCCTTGATCGTGACGTTTCCTCGGTCTCCGGGCTTGTCTCCTCCTCGTTAGTTGCGGAATTATCAGACACCTGCTGTAACTCCGCCATATCTGTCTGCGCGCCGAAAGAGAAGGGGCGGGGAAAAGATGTTAGTTAGAACGTCATGGGCGGGCGACGTGTGCGGAGCGACGTGTTCGTAGTTTGACGCATGCGTGGTGTATATATAGCAAACACACATGTGACTATACTACGTTCGGTGTGCGGAGAGAGGAGTTCAAGTTACGGACGTGCGAACGAAGGTATGTGATTTTGTGACTTGGACAAATAGTTGGCCTATACTGTCTTGAGAATGTTGTAGAATATATATGGTGACTACAATGTTAAGGAGGTTAGACTGTGTGCCTCACATTAGTTATATATTATTTATTTTACTTGCAGACCCAAAATGAATGTGTTTATAAGTGACAAGGAATTCCTTGCGGAATTTATAGACCGGGTAAGGGAGCTGCCCGCTCTGTGGGAGACGAAAAACCCCATCCACAAAAAAAGAGGGGTGAGAAAAGCAGCGCTGGAGACCCTGCTCCCATTTGTGCATACCAAGGTGCCCACAGCCACAGCAAAACAGGTGGACACTAAAATTGGGAGCTTGAGAGGCACCTACAGGAATGAACGCTCTAAGGTCCTGGCTTCTCAGAGGTCAGGAGCAGCAGCAGATGATGTTTATGTCCCGAATTTGTGGTACTACAGCAGGATGTCCTTTCTGGATGACCACATTGAGGCAAGGCCATCACTCTCCACTCTTCCCCCCAGACTTCCCTGCAGCCAACCTGAGCCTTCTCTGGAGCAAGAGGAGGCAGCCATCCTGGATGATCCTGATTTGGTCATCTGGAGCCAGGTATAGTATTAAATGAAAATGTATTGGGATAAAATTAATGTTTGCCAAATATGTCAAGATGACAAACATAAACTATTTAGAGTTCCACAAGTGAAATCAAGATCTCTAGACATTAGTCTGCACTTAATTGGGTGCTAAATAGTCAATCTGATGTAGTTGTACATTTTAGAAACTGATTTCAGGATTACATTCTAATTGGTTCAATCATGATTATAAATTTGGAGGCAAAGATTAAAGCAACATATTAAACTATGTCCCTTTTTCATACACAGGATGAAATCAGCCAGGAGGAGGGTCTGGAAACTGTCAGGCAGGAGGAGGAAGGGCCCAGTGGCAGCCAGGAGGTGGCAGGGCCCAGTGGAAGGCAGGAGGTGGCAGGGCCCAGTGGCAGCCAGGAGGTGGCAGGGCCCAGTGACAGGCAGGAGGTGGCAGGGCAAAGGAGAAGCACCAGATCACAGGTGCCTCCCATCTGATTTCCCAAAAGAGGCAGGAGGGACAGGACCACCAGTGAGGCATCAATGGCCCTTATTAAAGAGGCCCATGCCACCCTCAAAGAGCCCACATCCCCTGAAGAGGCCATTGCCGGCCTAGTGGAGGCAAAGTTCAAGGTGATGAGCATGGAGCAACGCCTCCTATGCGAGCCCCTGCTCATCACCTTGCTCAACAAGGGGGTGATGGGAAAAATTACCCCCAATACTGCAATTTGTGAGGTGGCACAACTGTCCCAACCTCAACCTCCTCCTCCACCTCCACCTTCTTCTTCTGCCCCACCCCCTTCTCCTCCACCTTCTTCTTCTACCCCACCCCCTTCTCCTCCACCTCCACCTTCTTCTTCTGCCCCACCCCCTTCTCCTCCACCTCCTCCTCCACCTTGTTCTTCCGCCCCACCCCCTTCTCCTCCACCTCCACCTTGTTCTTTCGCCCCACCCCCTTCTCCTCCACCTCCACCTTGTTCTTCTGCGCCACCCCCTTCTCCTCCACCTCCTCCTCCTCCTGACAGGAGTACCCCTCCAGTGGCCCAGCCTCCAGCCAAACGAAGAAGGAAGGCTGCAGGGAAGGCTTCAGGAAAGGTTGCAGGGAAGGTTGCCAGGAAGACGAGGAAGTGATGGCCTTGCTTCATTGTGGTCGGACAGAAGGCAGCCTGTTGTAGTACCACACACTTGGGACATATATATCACCTGCTGCTGTTCCTGACCTCTGGGAGGCCAGCATCAGATTGTGCTCAGAAATGTTGGCCTTCTCAAGCTCCCAATTTTAGTGTCCACACAGGATTGATGTGTGGTCTGGGGTCCCTGGGATGCACAAATGGCAGCAGGTTCTCCAGCGCTGCCTTCTCTTTATTTTATTTGAACCATGAATAAATGTTATTTTTGTTTAAGTTCATACTTGACTATGTGTATTTGTAAAAATTTAAAATTTAGCTTTGGAGTAAGCAGAGACATTTGACTGACAAAAAAAGGGACAGATAACAACCCCCCTAAAAAAAAAAAGAATCTGATTTCCCAAAAAGAGGGTGTTAAATTTTACAACTATATATTAAAATATTCAATGGGAGATCACTATCAAAACATTGCGAAATTAAAATTAACATCAGTTTGAAAAATATAAAAATGTAAAATATTCATAAAAACTTGCACGATATAATACACATAAATCTTCTTAAGAGCAGCATGAAAAAGGTTTAAAAAATATAGTCATAACTCTGTGTGAATATCAGCAGCAAAAGAAGTTCTTTCGTTTTGATTAATGTAACATTCTAAAGAAGATTTCAATGCACAACATTTAAACGATGCAATAATTTCGAGCATGACGAATGTGCTATCTCCATTACGAAGGCTTGTTTTACCAGAAGATGCGCTCCCGTCTCATACTTGCTTCTGAGCATGCGCGCTTTTGAAAGACTCGTTAAAGCATACACACGAACCATTTTCTCGTCACAAAAGAGGCCGACGAGAAACACGACGAGGAAATCTGGAATCCTGACGAGAAAATAGAGAGCAGGTTCTCTATTTTCTCGTCGAGATTCACGGCAATTTTCTCGTCGTAAAACCATACACACGAACGTTTTTCTCGATCAAAAAGCTCTCACGGCACTTTTCTTGCCGGTTTTGGACGAGAAAATCGGTCGTGTGTACGAGGCTTTACAATTAAATTATGTGTAAACCAAAACTGAAATAAATGTAGTTTGCTAAAGCGCTAGGTATCATAAATAACTCATTTTTTTAAATACTAAAATAGTTATGTGTACCTTTTTTATGGTGCAATCGTTTTGTTATTGATTTTTTTCATAAACTTGTCGCAGAATGCAAATAAATTGATGAAAAGCCAGGAATATAGGACACAAACATTTGTGCAAGAAATAAATGTTATTTTTGTTTAAGTTCATACTTGACTATGTGTATTTGTAAAAATTTAAAATTTAGCTTTGGAGTAAGCAGAGACATTTGACTGACAAAAAAAGGGACAGATAACAACCCCCCTAAAAAAAAAAAGAATCTGATTTCCCAAAAAGAGGGTGTTAAATTTTACAACTATATATTAAAATATTCAATGGGAGATCACTATCAAAACATTGCGAAATTAAAATTAACATCAGTTTGAAAAATATAAAAATGTAAAATATTCATAAAAACTTGCACGATATAATACACATAAATCTTCTTAAGAGCAGCATGAAAAAGGTTTAAAAAATATAGTCATAACTCTGTGTGAATATCAGCAGCAAAAGAAGTTCTTTCGTTTTGATTAATGTAACATTCTAAAGAAGATTTCAATGCACAACATTTAAACGATGCAATAATTTCGAGCATGACGAATGTGCTATCTCCATTACGAAGGCTTGTTTTACCAGAAGATGCGCTCCCGTCTCATACTTGCTTCTGAGCATGCGCGCTTTTGAAAGACTCGTTAAAGCATACACACGAACCATTTTCTCGTCACAAAAGAGGCCGACGAGAAACACGACGAGGAAATCTGGAATCCTGACGAGAAAATAGAGAGCAGGTTCTCTATTTTCTCGTCGAGATTCACGGCAATTTTCTCGTCGTAAAACCATACACACGAACGTTTTTCTCGATCAAAAAGCTCTCACGGCACTTTTCTTGCCGGTTTTGGACGAGAAAATCGGTCGTGTGTACGAGGCTTTACAATTAAATTATGTGTAAACCAAAACTGAAATAAATGTAGTTTGCTAAAGCGCTAGGTATCATAAATAACTCATTTTTTTAAATACTAAAATAGTTATGTGTACCTTTTTTATGGTGCAATCGTTTTGTTATTGATTTTTTTCATAAACTTGTCGCAGAATGCAAATAAATTGATGAAAAGCCAGGAATATAGGACACAAACATTTGTGCAAGAAACAAGGGTAGTAGAGTGATTGCGTTGTGTATATGATGCTGTTATCCAGCATCAGGTTGCTCTACAACGAGCAAGGTTGAAGTATGAAGGAACTACATATGAAGGAACTACATATATGCAATGGTTCGATAAACAGAATCTCAATATATAGTAAAGATGTGCACAACAAAAAAAATTGTTTCATTTAGGATTCATTAATTAGGTTAATCATTTAATTTCGTCATATTGGTTGGATTAGAATGATTCATTTTCAGAATTAATTTTGTATATTCAGATAATTTTCGTATATATGTTGTTCCCAACTGATTCGTATTTTCAGAAGCTATTTTGGAAGATTGGCTATATTCGTTTTAATCTGTTAAGTCATTATTTTGGAGTTACTTATGCACTGCTGGTCCAACCCACAAAGAGAAATGGAATTAGCTGATTGGAAGATATTGACTGAATTTATGTGCACCTGAAAGAAACGAAAAACAAATAATAATAATATTAATACAATCCCATATACTCAATCCTTCACCCACAGTTGATCCAGAGGAAGGCAAAAAATCCCAGCAGAGCATGCTCCAATTTGCTAAAGCAGGGGAAAGAATTCCTTCCTGATCCCCGAGAGGCAATTAGATTTTCCCTGGATCAACTTTACCTATAAATGTCAGTACTCAGTTATATTATGTACATTTAGGAAATAATCCAGGCCTTTCTTAAAGCAATCTACTGAGCTGGCCAGAACCACCTCTGCAGGGAGTCTATTCCACATTTTCACAGCTCTTACTGTGAAAAAACCTTTCCGTATTAGGAGATGAAATCTCTTTTCCTCTAAACATAAAGAGTTCCCCCTTGTCTTCTGTGATGACCTTAAACTCAACACTAAGTTCACTATATGGACCACTTATGTATTTATATATGTTGATCATATCCCCCTTAATCTCCTCTTCTCAAAAGGGAATAAATTCAGTTCCTCTAATCTTTCCTCATAGCTGAGCTCCTCCATGCCTCTTATCAGTTTGGTTGCCCTTCTCTGCACTTTCTCCAGTTCCCCAATATCCTTTTTGAGAAAGGGTGCCCAAAACTGAACTGCATATTCCAGATGAGGTCTTACTGATGATCTGTACTGGGGCAAAATTATATCTCTCTCTCTGGAGTCCATACCTCTCTTAATACAAGAAAGGACTTTGCTCGCTTTGGAAACCGCAGCTTGGCATTGCATGCTATTATTAAGCTTATGATCCACCAAAACCCCCAAATCCTTCTCCACTACGGATCCCCCCAGTTGTTCTCCCCCTAGTATGTATGATGCATTCATATTCTTAGCCCCCAAGTGCACAACTTTACATTTATCAAGATTAAACCTAATTTGCCACTTAGTTGCCCAATTAGACAGTGCATTGAGGTCAAGGCCACAAGATGCCATATAGTGTAAGATATGTATGCTCCAATTGTATCCCGCTATATAGCCAAGCTGACCCGTTTCGGGGGCGCACCCCCTTCCTCAATGCTGTTTTGTAGGAGCACTTTTGTAAATATCCAACTTTTATCCATTTTATTTGCTCAAATAAATATTTTTGCTGTAATGCATTAGGTGCTTGCGCCTTCCTGTCTCCTTGTTTTTGTAGTTTCATGTTTATACCTTACTGTATTTATTGCAATATGTTTCCATATCATATGCAGTACATTTTTTATGTAGAGGGTACTTACTTTCCCGGGGGTAAATTTTGAATCTTTCGGTGACACCGGTGGTGTGTTCCGGCGGTCCACTGTGTGGCGGTGTCACCATGGGCTGACGGACGGATATCGCTGTGTGCTCAGTCTCCTTTTTGGCCTCTCTCGGCAGCGGTATGGTGGGGCGGGGAACCCGCCATGCTTGCTGGGAGAGGGTATAAAGGGGCCGGCCCTCTTGGTCACGTGGTCTTCGTCCCAGGCACCTTCAGCTTGTGGACGGTGGTTCGGGTTCGTCCTCTAGGCGGCCTAGGCCTAGAGGACCACTGGGGATCGTGTTCCACCTCAGGCACCTTTAGTCCTGGGGTGAGGTACTTGGATGGAGGTCCGGAGCTCAGTGCCCAACACTGAGTTCCGCGAGGGAAGGATCCTAAGGCACTCCGGGGATGGATGCCTGAATCTGAGGTGGGCGTAATGGACCGGGAAGAGCTCCTCATCTGAAGACCCGGTGCAGCAGACTGCCGGTGACGGGTGAGTCTCTTGTCGGAGACCGTCCGGAAGGAGAATTCCTCTCGTGCGGAGACCATAGATCACTCTCAGGGAGGAGAGTGGATGATAGAACTTGTGTCTGGGCCTATTCGTACACACACCTCCTTTTCTGTTCTGAAGCCAAGAGAGTCCATGTTATGTTCTAAATAAAGGAGTGTTGGACTTTGACGGTGTGTGGCTCAGTTTCTGGCGGACGAGGTTTAAAGGAGACTCTTGGAGGGAGGATCCGATGCACAGCACAGACCCGAAGGTAACAAGAGACATTGTTGAGACCACATACACAACTGTGGTGGAAGCCTGGCGTAGCTCACCCCTCTCCCTCCCCTATCATACCCCTAGACCAGAGACAGTGCGAGTTGGAAAACTTTAATAGAGGGGAGTGGGAAGAGGGTGTGCGCTACATTTATAACAATGAAAAATGTTGAAGCAAAAAAGAATTAATTCATTATGTTATTAAGTTTAATTCATTTTCGTTATTTCAGATGCTTCAAACATTAACAAAAGACACAAAACTATGTCATCATGTCATCCAAATGAAATATGAATGAATTTTTTGTTTTCATTATAATTTATTTCTGATTCATTGAAACTTGTTACTATTGTGATTAGCAAATTCGGATGCATCTGAATCTCCGAATAACGAAAAAAAAAAATTGAATTTAGATTTGTAACTAATTGAATCGCACGTGTCTAATAAATAGTAATGAGACAGCGGGCATCACAAAATGGAGGAAAGGGAAATATGGCATTTCTCAAGAAAGACTTACTGATTGTGACGAAATTGGACCATGCCTGCACATTGTATCTTAAAACATATGACTGCACTGTGAAATACACTATAGGATGGATTTACTAAAGGCAAATAAACTTTACACTCTACAAGTGCAGTTGCTTCAAAGTTTAATAATGAGGGAAGCTCTGCACTAGGGATGAGCTCGGTGTTCGAGTCGAACATAGGTTCGACTCGAACATCGGCTGTTCGTGCGTTCGGCGAACAACGAACGATTTGGGCCGTTCACGACAAATTCGAGTGACGCGAACGGCCCACAATACACTGCGTCATCGCAGTGTAATCCCGGCGCTGTGATTGGCCAAGCATGCACTGTGACCCTGCATGCTTGGCCAATCACAGCGCCGGCAGCGAGGAGAGCAATGATTGGCCACAGGCAGGATGCCTGTGGCCAATTATAGCTGAGGGGGTTTAGTACACGCCCCACACTATAAAAGGCCGCCAGCGCGGCGGCCTTGTGTAGTGTGTTCCAGAGCAGGGAAAGTGAAGGATAGGCAGGGACAGTGTCAAATCTTGTCAAATCTATTCTTTGCTAAACCTTGTGTGTAGGGACAGAGAAGGATAGGCAGGGAGAGTGTCAGTGTCATATTCTTTGCTAAACCTTGTGTGTAGGGAGAGAGAAGGATAGGCAGGGAGAGTGTCAGTGTCATATACTTTGATAAACCTTGTGTGCAGGGAGAGAGAAGGATAGGCAGGGGACAGTGTCAATGTCATATACTTTGATAAACCTTGTGTGCAGAGAGAGAGAAAGATAGGCAGGGAAAGTGTCAGTGTCATATACTTTGATAAACCTTGTGTGCAGGGAGAGAGAAGGATAGGCAGGGGACAGTGTCAGTGTCATTGTTGCTAAGCCTCCTGCACATTATACACCTGAAGTTAGCCCGTATTGCTGCTTTTTCCTGGTGTGTTACACCAACAGGATTTTGCGGCACTTACAGCGGGCGGAGTGTACCTCCTGACCATATTACACCTTAACTTAGCCTGTATTGCTGCTTTTTCCTGGTGTGTTACACCAACAGGATTTTGCGGCACTTACAGCGGGCGGAGTGTGCCTCCTGACCATATTACACCTTAACTTAGCCTGTATTGCTGCTTTTTCCTGGTGTGTTACACCAACAGGATTTTGCGGCACTTACAGCGGGCGGAGTGTGCCTCCTGACCATATTACACCTTAACTTAGCCTGTATTGCTGCTTTTTCCTGGTGTGTTACACCAACAGGATTTTGCGGCACTTACAGCGGGCGGAGTGTGCCTCCTGACCATATTACACCTTAACTTAGCCTGTATTGCTGCTTTTTCCTGGTGTGTTACACCAACAGGATTTTGCGGCACTTACAGCGGGCGGAGTGTGCCTCCTGACCATATTACACCTTAACTTAGCCTGTATTGCTGCTTTTTCCTGGTGTGTTACTCCAACAGGATTTTGCGGCACTTACAGCGGGCGGAGTGTGCCTCCTGACCATATTACACCTTAACTTAGCCTGTATTGCTGCTTTTTCCTGGTGTGTTACACCAACAGGATTTTGCGGCACTTACAGCGGGCGGAGTGTGCCTCCTAACCATATTACACCTTAACTTAGCCTGTATTGCTGCTTTTTCCTGGTGTGTTACACCAACAGGATTTTGCGCACTTACAGCGGGCGGAGTGTGCCTCCTGACCATATTACACCTTAACTTAGCCTGTATTGCTGCTTTTTCCTGGTGTGTTACACCAACAGGATTTTGCGGCACTTACAGCGGGCGGAGTGTACCTCCTGACCATATTACACCTTAACTTAGCCTGTATTGCTGCTTTTTCCTGGTGTGTTACACCAACAGGATTTTGCGGCACTTACAGCGAGCGGAGTGTGCCTCCTGACCATATTACACCTTAACTTAGCCTGTATTGCTGCTTTTTCCTGGTGTGTTACACCAACAGGATTTTGCGGCACTTACAGCGGGCGGAGTGTGCCTCCTGACCATATTACACCTTAACTTAGCCTGTATTGCTGCTTTTTCCTGGTGTGTTACACCAACAGGATTTTGCGGCACTTACAGCTGGTGGAGTGTACCTCCTGACCATATTACACCTTAACTTAGCCTGTATTGCTGCTTTTTCCTGGTGTGTTACACCAACAGGATTTTGCGGCACTTACAGCGGGCGGAGTGTGCCTCCTGACCATATTACACCTTAACTTAGCCTGTATTGCTGCTTTTTCCTGGTGTGTTACACCAACAGGATTTTGCGGTACTTACAGCGGGCGGAGTGTGCCTCCTGACCATATTACACCTTAACTTAGCCTGTATTGCTGCTTTTTCCTGGTGTGTTACACCAACAGGATTTTGTGGCACTTACAGCGGGCGGAGTGTGCCTCCTGACCATATTACACCTTAACTTAGCCTGTATTGCTGCTTTTCCCATTTCCCTGCAGGCCATTAGAATGTCTGGAAGGCAAACAAGGAGAGGCAGACAGTCAGGAGCCAAAAAAAGAGGGCAAGCAGGCTCTGTGTCTAGAGACAACAGTGCTGGTCGTGGACGCGGTGCATCGCCATCAGCACGTGGCCATGGGACACGCTTGTCCTTCTTTTCGGCAGCTGGACGTGTTGAGCCGCATCATGCCGAAGACTTGGTAGAGTGGATGACCAAGCCCTCTTCATCCTCCTCATCCTCTCTCACCCAGGCTCAGGGTACTGGCAAAGCAGCTGCCAAAGCGTCCTCTTCCCTGGTATCAATGTCATCATCAGTCACTCCTTCCCTAGACCAACCATGTCCTCCTGAGGAGTCCCCCGAACTGTTTGAGCACAGTGTTGGGTACATGCTCCAGGAGGATGCCCAGCGTTTCGAAGGGTCTGATGATGATACCCAGCTAGAGGAAGGCAGTAGCGTGAGAGCAGAGAGAGGGGATGCTCAAGAAGGACACCAATCTGGAAGTCATGTTCCAGCAGCTGCAGCATACTGCCAGATTGGCTCCAGTGATGAGGAGGGAGGGGATGATGAGGTCACTGACTCCACGTGGGTGCCTAATAGGAGAGAGGAGAGAGGAGGAGGAGGAGGATGAGGAGGAGGCACATCTCCAACGAGGCAGGATGCCCTCGGGGGGCCAGCGTAAGGGCAGCACACCGACGGAATCACACCGCAGAGCTCCGCCTGTGCAGGGCGCTGCCTCTGCCCGTTATTCAAAAAGTTCTTTGGTGTGGGCCTTTTTTGAGTCGAGTGCATCAGATCGGACAGCTGCTGTTTGCAACATATGTCTCAAGCGTATATCGCGTGGCCAAAACATCACCCGCTTGGGCACCACATGCTTGACCAGACATATGTTGACCTGCCATGCAGCTCGTTGGCAAGCCTACCTTAAAGACCCACACCAAAGAACAAAGCTGACCTCTTCTTGCACCGCATCAGCTGGGATCTCCAACCCCACTATACCTTCAGTCCTCTCTGAAACCTGCTCTGAGAGGAATGAAGGTGTAGAATTAGGTGTGTCACAGCCAAGTACTTGCGGGCTCTCTGCTAGCAGTACACCAACGTCCGATTCTAGCAGGCAAATTTCCCTGCCCCAGCTGCTGGACCGTCAAAAGAAGTTCACTCCCAGCCATCCACATGCCCAGCGGTTGAATACTAGCTTGGCTAAATTGCTAGCGCTTCAACTGCTGCCTTTTCAGTTGGTAGACTCGGCCCCCTTCCGTGAGTTTGTGCAATGTGCGGTTCCTCAGTGGCAGGTTCCCAAACGCCACTTTTTCTCACGGAAGGCGATTCCGGCTCTCTACCGGCATGTGGAAGGCAATGTCTTGACCTCGCTGGACAGGGCGGTCAGCGGTAAGGTGCATATTACCGCTGACTCATGGTCCAGCAGGCATGGACAGGGACGTTAACTTTCTTTCACAGCCCATTGGGTCACTCTTTTGGCAGCTGGGAAGGATGCAGGACAAGGTGCAGTAGTGTTGGAGGTTGTTCCACCGCCACGCCTCCAAAATGCTACTACTGGTTGTGACACCCCTCTGTCCTCCACCCCCTCCTCTTCTTCTTCCTCCGTGACCTCTTCCTGTGCTTTGTCCTCGGAACCAGCGGTGCTCCGTAGGCGTTCAAGGGGCTACGCAAGTACGCAGGCAAAAAGATGCCATGCCGTGCTTGCGCTGGTGTGTTTGGGGGACAGGAGCCACACTGGGGCAGAGGTTCTGTCTGCTCTACAGGGGCAGGCCGAGAGGTGGTTGACGCCACGCCAGCTTAAGCCAGGAATGGTAGTTTGCAACAATGGCACCAACCTCCTCTCCGCTCTCCGACAGGGACAACTGACCCATGTGCCCTGTGTGGCTCACGTCCTTAACCTGGTGGTGCAGCGGTTCTTGGGCACGTACCCGGGCTTACAGGATGTCCTGAGGCAGGCCAGGAAAGTCTGTGTGCATTTCCGCAGATCTTATAATGCCAGTGCTCGCCTGGCTGAGCTGCAAAAGGAGTTGAACCTGCCCAAGAACCGCCTTATATGTGACATGCCCACCAGGTGGAACTCAACGTTGGCCATGCTGCAGCGGCTGCACACGCAGCAGAGGGCCATCAATGAGTACCTGTGCGACTACGGCACCAGGACAGGGTCAGGGGAGCTCGGGTTTTTTTCACCACGCCAGTGGGGCATGATCAGGGATGCATGCACTGTCCTGGCACCATTTGAGGAGGCCACGAGGATGGTGAGCAGTGACAGTGCATGCATCAGTGACACTGTACCTCTTGTCCACCTGTTGGAACATACGCTGCGTGGAATAATGGACAGGGCACTTGAGGCAGAACAGAGGCAGGAAGAGGAGGACTTCCTTGCCTCTCAAGGCCCCCTTTACCCAGACAGTGTTCCTTCTGTCCCACCCATCGCACAGGAAGAAGAGGAGGAGGAGGAGGAGGATTGTGTCAGCATGGAGGTGGAGCCTGGCACTCAGCATCATCAGCAGCAGTCTTTTAGGGATGATTTACAGTCCCAAGAAACCAGTGGACTTGTACGTGGCTGGGAGGAGGTGGCTGCGGATCATGTCATCCTTAGTGACCCAGAGGACTCCGGACCGAATGCCTCAGCTAACCTACGCTGCATGGCCTCCCTGATCCTGCAAAGTCTGCGGAAGGATCCTCGTATTCTTCGGATCAAGGAGAGGGACCATTACTGGCTGGCCACTCTCCTTGATCCACGGTACAAGGGTAAGGTTGCAGACCTTATCTTACCGTCGCAGAGGGAGCAGAGGATGAGACAACTCCGGGAGGCCTTGCAGAAAGGTCTGTGCAACGCGTTCCCAGAGACTGGGAGGTTACAAACTCCTGGTCCTGGACAACGAGTTGCTGAGGCTTCGGTCAGTCAAAGAAGGAGCGGTGGGGAAGGTGGCCGTCTGACCGAAGCGTTCAGACAATTCTTTAGTCCGCAGCCCCAAGGTATGATCGGTTCCAGCAACCATCGCCAGCGTCTGATATACATGGTGCAGGATTACCTAGGGGCAAGGTCAGACTTGGACACCTTCCCCACCGAAAATCCTCTGGCTTACTGGGTCTTGAGGATGGATCACTGGCCAGAGCTTGCACCGTATGCAATTGAGCTACTGGCCTGTCCTGCATCCAGCGTTCTTTCAGAACGCACATTCAGTGCTGCTGGAGGATTTGTCACGGATCACAGGGTGCGCCTGTCCACCGACTCTGTTGATCGGCTGACCTTCATAAAGATGAACCAGTCTTGGATCACCACCAGCTACCAAACACCTGAAGCTGATATAACAGACTAATTTATTTTCAAATGTCACATCCCTTCAAGACTGATGCTGATGCTGAGAGACTGTCCTGTTATGTTGACTGACTATCCTCCTCCTCCTCAATGATCCGATTGACGATGATAGCTTGGAAGAACATTTTTGTTTCTGGGTGCCGCCACCAGTGGCTAAGGCCCAATTTTTCAGCCCCTGTTTAACAGGGGTGTGTTATTACAATTTTTTATGCAATGCTTTGCAGCAGGGCTCATTCCTGCACTCCAACTAGAGTATCTGGGAGTGGTTGCAGTGTCGTGGCACCAGCACCAGTGGCTAAGGCCCAATTTTTCAGCCCCTGTTTAACAGGGGCGTGTAATTACAATTTTTGATGCAATACTTTGCAACAGGGCTCATTGCTGTGCTCCAAGTACAGTATCTGTGAGGGGTTGCAGTGTTGTGGCACCAGTGCCTAAGGCTCAATTTTTCTGCCCCTGTTTAACAGGGGCATGTAATTACAATTCTTGATCTAATAATTCACAGCAGGGCCCATTCCTGCGCTCACCAAGACTAACTGTGAGGCCTTACAGTGTTGTGTCAACACCACCACCACCAAAGGCCCAATTTTTCAGCCCCTGTTTAACAGGGGCGTGTAATTACAATTTTTGATGCAATACTTTGCAACAGGGCTCATTGCTGTGCTCCAAGTACAGTATTTGTGAGGGGTTGCAGTGTTGTGGCACCAGTGCCTAAGGCCCAAATTTTCTGCCCCTGTTTAACAGGGGCATGTAATTACAATTCTTGATCTAATAATTCACAGCAGGGCCCATTCCTGCGCCCACCAAGACTAACTGTGAGGCCTTACAGTGTTGTGTCAACACCACCACCACCACCACCACCAAAGGCCCAATTTTTCAGCCCCTGTTCAACAGGGGCATGCAATTACAATTCTTGATCTAATAATTCACAGCAGGGCCCATTCATGCGCCCACCAAGAGTAACTGTGAGGGCTCACAGTGTTGTGGCAACACCAACATGTAAGGGGCAAATTTCAGCTGAGTATATACGGCAGGCCCCTACTTTCAAACATCCAACTTACAAACGACTCCTCCTTGCAGACGGAAGGATACAACAGAAAGTGAGAGGAAATCTACCCCTAGGAAGGCAAATTCTCTCCTGTAAGAGTTAATATGGGAAAAAAAGTGTCTCCTCTCCACTGATGCTTTATCACCAATTCTTGTTTCAATAAAAACCCCAAATTTTCAAAAAACATTTGTCATTAGGACCGAAAGTGAGGTGAACTGTTCTGAACAGGTGCACACTGCACAGACAGCAAAACAAATGTTACAGGGGTGATAACCCTTCCCTATGTTTTCCAAAAAGCTTAAAAATAGATTTTTTGCCTGGAGCTACACTTAAACAATGTACCTGTTCAAAATTACAAACAGATTCTACATAAGAACAAACCTACAGTCCCTGTATACGGCTGTTCAGAGTATATAGGGCCTTTTTTATTTTGTGTGCGGGGTTCCCCTTAATATCCATACAAGACCCAAAGGGGCTGGTAATGGGCTGGGGTGGGGTGGGGGGGGGGTGTGTGATGGGGTAGCTATGCCATTTTTCTTAAAGATTTTCATCCATATTACCGGGACCAGACATTACATTAAAGCCGCAAGCAGTTTTAAATGGCTTTTTTCCCTTTAGAAATGTAATTTTGTGCAGGGACAGTTCTAAACACAGGAAACACGTGGCACTTCACAGGCATACTTTAGACACCCCCCAGGTACGATATTTAAAGGAATATTTGACTTTTTTTTTTTCACTTTATGCATCATTAACCACTTGACAACTGGGCACTTAAACCCCCTTCCTAACCAGACGAATTTTCAGCTTTCGGTGCTCTCACATTTTGAATGACAATTACTCAGTCATACAACACTGTACCCATATGAAATTTTTGTCCTTTTTTTCACACAAATAGAGCTTTCTTTTGGTGGTATTTAATCACTGTTGGTTTTTTTATTTTTTGCGCTATAAGAGAAAAAAACTGAAAATTTTGTAAAAAAATGAATTTTTCTTTGTTTCCGTTATAAAATTTTGCAAATTAGTATTTTTTCTTCATACATTTTGGCCAAAATTTATACTGCTACATATCTTTGGTAAAAATAAGTACAAATTGGTGCATATTTTTTGGTCTTTGTGAAAGTTATAGAGTCCACAAGCTATGGTGCCAATATCTGAAAATTGATCACACGGCCTATCTCATTTCTTGAGACCCTAACATGCCAGAAAAGTACAAATACCCCCCAAATGACCCCTTTTTGGAAAGAAGACATTCCAAGATATTTAGAAAGAGTCATTGTGAGTTTTTTGAAGTTGTC
This sequence comes from Rana muscosa, assembly GCA_029206835.1. NCBI lineage: Eukaryota > Metazoa > Chordata > Amphibia > Anura > Ranidae > Rana > Rana muscosa. The sequence continues at coordinate 128,494,029 of JARGYO010005626.1, read as the reverse complement.
ATTTTTTCCCACAATTCTTTGCAAAAATCAAGATTTTTTTTTCTTTTTTTTTTTTTCCACAAAATTGTCATATTAGCAGGTTATTTCTCACACACAGCATATGCATACCACAAATTACACCTCAAAACACATTCTGCTATTCCTCCCGAGTGTGGCGATACCACATGTGTGAGACTTTTACACAGCGTGGCCACATACAGAGGCCCAACATGCAGGGAGCACCATCAGGCGTTCTGGAGAACCCAGGCCAATTCTGACATTTCTCTCCTACATGTAAAAATCATCATTTGTTTGCTAGAAAATTACATAGAACCCCAAAACATTATATATGTTTTTTTAGCAAAGACCTTAAAGAATATAATGGTGGTCATTGCAACTTTTTATCTTGCACGGTATTTGCGCAGAAATTTTTCTAACGCGTTTTTTACGGAAAAAAACTGTTTTGTGCCTAAAAGAAAAAAAAACAGTAAAGTTAGCCCAATGTTTTTGCATAATGTGAAAGATGAAGTTACGCCGAGTAAATAGATACCTAACATGTCACCCTTCAAAATTACACACGCTCGTGGAATGGCGCCAAACTTTGCTACTTAAAAATCCCCATAGGCAACGCTTTAAATATTTTTACTGGTTACATGTTTTGAGTTACAGAGGAGGTCTAGGGCCAAAATTATTGCTCTCGCTCTAACGTTCGCAACGATACCTCACATGTGTGGTTTGAACACCGTTTTCATATGTGGGCGGGGCTTACGTATGCGTTCACTTCTGCATGCGAGCTCGCGGGGGCAGGGGCGCTTTAAAAAAATATATATATTTTATTGTTCATTTTACTTTATTTATTTTAGTTTGACATGTTTTTCCACCCCAAATTTGTTTTTGATCACTTTTATTCCTATTACAAGGAATGTAAACATCCCTTGTAATAGGAATATGGCATGACAGGTCCTCTTTACAGTGAGATATGGGGTCAATAAGACCCCACATCTCACCTCTAGGCTGGGAAGCCTGAAAAAAAAACAAAAAAAAAACAATCCTGGCTTTGATCGTAGCGGTGAGTCGGTAGAAGCACCGGAGGGCAGCGGGAGGGGGGGCATCCTCTCTCACCTTCCGTAAGAGCGATCAAGCGGTGGAACAGCCGCTATGATCGTTCTTATGGTGCAGGGAATCGCCAGCTGAAAAAGCGAATATCTGAATGATGCCTGTAGCTGCTCCCATCATTCAGATATCTCCGCACAAAGTCAAGGACGTCATATGACGGCCGGCGGGCGGGAAGTGGTTATTGCAGAGTATTGCCGGGTATTGAGGAGTATTGCCGGGTATTGAGGAGTATTGCCGGGTATTGAGGAGTATTGCCGGGTATTGCCGAGTATTGCGGGGTATTGCCGGGTATTGCGGAGTATTGCCGGGTATTGCCGAGTATTGCCGAGTATTGCAGGGTATTGCCGGGTATTGCGGAGTATTGCCGGGTATTGCCGGGTATTGAGGAGTATTGCAGGGTATTGAGGAGTATTGCAGGGTATTGAGGAGTATTGCAGGGTATTGTGGAGTATTGCAGGTGTAATGTTCGGGGAACCAGCTAGATCGCAGGACACAGGCTTTTCAAACAAAAGGACGTTTATTTAAACTTAAATGGCTTCACAGCAGCAAAACAAAAGAAATGACAGTCTCACCGACTTGTAGAGTTTATAACTGCTGTCGCAGTTAAACAGTCCTTCCTTGGTGTTGCAGGTAAGTTTCCCAGATAGCAGGCTTCCATGCAGGCCACTGCCATGTACATTCACAGCTTCCCAGAGCTTTTCACAGCCTCCACAGCTTTTGCAGTGTCCACCATTCACCATGCAGACTTCACTACACTCCTTCTCTCTAACCTACAACTTCCTGTCTCTCTTAAACCACTTCCTTGGACAGGTGTGTTAACCATTGCTGTTCCCTTAAAGGAACCACAGCCCAAACAGAGGGGAAATATAGCGTCCTTTCAGGACCCAGCCACGGCGTCCTGTACATATCCCCCCCCTGTGCCCCAACGCCAAGGAGGTGGAGGCAACAGTGGAGCTAAAACAATGGACTCGGGAGAGGGCATCTGCATTTTGATGCAGTCTCCCGGGCCTATGCTCCACTACAAATTTAAATTCCTGGAGCGCCAGGAACCAACGTGTAATTCTGGCATTAGTCCCTTTACCTTGCCTCATCCATGTTAAAGGGGCATGGTCAGAAATTAACCTAAACTTCCTTCCCAAGAGGTAATATCTGAGGGATTCCAGAGCCCACTTAATGGCCAGAAATTCTCGTTCAACTATAGCGTAGTTTTTCTCCGCTGGTGTCAACTTCCTACTGAGGAAGACTACTGGGTGCTCCTCACCATGAACAACCTGTGACAACACAGCTCCCAATCCTACATCGGAAGCATCAGTCTGGACAACAAACTCGTTTGAAAAATTGGGTGCTATCAGGACAGGGTGTTGGCACAGTGCTGACTTGAGCTCCAAAAAAGCCTTTTCAGCATCTGCATTCCATTCCACCATGACCGATTTCCGTCCCTTAGTCAGATCGGTCAATGGAGCCGCCAATGTGGCAAAGTTGGGTACGAATCTCCTGTAGTATCCCACCATGCCCAGGAATGCACGTACCTGCTTTTTTGTGAGGGGGCGGGGCCAATTCTGTATAGCCTCTACCTTGTTAACCTGAGGTTTCACTACCCCTCTACCTACAATATAGCCCAGGTATTTCACCTCCTCCATTCCCAAAGCACATTTTTCAGGGTTTATTGTAAACCCCTCCTTCCAAAGAGAGTCCAGTACTGCCTGGACTTTGGGCAAGTGTGATTCCCAGTCTCTGCTAAAAATGACTATGTCGTCCAAGTACACTGAGGCATACTCCCGGTGAGGTCGTAAAATCCTATCCATTGCTCGCTGGAAAGTGGCTGGAGCAGTTTGTAGTCCAAAAGGCATTCTTTTGTACTGAAAACTCCCCTCTGGGGTAGAAAAAGCAGTTTTCTCTCTAGCAGCCTTAGTCAATGGGATTTGCCAATACCCCTTGGTAAGGTCTAATGTTGTAATATACCTGGCTGGACCTAGTCTCTCAATAAGCTCATCTACCCGGGGCATGGGGTAGGCATCAAACCGTGAAACCTCATTAAGTTTCCGGAAATCATTGCAGAATCGCAGAGTCCCGTTGGGCTTTTTGCAAATGCTCTTTGACTAGTGGCATCACAGTTTGGATCCTTTCCTGCATTTGGGAGACATATTCAAGAACACTCTTATGCTGAACAGGTTCACTTTCCCATTCCTCTTTAATAAAGTCAAGTAGTCCGCAAGGTCTCCGCCCATATACCAACTCAAAGGGCGAAAACCCAGTGGAGGCCTGGGGCACTTCCCTGATAGCAAACAGGAGAGCTGGTAACAGGCAGTCCCAGTCTTTCCCATCCCTTTGTACCACTCTCTTTAGCATAGACTTAAGGGTCTTGTTAAAGCGTTCCACTAACCCGTCCGTTTGGGGATGGTAGACCGATGTGCGCAGCTGTTTAATCCGGAACAGCTTGCACACATCGGCCATAACTCTCGACATAAATGGGGTGCCCTGGTCTGTGAGTATTTCCTTTGGAAAACCAGTCCGTGTAAACAACTGGAATAATTCCCGGGCAATAGCCTTAGAGGAGGTATTCCGCTTTTGAAGCGCCTCAGGATATCGGGTGGCATAGTCAAGAATCACTAATATGTAGGAGTAACCTCGAGCCGACTTTACCAAGGGACCCACTATATCCATGGCTATCCTCTCGAATGGGACCTCAATTATGGGCAGAGGGACCAAAGGGCTCCGGAAGTGGGTCACCGGAGCGGTCAACTGACAGGTGGGACAAGAGGCACAGTATTTCTTTACCTCTGCTTTCAGACCTGGCCAGTAAAACCGGTCGGTGATCCGTGCTTCCGTCTTCTCAACTCCCAGGTGTCCCCCTAACACATCATCATGGGCCAGGTCCAGAACCTTTCGTCTATATTGTTGGGGTACCAACAATTGTTCTACCACATTTTCCCTCACCTTGGTAACCCGATACAACAACTCATTATACATTGCGAAGTGTGGCCACCGCTCATTTGCACCTGGATCTTGGGGAACCCCATTTACTACTACAACTTGTTCCCGTGCACGGGCCAAAGTGAGGTCCTGCATCTGAGCAGTACCAAACGCCCCCTGGGGAACACCCAAATCTGGCAGGGCAGGGGTAGAGGCCACTTCCTCGTCCTCTTCCCCCAGCATTACCTGAAGTGGGGAAGATCCTCCCCCCTCAGTGTTTTGGTAGATCTGTGGACCACATGTCTTGACATTATCAACATTATCAGCTCTACTTTCATCACCATTAACCCAACCATTAGCAATTTCATCATTTGGATCCACATTAAGAACATTTGGCAGTTCAGGGTTATTCCTCTCAGCAGCAGGAACAGGGAGGCTAGTTTCTCCCCAATCTCTGAACTGTTCTCCTTGTTCCCACAGTTTTGTAAACAACGGACAGTCTCGTCCTATTATAACATCATGTACCAAGTTCTTTACCACCCCCACCTCTTGAGTACCAGTGCCACATGCTGAGGAGATGGTCACCGAGATGAGAGGGTACTCTCTAGCGTCCCCGTGAATGCACACCACCCGTAAGGTTTTTCTTACCGGACCGATCTTCCCAATTACTCTAGGATGAACCAGGGTTACCATGCTTCCGGAGTCCAACAAAGCCCGGGCAGGGAGGTGGTTCACTTGGACTTCACACTCAAATTTTTCCTCACCCAGGTCGAGCTGTGTGGTGCATACTTTATGGGCATAAAAAGACCCCCTCCGAAGAACCCCGCATTCCATGGGCTCCTCTTGCAGTGGGCAGTGTGCCCAGGTATGACCCCAGGAATGACATCGCCAACATTGTACATCCCCTCCTCTCCGAACAGGAACAGAACGCTGAGGAGGTACCGGGAATGACTCTTGACCTTCCGGGGTGTTTGCTCCAGGACTCCTTGGAACATCCTTTCGAAGGGCAGCAGTTGGTCGAACAGGCCGTGGTAGACTAGGGCCGATGCGCTTGGTAGGTCCGAGCAGGTCCTCCACCACTGTATATCGTTCCACCATCTCGACAAGGAGGTTTGCTGTTTTGGTGTCTCCATGGCTGACCCACCGTTGAAGGTCGTCTGGCAGGGATCGCAGGTATCGGTCCAGCACAACCCGTTCCACGATTTGGGGGCCCGACAACACCTCAGGCTGCAGCCATTTTTTTACCAGTTGCACCAGGTCATGCATTTGAGACCGAGGTGGCCGATCTGGACGATACTTCCATTGGTGCACTCGTTGGGCCCGAACGGCCGTAGTCACCCCCAGACGAGCCAGAATTTCTGCCTTTAACTTTTGATAGTCTTTAGCATCATCGGGTGGCAGGTCAAAGTAGGCTTTTTGAGGATCTCCGGTGAGAAAAGGGGCAATGAGGCTGGCCCACTGGTCCTGAGGCCACCCTTCTCTCTCTGCCGTCCTCTCAAATGTAGCAAGAAATGCCTCTACATCATCGCTCAGGGACAATTTCTGCAAAAAATGGCTTGCCCTCACAGTCACCTGGTTGCCAGGGGCAACAGCCGCTTGCTCCCGAACCTGAGATAGCTGCTGCACTGCTTCCTTTAAGACAGCCACCTGAGCCTGCATAACCTCTTGCTGGGCTGCTTGCTGGGCTGCCAACTGGGTCACCAACAGGCGGGTATTTTCTTGCTGCAGCTGATTTGCTTCCTCATGGCGAGTTTGCGCTTGCATATTAGCCAGGGACAGCTGTTTAATTAGCTCCTCCATTGCTTCAGCTTTCAACGTTTGTGCAGCTTTAACCCAGGACATAAATCCAATGTACTGTCCCTTTAACTGTCAGTTCAATGTCAAGTTCAATGCAAAAAAAAAAAAAGTTTTGTTTTTTTCTTCTTATGCCTGTTATTCTGTCCTGCCCGCATTCTCCACCAGTGTAATGTTCGGGGAACCAGCTAGATCGCAGGACACAGGCTTTTCAAACAAAAGGACGTTTATTTAAACTTAAATGGCTTCACAGCAGCAAAACAAAAGAAATGACAGTCTCACCGACTTGTAGAGTTTATAACTGCTGTCGCAGTTAAACAGTCCTTCCTTGGTGTTGCAGGTAAGTTTCCCAGATAGCAGGCTTCCATGCAGGCCACTGCCATGTACATTCACAGCTTCCCAGAGCTTTTCACAGCCTCCACAGCTTTTGCAGTGTCCACCATTCACCATGCAGACTTCACTACACTCCTTCTCTCTAACCTACAACTTCCTGTCTCTCTTAAACCACTTCCTTGGACAGGTGTGTTAACCATTGCTGTTCCCTTAAAGGAACCACAGCCCAAACAGAGGGGAAATATAGCGTCCTTTCAGGACCCAGCCACGGCGTCCTGTACACAGGGTATTGTGGAGTATTGCCGGGTATTGTGGAGTATTGCCGGGTATTGTGGAGTATTGCAGGGTATTGAGGAGTATTGCGGAGTATGGCAGGGTATTGCGGAATATGGCAGAGTATTGCACAGTATGGGCAGAGTATGGGCAGGGTATTGCACAGTATGGGCAGGGTATTGCACAGGGTATTGCACAGGGTATTGCACAGGGTATTGCAGAGTATGGGCAGAGTATGGGCAGGGTATTGCACAGGGTATTGCAGAGTATTGCACAGGGTATTGCAGAGTATTGCACAGGGTATTGCAGAGTATTGGCAGGGTGTATTGCAGAGTATTGGCAGGGTGTATTGCAGAGTATTGCACAGGGTATTGCAGAGTATTGCACAGGGTATTGCAGAGTATTGCACAGGGTATTGCAGAGTATTGCACAGGGTGTATTGCAGAGTATTGCACAGGGTGTATTGCAGAGTATTGGCAGAGTATTGCACAGGGATGGCTGAGCAGGGATGGATGGATGGCTGGATCTGTGACTGCAATTGTCACAGATCCAGCCCACAGCTGACATGGGGGAGGGAGCGGACATGATCCGCTCCCTCCCCTCTCCTCTCACACTGTACCGATCGGTACAGAGAGGGGAGGGAGGAACCGGCGTCATCACATGACGCCAGTCTGTTTCTAAGTGATCGCTCCGTCATTTGACGGAGCGATCACGTGGTAAACGGGCGCGATTAGCGGCCATCTACCGTGATCCGTGATGCGCCGGGTCTTCCGGACCCGGCGGTCACGAACATATCCTGGAGCGCGCCCCAGGGGGCGCGCGGGAGCAAGATTCTGTGAGGACGTCCCTGGGACGTCCACTCAGGATAACTCGACCGCGCTGTGGACGTCTTTTGTACATGGCGCGGTCGGGAAGTGGTTAAAATGACTGCTCCAGAAAAACGGCCGTTTTTAAAACTTCTTTTTGCATTGATACATGTCCCCTGGTGCAGAACCCGGGTTCCCAAACCCTTATTAGGACAATAACATGCATAATAGTCGTTATAATTAGCACTTTAGATTTCGAACGTTCGCATCCATTGTATTTAATAGGGTTCTAAAGTTCGTGCGAACTTTCGGTCCGTTCGCGGGTTCTGGTGCGAACCGAACCCGGGGGTGTTCGGCTCATCACTACTCTGCACCAATCATGTGCAACCAAAAATGCTGTTCTTTTTATTTTTCTTGCATGTTATTGGGTATTCTTTGCAATGTAAAGCAAGGTGTTCTGATAATCGGAGGAGGAGAGATGTTAATTTTCACCTCCAACAATTACAGAATAGAATTGGAAATCTCAGTTCCGGACAGTCTGCAACAACGGGCGAGTGCTGTCGGAATAAGACTAAAAGCTTTAACCCACAGCCAGAAATGGGGCATGCTTTATTAGTAGTATTTTATTTTTACTAATCGTTTTTAAAAATTGGTCAATGGAAGACTATTGCTATGATAAATAAAATAATCCATTCAGTCTTTCACTATTATTCATATATTGGCTTTATTGGTTTATTTTTTAAAGTCATTGCCCTTATAGCAGAGCACATATCACTGGAGTAACAATTGCCATGTAAAGTCATAGAAATCAAAGCAGGAATATGGAGATGTCTTTTATAAGTTATCAATAGGGATTTCACAGCAGACTGCACACACTAATGATTCTTGTGCAAGCAAAGAATAGAAGTGCAGATCTCTTAAACCTTCATAGAGAATATCTTCTTAGCAAACAAAAGGGGGATACACATGACTATACATTATGTTTTTATTATAGATGAATAAAGGCTGAATAATTTATTGGTTGTTACTGTCAGTTGTGTATAATATTGTGTGCTAGATATGTAGCGGGGTGTTCAATTTAGGGGAAGTGTCTGAGTGGTAACCAGGCTCAGACACATAAAATTGATAGGATTCATGGACCATTTTTGTTCTCAGTGGTTAAGGCTGGTGATGTGTTCCCTGTGGCCGGTGGGTGGCACTGCCATTCTGGGCCAGGGTTGAACCGTGAGCGCAGTGCTGTGCCTTTTGTGTCCCCTCTTGGCAGCCTACAGTGAGGCGGGGAACCTGCTGTGCATGCCGGGAGAGGATATAAAAGGGGAGACATCTTCTGAGAGGTTGTTGTTCGTCCACGCCCAGGCACCTTCAGCCTGGGTGTGTGTGGTTCGCCCACGCCCAGGCACCTTCAGCCTGGGTGTGTGTGGTTCGTCCACACCCAGGCGCCTTCGGCCTGGGTGTGTGTCGTCTCCGGGTGTCCTAGGCCCGGAGGCCTTGTTCCAGTTCCACCTCAGGCACCTTTAGCCTGGGGTGAGGTACTACATCACCGTTCCTGTCCGCCTGGGCACGGAGGCCCAGGAGTTGCAGTAACGGCCCGGAGCCCAGCAGCCTTCGGCTGGGGTCCACAAGGGATCGAGGAGTTCAGGGTGCCACCTTGCGAGGGGACCCACACCCTAAGAGAAGGGAGGATCTGTTCCGAGGGACCGGTGCTGTGGACACGATGAAGGAAGGGGTCTGTTGACTCTCTGGGGGGACGTCTCCTCCCTGAAAGGGAGTGGCAGAGACCTTGTTCGCCAGGTCAGTGGCAGTGACCTTATTCACAAGGTCTGTGGCAGAGACCAACCTCATGGTCTGTGGCAGAGACCATGCGCCAAAACTGTTTGAGAAACCTGAACAGTCAGAAGAGTTTGCGCTATGTTTGTGCCTGGACCTCCTCCACACCTTAAAGCTGTCCTGTGTCTTTGCTCCAACCTTTCTTCTATCCAAGAGACTATGTGTTGTGCAAGTGAAAATAAATATTGAGTTGGACTTTCAGCTGGTGTGGACATTTACATTCCTGGGGAAGTCAAGGACTTGCATCTACACACTGTGGAGGTGAGATTCATACTCAGGAGGACTTTATACTCTGGCTGCAGACAAGGCCAAAAATCAACACCGCCTAACCTCTTAACACAGGAGGGTACGGGCTTGTAGTGCGGTGTGCCCCTTTTTCCTGAGAGGAGCCGAAGCAGACAGGTAAAAGGGGGTCTGTGCGCTACAGATAGAAAGTGTGTACCTGTTTAACAATCAACAGTGAAGCATCAGATTGAAACATGATGCAAACATAGAACAGCAAAATATACATGGTTGCACTACACCAGTTAGGGCCTTATTCTCTTTAGTAGACCCTAACCTAACTGAACTGTACAAAAAGATAGCTCTAGGTATAGTACTTAGGGTCCAGCATTGAGACAACCCTTCTGTTCTCATTGCAGGCCTTCACAAATGGTTCAACATGTGTAGCCTGTGGGCAATCTATCAGAACCTTATTCTGGAGGATATGTCTCCCATCGCTAAACTCACAGAAGTGGAAGTTGAATGCCATTTGATAGTAAGATCTCAAGTTCCAGAACCCGCAATGTATATAATCTGGCAGTGAATACCCAAGTGGATGAATAGTTTTTGAGAGCTTGGGAAATTCAGTCTGTTGTCCAGTTTAACATACACCTTTAAGTACTGCTGTAACTGAGACAGGTTGGGTAGATCTCTTCCCAGTCTATTATCTGGTGGAAGATGCAAATCTGCTAACAGAGTCACAAACCACATATTGGCTTTACACTGCACTGCGGCCCTTGCGGAAGGCATAGGGTTGAGAAGGAACCACCCTGTATCCATTTTTCCCTTACTGGACTGGATGACATAGAAATTTAACAAAAGGCATACTTAGAGCTACAGACCACATTGCAGGTATTCTTCTGGATGGCACAACAGTTCCTTGCATTCTCAGGCCTTTCCACTCTCAGGGAAACCAGCATGGGACACTGGAGCAGACAAAAAATAACTTTCCATAGCTCAGAGAACCCTCTTCCTGGGTCCAGCCAAAGGAACCACTTCAGACTCTGGGGTTATATCGCAGACATGCTTTGGCATAGCCTAAAAATCAGGTACTGGAGGACATAGAAGGGGACATTACCAGGGCCTCAGCCCATCTGTTTTTGCCAGCGTTCTGTTGTTCAGAAGCCACTGAAGCCTGTAACACCCGCTTCCTGGGTACCTCCAAAGTCATTGCCCTGCTCCAATCCAGGTGCAAGTTCCTTGGCTCAGTATACTCTGGCAGCAGTTTAAACAACAGTTCTTTGCAATGTTCACACCTGTCCCATGCTCAAATATTGGGTGTCACTTTTAGATTGAAAAACAAGCTGGCAGGGTCACTTCCAAAAGTGCAATATGGTAAAGCACCAGATGCAATTCAAGCAAAAAAAATGGAGGCCAGCATCAAAATGGGTCCATTTAGCAATGGTTCACATTCATGCTCTCTTCTATCCTCAGTTGTACAACATGTCTTTGCTACTGCTGCTTAATCCTTGTGGGTGTAGACTGCCAAGAAATCTATAATATACCTCAATAAGCACTGTCCTGTTCCAAGTGATTTAGAACATACAAATGAATAAGAAAAATAAGTCCTTCTTCCTCATTTCAACTCCATTGGAAAGAACACTTAAAAGTCCATTGAGAAGGATCATAGCAAATGATTCTTTAGTATCCCAGCATCTACATTATTATTATCATTATTTACAAAATCTTTATAGCGCCAACATCAGAGGGCCCTGCTCATTAGAAGTTACAATATAAAAGGAAGGGTAATAACGGTGTTAGGGACGTGCTGGGCTTGAACCTGGGACTGGCATCGACTCTTCCAGCGGAGCTATCTGAGATGCTGGACAGTTCCCTGCCTGATCTGCTGGATAACCTATCTGATCCATTAGACTACTCTGCTTGGTGTCTGATTACTGTTGAACTCTGAACCCCTTGCTCCTCCCATGTACTTCCTATAAAAGACATTCCAGAGATGTTGCCCCTTGCGGTTTGATCTGCTTCTGTTCCCTGAGTTCCTGATTCTGTGCTTGTATCCTGGTCCTGTGTTTGACCCGGCTTCCTGACCACGCTTCTGTCTCCAGTCCTGACCTCGGCTCGTTTGACCCTGCTCAGTTATCTGCCAGTCTGCCTGTTGCCAAGATTCGGCCTGGACTTTGACTACTCTCTCTGCCTGCCACTTGTTATGTTTACCTTGATGTGTATGACCCGGCTTGTCTGACTCTGCAAACCTGCACCAGCTTACCTGCATCCTCTGCTCTGCAAGCTGCACACGCTGACCTGCATCCTTTGCAATGCAAACCTGCACCTGCTGACCTGCATCCCTGCTCTGCAAACCTGCACCTGCTGACCTGCATCCCTGCTCTGCAAACCTGCACCTGCTGACCTGCATCCCTGCTCTGCAAACCTGCACCTGCTGACCTGCATCCCTGCTCTGCAAACCTGCACCTGCTGACCTGCATCCCTGCTCTGCAAACCTGCACCTGCTGACCTGCATCCCTGCTCTGCAAACCTGCACCTGCTGACCTGCATCCCTGCTCTGCAAACCGGCACCTGCTGACCTGCATCCCTGCTCTGCAAACCGGCACCTGCTGACCTGCATCCCTGCTCTGCAAACCGGCACCTGCTGACCTGCATCCTCTGCTCTGCAAGCTGAACCTGCTGACCTGCATCCGCTGCTTCCGGAACCAGCCGTTCCAGTCTCCACTCGGCTCCACCACTCCAAGCAGTGAGGATCAGACAGGCACCCTTACCTCACCGTGCTCTTACCACCACTGTCCCCACTCCAGTGGTCTCCGAGCCGGGGTTGTACGGGAGGTCCCTCTCCGCACGTCAGGCTCACACCTAAGGTACGTTACAGTATCAAACCGCCATGCCTGAGCCTGCAGGAGATACCTTGCCTATGGACAATGTCTATCAACACCTTACAGCTCTCACTCAGATCGTGAAGTCTCTGCAGGGCAGCTATGTCCGAATGGATAAGCAGACACAAACTCAAGCCACCTCTGCAGATTCACCTCCAACCCCAACTTCCTCTATTGGAATGTTACCATCTCCTGAGCCCAGGGTCCCTGTTCCTGAGAAGTTTTTCGGGGATCGGAGTAAATTCCGTGCGTTTCGCAACGCATGTGAACTTTACTTTTCGTTGCTACCTCTGACTTTTTCATCTGAAGCCACCAAGGTGGGCTTCGTTATCGCTTTGCTGCAGGGGGAACCTCAAGCTTGGGCCCATCACCTACTTGAAGTCCGCCATGTAGTTCTAGACTCTCTGCCCTCTTTTCTTGATGCCATGGCCCGACTTTATGACGATCCACAGCGGACTTCTACTGCCGAGGCTGCTCTCCATGCGCTCCAGCAAGGCCGCCGAGCGGTTCGAGGACTATGTGACTGATTTCAGATGCTGGAGCGCGGATACCCAGTGGAATGAGGCGGCTCTGCGGCATCAGTTCCGTCTTGGTCTCTCTGAAAGCCTGAAGGATGAGTTAGCACGGGTCGGTGTTCCTGATGTTCTAGAGACTTTAATTAATTTGTCTATCCAGATAGACCGACGACTCTGGGAGCGCAGAGCAGAAAGGTCTACCCAACAGCTCCGCCCAGCTTGGATGCTACCCCGGATACGAGCCCCTGTGTACCCTGCCAGTGCCAGTACGGTTCCAACTGAACCCTCATCCCTCAACCAGACCATCAAGCCAGGGCAGCTTGGACTAATGAAACATTCCCTATCGGCCAAGGAACGACTTCGTCGGCTGCAGAATTATCTATGCCTGTATTGCGGTGAACCCGGTCATTATTTCTCTTCTTGTCCTGCTAAGCTGCGCAAGGTCCTGGCTACCTCTTCTCCCAACTACTCACCTCCATCTACCAATGCTACTCACCTGGCTCTTCCTATCTCTTTCCAACTACCAGGGAGGACAATACCAGTAACTGCAATAATTGACTCAGGGGCATGTAGTTGTTTTGTCGATCTAGACTTTGCAGCACAACAACACATCCCACTCCAACCTAAGACTCAGGGACTTTCCATTTTCCTGGCAGATGGGTCTCGCATCAAGTCCGGAGTAGTGACCCAGGAGACCCCTCCTTTGCCTGTGATCACCTCCATGGACCATAAGGAACTATTGACTTTGGATGCTATTGCATCTTCCATGTTTCCAGTTATACTGGGTCTACCCTGGCTTCAGGCACACAATCCACAGATTGATTGGGGAACCGGAAGTATTAAGTTCCAGTCACCATACTGTCAACGCCACTGCATGCTTCCAGGTCCCAGCACCTTGGGGCCTCTGTTATGCCTGGATTCAGATCCAGAGATACGAGCTTCTGTACCCAAACAATATCATGAGTTCCTGGACGTCTTCAGCAAACGAGGGGCCGAAGTCCTCCCGCCTCATCGTCCTTACGATTGTCCAATCGAGCTTCTTCCCGGTGCTGAGATTCCTTTCGGACGGATCTTCCCCCTATCTGAACGGGAGCTTGAGGTACTGAAAGAATACGTTGGTGAGAACCTTAAGAGGGGTTTCATCCGTCCTTCCACTTCTCCAGCAGGGGCAGGAATCTTCTTTGTGGAGAAAAAAGACCATTCTCTTCGGCCCTGTGTAGATTACCGGGAATTAAATAAAATCACGGTCAAGAACCGGTACCCTCTGCCTCTGGTACCTGAACTTTTTCAAAGACTCAGGACTTCCTCTGTGTTTACCAAATTAGACCTGCGGGGGGCGTACAACCTGGTACGCATCCGAGCAGGGGATGAATGGAAGACTGCCTTTCGTACCAGGTTCGGCCATTACGAATACCTAGTAATGCCCTTCGGCCTATGTAACGCCCCTGCCACCTTTCAGCATCTAGTCAATGATGTTTTCAGAGACTGTCTGGACATTTATGTAGTTGTCTATCTTGATGATATTTTGTTTTTTTCCTCCTCTCTTGAGCAGCACCAGAAACACGTCAAGAGTGTACTCTGTCGTCTCCGCCAGCATGGACTGTACGCAAAACCAGAAAAGTGTGAATTCGAGCGACAGAGTATACAGTTCCTTGGCCTAGTGATCTCTACAGAGGGATTCAAGATGGACCCACAGAAGGTTTCAGCCATTCTGGATTGGCCTGCACCTTCAGATAAAAAGGGGGTGCAGCGCTTCGTTGGCTTTGCCAATTTTTATCAGAGGATTATCAAGGGATTCTCTGCTATTATTTCCCCGATTACGCAGCTAACGAAGCAAAATGCTCGATTCCAGTGGACATCTGAAGCACAGGCTGCTTTCACAAACCTAAAAATACTTTTTTCGTCTGCTCCTATCCTAAGTCATCCTGATCCTGCCCTACCGTATCTACTTGAGGTAGATGCCTCAGAGACAGCGGTTGGAGCTGTTATCTCCCAGCGCCAAGGTCTCGAGGACTTGATACACCCGGTAGCCTTCTTCTCCCGTAAGCTTACCCCACCCGAGAGGAATTATGATGTTGGAGACCGGGAGCTCCTGGCTATTAAATCTGCCCTTGAGGAGTGGAGGTACTTGTTGGAGGGAGCAGCGCATCCTATACTCATTTACACAGACCACAAGAACCTAGAGTATCTGAGAGCTGCCAAACGTCTGAGACCACGCCAGGCACGTTGGGCACTATTTTTCTCTAGGTTCTCGTTCCACATAACTTACCAGCCAGGCTCCAAGAACACCAAACCAGACGCTCTTTCCCGCATGTTTGATGATCCAAAAGAGGTGTCAGCTCCAGATACCATTCTATCGGAAGGAAACTTCTTACTTTTACAAACTAGCCTGATGTCTGTCTTGAAGCAAGCTTCTACAGGTGTGTCTGGTCCCTCTGAAATCACTCTGGTACCCAAGGACGGGGTACTTTGGAAGAATGACAAAATCTTTGTGCCAGAAGAAGTTCGAGTCACAGTGTTAAACTTGTGTCATGATCATCCCCTGGCAGGCCATTTCGGAATGCATAAAACCCTTGAACTGATTCAACGCACGTTTTGGTGGCCGGATCTTGAAAAAGACTGCAGGGAATATGTAGGTTCATGTGCCACCTGTATCCGTAGCAAGACCACTAGAAGCAAGGCCTGGGGTCTGCTCAGACCCTTACCAGTCCCTGACCGTCCCTGGAAAATGATTGCCATGGACTTCATAGTGGAACTCCCCCCGTCTGAAGGTTGCACAGCCATCTTTGTAGTGGTTGACCGTCTATCCAAGATGGCCCACTTCGTGCCTCTCAAAGGCACGCCCTCTGCCATGGAAACTGCCCAGGTCTTCATTAGGGAAGTAGTAAGGCTACATGGGGTCCCTGCGGACATCGTTTCGGATAGAGGGGTGCAGTTCACCTCTCGCTTTTGGAAGGCTTTGTGCAAGGTCCTGAAGATTGAGTTGTCCATGTCCTCGGCCTATCACCCCCAAACTAACGGACAAACCGAAAGAACGAATCAGACGCTCGAACAGTACCTCACATGCTTCACCACCTTCGTTCAAGACGACTGGGTAGCTTTACTACCCTTGGCAGAGTTTGCCTTTAACAACGCCAGTCATTCGGCTACAGGTCAATCGCCATTTTTTGCCAACTACGGGTTTCACCCGACCTTCTTACCTGATCTCATCCCTGATTCAACAGTCCCAGCGGTCCAGAGTATTGTTGATTTCCTGACCCGTAACAGCAGGATATTGCAGGAAGCCATGACTAAGGCACAAGCAGCCAATAAAAGGATCTTTGACAGGAAAAGGAGAGGGGAATTATGCCTGCAACAGGGTGACCAAGTATGGTTATCGACCACCAACCTTAAGATGGCTTGCCCCGCAAGGAAACTGGCACCCAAGTTCATCGGTCCTTTCCCAGTAAAACGGAAATTAAACGAGGTCTCCTATGAACTTGCCTTACCGGAGTCGTTGAAGATTCACCCAGTCTTTCATGTTTCCTTGCTGAAACCCGCAGTGCCCGACCCGTTCCCAGACAGGGGATCGGGACCACCCAAGCCTGTAATCATTGACGGTGATGAGGAGTTCGAGGTGGAGGCTGTCTTGGACTGCCGAAGAAGAGGGAACCAGCTTCAATTCCTGATCAATTGGAAGGGGTACGGTCTGGAGGAGAACTCCTGGGAACCCCAACAGAACATTCACGCCCGAGAGTTAATCCAGGCCTTTTTTCGCAGTCACCCCCAGAAAAGAGCTCTATTGGGCACCCGGAGGTTGCCCTTAAGGGGGGGGCACTGTCAGGGACGTGCTGGGCTTGAACCTGGGACCTCTTCTGTGTCTGGCATTGACTCTTCCAGCAGAGCTATCTGAGATGCTGGACAGTTCCCTGCCTGATCTGCTGGATAACCTATCTGATCCATTAGACTACTCTGCTTGGTGTCTGATTACTGTTGAACTCTGAACCCCTTGCTCCTCCCATGTACTTCCTATAAAAGACATTCCAGAGATGTTGCCCCTTGCGGTTTGATCTGCTTCTGTTCCCTGAGTTCCTGATTCTGTGCTTGTATCCTGTTCCTGTGTTTGACCCGGCTTCCTGACCACGCTTCTGTCTCCAGTCCTGACCTCGGCTCGTTTGACCCTGCTCAGTTATCTGCCAGTCTGCCTGTTGCCAAGATTCGGCCTGGACTTTGACTACTCTCTGCCTGCCACTTGTTATGTTTACCTTGATGTGTATGACCCGGCTTGTCTGACTCTGCAAACCTGCACCAGCTTACCTGCATCCTCTGCTCTGCAAGCTGCACACTCTGACCTGCATCCTTTGCAATGCAAACCTGCACCTGCTGACCTGCATCCCTGCTCTGCAAACCTGCACCTGCTGACCTGCATCCCTGCTCTGCAAACCTGCACCTGCTGACCTGCATCCCTGCTCTGCAAACCTGCACCTGCTGACCTGCATCCCTGCTCTGCAAACCTGCACCTGCTGACCTGCATCCCTGCTCTGCAAACCGGCACCTGCTGACCTGCATCCCTGCTCTGCAAACCGGCACCTGCTGACCTGCATCCTCTGCTCTGCAAGCTGAACCTGCTGACCTGCATCCGCTGCTTCCGGAACCAGCCGTTCCAGTCTCCACTCGGCTCCACCACTCCAAGCAGTGAGGATCAGACAGGCACGCTTACCTCACCGTGCTCTTACCACCACTGTCCTCACTCCAGTGGTCTCCGAGCCGGGGTTGTACGGGAGGTCCCTCTCCGCACGTCAGGCTCACACCTAAGGTACGTTACAAACAGTGGGGGATGAGCTGATGGAGAAAATAAAAGTACAGTTGTTAGGTGGAGGTAGGATAGGCTTCTCTGAAGAGAAAAGTTTTCAGAGATTGCCTAAAAGTGGACAGAGTAGAAGATAGTCGGACAGATTGGGGTAGGGAATTTCATAGTATGGGAGAGGCTGCTCTGGAGAAGTCCTGGAGGTGAGCATGGGAGGATGTTTTAGTTGGTATTTTGAGACTAGGTTAGTGATGTAGCTGGGGGCAGTGGATGGCTTTGAAAAGTTATTGTTAGTATTTTGAATTTAATTAGTTGGGAGAGTGGCAGCCAATTGAGGGATTGGCAGAGAGGGGTGGCAGACACTGAACGATTGGTAAGATGGATGGCAGCAGCATTCATGGTGGACTAAAGGGGGGATAGCCTATGTAATGGTAAGCCAATGTGGAGGGAGTTGCAGTAGTGGAGGCAAGAAATAACCAGTGCGTGGATTAGCTTGAGGAAGTGGAGTGACATCCGGACTGATATGTCAGTCAGTAAATTAGTGATGCGTGAGGAGACTGATGTTGTAAGCTGAGGGGTAGAGAGATACATTTGGGTGTCATCAGCGTAGAAATAATATTGAAAGCCATGGGAGGCTATCAGCTCACCCAGGGAGGAGGTGTAGATTGAGAATAGGAGAGGTCCAAGGAGTGAACCCTGGGGTCCCCAATGGAGAAAGGCAGAGGAGAGGAGGAAGTTGAATTGTTAGTAACACTGAAGGTGGGGTAGGTAGGATGAGAACCAATGAAGAGTACAGTCACGGAGACCAAAGGAGTAAAGTTTTTTGAGGAGGAGGGAGTGGTCAACCATACCAAAGGCAGCCAAAAGGTCCAGAAGTAGGAGTACAGAATAGTGTCCATTGGTTTTACCTGTTAGTAAATCGTGATGAATTTTAGGAGAGCAGTTTCTGTGGAGTGTTGAGGACTGAAGGGGATCAAGAAGGTTATTCTTAATGAGGTGGTTGCTCAGTCAGTTGTAGACTAGACGTTCAAGGAGTTTGGTGGAAAAAGGGAGCAAGGAGATGGGGCATAGGTTGTTAAGATTGGTGGAGTCCAAGGAAGGCTTTTTAAAGCGGAGTTTCACCCAAAAATGGAACTTCCGCTTTTTGGAATCCTCCCCCCCTCCGGTGTCACATTTGGGACCTTTCAGGGGGGAGGAGGGAGCAGATACCTGTGTAATATAGGGATTTGCTCCCACTTCCGGGCATAGATCACTGTGGTGACCTACGCCATGTCCAGCGCCTACTGTCCCCCCCCAGCTGTCTTCTGGGAGACACACAGGTCCCAGAAGACACCAGGGACCAGTGGGATCGCGCAGCGCGACTCGCGCATGCGCAGTAGGGAACAGGAAGTGAAGCAGCAAGGCTTCACTTCCTGATTCCCTTACCGAAGATGGCGACGGCAGCACCCGAGAGTCGAGGGACAAATCGGCTTCGGGACCCAACATCGCGGGCGCCCAGGACAGGTAAGTGTGCATATATTAAAAGTCAGCAGCTGCAGTATTTGTAGCTGCTGACTTTTGATTTTTTTTTTTTTCGGCGTAACTCCGCTCTAAGTAAGTGATTTCCTTGCAGTACTTTCCCTCCATCACCCAGTTTGAGTGTTGTAGTACACAGAATTACCGTAAGCTAATATAATAACAGATTTAGGTACTGATGCCAGTCATCTGTAAAAATACATGTACTTTTTTATGGTTAATATAACTGCATTTAATAGTGATTTTTTTTTTTTTAATGTACCTTTTTTATGTACCTGGATTTCCGCTATAATTGTTTTTGTTTTATAAAGTTTATGGTGACAAACACAACTAATTTTCTCTTTAAGGCTTTTTTGCATTCCATGTTCTTTATCGAATTGCCCCAGGATCGCAGGCCAACAAAGTACAGATTTAAAGCCAGTTAAATTCTAAACTTGTTACTTCTTTCAAAAATAAAGTTATAGCTCTCAAAGTCTTCTTTCGGTATCATATTTCTTAAACATGTTTCAGGCTCGATGTTTCCACACTCAACACCAGTTCAGGCGCCATAGGGCGTTAATTTCCTTTTTAAAATGTATGAAATATGTCATTCTTTTTTTTTTGTAACTGCACTGTCAGCAGGGACCCAGGCAGCCTTTAAATTTTCTACATTTATAATCTCCCAGGCATCCATAAAATGAATGACTCACACCATCGGAGGAACAGTAATAGGGAGGCGCAATTTGCAGGAGTGATAGGTTAATCTGTGTGTATGCACAGATCAGATTAAATTGTTTAAAGGTTCCATCATGAAGAGTGTTTGTGATGGCTGGGTGAGAGAGAGAACACTACTAGCCAGAACAAGGCTTTAATCGCTTCCAAATGTTGCCTTCTGCGCTCCGAGTGACAATTTTCATTGTGATCTTGCCAACATTTCAGAAATCTGAAATTACTGGCATATTTTCAGGTTTCATTAAATTTCACATTTAAATTAATTGCATGCTGTGATCACACCTCTGTTGTTTATGAGGTTTTGTGATTGATTCCATGTTTTCTCACACATACGGTACGGGACAACAAGCGGTCAACCTGAGGAAGCTAGAATTTATGTTGGGAAGTATCCAATATGTAACTGTTCATCAAGGCTGGGTTCACATATATGTGAATTGGATGCAGGTTTCCCTGCATCCAATTCGCATGACAGGCAAGTGTGTTTGGTTCTCAATGGAGCCAGTTCTCGCAGGTGTGGGCCGGCCGCTGTCTGGATTACAGAACGGTATTGTGCGTCTTTGCGTCCGGTTTAGGTGCGAATTCAGGCACAAATTTAGACCTGAATCGCACCTGAACTGGTGAACAGACACAGACCGGATCCCAGGCACGAACCCACTGCCGCACATATGTGAACCCGGCCTTATACGTGGTTTTTACTATATGCAAAAGAAGGTTGTGGGTTATTGGCGCAATGTAAGAGCCAGCGTGTCCCAGGGATGCTGGAGATGTCAAACATTAAAAACAATAACACTAGGTAAAAAAATGCAAATATAAAATGTCCATGGAAGTCCATAAGCTTTATCATCAGTGGCAGTTTAGTGGGCAAGCAAGAAGCAATTTGAAATGAGCTGAGGAAAAAGCACAAAACGCCATTCTAATGCCGCATACACACAACCGTTTTTCACGACGTTAAAAATGCAATTTTTTAAATTGGGCATTAAAAACTATCGTGTGTAGGCTCCAGAGCATTTTTAACGACGTGAAAAATGGCCTAAAAAAAATGAGAACCTGCTCCATTTTTTCACGTCGTTTTTTTTTAACGACGTGAAAAATGATAGTGTGTATGCTTTTACGAGGGGAAAAAAACGCGCATGCTCAGAATCAAGTATGAGACGGGAGCGCTCGTTCTGGTAACACTAGCGTTCGTAATGGAGATAGCACATTCGTCACGCTGTAACGGACTGAAAAGCACGAGGCTGAAAAGCGCGAATCGACGTTCAACAAACTTTACTAACATGAAGGGTGGCGCCATTCGAACGGTTCCCCTTTATAGTGCCGTCATACGTGTTCTACATCACTGCGCTTTGCTCAAGCGTTTTTTTTTTTTATGAACGTGTGTATGCAAGACAGGCTTGAGAGGAAACAAGAAAAATCACGTCGAGAAAAACTTTGTTTTTGAAAATGACATTAAAAACGATCGTGTGTACGCGGCATCAGTGTAGTGTTTTTGTAGATTTTAATGAATCATTCCGAATATTTCTCACAAGCAGGGCTTTTTTCAGCTGGAACTTGGTGGAACTCAGTTCCACCACCTCTGGCTCAGGCCCTCTGTTCTCTGCACACCACCATCACTTATAAATACAGAAGTCCAGCTTCTGTGTTTACTAGTGACAGCTTGTCTCCCAAATGCTCCCACAGATGCATTAAGGTGAAAAAACATGAACCTTTACAACCCCTTTAAAACAGCAGCAAAAGTTGGACATGTGGAAGATGGTGGAGCTTTTAAGGAGGGGGGAGAATAAGGGGGCGGTGGGGAGGTTGCATGCAGAGGTCAGAGCTGAAGAGGGGTGAAAGTGAGATGTGAGCTAGGGATGCAGAGGTAAGCAGCTGTGGAAGAAGGCTAAACTCTGCACTCTGGGTAGCTCACTCCTGAACATTGCACTGTAGGTAGTGTACCACTGGACTCTACACATAGCGCAACCCTGAACTCTGCACTCCCAACTCTACACTCTGTACGTAATGCACTTCTTGTATTTAATGCCCCTTTAAACCCTCTCATTGTAAAATTTGACCACACCCACTATTTTATGGAGGCTGTGTAA
The DNA here is from genome assembly GCA_029206835.1 of Rana muscosa. Classification (NCBI taxonomy): domain Eukaryota; kingdom Metazoa; phylum Chordata; class Amphibia; order Anura; family Ranidae; genus Rana; species Rana muscosa. Next base: position 128,472,276 of record JARGYO010005626.1, on the reverse strand, counting down.
GGGGTAGAGGGGGATTTGGGGAGTCGTGGTTTAGTTCCTGCACCTATTTTCTTTAAAAAAAAAGACTCCTCACAAGGATAGGATATTATGAAGGATATGACACTGTGAAGTTCCCCGTCCTTGGAGCGCAGGGCCGGACTGGGAATAAAAACCAGCCCTGGAAATAATTTCATACCAGCCCCATGCGTCGGCGATAAAGCGGCGCTAATTTTAGCGGCGCTTTACCGTCAATTTTGCGGCGCTATTCGGACGCTAGCGGGGCACTTTTAATCCCCGCTAACGGCCGTTAAAACCACCAGCAACATGCGCTTTTCCGGCGGTATAGCCGTGGTGCACATTCATATCAAAAGGCAGGAGTGGTGGAGGAGCGGTATACACACCGCTCCAAAGATGCTGCTAGCAGGACATTTTTTAGCGTCCTGCCAGCGCAGCGCTCCAGTGTGAAGGCCCTCGGGGCTTTCACACTGGAGTGTGCGGAGCGGCTCTTTCAGGGCGCTTTGCAGGCGCTATTTTTTGCGTTATAGCGCCTGCAAAGCGCCTCAGTGTAAAAGGGGTCACACTCTGATATAAAGGGGGCACTGGTGACCAGAGACCCCACTTATATCAGAGTCCACTGCATTCCCCTTTACATCAGAGTGTCCCCTTGCACTGAAGGGTGGAATCCTGCAGACTATGATGTAAAGGGGAACTCTGGGAATGTGGGGAGGACTCTGGTGACTAGAGACCACCTTCTGCAGAAAGAAAACACTAAGGTAAGGGGGTTTACTGATATAAGGGGGAAACCTTTATCAGTGCCCCCTTACATTATTGTATTGACTCCCCCCTCAGACTGGCCTGGCGGCGCTGTCACTGACTTCCTCTCAGGTGCATGGTGCAGGGCTCAGTCACTCGGCTCCAGCTTGGTGACTCTGGTTTTATCCCATAGTTTCCTCTCCACAGTCCATACATGTCTGATTTCTCCCATGACCCCCATCCTGGCGGCACTCCCACTCTTGACTCCTCTCCAGACGTGATATAAGACAAGAGATGGTCAGAGGCTGCGGATGGTACAGGGGAGGTCAGAGGCTGCGGATAGTACAGGGGAGGTCAGAGGCTGCGGAGGGGGAGACAGGAGGCCAGAGGCTGTGGAGGGGGGGGCAGGCGGTCAGAGGATGCGGATGGGGGACAGGAGGTCAAAGGCTGCGGAGGGGGGGACAGGAGGTCGGAGGCTGCGGAGGGGGGGACAGGAGGTCGGAGGCTGCGGAGGGGGGGACAGGAGGTCGGAGGCTGTAGAGGGGGGGGAGACAGGAGGCCGGAGGCTGTGGAGGGGGGGACAGGAGGCTGCGGAGGGGGGGACAGGAGGTCAGAGGCTGCGGAGGGGGGGACAGGAGGTCAGAGGCTGTGGAGGGGGGACAGGAGGTCAGAGGCTGCGGAGGGGGGGACAGGAGGTCAGAGGCTTCGTAGGAAGGAAGAGGCTGGCCGGCGCGCTACGGCTAAACTTTTAAAAATGGCGCCGCTCGGCGCCATCGTATCACTGCGCATGCGCCCGCATTTCCGGAACTTGCCGAGCGTGGACGGGCTTTCCCGAGCACGGCTAGTCTCGGAACTGCGCTAGCGCATGCGCAGTTGCATGTCGGCCCGGCCCGGCCCCGCCGCCATTTTTTTTAGGCGCCGCTGTGAGGCGGCCCCAGAAGCAGCCAGGCAGCCGGCCCACCGGGAGTTTTCCCAGTTTCCCGGTGGGCCAGTCCGGCCCTGATGGAGCGGTGAGTCCTGAGGATCATGTGCAGCTGTGGGCTCGGAGGGACGCAGCCGGTAGATCTCTGCGATTCCTGGAGCCCTGGAACGCAAGGGCGCTTAACCACTTCAACCCCGGGCTTTTTATACCACCTCAATACCGGGCCTATTCTGGCACTTCTCTCCTACATGTACAAATCATCATTCTTTTGCTAGAAAATTACTCAGAACCCCCAAACATTCTATATGTTTTTTTAGCAGACACCCTAGGGAATAAAATGACGGTCATTGCAACTTTTTATCTCGCACGGTATTTGCGCAATAATTTTTCAAACGCCTTTTTTTGGGAAAAAAATGGTTTCATGAATTAAAAAATAACAAAAAACAGTAAAGTTAGCCCAATTTTTTTGTAAAATATGAAAGATGATGTTACGCCGAGTAAATAGATACCTAACATGTCATGCTTTAAAATTGCGCACACCCATGGAATGGCGCCAAACTTCGGTACTTAAAAATCTCCATAGGCGACGCTTTGAAAAATTTTACAGGTTACCAGGTTAGAGTTACAGAGGAGGTCTAGTGCTAGAATTGTTGCACGCGCTCGATACCTCACATATGTGGTTTGAACGGCGTTTACATATGTGGGCGGGACTTACGTGTGCGTTCGCTTCTGATCGCGAGCTACCGGGGACAGGGGCGTTTTAATTTTTATTTTTTTGCTTCATTTTTTTTATTTTTACACTTTTTTTTTTTTTTTTTGATCACTTTTATTCCTATTACAAGGAATGTAAACATCCCTTGTAATAGGAATGGTGTGTGACAGGTCCTCTTTATGGAGAGATGCAGGGTCAATAATACCCAACATCTCTCCTCCAGGCTGGAAAGCATGAGATCGTGAAAAGAATTTCACCGATCTCATGTCATGCTTACTAGCCGCAATGGCGGCTTTGTTTACTTTTGAGAACCCGGGCGTGACGTCATCATATCGCGCCCGGGCCTCCGACGGTCATGGTCACCAGTCATCTCTATGCTTCCTATCCGGCGCTGGACGATTCATTCTCCGGGCCCCCGACGGCACGGGAGAGCCCGGAGAAGCACCGGATGGCGGCGGGAGGGGGGGATGTCCCCTCCCGCCGCCTATAAGAACGATCAAGCAGCGGAAATGCTGCTATGATCATTCTTATTGTGCGCAGAAACGCCGGCAGAATAGAAGGATATCTGAATTATGCCTCTAGCTGCAGGCATCATTCAGATATCCCCCCACAAAGCCCAGGACGTCATATGACGTCCACCCAGTATGGGAGATCCCATCTGTGGACGTCATTTGACTATGGGTGGGTAGGGAAGTGGTAAATGGTGATGTCACTTCCCAGATGTTGTGGGGTATTCTAGGCCTAGAACAACATTCTGTATGATTCATTAAAATCTGCAAAAACGCTACACTTAATATGGCGCTTTGTGCTTCCTACTATATGCACAATAATATTGTAGCAAGGCCTCCTTTGATCTAATGAGAACCTCCAGGGCCAGAGATAGCTGACATCCTTCTGTATGTAGTGGGATGTGTGGCATGGTGGGTGTATAGTTGTTAAGTTATTGGGCGCCAGACACTTCTTGGATGCAAAAGAACGTTTATTTCTCTTAACAAACCATTTTTGGGGGGAAAGAGGGTTAGGGCCAGGACACCCTTGGGTAGTTGCAAGATTAAGTGGCAGACTCTGAGACTTCAATAGGAGGACAGCCATGCAGGTATGAGCATCCAGCAAGAAGCCACATCTGCACATGCAGTGATTTTAATGATGCTTATGTGACGGACTGGGGTTTATATGGTCACAAAACAGACACCCCAAAGCAAAGTACATATTCATTTATTTTATTTTATTTCTAGCAAAGAAATACCTTCCTGCTATTCTATCAAGAACCAGTAGATGGCAGAGAAGGTACACAAACAGAGTTTATATAAGGCCACCCACCATGTGACTGGAGTCAAACAATTTCCAGCCATAAAAACCCAGTGGTCTTGTCTCATGCTGTTTGTGTGATTCTTTGCAGGTATGTACTCTAAATCGTTCCTAATCTGCATTAAACTATAATAGAAAGATTCTTAAACATCTGGAGCAGATGCAGGGAAAGTTCCAGCAGACTGTATGCTATAGTTTTACTGATATTAGAAGTTTAGAACAGCATGTGTGAGAAACAAGTGAAAAGGGCATAAAAACATGAAAATACTGCATTAGTCAGAATAGATGTCTATTAGAAGCACTAAACCGTTCTAAATAGGAATATTGAAACCTGGTTTATACAAGTTCCATAAAGTTAGAAAAGCACATGTTGAAAACTGATATTCTAATGAGTATTTGCCTATATGTAAAGCCTATGCATTGCTTCATGTGCACCATCTAGTGGTTAAAAAAGAGAACTACCGAAATAATGTTTGTATTAAAGCATGGCATTGGCAATATGAGTATTGCACAGTTAAAGTGTACCATAAAGATCATCATCTATAACACGGAATAACAGGAATATATATGTTATTAAAATATAACAATGTTTTTTGTGTAACTACGGTTTAAAATACTTCAGTTAAAATCTGTATTATATATTGTTAATAGTTAAAAACATGTGATTATAAAAATGTAAAAGATGTATTGTTATGTAAAAGTCAAACAATTTCCAGCCATAAAACCCAGTGGTGTTTGTGTGATTCTTTGCAGTCCACGCCAAGCTGATCACCTTATCTCATCACGTCTACAATTATCGGCTCTCAATTCACATTTTGAGGCCGGTAACATTTTGGGGGCTCGTGTGCCGGGATTCGTTGTGTTACCAGTGAGAGGGAAGCGCGAGACAAGCGTGAGCCTACTACAGAGCTACAAGGAGAGTCGTGAGTGTCGTCTGCCTTGTGAGTGGAAGTCTTCAGAGTGCAACAGATATGGCGTCTCCTCGTCGTGCGCTGATGTGGGATATCCGGAAACAACTTCATCTGCTTAGTGAAGAACAGCTGCATAGCCTCGCTATTATGCTGGAAGATGAAAGAGATGTGGACGTTCCATCAGTGACTGGTACCAATGAAATGGAACTCGTTGAATTTATTGTAGACTACATGAGAAGCGATCAGCTGGAGAAGTTAGAAGATCAAGGCATGTCTTACCTACTCATCATCCAAGACAAGATCAATGAACTAAAACTTAACAAGGAAAGTACACCAACTGTGGACATTGCAACCGCTGCAAAAAAAATAAGTAGTGGGACTGCAAGGACTGAACAGGTATCGGAGGTGGTGAGATTAACTGACGTTGCTGCTTTATTGCCACGTAGAGAATTCAAAATGCATGGTGGTGTAATTTCAGATCATGGTTCGGACATGAGTTACAGTAGCGCGTGCAGACAAATTGACGAGGGTCTAACAGAAAAATTCCCTGAATCTGAAATTATACGCACCGTGTTGAGAATAATCAAACCTGGTCATTTTAAAGATATGTTGACTGACAAAGATGATCTTATTGTTGCTGAATTGAAAAGGTTTTCGAAGTCACATATGAGAGAACGAAGTGGTAATTAGGGATGAGCTTCGTGTTCGAGTCGAACATACGTTCGACTCGAACATCGGCTGTTCGATCGTTCGACCGATTTGGGCCGTTCGCGCCAAATTCAAGTGACGCGAACGGCCCACAATGCACTACGCCATCGCAGTGTCATCCAGGCGCTGTGATTGGCCAAGCATGCACTGTGACCCCGCATGCTTGGCCAATCACAGCGCCGGCAGCGAGGAGAGCAATGATTGGCCACAGGCAGGATGCCTGTGGCCAATTATTGCTGATGGGGTTTAGTACACGCCCCACACTATAAAAGGCCGCCAGCGCGGCGGCCTTGTGTAGTGTGTTCCGGAGCAGGGAAAGAAAAGCATAGGCAGGGACAGTGTCATTTTTTTTTCCTTTACTAATCCTGGATTCCTTGTGTTTAGGGACAAATAAGGATAGGTAGGGAGAGTGTCAGTGACAGTGTGCTATTCTGTGCTAATCCTTGTTTGTAGGGACAGAGAGGTACAGTGAGGGAAACTGACAGTGTGCTATTGTGTTCTAAAACTATTTTGCTGAACCATATTTTCAATCCTTGAGTTGAGGGACAGAGAGGTACAGTGAGGGAAAGTGTCAGTGTGCTATTGTGTTCTAAAACTATTTTGCTGTTCCATATTTTCAATCCTTGAGTTGAGGGACAGAGAGGTACAGTGAGTGAAACTGACAGTGTGCTATTCTGTTCTAAAGCAATTTTGCTGTTCCATATTTTCAATCCTTGAGTTGAGGGACAGAGAGGTACAGTGAGGGAAAGTGTCAGTGTGCTATTGTGTTCTAAAACTATTTTGCTGAACCATATTTTCAATCCTTGAGTTGAGGGACAGAGAGGTACAGTGAGTGAAACTGACAGTGTGCTATTCTGTTCTAAAGCAATTTTGCTGTTCCATATTTTCAATCCTTGAGTTGAGGGACAGAGAGGTACAGTGAGGGAAACTGACAGTGTGCTATTCTGTTCTAAAACTATTTTGCTGAACCATATTTTCAATCCTTGAGTTGAGGTACAGAGAGGTACAGTGAGGGAAAGTGTCAGTGTGCTATTGTGTTCTAAAACTATTTTGCTGAACCATATTTTCAATCCTTGAGTTGAGGGACAGAGAGGTACAGTGAGTGAAACTGACAGTGTGCTATTCTGTTCTAAACCAATTTTGCTGTTCCATATTTTCAATCCTTGAGTTGAGGGACAGAGAGGTACAGTGAGGGAAAGTGTCAATGTGCTATTGTGTTCTAAAACTATTTTGCTGAACCATATTTTCAATCCTTGAGTTGAGGGACAGAGAGGTACAGTGAGGGAAACTGACAGTGTGCTATTCTGTTCTAAAACTATTTTGCTGAACCATATTTTCAATCCTTGAGTTGAGGGACAGAGAGGTACAGTGAGGGAAAGTGTCAGTGTGCTATTGTGTTCTAAAACTATTTTGCTGAACCATATTTCCAATCCTTGAGTTGAGGGACAGAGAGGTACAGTGAGTGAAACTGACAGTGTGCTATTCTGTTCTAAAGCAATTTTGCTGTTCCATATTTTCAATCCTTGAGTTGAGGGACAGAGAGGTACAGTGAGGGAAAGTGTCAGTGTGCTATTGTGTTCTAAAACTATTTTGCTGAACCATATTTTCAATCCTTGAGTTGAGGGACAGAGAGGTACAGTGAGTGAAACTGACAGTGTGCTATTCTGTTCTAAAGCAATTTTGCTGTTCCATATTTTCAATCCTTGAGTTGAGGGACAGAGAGGTACAGTGAGGGAAACTGACAGTGTGCTATTCTGTTCTAAAACTATTTTGCTGAACCATATTTTCAATCCTTGAGTTGAGGGACAGAGAGGTACAGTGAGTGAAACTGACAGTGTGCTATTCTGTTCTAAACCAATTTTGCTGTTCCATATTTTCAATCCTTGAGTTGAGGGACAGAGAGGTACAGTGAGGGAAACTGACAGTGTGCTATTCTGTTCTAAAGCAATTTTGCTGAACCATATTTTCAATCCTTGAGTTGAGGGACAGAGAGGTACAGTGAGGGAAACTGACAGTGTGCTATTCTGTTCTAAAACTATTTTGCTGAACCATATTTTCAATCCTTGAGTTGAGGAACAGAGAGGTACAGTGAGGGAAAGTGTCAGTGTGCTATTGTGTTCTAAAACTATTTTGCTGAACCATATTTTCAATCCTTGAGTTGAGGGACAGAGAGGTACAGTGAGGGAAAGTGTCAGTGTGCTATTGTGTTCTAAAACTATTTTGCTGAACCATATTTTCAATCCTTGAGTTGAGGGACAGAGAGGTACAGTGAGGGAAACTGACAGTGTGCTATTCTGTTCTAAACCAATTTTGCTGTTCCATATTTTCAATCCTTGAGTTGAGGGACAGAGAAGGACACTCGTAGAAATTATCAGTGTGCTATTCTGTGCTAAATCTTGTTTGTAGGGCGGGACAGAGTAGGACAGTGAGTGAAACTGACAGTGTGCTATTCTGTTCTAAACCAATTTTGCTGTTCCATATTTTCAATCCTTGAGTTGAGGGACAGAGAAGGACACTCGTAGAAATTATCAGTGTGCTATTCTGTGCTAAATCTTGTTTGTAGGGAGGGACAGAGTAGGACGGTGAGGGAAAGTGTCAGTGTGCTATTCTGTTCTAAAACTTTTTTGCTGAACCATATTTTCAATCCTTGTGTTTAGGGACAGAGAAGGATAGGCAGGGGACAGTGTCAGTGTCATTGTTGCTAAGCCTCCTGCACAATATACACCTGAAGGTAGCCCTTATTGCTGTTTTTCCCATCTCCCTGCAGGCCATCCATTAAAATGTCTGGAAGGCAACCAAGGAGAGGCAGACAGTCAGGAGGCAAAAAAAGAGGGCAAGCAGGCTCTGTGTCTGGTGGCAACAGTGCTGGTCGTGTACGCGGTGCATTGTCATCAGCACATGGCCATGGGACACGCTTGTCCTTGTTTTCGGCAGCTGGACATGTTGAGCCACATCATGCCGAAGACTTGGTAGAGTGGATGACCAAGCCCACCTCATCCTCCTCATCCTCTCTCACCCAGGCTCAGGGTAGTGGCAAAGCAGCTGCCAAAGCGTCCTCTTCTCTGGTATCATTATCTTCATTAGTCAATCCTTCCCTAGACCCACCATGCCCTCCTCCTGAGGAGTCCCCCAAACTGTTTGAGCACAGTGTTGGGTACATGCTCCAGGAGGATGCCCAGCGTTTGGAAGGATCTGATGATGATACCCAGCTAGAGGAAGGCAGCAGCGTGAGAGCAGAGAGAGGGGATGCTCAAGAAGGACACCAATCTGGCAGTCATGTTCCAGCAGCTGCAGCATACTGCCAGATTGGCTCCAGTGATGAGGAGGGAGGGGATGATGAGGTCACTGACTCCACGTGGGTGCCTAATAGGAGAGAGGAGGAGGAGGAGGATGAGGAGGAGGCACATCTCCAACGAGGCAGGATGCCCTTGAGTGGCCAGCGTATGGGCAGCACACCGACGGAATCACACCGCAGAGCTCCGCCTGTGCAGGGCGCTGCCTCTGCCCGTCATTCAAAAAGTTCTTTGGTGTGGGCCTTTTTTGAGGCGAGTGCATCAGATCGCACAGCTGCTGTTTGCAACATATGTCTCAAGCGTATATCGCGTGGCCAAAACATCAGCCGCTTGGGCACCACATGCTTGATCAGACATATGTTGACCTGCCATGCAGCTCGTTGGCAAGCCTACCTTAAAGACCCACACCAAAGAACAAAGCTGACCTCTTCTTGCAGCGCATCAGCTGGGATCTCCAACCCCACTATACCTTCACTCCTCTCTGAAACCTGCTCTGAGAGGAATGAAGGTGTAGAATTAGGTGTGTCACAGGCAAGTACTTGCGGCCACTCTGCTAGCAGTACACCAACGTCCGATTCTAGCAGGCAAATTTCCCTGCCCCAGCTGCTGGACCGTCGAAAGAAGTTCACTCCCAGCCATCCACATGCCCAGCGGTTGAATGCTAGCTTGGTTAAATTGCTAGCGCTTCAACTGCTGCCTTTTCAGTTGGTAGACTCGGCCCCCTTCCGTGAGTTTGTGCAATGTGCGGTTCCTCAGTGGCAGGTTCCCAAACGACACTTTTTCGCACGGAAGGCTATTCCGGCTCTCTACAGGCATGTGGAAGGCAATGTCTTGGCCTCGCTGGACAGGGCGGTCAGCGGTAAGGTGCATATTACCGCTGACTCATGGTCCAGCAGGCATGGACAGGGACGTTACCTTTCTTTCACGGCCCATTGGGTCACTCTTTTGGCAGCTGGGAAGGATGCAGGACAAGGTGCAGTAGTGTTGGAGGTTGTTTCACCGCCACGCCTCCAAAATGCTACTACTGGTTGTGACACACCTCTCTCCTCCACCCCCTCCTCTTCTTCTTCCTCCATGGCCTCTTCCTGTGGTTTGTCCTCGGAACCAGCGGTGCTCCGTAGGCGTTCAAGGGGCTACGCAAGTACGCAGGCAAAAAGATGCCATGCCGTGCTTGCGCTGGTGTGTTTGGGGGACAGGAGCCACACTGGGGCAGAGGTCCTGTCTGCTCTGCAGGGGCAGGCCGAGAGGTGGTTGACGCCACGCCAGCTTAAGCCAGGAATGGTGGTTTGCGACAATGGCACCAACCTCCTCTCCGCCCTCCGACAGGGACAACTGACCCATGTGCCCTGTGTGGCTCACGTCCTTAACCTGGTGGTGCAGCGGTTCTTGGGCAGGTACCCGGGCTTACAGGATGTCCTGAGGCAGGCCAGGAAAGTCTGTGTGCATTTCCGCAGATCTTATAATGCCAGTGCTCACCTGGCTGAGCTTCAAAAGGAGTTGAACCTGCCCAAGAACCGCCTTATATGTGACATGCCCACCAGGTGGAACTCAACGTTGGCCATGCTGCAGCGGCTGCACACGCAGCAGAGGGCCATCAATGAGTACCTGTGCGACTACGGCACCAGGACAGGGTCAGGGGAGCTCGGGTTTTTTTCACCACGCCAGTGGGGCATGATCAGGGATGCATGCACTGTCCTGGCACCATTTGAGGAGGCCACGAGGATGGTGAGCAGTGACAGTGCATGCATCAGTGACACTGTACCTCTTGTCCACCTGTTGGAGCACACGCTGCGTGGAATAATGGACAGGGCACTTGAGGCAGAACAGAGGCAGGAAGAGGAGGACTTCCTTGCCTCTCAAGGCCCCCTTTACCCAGACAGTGTTCCTTCTGTCCCACCCATCGCACAGGAAGAGGAGGAGGAGGAGGAGGAGGATTGTGTCAGCATGGAGGTGGAGGCTGGCACTCAGCATCATCAGCAGCAGTCTTTTAGGGATGATTTACAGTCCCAAGAAACCAGTGGACTTGTACGTGGCTGGGAGGAGGTGGCTGCGGATCATGTCGTCCTTAGTGACCCAGAGGACTCCGGACTGAATGCCTCAGCTAACCTACGCTGCATGGCCTCCCTGATCCTTCAAAGTCTGCGTAAGGATCCTCGTATTCTTCGGATCAAGGAGAGGGACCATTACTGGCTGGCCACTCTCCTTGATCCACGGTACAAGGGTAAGGTTGCGGACCTTATCGTACCGTCACAGAGGGAGCAGAGGATGAGACAACTCCGGGAGGCCTTGCAGAAAGGTCTGTGCAACGCGTTCCCAGAGACTGGGAGGTTACAAACTCCTGGTCCTGGACAACGAGTTGCTGAGGCTTCGGGCAGTCAAAGAAGGAGCGGTGGGGAAGGTGGCCGTCTGACCGATGCGTTCAGACAATTCTTTAGTCCGCAGCCCCAAAGTATGATCGGTTCCAGCAACCATCGCCAGCGTCTGATATACATGGTGCAGGAATACCTAGGGGCAAGGTCAGACTTGGACACCTTCCCCACCGAAAATCCTCTGGCTTACTGGGTCTTGAGGATGGATCACTGGCCAGAGCTTGCACAGTATGCAATTGAGCTACTGGCCTGTCCTGCATCCAGCGTTCTTTCAGAACGCACATTCAGTGCTGCTGGAGGATTTGTCACGGATCACAGGGTGCGCCTGTCCACCGACTCGGTTGATCGACTGACTTTCATCAAGATGAACCAGTCTTGGATCACCACCAGCTACCACACACCAGATGCTGATATAACAGACTAATTGATTTTAAAATGTCACATCCCTTCAAGACTGATGCTGATGCTGAGTGCCTGTGCTGTTATGTTGTCTGGCTATCCTCCTCCTCCTCCTCAATGATACGATTAACGATGATAGCTTGGAAGATCATTTTGGTTTATGGGTGACGCCACCAGTGGCTAAGGCCCAATTTTTCAGCCCCTGTTTAACAGGGGCGTGTAATTAAAATTTTTGATGCAATACTTTGCAACAGGCCTCATTGCTGTGCTCCAAGTACAGTATCTGTGAGGGGTTGCAGTGTTGTGCCACCAGTGCCTAAGGCCCAATTTTTCAGCCCCTGTTCAACAGGGGCATGCAATTATAATTATTGATCTAATAATTCACAGCAGGGCCCATTGCTGCGCCCACCAAGAGTAACTGTCAGGCCTTACAGTGTTGTGGCACCAGCACCACCATCACCACCACCACCAAAGGCCCAATTTTTCAGCCCCTGTTCAACAGGGGCATGCAATTATAATTATTGATCTAATAATTCACAGCAGGGACCATTGCTGCGCCCACCAAGAGTAACTGTCAGGCCTTATGCCCCATACACACGATCATTTTTAATGTCATTTTTAAAACTGACGTTTTTCTTGTCATTTTTTTTCTTGTTTCCTCTCAAGCCTGTCTTGCGTACACACCATCATTTTAAAAAATGTTCAAGCAAAGCGCAGTGACGTACAGCACGTACGACGGCACTATAAAGGGGAAGTTCTGTTTGAATGGCGCCACCCTTCATGTTAGTAAAGTTTGTTGAGAGACGATTCGCTCTTTTCAGTCTTGTGCTTTTCAGTCCGTTACTGCGTGACGAATGTGCTATCTCCATTACGAACGCTAGTTTTACCAGAACGAGCGCTCCCGTCTCATACTTGATTCTGAGCATGCGCGTTTTTTTCACGTCGTTAAAGCATACACACTATCGTTTTTCACGTCGTTAAAAAAAACGACATGAAAAACGACGTGAAAAAAGAGAGCATGTTCGAAATTTTTAATGGCCGTTTTTCACGTCGTTAAAAATGCTCTGGAGCATACACACGATCATTTTTAATGGCCATTTTTTTTAATGGCATTTTTAATGGCATGAAAAATGATCGTGTGTATGGGGCATTACAGTGTTGTGGCACCAGCACCACCATCACCACCATCACCACCACCACCACCACCAAAGGCCCAATTTTTCAGCCCCTGTTCAACAGGGGCATGCAATTATAATTATTGATCTAATAATTCACAGCAGGGACCATTGCTGCGCCCACCAAGAGTAACTGTCAGGCCTTACAGTGTTGTGGCACCAGCACCACCATCACCACCACCACCACCACCAAAGGCCCAATTTTTCAGCCCCTGTTCAACAGGGGCATGCAATTATAATTATTGATCTAATAATTCACAGCAGGGACCATTGCTGTGCTCACCAAGAGTAACTGTCAGGCCTTACAGTGTTGTGGCACCAGCACCACCATCAAAGGCCCAATTTTTACTACCACTGATCAACAATTATATGTTATTACAATTCCTGATATTATACTTGACAGCAGGGCGTTCCAGCACCCACCAAGAATAACTGTGAGTGCTTTCAGTGTTGTGCCAACACCAACAACTAAGGGGCCAATTTCTGCAGAGTATATACGGAAGGTCCCTACTTTCAAACATCCAACTTACAAACTATTACTACTTGCAAACGGAAGAAGACAACAGGAAGTGAGAGGAAATCTACCCCTTGGAAGGAAAATTCTCTCCTGTAAGAATTAATATGGGAGAAAGGTGTCTCCTCTCTACTGATGCTTTATCACCAATCCTTGTTTCAATAAAAACACCACATTTCAAAAACAGTTGTCATTGGGACGCAAAGTGAGGTGAAATGTTCTGAACAGGGGCACAGACAGCAAAAAAAATGTGACAGGGGTGATAACCGTTCCCTATGTTTTGCAAAAAGCTAAAAAAAAAGAATTTGCCATGGAGCACCACTTAAACAATGCAGCTGTTCAAAATTATAAACAGATTCTACATAAGAACAAACCTACAGTCCCTGTCTTGTATGCACCGCCTGTATACGGCTGTTTAGAGTATATAGGTCCTTTTTTATTTTGTGTGCGGGGTTCCCCTTAATATCCATACAAGACCCAAAGGGGCTGGTAATGGGCTGGGGTAGGGGGGGGGGGGGGGGTTGATGGGGTAGCTATGCCATTTTTCCTAAAGATTTTCATCCATATTACCGGGACCAGACATTGCATTAAAGCCGCAAGCAGTTTTAAATGACTTTTTTCCCTTTAGAAATGTTATTTTGTGCAGGGACAGTTCTAAATACGGGAAATACGTGGCACTTCACAGGCATACTTTAGACACCCCCCAGGTACAATATTTAAAGGAATATTTGACTTTTTTTTTTTCACTTTATGCATCATTAAAATGACTGCTCCCGGAAAACGTCCGTTTTTAAAACTTCTTTTTGCATTGATACATGTCCCCTGGTGCAGAAGCCGGGTTCCCAAACTCTGTTTCGGACAATAACATGGATAATAGTAGTTATAATTAGCACTTTAGAATCCGAACGTTCGCATCCATTGTATTTAATAGGGTTCTAATGTTCGCGCAAACTTTCGGTCCGTTCGCGGGTTCTGGTGCGAACCGAACCAGGGGGTGTTCGGCTCATCACTAGTGGTAATGAGTTATTTCAGGACCTTAGCTATGCTACTCAGCAAGAAAGAGAAATAGCACAACAATTTGTTTACAGGCTAGTGGGGTTAAAACAAAAAGTTCTGTCCACATCACAACATGATAGGCGAGAGCTTAACTATGACAAAAAACTGGTGCAAGGCATATTCCTTCATACACTGTATCAGGGACTAAACGAAAAAAACTCTAATGTTAGACGAAATATCAAGCCTTACGTGTCTGATTTGACAGTAACGGATGACTTTATCATAGAGCAGGTCACCAGATCAGTTGATGAGGAAACAGAAAGACAGAGACGCTTAAACAGTGCACCTAAACATAAACCTCTTACTGTTCATTCATCACAGACACCAGGTAATAGTGAAAAAGACACCTTGCAAAAGAGAGTTGAGGAAGATGCTAGAGCAAATCACACTGCATTAACGGAACTAACAACACAGGTTTCTGCTCTCACAAAGAACCTGGAAAAGATGATGAAGCAAACTCCTGTTTTTGGAAACCAAAGGACTAAGCCACTAACCAATGTTCAAGTTCCAGATACAGCTCACTGCAAACCCAGGTGTGATGATTGCATTAAACGGGAGAGTCAGGACTGCTACCACTGTTTCTACTGTGGTTGGACAGGACACAGAGCGGGTGATTGCTTGAAGAAAAGAAGGCAGTCGGGAAACGACAGACGGTCACTGGGAAGGGACAACCAGTGACCACCGCAAATGATCTGTCCCGTGCGAAGGTAAACAGGGTATTCACCCACCGGTCAACTAGAACACTCCCAAAAGAGAAGGGATTCTCCAAACAACATGTAGCACAATTAATTGGAGGAAAATGCCTACTGTCATGTCGGATGAATGGTGTTTCGGTTGACATGTTGATGGACACAGGAGCTCAGGTCAGCATTGTCGGGAAGGCATGGTTAGAAAAGTTTCTACCCAGTGTCTCCATTAGGCACATACAAGATTTACTTTGTGATGACAACTTATCTATTACAGCTGCAAATGGTTCTATCATTCCATTCATCGGATGGATTGAAGTCTGCCTGGAATTCGAAAGTAGTGGACATGGAAACTCAGCCATCTATGTGCCAATGCTGGTGAGTGACTGCTGTAATGGCAAACCAATTCTTGGGTTTAATGTGATCGAATAATTGATCAGAGAAAACCGTGACCGACCAAACAGCACCCAAAACCTGACTATCTTGCTGAGTGAAGCTATGAAAGTAAGACAGAGTGTAGCGAATAACATTGTCAATGCTGTCAGTCAAGCAACTGACCCAGGAGAAATATCCGATAGTTGTATGGTCAAAGTGGGGAAGAAGGGACTCCAGATTAAAGGAGGCGAGATCCTTGAAGTCAAATGCAGAATTAGAGCATGGCCAAAAGGAGGAATCATGCCATTTGAACCACTTCCAGAATATCCAGTTGAGGAAGGACTTGAACTATTTCCTTCAGTGGTAGATGTGCCAAATGGGTTCTCTAAACTGGTGAAGATACCTATACTGAACCGTGCTCAACATGACATCTATCTTCCGCCCAGAACAGTATTGGGTAGCATTTAGGCTTGTGCAATTCGTTTCGTAACGAATCGAAATTCGTCCGAATTTAGCAACTTTCGGACATTCGGAAGCATTCGAATTTCCGAACAAAGCATATACGAATAAAACCGAATCCGAAATAAATTATACAGCAAAATAGCGAATGCCCGAATGTCTTCGGCATAATTCGTTATGAAAAAAGTTACGAATGTACAAATCCATTCGAAGCACAATAACACTCACTCTGCTCTCTGCTTCTCCCTCACCATGCTGAACTCCCTCTCAAAATGGTGTACAGGGGCGGAGGCTATAGCCGCATGAAAAAACGAAAGTAAAATACGAGATTTCGAATCCATTTGAAGCACAATAACACTCTGCTCTGCTCTCTGCTTCTCCCTCACCGTGCTGAACCCTCTCAAAATGGTGTACAGGGGCGGAGGCTATAGCCGCATGTAAAAAACGAAAGTAAAATACGAGATTTCGAATCCATTCGAAGCACAATAACACTCTGCTCTGCTCTCTTGCTCTCCCTCACCGTGCTGAACCCTCTCAAAATGGTGTACAGGGGCGGAGGCTATAGCCGCATGTAAAAAACGAAAGTAAAATACAAGATTTCGAATTGTTACAAATAACCGCTATGTATTTAGAAAAGTACAAATCCATTCGAAGCACATTAGACATAATAGGCAGCGTCGTTGTGAGAGAGACACGGAAAATTCCGAATCAACGAACCCAAAAAAAGTTACGAAAGTAGGAGTTGTGTCCAGAATCAACGAAAAACAATGTACCCTACCGAAAGTACGAATTATAAATCAACTAAAAATTCAACGAAAAATGACGCTTGCGAAAATACGAATTAGTCCGAACACGAAAAATCCCGTCTAGCAAAATTACGAATGATTACGAATCAACAGGACCGAAAAGAAACGAACCGAAACTAAACGAATTTTTCCGTTGTGCACAAAAAACGAACCGAAACTAAACGAATTTTTCCGTTGTGCACAAGTCTAGTAGCATTTCTCCAGCAGCTGAAATTCTACCATTGTCTCCAAACAAAGACGATGGAAAGGGAATTGACCAGAAGAAAAGGGTGTTTCATGTAAACCAGTTGAATCAAGTGGACACTGGAAATCAGCTATCCACTAACAAATCTGTTAAGTGGCACCCACCTGTCAATTTGGAAGATCTCTCAGAAGAAGAACAGGAGATAGCGAGACAAATGTTATATGACGAATCAGATGTCTTTGCTCGAGATGAGGGAGACATAGGATGCATTCCTAGCCTGAAATTGAGGATAAATCTGAAAGATGAAACTCCTGTCCAGAAACGCTACAATTCGATACCGAAACCCCTATACAAGGAAGTGAAAGAATATATCCAAAACCTTCTTGACCGAGGTTGGGTAACAAAATCTTCTTCCGCATACTCATCACCGGTTGTCTGTGTTCGAAAGAAGGACAGTAGCCTACGACTATGTGTTGACTTTAGGGAGTTAAACCGAAAGACTATCCCAGATAGACATCCACTACCCAGAATACAAGATCTGCTGGATAGCTTAGGAAGATTTACATGGTTCTCAATCCTGGACCAGGGTAGTGCGTATCATCAAGGCTTTGTGCATGAAGACTCCAGACATCTGACGGCTTTTAGCACCCCCTGGGGACTCCTGTAGTGGAATCGTATTCCGTTCGGATTAACTAATGCCCCAGCAGCTTTTCAGAGATGCATGGAAAATGTACTAGAGGGCATCAGAGACAAATGTTGTTCTCCATACCTGGATGACGTACTTTGCTACTCCAAAACTTTTCAGGAGCATGTCAATGATATTAGGCAAGTGCTTAGTCGAATGCGCGAGCATGGTATCAAACTTAGACCGCAGAAGTGTGAACTCTTTAAACGACAGATTCGATACCTTGGACGAATGGTGTCAGAAGAAGGCATAAAAATTGACCCAAAAGATCTTGAAGCGGTATTACATTTGAAAAGGAAAGAACCAAAAACAGTGGGAGGAGTCAGATCTTTGTTAGGATTCCTGAGCTACTACAGGTCCTTCATTCAAGATTTCTCTCGACTTGCTAAACCACTTTATGAACTTTTGCAGAACACTGAGAAAGAATCTGCTACATCCATTACCAAAAACAATCAAGGGAAACCTACAAAGAAAAATGGGAACAAAGCACAAGTGCCATCCAAAACACCGATTCAATGGACACCCAAACATCAAGCTGTAGTATCCAGACTGGTGGACATGCTAACCAATCCACCAATACTAGCATACCCTGATTTTGACCTACCCTTCGTATTACACACTGATGCTTACAATGAAGGCCTAGGTGCTGTACTGTACCAACGACAAGGAGAAAAACGTTGTGTTATCGGGTTTGGCTCCAGAACATTGACTCCAGCAGAGCGCAATTACCGCCTTCACTCTGGTAAACTTGAGTTTTTAGCTCTCAAGTGGGCAGTCTGTGACAAATTCAGAGATTACTTGTACTACGCTCCAACATTCACAGTCTACACAGACAACAACCCATTGACATATGTATTGAGTACTGTCAGACTGAATGCTGTGGGTCATCGCTGGGTTGGCGAGTTGGCCGATTTCCACTTTGATATCAAGTACAGGCCAGGTAAACAGAATGTAGACACGGATACACTGTCACGATTTCCGGTGGAACTCACAAAGAATCTGAGTGAGTACACAGAGCTTGTACCATCTGAGGTTGTGTCAGCTATGTGGCAAGGGAGCAAAGCTGTCGACGAAGAAGAGGCACTATGGGTGGCTTCATTGACTTTTCACTCAGAAAGTGATGTGGCCGAAGAATTGCTGAAAGGACAGACAATCTGCCCAATGACTCAATGAGGAGAATATCAGAGCATTACAACAAGACGATACCAACATTAGAGAAGTTGTCTGGCTTAAGGAGAATGACTGGATTCCAAACCACAAAGAAAAGGAGAGTATGACCAGTAAAACAAGATGTTTGATACATGAATGGAACAAACTCAGAGTTGATGAAGGAATCCTCTACCGACACGCTGGAACCCGAAAACAGCTAGTCCTACCAGAAAAGCTAAAACCATTGGTCTTAAAAAATCTTCATGATGACATGGGTCACATTGGTACTGACAAGGTAACCCACCTAGCACGTGAACGATTTTACTGGCCATTTATGCAAAGAGACATTGATGAATATGTGCTGAAGAAGTGCAACTGCATCAAACAAAAGCGTCCAAATATCACCGAAAGAGCACCTATGGGTTAGATTACTACCAGTTCACCCTTGGAGTTAGTATCCATTGATTATCTTCACTTGGAAAAAAGCAAAGGAGGATATGAGTATATACTTGTAATAGTTGACCACTTCACACGCTTTGCACAAGCGTATCCCACTAAGAACAAATCTGGAAAAACGGCGGCAGAAATGATCTTTCAAGATTTCATACCACGTTTTGGCTATCCAGAGAAACTCCACCATGACCAAGGAAGAGAATTTGAAAACAACTTGTTTCAGACATTGCAACGATTGGCAGGGATTTCTCATTCAAGACCTACTCCGTACCATCCACAGGGTAACCCAGTGGAGAGACTGAACCGTACTTTGTTACAGATGCTTCGCACCTTAGAGGAAGAGAAAAAGTCAGATTGGAAAGAATATCTTCCACATACGGTTCATGCATACAATTGCACCAGGCATGAAGCCACAGGATACTCGTCATTCTTTCTATTGTATGGAAGATCTCCTCGTTTGCCTATTGACCTAATGCTCAACCTAAATTTGGAAAAGGAATCAGAAAGTCAACCAACATTTACTCAAAAATGGGCATCCAGAATGCAAGAAGCTTACATAATCGCATCCGAGAATAGCCAAAAATCATCTGCTAAAGGGAAGAAGTACTATGACAAGAAGATAAAAGGAGCACCTCTTCAACCGGGTGATAGGGTCTTAGTACGAAATCTCTCTGAAAGAGGAGGACCTGGTAAACTTCGTTCATACTGGGAAGAATCAGTACACAAAGTGGTAGAAAGAATCAAAGATGGGCCTGTGTACAAAATTCAGCCTGAAAGTGGTAAAAAGACTATTCGAGTGCTGCACAGAAATCGTTTACTACCAGTAAATGACCTACCAATTGAAGGACACATTCCAAGAGTACCAATGAAACAAAGACAATCAAGTAACAGAAAGGAGACCAGAATGGATCTGGACCAAGAGGAGGAATGTTCAGATGAAGAAAGATGGTATTATCCTTATATACCAGAGACTACAGAAAGTCATGATCGTGTTGTGTCTCAACAAAACTCTCAAAACGTACAGAAAATCCCTTTAAGAGTTTCTGCTGAAGAGTTCTATCCTACAACTACCACACCCAATCTTGAACAAGAACAAAATGATGGAACATTAGTTGGCGACCAAATCTGGGCTACAGACATGGTGGGACTAGACACTGCAGAACTTACCTGTGAGCCAAGATATGCAAATGAAGAATAATGATGATGGAGATGACTCAACTCCTGTCAGAAGATCTACCAGACAAGCTAAGCCTAAAGAGATCTTTACATATGACACACTAGGTCAGCCAAGATACATACCAAGTCAGATCCACACCGTACAAACTCCTACAATGCTAGCTACTCCCATGACATGCCAGGTAGTTAACATAGCTCCTTGGTGGCAACAAGTACCTATCTGGGTTACTTAAATCACTAAACAGTGTTCAGAGAACAATTGAGTTTAATGTCGGGAGCCATTAACTGAAGGAGGGGAGAGTGTGACGGACTGGGGTTTATATGGTCACAAAACAGACACCCCAAAGCAAAGTACATATTCATTTATTTTATTTTATTTCTAGCAAAGAAATACCTTCCTGCTATTCTATCAAGAACCAGTAGATGGCAGAGAAGGTACACAAACAGAGTTTATATAAGGCCACCCACCATGTGACTGGAGTCAAACAATTTCCAGCCATAAAAACCCAGTGGTCTTGTCTCATGCTGTTTGTGTGATTCTTTGCAGGTATGTACTCTAAATTGTTCCTAATCTGCATTAAACTATAATAGAAAGATTCTTAAACATCTGGAGCAGATGCAGGGAAAGTTCCAGCAGACTGTATGCTATAGTTTTACTGATATTAGAAGTTTAGAACAGCATGTGTGAGAAACAAGTGAAAAGGGCATAAAAACATGAAAATACTGCATTAGTCAGAATAGATGTCTATTAGAAGCACTAAACCGTTCTAAATAGGAATATTGAAACCTGGTTTATACAAGTTCCATAAAGTTAGAAAAGCACATGTTGAAAACTGATATTCTAATGAGTATTTGCCTATATGTAAAGCCTATGCATTGCTTCATGTGCACCATCTAGTGGTTAAAAAAGAGAACTACCGAAATAATGTTTGTATTAAAGCATGGCATTGGCAATATGAGTATTGCACAGTTAACCACTTAACGACCGCCCACTGTAAATATACGTCGGCAGAATGGCACCGACAGGCAGAATCACGTACATATACGTGATTGCCTTTGTATAGTTGGGGGTCCGATTGGACCCCCCTTCTTTACAGTGGGTGGTCGTTTTACCTTCGGGAGCGATCCGGCATGAGGGGACGGCCGTTCGATTCCGGCCCCCCCCTCTCGATCGCTCCCGGCGAATGAGAGAGCTTCCCCTGCCTGTGTACTGTTTACACAGGCAGGAGGAAGTGATGTCATCTCTCCTGCGGCGCTCACATATACCGAGCGCCGTACAGGAGAAGATGCAGGTTAGTGCACAAAACAGCACACTGACACCAGGACACATAGGCACATAAATCGCCCCCCCAGATCATCCCCCAGATCACCCCCCAGCCCCCAGTCACAGTGTCACTGATTGCAGTGACCATTTATTTAGTGATCACTGCAATCAGTGACATTTGTGACTGTAAAAGTGTCACTACATTTAGTTTTAGGTCCAGTGTAGCCCCCTAACCCCCCCCCCTAATAAAGGTTTAACCCCCTGATCACCCCCAGATAACCCTTTCACCCCCTAGCACCGCCGTCGCTAAGCGATCATTTTTCTGATCGATGTCTTAGCGTCGGTGATGCTGATCGGTAGCCAGTAATTTTTTTTAGGTTCGCCGCAGGTTTTTATAGCGTCGGGTACCCCCATATATTACCTAATAAAGGTTTAACCCCCTTGATCGCCCCCCAGGTAACCCTTTCACCCCCTATCACCACTGTCACTAAGCGATAATTTTTCTGATCGATGTCTTAGCGTCGGCGATGCTGATCGGTAGCCAGTAATTTTTTTTAGGTTCGCCGCAGGTTTTTATAGCGTCGGGTACCCCCATATATTACCTAATAAAGGTTTAACCCCTTTGATCACCCCCCAGGTAACCCTTTCACCCCCTAGCACCGCCGTCGCTAAGCGATCATTTTTCTGATCGCTGTCTTAGCGTCGGTGATGCAGATCGGTAGCCAGTAATTTTTTTTAGGTTCGCCGCAGGTTTTTATAGCGTCAGGTACCCCCATATATTATCTAATAAAGGTTTAACCCCCTGATCGCCCCCCAGGTAACCCTTTCACCCCCTATCACCACTGTCGCTAAGCGATCGTTTTTATGATCGTTGTCTTAGTGTCGGTGATGCTGGGCATTCCACTCCGAAACTGTGATAGGCAGTGAGAAGTGAAATCAAAAATTTACACCCTTTGAAAGCCTGAAGGCGGTGCTTGGTTTTCGTACGCGGCTAGGCTCCCAAAAAGTCCCACACATGTGGTATCCCCGTATTCAGGAGAAGCAGCTAAATGTATTTTGGGGTGTAATTCCATATATAACCATGGCATGTGTGAGCAATATATCATTTAGTGACAACTTTTTGTAATTTTCTATTTTTTTTTGTCATTATTCAATCACTTGGGACAAAAAAAAAAAATATTCAATGGGCTCAACAGGCCTCTCAGCAATTTCCTTCAGGTGTCTACTTTCTAAAATTGGGTCATTTGGGGGGGTTTTGTGCTATTTTGGCATTTTATGGCCTTCGAAACTGTGATAGGTAGTGAGGAGTGAAATCAAAAATTTGCGCCCTTAGAAATCCTGAAGGCGGTGCTTGGTTTTCGGGGTCCCGTACGCGGCTAGGCTCCCAAAAAGTCCCACACATGTGGTATCCCCAGGAGCAGCAGCAAAATGTATTTTGGGGTGCAATTCCACATATAACCATGGCATGTGTGAGCAATATATCATTTAGTGACAACTTTTTGTAATTTTTTTTTTTTTTTTAGTCATTCAATCACTTGCGACAAAAAAAAATATTCAATGGGCTCAACATGCCTCTCAGCAATTTCCTTGGGGTGTCTACTTTCCAAAATTGGGTAATTTGGGGGGGTTTTGTACTGCCCTGCCATTTTAGCACCTCAAGAAATGAGATAGGCAGTCATAAATTAAAAGCTGTGTAAATTCCAGAAAATGTACCCTAGTTTGTAGACGCTATAACTTTTGCGCAAACCAATAAATATACGCTTATTGACATTTTTTTTACTAAAGACATGTGGCTGAATACATTTTGGCCTAAATGTATGACTAAAATTGAGTTTATTCGATTTTTCTTATAACAAAAAGTAGAAAATATCATTTTTTTTTCAAAATTTTCGGTCTTTTTCCGTTTATATCGCAAAAAATAAAAATCGCAGAGGCAATCAAATACCATTAAAAGAAAGCTCTATTTGTGGGAAGAAAAGGACGCAAATTTCGTTTCGGTACAACATTGCATGTCCGCACAATTTCCAGTTAAAGCAGCGCAGTGCAAAATTCTGAAAACGGCTCTGGTCCTTTAGCTACAAAATGGTCCGGGGCTCAAGTGGTTAAAGTGTACCATAAAGATCATCATCTATAACACGGAATAACAGGAATATATATGTTATTAAAATATAACAATGTTTTTTGTGTAACTACGGTTTAAAATACTCCAGTTAAAATCTGTATTATATATTGTTAATAGTTAAAAACATGTGATTATAAAAATGTAAAAGATGTATTGTTATGTAAAAGTCAAACAATTTCCAGCCATAAAACCCAGTGGTCTTGTCTCATGCTGTTTGTGTGATTCTTTGCAGTCCACGCCAAGCTGATCACCTTATCTCATCACGTCTACAATTATCGGCTTTCAATTCACATTTTGAGGCCGGTAACATTTAACCACTTAGAACCCGGACCATTATACAGCTTAAAGACCTGGCCACTTTTTGCGATTCGGCACTGCGTTGCTTTAACTGAAAATTGCGCGGTCGTGCAACATGGCTCCCAAACAAAATTGGCGTTGTTTTTTTCTCACAAATAGAGCTTTCTTTTGGTGGTATTTGATCACCTATGCGTTTTTTATGTTTTGCGCTATAAACAAAAATAGAGCGACAATTTTGAAAAAAATTCAATATTTTTTACTTTTTGCTATAATAAATGTAGCGGCCTCACTCTCTCCCTCTCTTGTATCTGTTGTTCTTGGCTGTTGTCTAGGGGTACTCTGGAGGAGAGAGTGCAGGACACTACGCCCAGCTTTCACCTTAAATGTATATGAGGTTTGAGCAAAGTCTCTTTAGATTACCTTCGGGTCTGCATTCTGCATATGGAGCCTCCGCTTCTTCCGTGGAGGTGTATCTGCCAGTAATAGAGCCCCACACCATTTAAAAGTTCAACACTCCTTTATTTCTTCAATACCAGAATGAACATACTCAGTTGAACTTCCATAACAGACAGACATGGGTGTGGACACGAGTAGGCCCAGGCACAATGAACTCTCCTATCCCTTTCTCGTGCGGATAGGCCTGGCGCACGGTCTTTGCCACAGACCGTGAAGTTGGTAGCTGCCACCTACCGGGTGAACTAGTTGGGGCCCCTGCCACAGGCCTGAGTAACGGTCTTTGCCACTGACCGGAGTAGCGGTCTCTGCCACAGACCTTAGAACATGGACCACCTTCCGTATGAATATGGCCCCTGTTTGGCGAGGACATCCATCCCGACGGTCTCCGGAGGCCCTGTCCCGGCACTGGCAATCTGCTGCACCAGATCTACGGGAAGGTCACCTGCGCGGTCCCTTACGCCTGGATTCAGACACCCGATTCTGTGGGTGTCTTAGGACGATTCCTCCCGGGCGGATCCCAGTAGAAGAAGCTGGGCCCCAGGCCTGAATGATGCACCCCACCCCAGACTGAGGGTGTCTGGGGTGACTCCCGAACTCCACGTGTCCAGGCCTAGGCCGCCTGGACACCGACTGCTGGACAGCAGTCCTCAGGCTAAAGGTGCCTGGGACTCGGACGGGTACGGCACTCCAGTGATGGTTCAACCCCGGCCCAAAGTGACAGCACCACCTGCTGGGCCGCAGGGAACTGAACATCACTGATGTCTCCACCCGAATCAGCATACTGAAAGGTACCTACCCGCTACATAAATATCCCCCCAAAAAATATAAAAAAAACATTTTTTTTCCTCAGTTTAGGCCGATACGTATTCTTCTACATATTTTTGGTAAAAAAAAATCGCAATAAGCGTTTATTGATTGGTTTGCGCAAAAGTTATAGCGTTTACAAAATAGGGGATAGTTTTATGGCATTTTTATTAATTCTTTTTTTTTTACTAGTATTGGCGGCGATCAGTGATTTTTTTCGTGACTGCGACATTATGGCGGACACATCGGACACTTTTGACACATTTTTGGGACCATTGTCATTTTCACAGCGATCAGTGCTATAAAAATGCACTGGTTACTGTGAAAATTACACTGGCAGTGAAGGGGTTAACCAGGAGGGGGCGCTGTAGGGGTTAAGTGTGCCCTGATGTGTTTTACTTACTGTGGGGGGCGTGGCTTAGCGTGTTACGTCACTGATCGTCGTTCCCTATGACGGGGAACAGACGATCAGTGACAGGCTCACTAGGAAGCACGGGGAGAGGTTTGTTTACACTTACCTCTCCCCGTTCTTCCTCTCTGTGACCTGAACGCGGGACACCAGCGGCGGTTGGGTCCGCTGTTCCCACGGGGACGGTCACGGAGAAGAGGACCAGGTCGCAAGCTCAGGCCATGTGCCCAATTTGGAGACCCAGAAGTTAAAGGGGGCAGACCCGTCATCCAGTACGTGTAGGCCTGTGGACACATACTGCTCAACCATGTTGGTGAAATGCTGCCTCCTGCTAAGACGTTCCATCTCAGCTGGTGGTGCTGGTTGTTGTGGCGTGCTGACAAAGCTTTTCCACATTTCAGCCATGCTAACCCTGCCTTCTGAGGTGCTGCCGGTGCCCAGGCTGCGTTGGCGACCTCTTCCTCCTCCTCTGCCTTCGCCTTGTGCTTCCACCGTACGCCCGCTGTCAGGTGGGAATGCCACCAGCAGCGCGTCTACCAGCGTGCGCTTGTACTCGCGCATCTTACGATCCCGCTCCAGTGAGGGAATTAAGGACGGTACGTTGTCCTTGTAACGGGGATCCAGCAGGGTGGCCACCCAGTAATCAGCACCAGTTAAAATGTGGGCAACTCGGCGGTCATTGCGGAAACACTGCAGCATGTAATCGCTCATGTGTGCCAGGCTGCCCAGAGGCAAAGAAAAGCTGTCCTCTGTGGGAGGTGTATCGTCTGTGTCCTCGGTATCCCCCCAGCCACGCACCAGTGATGGCCACGAGCTGGTCTGGGTGCCACCCTGCTGTGAAAATGGCTCCTCCTCCTCCTCCTACTCCATCTCCTCCTCCACCTCGTCATCCTCCAGAACTGTGCCCTTTCTGCCGGACAATTGTGTACCTGGTGTTTGTTGGTGCAGGAACCCACCTTCGTAGCCACTTGTGAAAGACTGCCCTGAAAGCCTTTGAAATGATCCCGCTTCCTCCTCCTCCTCCTCATCCTCCTGTGCCACATCCTCTTCCATCATCGCCCGAAGCGTTTTTTCAAGGAGGCATAGAACTGGGATAGTAACACTAAGAACGGCGTCATTGGCACTGGACATGTTGGTGGAGTACTCGAAACAGCGCAACAAGGCACACAGGTCTCGCATGGAGGCCCAGTTATTGGTGGTGAAGTGGTGCTGTTCCGCAGAGCGACTCACGCGTGATTGCTGCAGCTGAAACTCCACTATCGCCTGCTGCTGCTCGCACAGTCTGGCCAGCATGTGCAAGGTGGAGTTCCACCTTGTGGGCACGTCACATATGAGGCGGTGAGCGGGAAGGCCGGAGTTACGCTGCAGCGCTGACAGGCGAGCAGCAGCAGGGTGAGAACGCCGAAAGTGCGCACACACAGCCCGCACTTTCTGCAGCAGCTCTGGCATATTGGGGTAATTTTTAAGGAACCTCTGGACCACCAAGTTCAGCACATGCGCCAGGCAAGGGATGTGCGTCAAACCGGCTAGGCCCAGAGCTGCTACGAGATTTCGCCCATTATCGCACACCACCAGGCCGGGCTTGAGGCTCACTGACAGCAACCACTCATTGGTCTGTTGTTCCATGTCCCTCCACAACTCCTGCGCGGTGTGGGGTTTTTCCCCCAAACAGGAAAGATTTAAAACTGCCTGCTGTCGTTTACCCCTGGCTGTGCTGAAGTTGGTGGTGAAGGTGTTACGCTGACCGGATGAGGAGGCGGTAGAGGATGAGGAAGCGGAGTAGGAGGAGTTAGCAACAGGAGGCAAACTGAAGCGCCCTGCAATCCTCGGTGGTGGAAGGACATGCGCCAAACTGCTATCTGCCTCAGGCCCAGCCGCCACTGCATTTACCCAGTGTGCTGTTAGGGAGATATAACGTCCCTGACTGTGCTTACTGGTCCACGCATCCGTAGTTAGGTGGACCTTGCCACAGATGGCGTTGCGCAGTGCACACCTGATTTTGTCCCCCACTTGGTTGTGCAGGGAAGGGATGGCTCGCCTGGAAAAATAGTGGCGGCTGGGCACGACGTACTGTGGGACAGCCAATGCCATCAGGCTTTTAAAACTCTGCGTCTCCACCAGACGGAATGACAGCATTTCAAAGGCCAGGAGTTTTGAAATGCTGGCATT
The DNA here is from genome assembly GCA_029206835.1 of Rana muscosa. NCBI lineage: Eukaryota > Metazoa > Chordata > Amphibia > Anura > Ranidae > Rana > Rana muscosa. Next base: position 128,444,683 of record JARGYO010005626.1, on the reverse strand, counting down.
CAGGGCCAGGGATCGCGGGTGGCTAGGGGGGTACTTCCTCTTCCGCTCCAATGTTTGGGAGATAGAGAGCTGAACGCTTCCGTGGGACATTGTGGAGATGGTTGGTGACCCAGGTGGTAGTGTTGCTGGCAGATCCTCTGTTTGCGGGGTGGCAGGTGCCACTGTCACTACAGAGGTGGATGAAGAGGCCGAGACTGCAGCAGAAGAGGAAGCAGGAGGAGCCAGAGACCGTTCTTGGTTTTTGAGGTGTCTACTCCACTGCAGCTCGTGCTTTGCACTTAGATGCCTGGTCATACAGGTTGTGCTCAGGTTGAGAACGTTTATGCCTCGCTTCAGGCTCTGATTGCACAGCGTGCAAACCACCCGTTTCTTGTCATCAGCACATTGTGTGAAGAACTGCCACGCTGGGGACCTCCTTGGACCTGGCTTTGGTGTGCTTGGTCCCTTGCTGCGTTGGGCAGTAGCAGACATACTGTCTAGCTGACAGACGCTCCGCTTTTGCACCCTGCTCCCTCTTCTGCTGTGCTGGTGGCTCTGTGCGACCACCGCCTCTTCCTCCAAACTACACTGGTCACCTGCATAACGTTGATTCCATGTGGGGTCGAGGACCTCATCGTCTTCCACATCATCTTCCACCCAGTCTTCACCCCTGCCCTCCTTGTCTGTCTGCACAATTGCGAAAGCAGCAGCAGTTGGCACCTGTGTTTCGTCATCATCCGAGACGTACTGCGATGGTCCTCCCATGTACTCATCATGAAACATAAGTGGTTGGGCATCGGTGCACTCAATCTCTTCCACTTCTGGGGCAGGGCTAGGTGGATGGCCCTGGGAAACCCTGCTAACAGAGTCATCGAAAAGCAGAAGAGACTGCTGCATGATTTGGGGCTCAGACTGCATGGCTGATTTGCAAGGGGGTGAGGTGAAAGACTGATGGACATGGGTTTCAGGTGCCAACTCTGTTCTTTCATCAGAAGAGTGGGTGGGAGACAATGTGAAGGAACCCGAGGCACTGTCAGCAACCCAATCTACTATCGCCTGTACTTGTCCTGGCCTAAACATTCGTACAGCCTCATTAGGCGCGACAAAATACCACCGCAGGCTCGGTCGCCTACTCGCACCTGAGGAAGGTGTTTCACTTGTGCGTGTATCTGGCACAAATCCACCACGTCCTCTCCCTGCAACAGGAGCTCCACCAGCAGCACCACGACCGGGGCCACCACGTCCCTTTGACCTTCTCCTCATATTTTCAAAATTTAGGATCTTGCCCTAAATGGGTGTTTTTGGAAGCGCAGAACACAACCAAAGTACGTAACCGCTGAATCGCACAGCTACAGAACTGCAGAAAATGCTATTGATAAAAAAATTTGTTTTTTTAGTATAGCACAGTAGGAGAAAACTATATAGAAATTGTTTATTTCACACACCTCAAAATATGTATAACACACTGCAAACTTTTTTTTGTGCCCCTAAACGGCGTTTTTTGGAAGAGCAGAACACACCCACAGTACGTAACCGCTGAATCGCACAGCTACAGAACTGTAGAAAATGCTATTCAAAAAAAATGTTGTTTTTTTAGTATAGCACAGTAGGAGAAAACTATATAGAAATTGTTTATTTCACACACCTCAAAATATGTATAACACACTGCAAATTTTTTTGTGCCCCATAACGGCGTTTTTTGGAAGAGCAGAACACACCCACAGTACGTAACCGCTGAATCGCACAGCTACAGAACTGCAGAAAATGCTATTCAAAAAAAATGTTGTTTTTTTAGTATAGCACAGTAGGAGAAAACTATATAGAAATTGTTTATTTCACACACCTCAAAATATGTATAACACACTGCAAACTTTTTTTTGTGCCCCTAAACGGCGTTTTTTGGAAGAGCAGAACACACCCACAGTATGTAACTGCTGAATCGCACAGCTACAGAACTGCAGAAAATGCTATTCAAAAAAAATGTTGTTTTTTTAGTATAGCACAGTAGGAGAAAACTATATAGAAATTGTTTATTTCACACACCTCAAAATATGTATAACACACTGCAAACTTTTTTTTGTGCCCCTAAACTGCGTTTTTTGCAAGCGTACATTAAAGTGCAATTTTTTTTATTTTATTTTTTTGCCCTAAACGGGTCTTTTTTTGCACGAGCAAAATAAAATGCTTTTTTTTTTTTTTTTTTTGCCCTGTGGGTCTTTTGGAAAAGAGCACAATAAAGTGCCTTTTTTTTTTCCCCTAAAAGTTAGATTTTCTCTGACACTGGGCTCATGGCAGTGTAAAAAGACTGCACTGCAACACAAATAGGTAAACCTATGCAGATCGCTGATTTTAATCTCTGAATCTGGACTCCTATATAATATTCTCTCTCCCTGAAAGCACCAACACAGGAACCTGGCCCTACACTACACTATCTCTCTATCTTTTCCCTCAGATTGTAGAATCAGGACTACCTCATCTATCTTTCTATCTCTCCCTAAAAGCAGCAGCAGCAGACTAGATCCTCTCCCTATCTATTCTGAAGCAGAGTGACATGTGTGCTGTGTGCCTCTAGCTTATATAGAAGCTGGGTCACATGTTGCACTGACCAATCACAGCCATGCCATTAGTAGGCATGGCTATGATGGCCTCTAAGGGCACACCAGCTAATCAAAAGGTGATTGGCTGGCCCCTGAAGCATTTCTAAATGCGTAATTAGATTGCCGAACCCGAACCCGGACTTTTGGGCAAAGTCCGGGTTTGGGTTCGGGAAAAAGCTAAAGTTCGGTACGGACCCGAACTTTACAGTTCGGGTTCGCTCAACACTACTATTATATCAAGAATTGTAATTACATGCCACTGTTGAACAGGGGCATACAAATTGGGCCTTTGGTGGTGGTGGTGCCACAACACTGTAAGCCCTCACAGTTTCTCCCTGTGGGCGCAGGAACGGGCCCTGATGTGAAATATTATGTCAGGGTCACCTGTGGCCAGGTGACAGATGCACACCGTAGGGGGACAGGAGTGCACCGCGAGGTAGTGAACCCTATGGCTGGCTTCTGCGGATAGGAAACTGGGTGGTTGTGGAAAGCGGGACCAGAGGAGCACAACCGGGATCCAAACGGAAGCTAGAGCCAAGATTCCCCAGGGCGCGGAGTCTAAGACCCAGCTGGTCTTCTCCAGGGCCTCTAGTGGTGAGGATGTTAGCTGCAGGCTGGGACCAGGTCGCGGCCCCTGGAGTTTCCTAGCTCACGCCCCGTAGGATAAGGGGAAAAGAGGGGAAGCAGCAGCACACGATAAGAGAGAACCGAATAACAAGCTGAAGGTCAGGGGCCACAAGCAGACAAGGATAACGAAGAACGAGCCGAAGGTCAAGGGTCACGAGCAGACAGGGATAGTCGGGGACAAGCCAATAACGTAACAGAGAGACAGACGTAGCACACGGCAGGCAGGAACCCAAACACACAATGCCTAACAAACACGTTGATCAGCAAAGCAGGCTTGCAGTGCACAGGTTAATATAGTGTTCAGTGATAGGGCCTGGGGTGGAGTCAGGCTGGGAGGAGATTATAAAGGAAGCCAGGTGAAGGAGGTCTGGTCTCTAGATGAACACATGGGAAGGAAGGTAAGCTGACAGACAAACACTACTGCATATCCATGACAGTACCCTCCCTCTTATGGGCCCTCCCCCGCCTGGACCCAGGCTTAAAGGGAAACCTCTGATGAAACCTTCTCAACAGATGAGGTGCAGCGACATCAGATGCAGCGATCCAAGACGCCTCCTCAGGACCAAAACCTCTCCAATGCACAAGGTACTGAAGAATGCCTCTGCAGAGCCGAGAATCCAGAACTTGTCTAACCTCGTACTTAAAATTATCCTCAGAGACCGAAAACGAGGTAGGGAGATGACAAGAAGATCTATTGAGGACCAAAGGCTCTCTAGGAATAAGTAAGGGCATGAGAGGTTCAACAGGAATCTGAGGAGGGTCCCCTAGACCCTTAAAGGGGAACTGGTCATCTTGCACAGGACCATCAGACTGGGCAGATGTCAGTGGAACCCTGAAGTCAGGTTGGTTAGAAGGTGACATGTCGCCGGAGTCAAGCTGAATAGCTGAAGGACAAGCAGAATGTCCCGAACAAGAAAAAGTAAGAGGCTCACTGGGCATGGGCTGGACTGGCATAACTAGTACAGAGGCAGAGTGAATAGCTGAGTCAGGTGTAGCGACTACCTGAATCGCATCGCAAGACGTAGCGACTGCAGGACTTGTAGACAAGCTAGCCTGGCTGTGCGTCCAAGGGTGGTTAGGGACAGAGAAATGTAAATGGTTATGCAACCTGGAATGAATGACCGGCTCAGATTCACAGGGGGCAACCTTGGGTAGGCAGGACGAGGAACAGGAGGGACCCCAAGCCAGGATCTGTCCAGTAGTCCAGTCCACATGAGGAGAATGGAGCTGTAACCATGGGAGACCCAAAATTATAGGCGTTGAGGCCTTGGGTAAGATAAGGAAGGATATCCACTCCTGGTGGAGTGTCCCTACCGACATCTTAACAGGGAGGGTCTGGAAGCGGATAGGTCCCCCTGGGAGAACAGTACCATCAATCGCCAAGACCACCAATGGCGTGGTGAGGGACAAAAGAGTAAGTCTCATGGACGATGCGATTTCCCAGTCCATGAAATTACCAGCGGCTCCGGAATCCAGATATGCTGAGACCGAATGAGAAGAAGCACCAACATGAAGGAACACAGAAAGCAGAAGACGAGAAGGGGAAGGTGATATTTCTGGGTCCAATACTCCACTTTCCAGATGAAGTGGACCCGAACGTTTTTCTGGACAAAGAGAGCAAGTGTCACGAAAATGACCTTTGCCCCCACAGTAAAGACACAGACCAAGAGTTCTGCGCCTAGCACGTTCCTCGGGGGATAGCCTGGTCCGACCCAGCTGCATGGGTTCCTCAGCTGGTAGGAGATGCTCTACGGGTCGAAGAGAGGGGAGCTCAGGCTGACTAAGAACCAAGGAGTGCTGGCGTTGCTTTTCTAAGGTCCTCTCCTGAAAGCGAATATCGATCTGGTTACACAAGGAGATAACGCCGGCCAGATCAGTGGGGATGGTTCTTCCAGCTAATTCATCCTTCACTCTATCAGACAGGCCATGCAAAAAGGTTGTAACTAAGGCCTCATTGTTCCAGCTCAACTCAACCGACAGTATGTGGAAATGAAGGGCATACTGTCCCACAGAAGCAGACTCTTGGCGGAGACGTAAAAGGGCGCTGGCCGCTGAAGAGACACGAGCCGGTTCTTCGAAGATATTCTGAAAAAGTTTCAAGAAGCCAGACAGGCTAGAAACCACTGGATCATTCAGTTCCCACAGAGGGGCTGCCCAGGCTAAAGCTTCACCAGAGAGGAGGGAAATGATATAGGCTACCTTAGCCCGATCAGACAGGAAGTTTTGGGGCTGGAGCTCAAAATGAATCGTGCATTGGCTAAGGAACCCCCTGCAAGCCTTGGAGTCCCCAGAGAAACGGGACGGAGCTGGCAGTTGTAGCGAGTGTGTGGCTGCGACTGGTGCAATAGGTGCAGCCGCTGATTGTATTTGAGGTTGCGGATTCAGGGTTCCCAAGGAGGTCTGAAGCTGCTCGAAGCGAGAAGCCAGATCCTGGAGGAATCGCATCACCTGAGTCTGATTCGATTCCTGGGTTTCAAGTCTGCAAACTATGCCCTGCAATGGATCATCCGCGGGTAGCGGGATGTCAGCCGGGTTCATGGCTGATCAAACTGTCAGGGTCACCTGTGGCCAGGTGACAGATGCACACCGTAGGGGGACAGGAGTGCACCGCGAGGTAGTGAACTCTATGGCTGGCTTCTGCGGATAGGAAACTGGGTGGTTGTGGAAAGCGGGACCAGAGGAGCACAACCGGGATCCAAACGGAAGCTAGAGCCAAGATTCCCCAGGGCGCGGAGTCTAAGACCCAGCTGGTCTTCTCCAGGGCCTCTAGTGGTGAGGATGTTAGCTGCAGGCTGGGACCAGGTCGCGGCCCCTGGAGTTTCCTAGCTCACGCCCCGTAGGATAAGGGGAAAAGAGGGGAAGCAGCAGCACACGATAAGAGAGAACCGAATAACAAGCTGAAGGTCAGGGGCCACAAGCAGACAAGGATAACGAAGAACGAGCCGAAGGTCAAGGGTCACGAGCAGACAGGAAAAGTCGGGGACAAGCCAATAACGTAACAGAGAGACAGACGTAGCACACGGCAGGCAGGAACCCAAACACACAATGCCTAACAAACACGTTGATCAGCAAAGCAGGCTTGCAGTGCACAGGTTAATATAGTGTTCAGTGATAGGGCCTGGGGTGGAGTCAGGCTGGGAGGAGATTATAAAGGAAGCCAGGTGAAGGAGGTCTGGTCTCTAGATGAACACATGGGAAGGAAGGTAAGCTGACAGACAAACACTACTGCATATCCATGACATATTATATCAAGAAGAATTGTAATTGCATGCCCCTGTTGAACAGGGGCAGAAAAAATGGGCCTTTGGTGGTGGTGGTGCCACAACACTGTAAGCCCTCACAGTTACTCTTGATGGGCGCTGTAACGAGCCCTGCTGCAAAATATTACAGAAAAAATTGTAATTACACGCCCCTGTTAAACAGGGCCAGAAAAATTGGGCCTTAGGCACTGGTGCTGGTGCCACAATACTGCAACCCCTCACAGATACTCTAGTTGAGTGCAGGAACAAGCCCTGCTGCAAAATATTACAGCAAAAATTTTAATTACACGGCCCTGTTAAAGCTATCAACATGAACATTGAGGAGGAATAGGATATTCACTCAGCATAACAGGATAGTCACTCAGCATCAGCATCAGCACTTGAAGGGATCTCACATTCATAAAAAAATTCATCGGTTACATCAGCATCAGGTGCTTGGTAGCTGGTAATCCAAGACTGATTCATTTTTATGAAGGTGAGTCGATCAACCGAGTCGGTGGACAGGTGCACTCTGTGATCGATTACAAAGCCTCCAGCAGCACTGAATGTGCCTTTGGCCAATTATGGCTCTCTGTGCTGACGGCACTGTGATTGGCCAAAGCATTGGTCATAGTGCATGCTTGGCCAATCATCAGCCAGCAATGCACTGCAATGACGCAGTGAATTATTGGCCGTGACGCGCCACTCGAATTTGGCGCGAACTGCCCATAATGTTCGATCTTCGTCGAACGATTGAACAGCCGATGTTCGAGTCGAACTCATGTTCGACTCGAACTCCAAGCTCATCCCTATTCACTATCACTGAATCCCTTGAGCTCCTTCAATCTTCACGGCGGTATCTTCCTCAAGCCTCACCCCCACCTCTCTGCTGGGTCCCTAGCTTGGCACTCTAGATACCTCTCAAGCTTCACTCACGCTGGCCTGCTCGGTCCCTGGCTTGACACACAAGGCTGCTCTGCAAATGTCACCTCCACTGGCTGGGTCCCTGGCTTCATACTCACTGAAGTTTCCCGATTCTTCACCGTCCCTGGTTGGTGAGAATACTGCTCCGATACTTGCTTCAGTTACTCACTGTGGTCCCTGGTAATAAGGCGGATAGTCCCTTACTGGCGTCCGCTTCCCTGCTACCTCTGACCATGACAGGTTCTCTGGCCGACAGAACCATCACTTTTGGTTGGATTGCCAGCCGCAGTCCCAATCCTGCGCTGCTCTCTTGCTTCTGGATAGGCCCTCAGACAGCCTAGCAGTCAGATGTGCCTGGGATAGGCCCAATCTCTGGCCTAGTAGCCCAGGCAATATGACACACGTCCAGCCAGACAGTGTCCAGGTGGCACAGAACATAGATCACCTGACTCCACCCGCATATACTGTATAGGCTCTCCCAGCAGGCCAAGAGATTCAAGAATACCCCTGCCCATTGACTGAGATAACCCATATACCCATAACCTGACCTTGCGTTGTCCTTCTTATATCTAATACCACCAAGTACCCGGCCACCTAGTGGTAGAAGAGAAAAGTGTAACAATGTCAAACTTAGGGAGAAATCAACAGATCTCTAACAATCAACCAGGATAGTTATTCCTGGCAAGTAAATTTGCGAGGAGCAACCCTGCCTTAAAGGGGAGTTCCAGTCTTTTTTTATGTTTATTAAAAGTCAGCAGCTAAAAAAAGTGTAGCTTTTGGCTTTTAATAAACATACACTTATGCCGCGTACACACGATCGTTTTTAATGTCATTTTCAAAAACAACGTTTTTCTCGATGTGATTTTTCTTGTTTCCTCTCAAGCCTGTCTTGCATACACACGTTCATTAAAAAAAACGCTCGAGCAAAGCGCAGTGACGTACAACACGTACAACTGCACTATAAAGGGGAAGTTCCATTCGAATGGCGCCACCCTTTGGGACGCTTTTGCTAATTTCGTGTTACCGCGTGTTAGTAAAAGTTTGGTGAGAGACGATTCGCGCTTTTCAGTCTTCGTGCTTTTAAGAACGTTTTGTGGAGTTCAGTTTGTGCTTGTGGGTTTGTATCTGTCTTTCAGTGCTTGTAGTCAGTTCATATCTGTTTATTCAGTGCGTTCTTGTCCGCTCGTTGCTGTTTTTCAGCTCGTTCTTCATAGGCCTTGCTGTTCTTCCGTGCGTTCTTTTAGTTCGTTCTGACCAGCCGACTGTTATCTAGCCATGTTGCGGCTACGTACTCGTCGTAGAGTTTGTGCTGTAGTTGGAGCAGGGGTTCTTTCTGTATCCTGACTCCAGTCCATGAACAGGGTGAGGAGGAGTTCATGGACCAAGAATTGGTTGCTCCAGCGGCACCAATTCTGTTACATGCCTTTGTTGCGGGAGATCAGGGAGAATAATCCTGAGGACTACAGGAATTTTCTCAGGATGTCTGACCCCGTATTTCAGCATCTGTTGGCTTTGGTGTCCCCCTATATTACCAGGCAGGACACCGTTATGTGGGAAGCCATCACTGCTGAGTAGAGGCTCATCGCCACGTTGCGATACCTGGCGACTGGGAGAAGCCTGCAGGACCTCAAGTTCTCAACAGGCATCTCCCCCCAGGCTCTGGGGATCATTATACCAGAGACTTGTTCTGCCATCCTTCAAGTTTTGCAGGAGGACTATATTAAGGTAAGTTTTCTCCTTTAACATCACATTTTATGTATTTATTGCTTAATATTGTTTAATATTTCTTTCATCAGTAATATGCTGTGAATGTCCCCTTTCTCCCCATGCATGTTGTATACTTTTTTATGCTCCTTTTTTGGCCTACATGCATATTTCCCCTAACTAACCTCTCCAGCATGCTATCCTGGGGCCATACCCACCTAGCCTAGTCACTTCCCTTTTTTTTGCTGTCTGCTCCATTGTAGTGCTTTACCCTAAACGCCCCCTAAAGCTTTCTTAGGAATGTAATATTTTCTTTCAATTCATACAGAGTGCTACAGCCTTGATTTGTGAGGTCCCCAACTCATCTTCCAACCCCCCCCCCCCATAAAATTCCTTAAATGGCTCATCAGAGGGGGTGTTGAATCTGATAAGTGACTGTAATTTTTTATTTATTTTTTGGTTGGTTACAAATCATTTAAAAATCTTTATAAGTTTATCCTGATGTTGGCCAGGAATGATTGTGTCAAATCTGCTTGCAATGTTTATGTATGAAAGTATTAATATTTTTTTTTGGTTTAACTCCACAGTTCCCTTCTACGCCACATGAATGGCAGAATGTGGCATCTCAGTTTGTCCAGCGATGGAACTTTCCAAACTGTGGAGGGGCCATCGACGGCAAGCATGTACGGGTCGTACCACCACCCCATTCGGAATCCTATTACTTCAATTATAAGGGGTTCCACAGCATCGTCATGATGGCAGTGGTGTTGGCCACCTACGAATTTCTTTACGTGGATGTTGGTAAAAATGGATGGATGTCCGATGGAGGAGTCTTTGCTCAGACTGAGTTTGGCCAACGGCTCCTATCAGATGAGCTGGCCTTGCCACCAGCGGACCAGAATGTGGAGGGACTCCCGTTCGTCTTTGTTGCGGATGAGGCGTTTGGCCTGGGTCCCCATTTAATGAGGTAATTTCCTCAAAGAACCCTCACCCCTGAGAAGAGGGTGTTTAATTATCGGCTGGCCAGAGCAAAAAGGGTGGTGGAAAATGCCTTTGGCATCATGGCCAGCCGATTCCGCTTATTCCTGACATCCATCCATCTTGCCCCATACAAATGGAACCATGTGGTAATGACCTGTTGTGTCCTACACAATTTCTTACGGTACATTCCCCTAATTATCTTTCTTTTGGTGGGCCTGAGGCCTTAATACAGGATGGTAATAATTTAGAGGCCCTGGAAGCTGTCCGTCCAGGCTTGGCCCCCCAAACCGGCCGTGATGTTCGGCAGCAATATTTGGAATATTTTGTGGGTAGGGGGGCCATTGATATGCCTGTTGAATCATAATTTGATTGTGTTAACAAATAAAATCTTTCTGCTGAATTTTTTTGGGATTGTCTTTTTGGTTGTGTTTCTTTAATCTTTCACCTTGGTTCTCCTAGTGCACTTGTAGTGCCATGTGTATGTTGCATTATTAAATACCCATCATTGTCAGTGTCAACACAAAACATCATTTTGCTTACTTTGGCCAACATTTAGATAATAAGCCACACATTTTTGTTTTTAAAATCTTTTTTTTAAATTTGTAACAAAAGTATGTTTAAAATTTGTAGTGTTATAAAAAAAAAAATTGGTGTAAAACGCATGAACAGGCATGCTGAAAAAACTTTTATCTAAATTTCTACATGTAGTATTAATTAAACATTAAAACACAAAAATAACCTTCGAAAACAAAGCAAGTTCAAAGTTATTTTGTGGCAAATAATTAAACACGCCCAAGCACAGCCATGATATTTTGTAGCCTTTGCTCCACCCGCTTGGTATTTTGCCTGATCTGTATCAAGTCTCCCTTTATTTTTTCAAGGTCACGACAGCAGACCATTAGGTATTGTATCAGGATCTGTGCACTGTGACTTGTAAAATTATCTTGGTCTTCAGGCAGAACAGCACCTAAAAATGTCAAAAACAACATGTAGTATAAATATGTAGGCCTACATCTATTAACCTGAATCTGTGGTGCTTGACACTGACCTGTTGTGGTGCCACTTTCCACTTCCTCCACTTCACGTTCCTCTACATCATGTGGTTCTGGGTGTCTTGTTGGAGGTGTGGGATTTCTAGGCTCATGACTCGAACCTTTTTGAAGCCCTATTGAGATTGCAAAAAAAGGTATAGTTTAGTTCATAAATATTAATTATCTTACAAAATAAGCCCTGAAAGAGGAATATGAAACATTCTTTGGAAGTGTGGTACAATTGTCATTTTAGCCAAAGTTACAAGCTGAACACATGATTGTATCCATACCCAAAACAGGAACATATAATAATTTTTAACAAGTTTCACACATGGAAACACACCCAAGTATATACACTGTTTCACCTGTGTGTGACACCCTAAAAAGGTTGTTCTGTTGGGCCACACTTATGCTATTGAGTCCAGATGTTTAACCACTTCCCGCCCAGTCAATAGCATATTGACGTCCGGGAAGTGGTTGTGTTATCCACACTGGACGTCATATGATGTCCTGCAGGATAACAGCCGCCACGCGCCCAGGGGGGCGCGCATCACGGCGATCGGTGGAGCGGTGTGTCAGTCTGACACACCGCTACACTGATCTCGGTAAAAAGCCTCCGGCGGAGGCTTTTTACCACGTGATCAGCCATGTCCAATCACGGCTGATCACGATGTAAACAGGAAGAGCCGTTGATCGGCTCTTCCTCACTCGCGTCTGGCAGACGCGAGTAGAAGAGAGCCGATCGGCGGCTCTCCTGACAGGGGGGGTTCGCGCTGATTGTTTATCAGCGCAGCCCCCCCTCGGATACCCACACTGGACCACCAGGGAAGCCCCCCAGGACCACCAGGGAAGCCCCAAGCATGTGGATGGCCAGGTAAGTCCCCCATGGCCATCCACATGCACAAATAGATAAAAAATATATGCCAATCAGTGCCCACAAATGGGCACTGATTGGCACCATAATGGCACAACAAAAAATGCATGATGCCCAGCAATGCCAGCCACCAGTCATCAGTGCCACCTACCAGTGTCCATCAGTGTCACCTATCAGTGCCCATCCGTGCCACCTATCAGTGCCACCCATAAGTATCCGTCAGTGCTGCCTGTGAGTGCCCATCAGTGCTGCATCAGTGCCGTATGCGGCCCATCAGTGCCGAATACCAGTGCCACATATCAGTGCCGCCTATCAGTGCCCATCAGTGCTGCCTATCAGTGCCCATCAGTGCCCATCATCAGTGCCACCTCATCGGTGCCACCTCATTGGTGCCACCTTATCGGTGCCCATCAGTGTCGCCTTATCAGTGCCCGTTAGTGCCGCCTTATTAGTGCCCATCATTGAAGTAGAAAAGGTACTTATTTACAAAAAAAAATTAACAGAAACAAAGAAAAACTTAGTTTTTTTCAAAATTTTCACTCTTTTTTTATTTGTTATGCAAAAAATAAAAATCGCAGAGGCGATCAAGTACCACCGAAAGAGAGCTCTATTTGTGGGAACAAAATTATAAAAAAAATTGTTTGGGTACAGTGTTGCATGACCGCGCAATTGTCATTCAAATTGCGACAGCGCTGAAAGCTCAAAATTGGCTTGGGCAGGAAGGTGTATAAGTGCATGGTATTGAAGTGGTTAAACAGCTGCTCAGCATTCTCGCCTTAAACATTACAATGCATACACTTTTCATGTTTTAAAAATATAGTTACCCAAAAATCTATTCAAACATCATGTCCCAAAAATCATCTCCCCAAAATAGACATGTTAACTTTTTTCTCCACGCTGTATCAGCCAAAAACATTGTATTATTAAGTGTACGTACGAAAGAGGTTTACTACGACCGGTTACTGTGGCCACGAACATGAAAGTTGCTATGTTTAACTGTACTACATTAAAGAAAAACACATGCAGCAACATGCAAGTAATAATAATTTGGAGTTCAAAGACATGAAAATTACTTACTTTTTCCTATAACTTTCTTGATTCTTTTGTATTGGTCGGGCTCCCACAACTTGAGATCAGACAACCGTTTTCGGAGCTGTTCCTTAGTTCTGCACACCCCGAATTTTTGGTGAAGAGTTTTAACCACTTTCACCATAATTTTTGACTTGACAAGATTAGGCCTTTTATACGGCCCATGCTTGGCATCATAATCCTCCCTCCTCAAAATGGCGACCATCTCCACCATTTCCTCGAATGTCATGTTGGATGCCTTAAATCTCCGGGATCGGGTCTTTGGTTGCTCAGGAATTTCATCCTCTGTTGATGTAATATCAGCCACCTGAGTCTCCGCCATGTTGTGTAGCACTACGACGAGCGAGAAGGGGCGGGGAAAGTACTATATCGAACGTCAGGGGCGGGGAAAACGTGCAGAGTTTCCTACATGCGCAGTGTATATAAAGCTAATACACATGCGTCGTAACTACGTTCATTGTGTGGAAGAAGGAGTAAGCAACGAACGTGATAACGAAAGTACCTAACATTTTTCTGATTTTGGTTTCATCAGTGGATGAGATTGTGGCCTATATATAGTCATAAAGATTATTTTAAGAGTCTTGACTGACACTAGTATTTTTGTGTTGTTTTTGACTTTCAGCAAACATGCAGGCTTTCAAGAGTCCAGAGTTTTTGGGGGAGTTCCTGGACAGATGGAAGGAACTTCCTGTTCTGTGGCAAACTAAAACAGCCAAAAATAAAAATAAAGCAGCCAGGACGGCAGCACTGGAGAGCCTGCTTGAATTTGTAAAGACCCAGATCCCCACAGCAACCATCCAAAAGGTGAACAACAAACTAGCTACCATTAGGGGCACATATAGGACTCAGCGGAATATGGTCCTGAAGTCCCAGAGGTCAGGAGCTGCAGCAGATAAGGTTTATTAACCCAGTCTGTGGTACTACAACAAATTATCATTTCTGGATGACCATCTGGAAGTCAGGGAATCTCTGTCAACCCTTGCCCCCAGACGTCTCTCCAGCCTTCCCTGCAGCCAACCCTCCAGCCTTCCCTGCAGCCGACCCTCCAGGATTCCTTGCAGCCAACCCTCCCGCCTTCCTTGCAACCCAGCTCTGGCTTCTTTGGAGGAACAACCAGAGGTCCTTGAGGAGCCGGATTTGGACATATGGAGCCAGGTATAGTTTTGATATCAAGATTTATATGTAATAAAAGTAATGATGTAAAATAGATGTTACTATTGCGAACTATTTAATGCTTAAAAAAAAGAGTTTTAAATATCAATAGTCAGTAGTGGTCAAAATTGATGGGGACAAGAATAAAAAATGCAGGGGTCAGAATCATTGTATTTTTAATTTATTTTTGCATTCAATTTTCAATTGGCATGAGGTGAAAAATGTGTGTGATTGATGAAGCAAAAAATATAAGTCCCTTTTTTATACACAGCCAGAGCAGAGCTAGGAAGAGGGTGACGTTGGGGACCAGGAGGAGGCAGGGCCCAGTGGCACACAGGAGGAGGCAGGGCCCAGTGGCACACAGGAGGAGGCAGGTCCCAGTGGCACACAGGAGGAGGCCAGGCCCAGCACAAGAGCCCAGATGCCTCCCCTGAAAATCCAACAAAGAATGCCCAGGAGGGTTAGGCAGGTGGAGGAGGAAACCTGTGCCTTTATTCAAGAGGCTACTGCGGCCCTCAGAGAGCCCCCCTCCATTGAAGAGGGCTATGCCGCAGTACTGGCATACAAACTAGGCCAAATGGACATTAGGCAACGGCTCTACAGTGAAAACTTAATGTTGAAGGTAATCAACAGGGGGTTGCTGGGCGAAATAACCCAGTTCACTGACCTAACAGAGGTCGTCCCTCCTCCTCCACCTCCTCTTCCTACTCCTCCTCCTGCCACAAGCTCTCCTCCTGAGACACAGCCTCTGAGGAAGCGCTTAACAAAGGCTGCAGAGAAGGCTGCAGAGAAGGCTGGAGAGAAGGCTCCAAGGAAGAGAAAAAAATAATGACTGTTCTAGTACCACAGACTGGGGACATATATCTGACTTACCTGCTGCTGTTCCTGACCTCTGTGAGTCCAAGACAAGATTGTGCTCCAAATTTTTTTTTGGGGTCATTACATAGTTTGGTGAAGACATGTGCACACTGAAATATTTTGTTTCGGAAAATCTGAATTAATTAAGGTCGAATCTGTCATTGAAGGCTTATGGTGTCTGTTGAAAGTTCTAAGAAGATTCGAGGGAGCAGCGAAACTGTACGACGCTGCAATCATACATTTCCGGTCGAATGTTCCGCCTACAGGCTACAGTAGAAATCTAATGTTGTATGACTAGTAATAATTATATTTATTAATTACTATTACTAGTCAACCAACATTAGAATTCTTCTATAGCCTATGGGCGGATGGATGCATTTGACCGGAAATGTACGATTGCAGCGTCGTACAGTTTAGCTGCACCGTCGAATCTTCTAACTTTCGACAGACACCATAAGCCTTCAATGACAGATTCGACGTTTGTATGTTTTTCGATGCTTTGTCGAATCTTCGTCGTTCATGTTGAATTGTCAAGTTAGTTCTAGCTATTTTACTGCTCCTCCTCTTTGGTTACAATCAGCCAATAACATTCATCATCATCATTATTTTTAGTTTACTTTCCCCGCCCAATTCCAGCAGCGATCTTTTCTCTATGTCAAATCTTTTCTCTCTATAATGTCAAATCTTTTCTCTCTCTATGTCAAATCTTTTCTCTCTGTGTAGAATAATCTTGGACTAATAGAGTTAAGGTTAGGCACATTCGACCACAGGTTCGATAGACACAGATTGTTATTGTCAGCGTCACGTCGAATCTCCTATCTATATCGAACTGTTGTCACAATGAAAACGAAAATAAAGCATTTGTTTATGTTGGATCTTTCGGTTTTCGGATTCTGTTCTTTCGTTTTAGTTTGTTAAAACGATAACGAAAATACCTGAAATTCGGACGAAAATGCATTCGGACGAAAACGAATGCACATGTCTAGTTTGGTGTTCTTTTCTTGGATGTTTGCTGTGGGGTCCAAAGGATGCACATATTCAAGCAGGGTCTCCAGTGCTGCCTTCCCCTTTAATTTGTTATGTGCCAAAATAAAGGCTTTTTTGATTTACAGCAAATACTTGACTATGTGTTTTTAATTCAAAAAGAGAGTTTGCTAGTGAGTAGGCAGGGACATTTAAAAAAAAACTTTGATAATTAACAAGGGACACAAACCTCCTTGAGGAGAAATAATACAAATAATACAAATTTATAATGTTGGTGTGGTAACTTGACACACAAAAGATAAAAAAATAAAATAAATGATTCCTAAATATAAAAGACAAAAAAAAAAAAAACATTCCTAAATATAAAAGAAAAAAAAATGTATTTAAGATATTTTAAATTATTTTATAATTTATTACGGAGATCTGGCTTACCAACAAAAAATTAAATTCATGAGATCACTAACAATTACTAATAAACAAGTTTGTCATAACTCTGAATATCATTAGCAAAAGAAGTTCATTATTTTAGCATTATATAAAGCAGAAATGAATGCGCTGCATTAAACAATGCAATAATTTACAGCGTTACGAATGTGCTAACTCCATTACGAACGCTAGTTTTACCACGAGCGCTCCCGTCTCATACTTGATTCTGAGCATGCGTGTTTTTTTTCCCCTCGTAAAAGCATACACACTACCGTTTTTCACGACGTTAAAAAAAACGACGTGAAAAACGACGTGAAAAATAGAGCAGGTTCTCATTTTTTGGAGGCCGTTTTTCACGTCGTTAAAAATGCTCTGGAGCCTACACACGATCGTTTTTAATGACCAATTTAAAAAATGGAATTTTTAACGACGTGAAAAACGGTCGTGTGTACACGGCATTACCTGTTCCACTGTCCAGCGACGCGACGCCCGGAGCTCCGCTCCTCCCCCCCTTCTCCGCCGGCGCCTCCATTCATAGTGTGGGCACCCGGCCGTGACAGCTTTCGGCTTAACGGCCGGGCACTCACTGTGCATGCGTGAACGATGCAGCGCTCTCTAAATGGACAGGCGATCTCCTGGTACCTGTCACGTCCCAGGTGATCGCCTACAGGGAGGGGCCGCCAAAAGGTGATATGACAAAATCGCCTAGGTGGCCCCAGGGTGGAAGGAGGAAGTCCCACTCCTACTGAAGCCCCCACTCCCCCCCCCAAAAAAAATGACATGCCAAATGTGGCATGTAAGGGGGCGAGGAGTGGATTAAGCGAAAGTTCCAAATTTGGGTGAAACTCTGCTTTAACTCCAGGATGTTACAATATTGTTATTAAACTGGATTTTGATAAGTGGAGATTGGGCTTGTAAATAAGGATCAACACTCAAAGGACCAAAAACTGAAAAAAAAAAAATTAACATTTTATTAAAGTCAAGTTCAATACAGACATTCACGATAACCATTAGATGTTTATTTATTGCTTTTAATACAGAGTATAAATTACACCATACTATACATTTTTTAAGTAGTAGAAAACATCTCCATTGGTTAATAATGAACTACGAGATTGACAACTTCTTAAAAAACTTAAACATTCAAAAATATACATTAAAGCAGATGGTATTCTTGAACAACCAAATATATCTGCTCCAGGATGGATATCTTGTTTCCAGCTAAAACAGGGTTCACATATTCATTTAAACACAGTAACTTATTGGAAAGTCATGTCATTATTCTGGAATAACTACCGTACTTCCCCAATAAAAGAAGAATTTACCCTCATGAATGAAATAGACAAATGACAATGTGATAAATATCATAGACAGATAATGCTTCCCTGTAAAGATCATTAAAAAAGATGAATGAAAAAATGAAAACCATACATACTCACCTAGATGGCTGCAGCATCCATCCCCTGCCAGCTCTAACACGAGAACTGAGCGATCAAAGACAGGTGATCGCTCAGTTCTCTGCTCTGCCCCTCCAGCACTTATGGCAGCAATGGGCTGTGGAGGGGGTGGGAGCGGCTGGCTCAGGCTCTCAGCTGCCGGTCATGTATCTGGGCGGATCCTAACATTATTTTCGGGATCCCTGGAGAGCCTGGACCGACTCTGTGACCTCAGCAGACAGCAGGTTTTAGTGCACTCCTATGACTCACAGAAGTATGGCTAAAAGAGCCCTAATTCTCCTTTAATTTCAGATTGTACACTTCACTTTTCAACCTGCAGTTTGAAGATTATTTTAAAAGTGTTAATATGGACAAAGCTGCTACAGAGAACACCGCTGTCTTCCATTTCCAATGCCCTGCCCTGCTGCATAGCGAACACTGAATGCAAAGTGCTCTCAGATTGGACAAGGTGGAGATTGGGATGTCGCCACTTCTGATTCTCTACCTCACCCAATCAGAGAATGTTTTGCATCTGTAGCGGCATCCCCGACTTCCAAAGTTAGGGAGAGCGGACATCCTTCTTCACAGTATGGCTACGTACACACGACCGGTTTTCTTGGCAAAAAAGCTCTCCCAACAGTTTTCTTGTTTTTTTTTGGTCGAGAAAACCGTTCGTGTGTATGCTTTCTCGTCGAGAAAACTGTCCAAAATCTCGACGAGAAAAAAGACGACCTGCGGTCTTTTTTCTCGTCGGAGTCTCATTTTTTCATTTTTTCTCGGCGTGATTCTTGTCAAACTGTGTTTGGACGAGAAAACCGTTCGTGTGTATGCTTTTCCGAGTCTTCAAAAACCGCGCATGGTCAGACTCAATATGAGACGGGAGCGCACCTTCTTGTAAAACTAACGTTTTGAATGGAGATAGCACATTCGTCACACGTTACCAATTTTAGCCACGTTTAAATGCTGCACATTTAAATCTTCTTTAGAATACTACAATGATGATGTGCAATTTTGATCTTTTTTGGCTGCAGATATTCACGCATATTTAGGACTAATTTTTACCAACATTTCTGAATGCAGATCTCATGAATATGTTATTTTAGTTGATCGAGCAAGATTTTTTTTTTTTTTTTATTAATTAGTATGTTTTTATTCAGATATGCATTTTAAAATCTTCTTTAATTTCTAGTGTTCTCCTTTTTTTTTATCCGGTGTAAATTTGACATAAATAGTATTCAATTATCCTCTTTTTTTTGTTCTGCAAGGCGTTTTTTGGGTGTTATCTGTGGCATTTAAACTCTAGCTTTTGAGTTTAAGAAAATTACCTGCCTACTCACCAGCTAAATATGTAGCTTTAACAAAAACACATATGCAAGTATTAACTGGAACACAAAAAAAACATTTATTCTGGTATACAAAATAATAATAACCAAACTAGAAGGCAGCGCTGGAGAGCCTGCTGCAATTTGTGCGACTGTGTGGACACCAAAATTGGAACCTTGAGAGGAACATACATTACTGAGCACAATCTGGTCTTGGACTCCCAGAGGTCAGGAACAACAGCAGGTTAGATACATGTCCCAAGCCTGGGGAACTACAACAGGCTGCCTTCTGTCTGACCACATTGCAGCAAGGGAATCACTTCCTGGTCTTCTTGCTCCGCTTCCGTGCAGCCTTCTGGGTAGGCTTGCCTGCAGCCTTCTCTGCAGCCTTCCTTGTCGGCCTGGCTGGAGGCTGTGCCTCAGGAGGTGTACTCATGTCAGGAGGAGGAGCTGGAGCTTGAGAAGAAGGAGGTTGGGGAGAAGAAGAAGAAGGAGGTGGAGGAGAAGAGGAAGGAGGAGGTGGAGGAGAAGAAGAAGAAGGAGGTGGAGGAGAAGAGGAAGGAGGAGGTTGTGAAATTGGAGGTGGAGGTGGAGAAGAAGGAGGTGGAGGAGAATAGGAAGGTGCAGGAGGATGGCCGTGGTCACAGATAACAGTGCTCTCTGTGAGTCTGCCCCTCAACCCCTTATTTAAAAGGGTCATGAGCAGGGACTCAAAGTAGCCTCTGTTCATTTTGCATCTGGGCCATTTTCATGCCCACCAATGCCGCATAGCCCTCATCAGGGGTGGGGGGCTGCTGGAGGGTGGCATGGGCCTCTTTAATGAGGGCCAGTGCTGCCACACTCACAGCCCTATCCCTCCTGCCCCTTCTTGGTGGCATGCGGATTGGTGGCACCTGACACCTAGTCCTACTACTTGGACCAGCCACCTCCTCTCTGCCACTTGGACCAGGCACCTCCTCTCTGCCACTAAGCCCAGCCTCCTCCTGTCTGACATTTTCCGACCTCTCATCTTGGCTGACCTCCTCCTGTGTAAAAAAGGGACATATTTTAGAATTTGTTTTCATCAATCACACACAGGGGATTAGTTTGTAAAGGCAAATCCACTTTGCAATACAAGTGCAAACTACAAGTGCACTTGTAATTGCTTGGAAAGTGGACTTGGAAGTGCAGTCGCTGGAGATCTGAGGGGGACATGCAAGGCAAAGCAAAAGCATAAATTTAGCTTAAACATGATTGGACATTAAAATCAGCAGAGCTTCCCCTCATTTCCGCTCTCCCCCTCTGATTTACAGCGACTTTACTTCCAAGTTCTTTTTTGGTGAAATTTTAAGTGCTCTTTGCACTTGTAGTTTGCACTTGTAGTGCAAAGTGGATTACCTGTTCCTAAAGCAGCCCCACAATGTTCAGATCAGTGCCTGTTGCAAATCCTTCAAAATGTGTGTGTATAATACTCTCATTATGCCCCCATCATTTTCATATCTCCTCCCCCACTTTTTTGCCCACTAATGTCTATTGCTATGTCAATCCCTTTTTCTTGATTGCCTAACTTTTTACCCATCTTAACATCTATTTTACATCATTCACTTTTGACAAAGAAATTTGATAAAAATACTATACCTGGCTCCAGACAGACAGATCTGGGTCCTCATCCAAAATGGAAGGCTCCTCTTGATCCTGGGAAGGAACATCTTGGCTGGAGGGAAGGCTGGAGGGAAGGCTGGAGGGAAGGCTGGACAGTGATTCCCTTGCTGTAATGTGGTCATTTAGAAAGGCCAACCTGTCGTAGTACCACAAATGTGGGACATATACCTCCCCTGCTGCTGCTCCTGACCTCTGAGATGCCAGGACACGATTGCACGCAGTCCTATATGTTCCTCTCAAGGTCCCAATTTTGGTGTCAAGCTGCTCAATGGTTGCATGGGGCACCCAGGTCTGCACAAATGGGAGCAGGCTCTCCAGCGCTGCTCTCCGAACCCCTTTTTTTTATGCTGTGGATTTTTGGTCTCCCCGTGATTGTCGGAACACTGAACACAGTGCCTGCTGGGAAACGGAGTCTGAGAATGAGAGGATCTCCGTGATAGACGCAACACTCAACACAGTGTTTGCTTGAAACGCCTATCACGGAAGGGACCAGAAGAAAGTCGCGAGATTTAAACAATGGAAGCCGGCCGCGGAATAAGAAGATTTTCAGGTACACTGACTGACTCGGGCACAGGGAGGCTGCAATGGACACAGTAAGGTGGCAATGGGCACAGTGAGGTGGCAATGGGCACAGTGAGGTGGCAATGGGCACAGTGAGATGGCAATGAGCACAGTAAGGTTGGGCAATGGGCACAGTGAGGTGGCAATGGGCACATCCCCCCCCCTAGGCTTATACTCGAGTCAATACGTTTTCCCAGTTTTTTGTGGTAAAAGTAGGTACCTCGGCTTATACTCGGGTCGGCTTATACTCGAGTATATACGGTAAGTACTTCTCCTGTGTCCCTATTGTTGTATTTCACAACTTGCATGTTTCTCCCTGTTGTGTTTTTTTCTTAATTAACATTCTTAAATGACATCTTCTACAATTTAGTGGGCACAGTAATCGGTCGATATAGACACATCGTTTGCACACTACATACGATGATTTGGCAATATCCGTTCTTTTTTATTCCCAAAAATAAATGTATATTTAAAATCACTAAATGTTATGACATTGTTGTCTAGATGATGTGTTTGAAACTAGAATGAAATGCAAACTTGAATCAATATAAAGGAGAGGACACTCAGCAGTTGTTTACACATCTGCACTCACAGGAGCACTATAGTGTGGTCCGCCATAAGAACCTTTTTAGGGTGTCCACCACAGGTGCTACAGTGGGTACTGGGGGGGGGGGCATGTGATAAAATTGTCACCAAAATGTCTGTTTTTGAGCTTTGTATAGTTCTCGAATCTGGTCTTCATCTTGGAACTGGGCCAAAACAGACAAGTGTAACCCACCTGCAAGCAATGTTTCATATTCCTAGATATGACTTCATATATGTGTGTGTTAAGTGTACCATTTGTTTGAATCTCATAGGGGAGAGAAGACTGGGAGGACACGACTCCTCAGAGCCCAGGAACCCCACACCTTCTAAAGAACCCCAACCTCCCCAACAAGGCCAACCTGAGAATGTGGAGGATGTCGAATTAGATAAAGGAGAGGTGGAGGAAGGAGAAGTCGAGGAAGGAGAGGTGGAGGAGGTGGTGGAACTTGTCACTACAACAGGTCAGTATCTGTCACCCCAGCTTCAGGTTTACGAGATGTAGGCCTGGAGATTGATATATTTTTATTTTTATTTTAGGGGATGAAGATTTTCCTGAAAGTCCACGATTCTCCAGGGATAGTGCACAACGACTCATACAACAAGTAATGGATTGTAGTACTCAACTGGACTTCATTAAAAAAAAGGATTCAGGATCTGGAGAATGCATTTAAGGACATCATAGATGTGTTGGGGAGAATAGACTAAAAAAAACCTTTTAATCTCAAGTTTGTGTTCACTTTTGCAGCACTTTGTTGCCCAAACAAATTTAGAAGATGCACACAGTGGGTCAACATGTGCTATCTGCCATCACAGGATCTCCATGTACGTGTTTTGGGGGTGCAACCTCTTCCTCACAACTCAAGAAGGAGATAGGAAGAAGGGGTTGCCCCCCCAAAAACATGTTGAATGATCCCCCATGATAGCGGGTAGCAAATGTTGACGAGAGGGATGAGGAAGTAACTAACCTAGTCCCCCCCCCCCTAAAAATGTGTGCATCTTCTAAATTTGTCAGGTTCAGGGGTGACAACACTCCATTTTTGAGGCAGGGCAGATAGACATTTTTGTGGACAAAACGTTTAACATTGTTGTATTTGGAGGAATGTTGAGGAGATTTTTTCTAAGTTCATTAGCAGCAAAATTTGCCATGTTAGGTGAAAAGGCGAAAATGGGTTTCTAAAATGTTCAGACACCAAAAATGTATACCAAACCATATGTGTGATTGAGTAAAATACAAGAAAATACAAAAAATGTCTTTTTTTTTTTTAAAACCACTCTAACCTTTTTGGGATTTAGTTTTGTTGTTAGCAGTGAAATGTTTGTGGTTTACTAAGGAAAATACACTTGGCACTACAAGTACACTTAGAAAGAGTAGCACACAACTCTAATATAAACAAAGCAAAACTAATAATTGAAAGTTGATATTTTTGATTTTTTTATGGCAAAATTAGAATTCAGACAGATTATCTGGCATTGGAATGGCCCCCCTACCCATGAAATAATCAACATATTTCTGCCTGATTGCACGGGCACTTTGGGGGGGCAAGCCAGCACGGACAGGTTCCAGGCCCGGCAGGGCATTGTCCGCAGCAAGTCCTGGCTCGGGCCCAACTGTGGCCATATATGTAGGAGATTTCTTCCTCAAAAAATTGTGCAGTAGACAACAACAAAACACAATACAGTTCAATTTGTACTCTGCAAGATTAATAGGAGTCAGAAAAAGACGGAACCGGCTGGCCATTATCCCGAAGGCATTCTCCACAACTCTTCGGGCTCTGGCCAGCCGGTAGTTGAAGACCCTCCTCTCTGGGGTGAGGGTCCTCTGGGGGAAAGGCCTCATGAGATGCCGACCCAGGCCAAAGGCTTCATCAGCCAAAAACACAAAGGGGAGTCCTTCCACATTCCCTGCATCCGGTGGCAATGCAAAGTCATCACTCTGTAGACGAAGGGCAAACTCCGTCTGGGCGAAGGCTCCCCCATCCGACATCCGGCCATTCTTCCCCACATCCACATAGAGGAATTCATACTGTGCTGACACCACCGCCATCAGCACAATACTATGAAACCCCTTGTAGTTGTAAAAAAAGGAGCCAGAACGGGGTGGTGGCACGATGCGGACGTGCTTTCCGTCAATGGCTCCTCCGCAGTTGGGGAAGTCCCACCGCCTGGCAAACTCCAATGCCACAGTCTGCCATTCCTGTGGCGTGGAAGGAAGTTGGGGAATCAAACAAGAAAAAAATTAAGGACTTTTGCTAATAACTTTGCAAGCAGATTAGACAAAAACATTTGTGGCCAACATAAGTATAACATTTTGGTTAAGGATTAGTAAAAAAAGATAACCAAATTCACAATTTGCACATTGCTCACCCCCCTCTGATGGCCCATTTATTTTCTTGGGGGGGGCTAGATGTGTTTGGGACCCCACAAATTTCACAATCAGGAAATGTAATTAAGAATTGGAGGGGGGGGGGGGTCTACAAGGGATCTGCAAAAATACATTGTTAACAGACTAGGCTAGATGTGTTGGGGCCCAGGAGAGCATGCTGGAGAGGTAAGTAAAGGTAACAATGCATGTAGGCCCAAAAATGACTTAAAAAAAGACACCATGCATGGGGACAAAGGGGACATTCTCAGCATATTACAATCATGCTAATTAGGGAAGGATGAAAGAAATACAATACATCATCATGCATTAAATACAGAGAATGTGATATTATATACGAAAACTTACCCTCATATAGTCATCCCGCAGGACTTGGATGATAGCAGAACAGGTCTCTGGGATTATGACGCCCAGAGCCTGGGGGGAGATGCCTGTGGTGAACTTCAGGTCCTGCAGACTTCTCCCTGTCGCCAGGTAGCGCAACGTGGCGATGAGCCTCTGCTCAGCACTGATGGCTTCCCGCATAACGGTGTCCTGCCTGGTAATATAGGGGGACACCAAAGCCAACAGATGCTGAAATACGGGGTCAGACATCCGCAGAAAATTCCTGTAGTCCTCAGGATTATTCTCCACGATCTCCCACAGCAGAGGCATGTGAGGGAATTGGTCTCGCTGGAGCAACCAATTCTTGGTCCATGAACTCCTCCTCACCCTGTTCATAGACTCGTCTTGGTCCAATACAAGAAGACCAACAGACACACAAAGTCGGTGCACAACACGATCTCTACGATGAGAACGTATCCGCAACATGGCTAAGAAACGGTCGTCTGAACAGAACGAACTAAACAGAACGCACTGAAGAACAGCAAGGCCTATGAAGAACGACCTGAAAATCAGAAACGAGCGGACAAGAACGCACTGTAAAACAGATACGACCTGACTACTCGCCCTGAAAGACAAGATACGAACCCACAAGCACCAACTGAACCGCAGAAAACGAACTGAAAGCACGAAGTCTGAAAAGCGCGAATCGTCTCTTCCCAAACTTTAACTAACACGTGGCAACACGAGATTAGCAAAAGCAGCCCAAGGGAGGACGCCATGAAAATGGAACTTCCCCTTTATACTGCCGTCGTACGTGTTGTACGTCACTGCGTTTTTAGACCGACGAGATTTTGAAATGACAGTGTGTATGCAAGCAAAGCTTCACAAGAATCTCGTCAAACTTGACAAGAAAACCGACAATAAAAACTATGTTTGTTTCACAACGAGAAACTCGGCCGTGTGTACGAGGCCTATGGGTTACTAGGCATGGTGGGTATAATGCAAGTTGAAAACATGGGCGCCAGTCACTTTTTGGATAAGGATAAAAGACATTTATTGTCTCTTAACGAGAACTGAGGGAGAGAGGATTTAGGGCCAGGACACCCTTAGGCAGATGCAATAGCAATTGTCAGACTCCGAGACAAAGATAGACAGACAGCTATACAGGTAGAGGGTCTTTAAGCTGGGAGCAGCAACTGTATTTGTAGAGCTGCTGTCTCCTATGGCAACTGAACTTTAAACAGTCAGTAGAGATCCATACACGTAACTCACAGTAACCCGTTATAGATCTTTAATCACATCTCACAGTATCTTACCGTAGATCTTCATTCACTGAGCTCCCGGTCTCTCACTAGACTTCAAGATCCCAGTCATCACTGGATCCCCTGAGCTCTTCCACAGCTAACCCGCTGTATTCTCCTCAAGGGTCACAGATACCTCCCAGCTTTTTGAGATGGGAACGAGGAACACCTATTAGAAAAAGTATGAAGGCATAGGACACACACCTGCCATGCCCCCTTAAAGGAGAATTATACAAAATAAAATTGTTAGACCCACAAGTGTTTTTTTTTTTTTGTTTTTTTTACCACTACTATTCCTTTACACTGGCTTTTGACATTTACAAATGTAGCAATTTAAATATTGGATGAAAGGTTTAGCACTGGGAAACACTTTTTGAAAGGATAAAAAGTGCATTTTATATATGTAGCAACCTCACCCCTCTCACCCCTTCTTATTCTCGGCTTGTCTTTCTTTGTCTAGGGGTGTTAGTGCTGGGGGGAGGGATGAGATACACCACGGCCCATGTCCTCCATAGTGAAGAGGTGAAGGCCAGAAAGATCGGGCTTTGTGTAAGTGTCCTAGAGTCAAGTCCTGTACTTCGTCCCTGACTCCTTTGCTCCTAGTAACCAAAGTTCCACACAGTGATTAGGTCCAGCACAGTTTTATTCTTCTCAGCGAATAAACATACAGCACGGTTAAGTTGGATTTGTTTGCAACAACTTAGTAGTAATGGGAATAGGTCGAGGCACAATCCTTTCCCTTCTCTTGCCAACCACTGTGGTATCACCAGTGGCGAATAGTCACTGCCACTGACTATGTGAAGTAGAACGTGAATTACCTTCGCTAGCACGGCCCCTGTCAGGGGAAGGATATCCGTCCAAGGGAGATACCGGAGGCCTCTCTGTCACCAGCGATGCTGCGCCGGACTCACCAGAGAAGTTCTGCTCACCAGACTTCACAAACTCAGACACGGGCACCTAAGGAGTTAGGGCCCCCTCGGATTCCTCCACCCTCGCGGAACTCAGTCGAAGGTACTGAGCCCCAGGCATCCGCCATAGTACCTCACCCCAGGCTAAAGGTGCCTGAGATGGACTCCATCTCCGCTCCGGCCAGGTCAAAGGCACCTGGGCCCGGAACACCGGAACGCCAGCACCCAAGCTGAAGGTGCCTGGGTGCAGCCGCGTCCTCCGACTCTGCACTCTGACCCCGTGGTAAGGGCGTCCGCCCCTTTTTATCTCCTCTCCCTTTGCGTCACAGCGGGTTCCCCGCCCCGCTGTACCAGCTCCAGGGGAGGACAAAAAGGCACAGTCCTGCGGTGTGAGTTCACCTCCGGCCCCCGGCAACAACGCCACCTATAGGCCCAGGGAACCTCACACCACCAGAGTCCTCCAAGAACCATAAAAGGGTCTCAGATTCCGTAGCAATCAGTGCATCTGGGTTACACTACCACCCAGATGCTTCCCCCAAATTAAAATACCCACTACATATACATCTATAGAGATCAGACCAAAATGAGGGACAAATGAGGAGGAAAGAGGGACAGGGACATTGTTCAAAATCAGGGACAGTCCCTCCAAATCAGGGACAGTTGGGAGCTATGCGTCACCCCTTGCTAACCCACTGGGTCCCTGGCTTGGCACTCTGCTGAAGCTTTCCCACTTGTTCACTGTCCACGGCTAGTGAATAAGGCTGCTCTGGTACTTCTTCAGACTTCCATAACTGGCCTCTGATAACCGGAGTGGTTGTCCCTTAATGGCAACTGTGTCTCCTTTATCTCTGATCTTGATCCTCACTTGGCTCTGGTAACAGGAGTGGTCGTCCCATGTGGCAACTGCTTCTCCCTCACCGCTGGCAACGATGCAGTTCCCCTTTCGGTGGAACAAGCCCAACCTGGTTGGGCTTCTGGCCAAAAGCCCCAACCCCGCGCTGCTTCTCTCAAACCTGGATAGGCCCCAGACAGCCTAGCAGCCAGGTGTTCCCGGGATAGGCCTCAGGCTTCTGGCCTAGCTACCACACGTCCACTCAGACAGCCGGTGGCACAGAACCCCGATCACCTGACTCCTCCTGAATAAATAGGCTCTCCCAGCAGGCCAAGGGACTAAAGAAAACCCTGCCAATTGGCTGAGACAACCCATCCACTCCTAGTCTGAAGTCACTATGCCATAGTCATTCTAATGCCACAGGCAACAATGCCACCTAGTGACAGAAGAGAGAGGTGCATCAAATCCAGAGTTAGGGAAAAGCCAGTGAATCCCCTATCAATCAGCCAGGCTAGTTACCACCTAGCAAGCTAAATTTGTTGGAAACCTTGCCTACTATCAGGGTGCTACACATCCATTGAGTAAAATACTAGGCATTCTGTGAATGCCGCCCATAGAAAACAAATGCAACCACCACATTTAAGGAATGGTAAGCTAAAATATATTACATTTTTGTTCTCGAGTTTGATATACTTGTGCATCTTGTCATGCAACTTTGGACATCAAAATCACATGATAAGCCGTTCCCCATGGTTTCCAATGATAACCATTCATATATGTGCAACTTAAAAGTAGTTTATGCACTACTTTGGTCCAACTTTAATGGAACTTGAAGGTCATAGACTTCAATGTTAACCCTCAAAAATTGCATTACAGTCGTGCCTGAATGTTATACAGTGCAACAGTTGTCCATTATCACTGGTCAAAGCCAAAGTGGTATCCAGATTGCACCCATCCAAAGTTGCATCAAAGTTGGAGTTGTATAAGTGTGAATGGAGCCTTAAGCAAAGAGAATCCCGTGCTATCTTATCGAGTGCCACTTGATAAAAGCCAAGTGAACTCTCATCAGCAGTCAGTTAAACTCACCTGAAAGAAAATAAAAGTAAATTTTGGTTTTCAAAAGACAGGAGCTTTGGAGGATCCTCTTACTATTAACATTCTTATTGTTCATGCAGGGTGGGGCTTTTCGGTGTTACTGACTAGTGATGAGCCGAACACCCCCGGTTTCGGTTCGCACCAGAACCCGCGAACGGACCGAAAGTTTGCACGAACTTTAGAACCCTATTAAATACAATGGATGCGAACGTTCGAAATCTAAAGTGCTAATTATAACGACTATTATGCATGTTATTGTCCTAAAAAGGGTTTGGGAACCCGGGTTCTGCACCAGGGGACATGTATCAATGCAAAAAGAAGTTTTAAAAACTGCTGTTTTTCTGGAGCAGTCATTTTAATGATGCATAAAGTGAAAAAAAAAAAGTCAAATATTCCTTTAAATATCGTACCTGGGGGGTGTCTAAATTATGCCTGTTAAGTGCCACGTGTTTCCCGTATTTAGAACTGTCCCTGCACAAAATTACATTTCTAAAGGAAAAAAAGCCATTTAAAACTGCTTGCGGCTTTAATGTAATGTCTGGTCCCGGTAATATGGATGAAAATCTTTAAGAAAAATGACATAGCTACCCCATCACACCCCCCCCCCCCTTACCCCAGCCCATTACCAGCCCCTTTGGGTCTTGTATGGATATTAAGGGGAACCCCGCACACAAAATAAAAAAGGCCCTATATACTCTGAACAGCCGTATACAGGCGGTGCATACAAGTCAGGGACTGTAGGTTTGTTCTTATGTAGAATCTGTTTGTAATTTTGAACAGGTACATTGTTTAAATGTAGCTCCAGCCAAAAAATATATTTTTAAGCTTTTTGGAAAACATAGGGAAGGGTTATCACCCCTGTAACATTTGTTTTGCTGTCTGTGCAGTGTGCACCTGTTCAGAACAGTTCACCTCACTTTCCGTCCTAATGACAAATGTTTTTTGAAAATTTTGGGTTTTTATTGAAACAAGAATTGGTGATAAAGAATCAGTGGAGAGGAGACACTTTTTTTCCCATATTAACTCTTACAGGAGAGAATTTGCCTTCCTAGGGGTAGATTTCCTCTCACTTCCTGTTGTATCCTTCCGTTTGCAAGGAGGAGTCGTTTGTAAGTTGGATGTTTGAAAGTAGGGGCCTGCCGTATATACTCAGCTGAAATTTGCCCCTTACATGTTGGTGTTGCCACAACACTGTGAGCCCTCACAGTTACTCTTGGTGGGCGCATGAATGGGCCCTGCTGTGAATTATTGGATCAACAATTGTAATTGCATGCCCCTGTTGAACAGGGGCTGAAAAATTGGGCCTTTGGTGGTGGTGGTGGTGTTGACACAACACTGTAAGGCCTCACAGTTAGTCTTGGTGGGCGCAGGAATGGGCCCTGCTGTGAATTATTAGATCAAGAATTGTAATTACATGCCCCTGTTAAACAGGGGCAGAAAAATTGAGCCTTAGGCACTGGTGCCACAACACTGCAACCCCTCACAGATACTGTACTTGGAGCACAGCAATGAGCCCTGTTGCAAAGTATTGCATCAAAAACTGTAATTACACGCCCCTGTTAAACAGGGGCTGAAAAATTGGGCCTTAGCCACTGGTGCTGGTGCCACGAAACTGCAAACACTCCCAGATACTCTAGTTGGAGTGCAGGAATGAGCCCTGCTGCAAAGCATTGCATAAAAAATTGTAATAACACACCCCTGTTAAACAGGGGCTGAAAAATTGGGCCTTAGCCACTGGTGGCGGCACCCAGAAACAAAAATGTTCTTCCAAGCTATCATCGTCAATCGGATCATTGAGGAGGAGGAGGATAGTCAGTCAACATAACAGGACAAACTCTCAGCATCAGCATCAGTCTTGAAGGGATGTGACATTTGAAAATAAATGAGTCTGTTATATCAGCTTCAGGTGTTTGGTAGCTGGTGGTGATCCAAGATTGGTTCATCTTTATGAAGGTCAGTCGATCAACAGAGTCGGTGAACAGGCGCACCCTGTGATCCGTGACAAATCCTCCAGCAGCACTGAATGTGCGTTCTGAAAGAACACTGGATGCAGGACAGGCCAGTAGCTCAATTGCATACTGTGCAAGCTCTGGCCAGTGATCCATCCTCAAGACCCAGTAAGCCAGAGGATTTTCGGTGGGGAAGGTGTCCAAGTCTGACCTTGCCCCTAGGTATTCCTGCACCATGTATATCAGACGCTGGTGAAGGTTGCTGGAACCGATCATACCTTGGGGCTGCGGACTAAAGAATTGTCTGAACGCTTCGGTCAGACGGCCACCTTCCCCACCGCTCCTTCTTTGACTGACCGAAGCCTCAGCAACTCATTGTCCAAGACCAGGAGTTTGTAACCTCCCAGTCTCTGGCAACGCGTTGCACAGACCTTTCTGCAAGGCCTCCCGGAGTTGTCTCATCCTCTGCTCCCTCTGCGACGGTAAGATAAGGTCCGCAACATTACCCTTGTACCGTGGATCAAGGAGAGTGGCCAGCCAGTAATGGTCCCTCTCCTTGATCCGAAGAATACGAGGATCCTTCCGCAGACTTTGCAGGATCAGGGAGGCCATGCAGCGTAGGTTAGCTGAGGCATTCAGTCCGGAGTCCTCTGGGTCACTAAGGATGACATGATCCGCAGCCACCTCCTCCCAGCCACGTACAAGTCCACTGGTTTCTTGGGACTGTAAATCATCCCTAAAAGACTGCTGCTGATGATGCTGAGTGCCAGGCTCCACCTCCATGCTGACACAATCCTCCTCCTCCTCCTCCTTTTCTTCCTGTGCGATGGGTGGGACAGAAGGAACACTGTCTGGGTAAAGGGGGCCTTGAGAGGCAAGGAAGTCCTCCTCTTCCTGCCTCTGTTCTGCCTCAAGTGCCCTGTCCATTATTCCACGCAGCGTATGTTCCAACAGGTGGACAAGAGGTACAGTGTCACTGATGCATGCACTGTCACTGCTCACCATCCTCGTGGCCTCCTCAAATGGTGCCAGGACAGTGCATGCATCCCTGATCATGCCCCACTGGCGCGGTGAAAAAAACCCGAGCTCCCCTGACCCTGTCCTGGTGCCGTAGTCGCACAGGTACTCATTGATGGCCCTCTGCTGCGTGTGCAGCCGCTGCAGCATGGCCAACGTTGAGTTCCACCTGGTGGGCATGTCACATATAAGGCGGTTCTTGGGCAGGTTCAACTCCTTTTGCAGCTCAGCCAGGCGAGCACTGGCATTATAAGATCTGCGGAAATGCACACAGACTTTCCTGGCCTGCCTCAGGACATCCTGTAAGCCCGGGTACCTGCCCAAGAACCGCTGCACCACCAGGTTAAGGACGTGAGCCACACAGGGCACATGGGTCAGTTGTCCCTGTCGGAGAGCGGAGAGGAGGTTGGTGCCATTGTCGCAAACTACCATTCCTGGCTTAAGCTGGCGTGGCGTCAACCACCTCTCGGCCTGCCCCTGCAGAGCAGACAGAACCTCTGCCCCAGTGTGGCTCCTGTCCCCCAAACACACCAGCGCAAGCACGGCATGGCATCTTTTTGCCTGCGTACTTGCGTAGCCCCTTGAACGCCTACGGAGCACCGCTGGTTCCGAGAACAAAGCACAGAAAGAGGCCACGGAGGAAGAAGAAGAGGAGGGGTGGAGGACAGAGGTGTGTCACAACCAGTAGTAGCATTTTGGAGGCGTGGCGGTGGAACAACCTCCAACACTACTGCACCTTGTCCTGCATCCTTCCCAGCTGCCAAAAGAGTGACCCAATGGGCCGTGAAAGAAAGGTAACGTCCCTGTCCATGCCTGCTGGACCATTAATCAGCGGTGATATGCACCTTACCGCTGACCGCCCTGTCCAGCGAGGCCAAGACATTGCCTTCCACATGCCGGTAGAGAGCCGGAATCGCCTTCCGTGAGAAAAAGTGGCGTTTGAGAACCTGCCACTGAGGAACCGCACATTGCACAAACTCACGGAAGGGGGCCGAGTCTACCAACTGAAAAGGCAGCAGTTGAAGCGCTAGCAATTTAGCCAAGCTAGCAGTCAACCGCTGGGCATGTGGATGGCTGGGAGTGAACTTCTTTCGACGGTCCAGCAGCTGGGGCAGGGAAATTTGCCTGCTAGAATCGGACGTCGGTGTACTGCTAGCAGAGTGGCCGCAAGTACTTGGCTGTGACACACCTAATTCTACACCTTCATTCCTCTCAGTGCAGGTTTCAGAGAGGACTGAAGGTATAGTGGGGTTGGAGATTCCAGCTGATGCGGTGCAAGGAGAGGTCCGCTTTGTTCTTTGGTGTGGGTCTTTAAGGTAGGCTTGCCAACGAGCTGCATGGCAGGTCAACATATGTCTGGTCAAGCATGTGGTGCCCAAGCGGCTGATGTTTTGGCCACGCGATATACGCTTGAGACATATGTTGCAAACAGCAGCTGTGCGATCTGATGCACTCGCCTCAAAAAAGGCCCACACCAAAGAACTTTTTGAATAACGGGCAGAGGCAGCGCCCTGCACAGGCGGAGCTCTGCGGTGTGATTCCGTCGGTGTGCTGCCCTTACGCTGGCCACCCAAGGGCATCCTGCCTCGTTGGAGATGTGCCTCCTCCTCATCCTCCTCCTCTCTCCTATTAGGCACCCACGTGGAGTCAGTGACCTCATCATCCCCTCCCTCCTCATCACTGGAGCCAATCTGGCAGTATGCTGCAGCTGCTGGAACATGACTGCCAGATTGGTGTCCTTCTTGAGCATCCCCTCTCTCTGCTCTCACGCTACTGCCTTCCTCTAGCTGGGTATCATCATCAGACCCTTCGAAACGCTGGGCATCCTCCTGGAGCATGTACCCAACACTGTGCTCAAACAGTTCGGGGGACTCCTCAGGAGGAGGACATGGTGGGTCTAGGGAAGGAGTGACTGATGATGACATTGATACCAGGGAAGAGGACGCTTTGGCAGCTGCTTTGCCAGTACCCTGAGCCTGGGTGAGAGAGGATGAGGAGGATGAGGAGGGCTTGGTCATCCACTCTACCAAGTCTTCGGCATGATGTGGCTCAATATGTCCAGCTGCCGAAAAGAAGGACAAGCGTGTCCCATGGCCATGTGCTGATGACAATGCACCGCGTCCACGACCAGCACTGTTGCCCCCAGACACAGAGCCTGCTTGCCCTCTTTTATTGGCTCCTGACTGTCTGCCTCTCCTTGTTTGCCTTCCAGACATTCTAATGGCCTGCAGGGAGATGAGAAAACCAGCAATAAGGGGTAGCTTCAGGTGTTTATTTTGCAGGAAGCACACTCCGCCCGCTGTAAGTGCTGCAAATGCCTGTCAGTGTAACACACCAGGAAAAAACAGCAATAAGGGCTAGCTTCAGGTGTATACTGTGCAGGAGGCTTAGCAACAATGACACTGACACTGTCCCCTGCCTATCCTTCTCTCTCCCTGCACACAAGGTTTAGCAAAGAATAGGACACTGACACTGTCGACTGCCTATCCTTGTCTGTCCCTACACACAAGGTTTAGCAATATGGTTCAGCACACTAGGTTTAGCAAAGAATATGACACTGACACTCTCGACTGCCTATCCTTGTCTGTCCCTACACACAAGGTTTAGCAATATGGTTCAGCACACTAGGTTTAGCAAAGATTATGACACTGACACTCTCGACTGCCTATCCTTGTCTGTCCCTACACACAAGGTTTAGCAATATGGTTCAGCGCACTAGGTTTAGCAAAGATTATGACACTGACACTCTCGACTGCCTATCCTTGTCTGTCCCTACACACAAGGTTTAGCAATATAGTTCAGCGCACTAGGTTTAGCAAAGATTATGACACTGACACTCTCGACTGCCTATCCTTGTCTGTCCCTACACACAAGGTTTAGCAATATGGTTCAGCACACTAGGTTTAGCAAAGATTATGACACTGACACTCTCGACTGCCTATCCTTGTCTGTCCCTACACACAAGGTTTAGCAATATGGTTCAGCACACTAGGTTTAGCAAAGATTATGACACTGACACTCTCGACTGCCTATCCTTGTCTGTCCCTACACACAAGGTTTAGCAATATGGTTCAGCACACTAGGTTTAGCAAAGATTATGACACTGACACTCTGTGGCCAATCATTGCTCTCCTCGCTGCCGGCGCTGTGATTGGCCAAGCATGCAGGGTCACAGTGCATGCTTGGCCAATCACAGCGCCGGGATTACACTGCGATGGCGCAGTGTATTGTGGGCCGTTCGCGTCACTCGAATTTGGCGCGAACGGCCCAAATCGTTCGTTGTTCGCCGAACGTGCGAACAGCCGATGTTCGAGTCAAACCTATGTTCGACTCGAACACCGAGCTCATCCCTATTACTGACCTTGAGTTTTCCAAATCAGCATTTTAAAGGCCAACCAGTCAACTGCTAATTCTGTCCAGCTAACATTGTGATTGTGCTAAGGCCTAAAAGTGCCTCCAATTTTCTTAATGTGAACATATGCTTTGATCACAGCAACAGGTTCACTTTAAAGCTGCCCATACATGGATTGAAATTCAGCTGGGACCCGCTAAATTTTGATCCATGTGTGGGCATTGTGGGTGAACAGAAGGCGATCAACCGATCAACTTTTGTTCAACCGCCCTGTTGGAAAATTTCCATTCGATCAGCACTGCAGACTAGGCTTGTGCAATTTGTTTCGTAACGAATCGAAATTCTTCCGAATTTAGCAACTTTCGGACATTCGGAAGCATTCGAATTTCCGAACAAAGCAATTACGAATAAAACCGAATCCGAAATAAATTATATCGCAAATAGCGAATGCCCGAATGTCTTCAGCATAATTCGTTATGAAAAAAGTTACGAATGTACAAATCCATTCGAAGCACAATAACACTCTGCTCTGCTCTCTGCTTCTCCCTCACCGTGCTGAACTCCCTCTCAAAATGGTGTACAGGGGCGGAGGCTATAGCCGCATGTAAAAAACAAAAGTAAAATACGAGATTTAGAATCGTTACAAATAACCGCTATGTATTTAGAAAAGTACAAATCCATTCGAAGCACATTAGGCATAATAGGCAGCGTCGTTGTGAGAGAGACACGGAAAATTACGAATCAACAAACCCAAAAAAAGTTACGAAAGTAGGAGTTGTGTCCAGAATCAACGAAAAACAATGTACTCTACCGAAAGTATGAATTATAAATCAACGAAAAATAAGGCTTACATTAATACGAAATATTCAGATTCAACGAAAAATGTCGCTTGCGAAAATACGAATTAGTCCGAACACGAAAAATCCCATCTAGCAAAATTACGAACGATTACGAATCAACAGGACCGAAAAGAAACAAACCAAAACTAAACAAATTTTTCCATTGTGCACAAG
Organism: Rana muscosa; assembly: GCA_029206835.1. Lineage (NCBI taxonomy): Eukaryota > Metazoa > Chordata > Amphibia > Anura > Ranidae > Rana > Rana muscosa. The sequence goes on along the minus strand of JARGYO010005626.1, from coordinate 128,408,502 downwards.
TCTACTGCAGACTGCAGAATACACTGACTCAGGGGGGAGAAGTACCGCATCCACTTCGAGTGTGTGGATTGGGGAATCGTTTGAGTTTTTTTGTGCAACCCACTGGTTGACAGAAAAAAAAGCGATCCTGTTGCTTTGCCTCAAATGGACAAATGGGTTTGTTTTAAAGCCCAACTCCAGGATCCCACTCCCCAAGTCCTCAGAGGTAGTCAGTCAGAGCCATTACCTTAATTTATTTTACATGAAAGCAGCGCAAAAAAATCATATGCACTATTATTAAAGGCTCACCCTGTTCAAAACAGACATTTAAACAAAGACTATCTGCTAAATACTTCTCATAGTTCTTCATTAAGGAATTGCTATACTGCACTCTTTTTTGTCAATAATCTGGTGACCGTGGAAGACATCAACTAGAAATGTTGGACTAGACACATTTTGTCATATAAGTATGGCGATACCCTCAGTTTAAGAGGGCTGCTTGTTTGTTTTGGGCCTTGTAGTGCACCGCTGTCAACCCCTGGCAATCGGCTCTAACCTCTCGTGGCACAGCTAGGAAAGGGGGTGGTACAATAGTACTCTATCTCTACTGTTATATGGCACAACCCCTTTATAACACAGCTCAGTAATTGACACTGACAACCAAGATACTTAACTATAACTTCTTTACTATTGGTAAGAGTAAAAAGGTTAAGCAGTATACAGTGTCTCATGCAGATCCCTGCAATATAAGTATACACATCAAAAGGGATAACAATCAGCAATGACAATTTAATAACCCCCGCTGTAGCTATCCTCCCTTGTGAGCAAAAAATGGCGCCCAGCAGTGCTCTATACTACCCAGTCAGGCCTGACTATAACTTGGGGTATAGTTTGTTGAAGAATCTTCGCTAGCAAAACTCGGTGGTGCACATAAAGAACAAACTGTAATCCAAAAGGGTAGCGATGATTGCTAACTTGGTAAATCTGGAGAGACTATTAATCTCGGTTCAGCAGACAGTCTCCCCAGAATATAACTGTAATCACTGATGGGCCTAAACAAAGTTGATAGGCAACAAAGTTAATCAGATGCGGTTCTGAGCTGGCGCTCTCTCACCCGACCAGACCAGGGCCAGCCCAAGACATTGTGCTGCCTGGGCCCAGGATCAAAATGCTGCCCCCCTCCTCCCTACCGCCCCCCCCCCCCCAAAAAAAATAATAATAATAATCACGCCCACCAAAAGGCCCCCACATTTATTATTTTATATTATGACAATAAAAAACAAAATTACATTTATTAGGAAGTCAGATTTCCACGTAATAGTGGTGGTGGGGTTCAGACAGAGGCAGCGGCGGTTGTGGTGAGGGGGGAGGGGAGGTTAGACACAGGCAGGGGTGGTAGAGGAGATTAGACACAGGCAGGGGGGGTAGGGGAGGTTAGGCACAGGTAGGGGTGGTAGGGGGTTTAGACACAAGCAGGGGTGGTAGGGGAGGTTAGACACAGGCAGGGGTGGTAGGGAGTTTAGATACTGACAGGGGTGGTAGGGGGTTTAGACACAGGCAGGGGTGGTAGGAGAGGTTAGGCACAGGCAGGGGTGGTAAGGGGTTAGACACAGGCAGAGGTGGTAGGGGAGGTTAGACACAGGCAGAGGTGGTAGGGAGGTTAGACACAGGCAGGGGTGGTAGGGAGGTTAGACACAGGCAGAGGTGGTAGGGGAGGTTAGACACAGGCAGAGGTGGTAGGGATGGTTAGACACAGGCAGGGGTGGTAGGGATGGTTAGACACAGGCAGGGGTGGTAGGGAGGTTAGACACAGGCAGGGGTGGTAGGGAGGTTAGACACAGGCAGGGGTGGTAGGGAGGTTAGACACAGGCAGGGGTGGTAGGGAGGATTAGACACAGGCAGGGGTGGTAGGGGGGATTAGACACAGGCAGGGGTGGTAGGGGGGATTAGACACAGGCAGGGGTGGTAGGGGGATTAGACACAGGCAGGGGTGGTAGGGGGGATTAGACACAGGCAGGGGTGGTAGGGGGGATTAGACACAGGCAGGGGTGGTAGGGGGGTTAGACACAGGCAGGGGTGGTAGGGGGATTAGACACAGGCAGGGGTGGTAGGGGGGATTAGACACAGGCAAGGGGTGGTAGGGGGGTTAGACACAGGCAGGGGTGGTAGGGGGGTTAGACACAGGCAGGGGTGGTAGGGGGAAATAGACACAGGCAGGGGTGGTAGGGGGGATTAGACACAGGCAGGGGTGGTAGGGAGGTTAGACACAGGCAGGGGGGTTAGACACAGGCAAGGGGTGGTAGGGGGATTAGACACAGGCAGGGGTGGTAGGGGGGATTAGACACAGGCAAGGGGTGGTAGGGGGGTTAGACACAGGCAAGGGGTGGTAGGGGGGTTAGACACAGGCAGGGGTGGTAGGGGGAAATAGACACAGGCAGGGGTGGTAGGGGGGATTAGACACAGGCAGGGGTGGTAGGGAGGTTAGACACAGGCAGGGGGGTTAGACACAGGCAAGGGATGGTAGGGGGGTTAGACACAGGCAGGGGTGGTAGGGGGGTTAGACACAGGCAGGGGTGGTAGGGGGAAATAGACACAGGCAGGGGTGGTAGGGGGGATTAGACACAGGCAGGGGTGGTAGGGAGGTTAGACACAGGCAGGGGGGTTAGACACAGGCAGGGGTGGTAGGGGGGGTTAGACACAGGCAGGGGTGGTAGGGGGAAATAGACACAGGCAGGGGTGGTAGGGGGGTTAGACACAGGCAGGGGTGGTAGGGGGGTTAGACACAGGTAGGGAGGTTAGACACAGGTAGGGGTGGTAGGGGGGTTAGACACAGGCAGGGGTGGTAGGGGGAAATAGACACAGGCAGGGATGGTAGGGGGGATTAGACACAGGCAGGGGTGGTAGGGAGGTTAGACACAGGCAGGGGGGTTAGACACAGGCAGGGGTGGTAGGGGGGTTAGACACAGGCAGGGGTGGTAGGGGGAAATAGACACAGGCAGGGATGGTAGGGGGGATTAGACACAGGCAGGGGTGGTAGGGAGGTTAGACACAGGCAGGGGGGTTAGACACAGGCAGGGGTGGTAGGGGGGTTAGACACAGGCAGGGGTGGTAGGGGGAAATAGACACAGGCAGGGGTGGTAGGGGGGTTAGACACAGGCAGGGGTGGTAGGGAGGTTAGACACAGGCAGGGGGGTTAGACACAGGCAGGGGTGGTAGGGGGGTTAGACACAGGCAGGGGTGGTAGGGGGAAATAGACACAGGCAGGGGTGGTAGGGGGGTTAGACACAGGCAGGGGTGGTAGGGGGAAATAGACACAGGCAGGGATGGTAGGGGGGTTAGACACAGGCAGGGGTGGTGGAGATGGGATTAGTGACACTTACTTTCTCTCAGTGTCAGCCGCGCCTATAGCGATCCCTCTTCCATCATGGGGTCTCTGCTCAGCCGAAAGCTCCTCCCCCTTTACGCTGTTGTTCGTCAGCTGACTTTCTCGTCAGCAGCATGGGGGAGGGGGAGCCGTGGAGAGGATGGGCGGGCGGGCGGCCAGCTGTGCGGTTATGGCAGCGAATGGTCTGCCAATACTTCTAATAGCAGTGGCGCTGGGCCATCCACATAGTGGGATGAAGAGCGGAGCGGGTGGGCGGAGCGGAGCCCGATTGGGCGGGATTACTGTATTTATGGGCGTCAATGTGCCGCCCCTCAGAACCTGCCGCCTGGGACAATGGTCCCATCGGGTCCCATGGTAGGGCCGGCCCTGGACCAGACCGACTCCTGTCCGGTACCTCCGCTACTGTGAGTCGCTTCACAGTGCCCACGATGCCCGGGTCTTCGGTCCTCCAGGGGACGGTGGCACCTCAGGTGGAGCGGAAGCTCCGCAGGCTCCTCGATGGAGCGGAAGGCTCTCTGGATCTAAGGCAAGGCCCAGGCTTCAGGCCTTGCTCGCACAGCAGGTAAGTGCAGGGATCCTCTTGCTGGGAGGGTGGCGTCCAAAGAGAAAAAGAGAGGCTCCTCCTCTCCCTTTTAAAGTCCACCCCAGCAGTCCTTGCATGGGGAAATGCCGCAAAGTGTGCTGGGAACTGTAGTCTGTGGGTAGGAAACGACACCCCGCTACATAAGTGTAGCGACCTCACCCCATCTCTTTTGTCTAGGGGTATCACACAGGACAGGGTGAGATGCGCTACGGCCCATGTCCTCCCCATAGCTGTGGGTGAGGTGAAGGCCAGTACCAGACATTTCCTCGGGCCTGTACGTTTCTGTAAAGGATCAAGTCCCGCTGTGCCAACACTTCTCTTTGCTCCCATTAACCAGAGTTCCACACACCGATCACAGTCCAACTCTTGTTTTATTGCATAACTCACAATAAACAGTGCTTCAGTAGCCAACTGGTTGAGACTCGATAACAGTTTGATACAGGGGAATGAGCAGGTCGAGGCACTTTCCTGATTGTCAGCTAAACCACTGTGGTTTCACCAGCGGTTACTATAGCCATCGGCTAAGAGAGAACTTAGAACTTGAGAGTCTCTACCAGCGACTCAAGAGAACATAGATAGGAGTACCTTCGCTGCGCTGTGGGCCCTGTCAGGGGAAGATGTCCCTCCAAGAGAGTTACCAGAGGCCCATCCGTCACTGGGTTAATGCTGCTCCAGACTCTCCGAATGGGTAACCTCCCCGGCCTCCTCACTTCAGACACGGGCCCCATCCACTTCAGGGACCCTCGGACTTCTCCACCCTCGCGGGACCCAGTCAAAGTCACTGGGCCCCAGGCCTCCTGGTTTAGTACCTCACCCCAGGCTGAAGGTGCCTGGGATGGACTCCAACTCCATTCCGGTCAGGCCTAGGGCACCTGGGCCGGAATTCAGAACCGCCCGCACCCAGGCCTAAGGTGCCTGGGCACGTGATGAAGGACCTCCAAGAGAGCAAGACCTCGTGACCAGGCCGTCTCCCCCCTTTATCCCCTCCAATGACGCCACGGCAGGTTCCCCGCCCTCGCCGTACCATCTCCGAGAAGGGACAAAAAAGGGCAGCACTGTGGCAGCAAATCTACCTCGAGCCTGCGGGCACCTGCCCCCCACAGGCCAAGGAGATTATTACACCGCCCAATCCTCCACGAATACAAATGGTCCATTTACTTCCATAATTTACACACCTGGATCATATTACCACCCAGGTGTACCCCACCTAAATTTAGAAACCCCGCTACATAAGCATAACATTCCTCCCAACTTTTGGACTTGAGAATGAGAGACACATTAGGAAGCACGTAGCGTGCCCCAGCAAAAGTGGGTGGGATAAAATTATGCAAAATTTTTGGCGTGGGATAATTTCTCCCACTCCCATTTTACACTAATCTGTCTCTGTACACACTGCCTCCTCTCATCTAACCTCTGCACCATAACCCCCCTTTCTCTCCTAACCTTTGCACCCCTCTCTGCTCACTGTTGCACCACGCTCTCTCTGCTAACCTTTAGTTACATAGAAGATGAGGTTGAAAAAAGACACAAGTCCATCAAGTCCAACCTATGTGTGTGATTATATGTCAGTATTACATTAAATATCCCTGTATGTTGTGGTCGTTCAGGTGCTTATCTAATAGTTTCTTGAAACTATCAATGCCCCCCCGCTGAGACCACCGCCTGTGGAAGGGAATTTCACATACTTGCTGCTCTTACAGTAAAGAACCCTCTACGTAGTTTAAGGTTAAACCTATTTTCTTCTTATGCCCCGTACACACGATCGGAAATTCCGACAAGAAAACTGTGGATTTTTTCTGACGGAATGTTGGCTCAAACCTGTGTTGCATACACACGGTCACACAAATCTTGTCTGAAATTCTGACAGTCAAGAACACGGTGACGTACAAGACTTACGCCGAGCCGAGATCAATGAAGTTCAATAGGCAGTTCGGCTCTTCTGCTTGATTCTGAGCATGAGTGTTTTTTTGCGCGTCGGAATTGCATACAGACGATCGGAATTTCCGACAATAACTTTTTCAGTTGGAAAAATAGAGAACCTGCTCTCAATCTTTTGCTGGTGAAAATTCTGACAGAAAATGTTGGATGGAGCCTACACACGGTCGGAATATCCGACCAAAAGCTCACATCCAACTTTTTTTGACGGAAAATCCTATCGTGTGTACAGGGCATAATTTTAATGAGTGGCCACGTGTCTTGTTAAACTCACTTCTTCGAAAAAGTTTTATCCCTATTGTGGGGTCACCAGTACGGTATTTGTAAATTGAAATCATATCCCCTCTCAAGCGTCTCTTCTCCAGAGAGAATTAGTTCAGGGCTCGCAACCTTTCCTCATAGCTTATGTCCCCCAGACCCTTTATTAGCTTTGTTGCCCTTCTTTGTACTCGCTCCATTTCCAGTACATCCTTCCTGAGGACTGGTGCCCAGAACTGGATGGCATACTCTAGGTGCGGACGGACCAGAGTCTTGTAGAGTGGGAGAATTATCATGTTATCTCTGGAGGTTATTCCCCTTTTTAATGCATGCCAATATTCTGTTTGCTTTGTTAGCAGCAGCTTGGCATTGCATGCCATTGCTAAGCCTATCGTCTAGTAGGACCCCCGGGTTCTTTTCCATCCTAGATTCCCCCAGAGGTTCTCCCCCCAGTGTATAGATTGCATTCATATTTTTTGCCACCCAACATTTTTCTACATTGAACCTCATTTGCCTTGTAGTTGCCCACCCCATTAATTTGTTCATCAAGAAATTGCACCCCAATCCTTCCCTGCCCTGCCCTGCCCAACATTGGACCCCCAACCCCCTGCTCGCCTCTACACCCCAATCTATCCTACCCTGCTTACCTCTGCACCCCCCCCCTCTTTCTACTCACCTCTGTACCCCAACCCCCCCTCTGTACCTCAGACCCACCTCTAAGTATAACTAAAGGCAAAACTTTTTTTTTTAGTTTTGGATAGAGTGGAGAGGGATTAGAACCCCTATCAGTTTTTATTGCTGTCTGTGCCCCTGTTAGGGAGATTCAGCCTCTCTATATGTCCTGTTTACCATTATGAAAGTGAAAGTAAAAGAAAAACACAAATTTTGTGTTGTCCCCAGAAAAGTAATAGAGGGGAAATCTTACAATGGGTACACTAGTTCTGGTGGCCTGGAGGCCCCAAGAGATTCCTTTAATTTGAAGGGATTTCCTGTCACTTCCTGATCAGCTATGGGACAGGAAATGAAGAGAAATCTCTGAAATGGAACACAGAGGGCAAAATAAAATCGGACAGGGGTTCTAACCCTACTTTAGGCTTGATTCACATCTATGCATGTTGCTTTTGAGCGTTTCTGCAGTGTTTTTTGCTGTGCTTTTCGCGTTTTTTTTTTTTACAGCTATTTGCGTTTTTATGCTTTTTTGGGGGAGATTTGGTGTCCGGCAGATTTAAAAGCGCAAAGCATTGCAAATTTGCCATAAAAATGCACTACATACTTTTCTGCAGCTTCTCCGCTGAAGTCTATTGAACCAAAAAAGCAAACCCTTTCCAAAAACGCAGAGGCACAAAAATGCATTGATGTGAACGTGTTCCATAGGAACCCATGTTAAAAAAAAATGCCCTGCGTTTCTGCAAAACGCATGAAAAAACGCATTGGTGTGAATGGAGCCTTACTCTATCTAAAATTAAAAAAAAAAAGTCTATAGTTATATTGTAAACCTCCCTGAGACATTTGTACCTATATAGGTAAGCCTAGAATAAGGCTTACCTATAGGTACTGTAAGTATCTCCTAAATGTGCACGGTTTAGGAGATAATTTACTGTATACTGCGCCGATTACGCCATCGGTGCATGTGCTCTGAAGAAACGGCCCGCGTATATTCGGGCATGTGTGCCGTGACTGGTGGCTCCCACGCACACGCATGCTCCAGCTAGTCACAGAGCTGGAGTACGCGGCCCCAGGAGGAAGATGGGTGAAGATGAATGCAGCCTGCAGCTGGGACAGCGTGGGCTTTGTTTGCAGGCAAGTGTAAAAAAATGTGCTAGCATGCAATGCATACTAGCACATTATGTCTTTACTTTGCAGGGGAGGGGGAAACTTTTTTTATTTACAGGGTTTTTTTCCTCTTTAAAGCGGAGTTCCAACCATTCAAAAGTCAGCAGCTACAAAAAGTGTAGCTGCTGACTTTTAATAATCAGACACTCACCTGTCCCATGATCCAGTGATTCGGGCGCACGAAGCCTCGCTTCTCTCCCCTTCCTCTCTGTGGCGCTGGCATTGGAACTGTGGGCGCCCGGCTGTGGCTTCACAGCCGGGCATGTACTGCGCATAGCGCGATCCGCGCTGTGATTGGCCGGGCAATTTTCTGGGACCTGTGATGTGTCCCAGAAGATTGCAGGAAGGGGGGAGAGGTGAACTTCCTCCCGGCGCCGCAGAGCCAGGGGAGGAAGTTGGAGCTGGGTACCTCTAAAAAGAGGGTATTCGCTTCTCCCCCAAAAAAATGACATTCCAAATATGGCATGTCAGGGGGTCACCATCACATAAAGTGGAAGTTCCATTTTTAGGTGGAACTCCGCTTTAATTCCTAATATTCTATACAATATGATTAAAAAAATAAGGATTCCTCTTTGGTGTGATTTTTATAAGTTGCTCATCCGGATCTGACTCTCTTGCTGAGTCTGAGGGATGTGACTCCAGTATGGCTCCGGGAGGTGAAGACACTGAGTGTCTATGGAGTTTATCCTCTAGTGCTCGCTAATGACTCCCACGCCCCCTCTAGCGGCAATCGCTTAGTCACGCCTGTTTTGTGCTTTCCTCCTCACGCTGGCTTCTACGGTGTCAGTGTAATAAAGTTTTACCGCCTTTGAATCCCTCTTCCCTTCACGCCGCCGGCGGCCACCATGGCGGACTACGATCTCACCACAGGATCGCTCACTTTCTGGACCGGCACCTGGTCTTCCCGCTGCTCGAGTTCCTCTCGGTGAAAGAGGTGAGTGATAGGAGAGAGGGGGATATATGGAGAGGAGGGGAGGGAGGCCGCGGCCTGCAGGCTGAGTGTCCCATATGGATAAGGAGCGGCGCCATGTTGGGCCTGCAGGGGAGTACAGCCGGGGTTATCATTATGGGGTGTATATTGGAGCCCTGTGATTGGCTGGGAGCAGTGCTGTACAGAGGTGGCTATGGCACCACAGACAGTTCCCAGTGCAGGCCTATCTCATGGTGTGTATCCTGTGCTGAGTCCTCCAGAGGCCAGAGATCCATCACCTCAGGCTGGACTCTCCGCTCCTCTGAAAAGTGATCTGTGTTTGGATTGATTTTCAGAGGTGAATCCACAGGAGGTGAGGGGACGCCGTCTCGTCCCATTTTTGCTGAATAAACGCACAACAGGTATTGCGGCCCTCCTCATCACTGGAAATGGGTCACATTCGGTGGGCTTGTCCCCCGCTGATCATCCCAACATGCTGGATAGTTTGTCCTGCGGGTGTACAGCGTCCTCACTGAGGGGTGTGAGCACCCCGTCCACCGCCGATCACCCCCACATTCACCACTTGCTGACTGCAGTTTGTGTGTGTGTGTATATATACACACACGCACGCACAATGTGTGTTGCGGCTTTGAAGTGGTTTTATCGGGGTTTTGGCTGAAGCGATCATCCATTTCCCCGCTATTGTGTTTTGTTTTTTTTTCCCTCATAAAAGAGTTCTGAGCATCTCATGGGCCACTTTCAGAATCGGCGGGAGGGGGAAACGCCCCTGCACCCCCCCCCCCAAAAAAAATGAGCAGCAGTGTGGCTGGTGTCTCGTCAAATATGGCTCCGGAAGTGACGTTCCGCTGAAAAATTTCGCACTGCGCAAAGACGTCATTTGCGTTCCAACACTTTTACGAGAAAACGGCACACTAAAACCGTGATGGGTAGCCGAATGTGACAAAACACCGCCATCTTGCTATACTCCAACACTAAGGATACAGTGAGAAGGGGACAAGCGGACATCTTTGTACACCCCCCCCCCCCAGAGTTTTACATTTTACACTTATTTATAACAGTAAACTGAGGTTATATAGTGAAATACAGGACTTAGAACTCCGTCTAACTGTTTAGATGTGGAATTTTAAAAGCAGAGGACTTCTGTCAGATTACCAAACTTGTGAGATCAGCAGGCTTGCCGCGGCTTTTAAAATTCCACATCTAAACAGTCAGACGGAGTTCTAAGTCCTGTATTTCACTATATAACCTCAGTTTACTGTTATAAAATAAGTGTAAAATGTAAAACTCCGGGGGGTGTACAAAGATGTCCCCTTCTCACTGTAGCAAGATGGCGGTGTTTCGTCACATTCCACTACCCATCACGGTTTTAGTGTGCTGTTGTGTTGTAATGCATATGGCGTCTTCACGCATGCTCAGTGCCCAATTTTTCAGCGGAACCTCACTTCCGGAGCAAACTGATGAGTAGCCCAGAAAATGCAACCGAAGTGACGTTCTGTCGCGGGCCATCTTGGTACCACCCGCACTCGTCCGCAGTAAGGCTACAGTCAAAAGGTGGCAAATGAGACCTCTTTTTACACCCACCGGAGTCTTGCATTTCACAATTATTTTTAACTTTACTTTATATAGCGCCTTTAAATGTAGCTTCTCAAAGGCCTTTTACAAGGAAGATACAAGGAATACACAGGATATCATAAAGGAAAAAGGACAATTAAGTGAAAGCTTGTCTAAATAAAAACATTTTTTATTTGAATAAGTTTAGAGAAGATGACTCTCTGATGTTCTTAGGAAGTGAATTCTAGATTTTTGGAGCCTAGCAGGAGAAGGCTCTGTCTCCTATTGAGTGTAAGTGGGGGGGGGGGTGGGGGGGGGGCACACAGTAAACCAGAATCTGAGGAGGCGGAAGTTACAGGGGGGGGGGGGGGGTGGGGTAGATTGAAAAAAAGTTTAGACAGATAATGGCGTGCCAAGCCATGAAGAGCCTTGTAGGTGAGCAAGAAACTGTTTTTTTTCGTTTATTAAAAGTCGGCAGCTACAAAAAGTGACTTTTAATAATCGGACACTCACCTGTCCCACGGTCCAGTGATGCAGACGCCCGGAGCCTCGCTTCTCTCCCCCCCTCCTCTCCACCAAAGCAACTGTGGGCACCTGGCCATTACAGCTTCACAGCCGGACGCGCATTGCGCATGTGCGAGTCACACTGCCCCTCTGCGATTGGCCAGGCAATTTTCTGGGACCTGTGATGTGTCCCAGAAGATTGCTGGTAGGGAGGGGCCACCTAGGCGGCCGAGAAAGAGGAAGGAGTAAGTGGGACGGGAAGTCCCACTAAAAAGAAGGTACACACTTCCTACCCCCCCCCCCCCCCAAAAAAAAAAACATGCCAAATGTAAGGGAGCGAGGAGTGCTGAAAGTGGAAGTTCCACTTTTGGGTTGAGCTCTGCTTTAAAGTCTACGTGAAATCTGAGCTTATATAGTGAAATGCTGTATTTTGAAATCCATCAAACTGTTTTGATGTTGAATTTTAAAAGCATCGGCAAGCCTGCTGATCTCACAGGTTAGATAATCTGACAGAACACCTCTGCTTTTAAAATTCAACATCAAAACAGTTTGAACGGATTTCAAAATCCTGTATTTCACTATATAAGCTGAGTTTCCTGGTAAAATAAAGTGTGAAATGCAAGACTTCAGTGGGTGTAAAAAGATGTCTGCTGCCGCATTCAGTAGGCTTACTGCAGGTGTACCAAGATGGCCACAACGGAACATCACTTCAGCTGCATTTTCTGATGTGTAGCAGTATTCTGATAGGGCGGCACAGTGGTGTAGTGGGTAGCACTCTCGCCTAGCAGTAAAAAGGGGCGCTGGTTCAAATCCCGACCATGACACTACCTGCCTGGAGTTTGCATGGGTTTCCTCTGCATACTCCGGTTTCCTCCCACCTTCCAAAGACATGCTGGTAGGTTAATTGGCTTCTGTGTAAATTGCCCTAGTATTTAGTATATGAATGTGAGTTAGGGACCTTAGATCGTAAGCTCCTTGAGGGTAGGGACCGAGGTGAATGTACAATAATATGTAAAGTCAGGGCTTGACAAATTTGCTTGGAATCTAGGAGCCAGCTAAAAAAGTTAGGAGCCAGGAACGCGCCCTGTCCCGCGGAGCTCGTGCGCAGAAGCGATTGCATACGTGAGTAGTGCCCGCATATGAAATCGGTGTTCAAACCACACGTGAGGTATCGCCGCGATCGGTAGAGCGAGAGCAATAATTCTAGCCCTAGACCCCCTCTGTAACTCAAAACATGCAACCTGTAGATTTTTTAAACGTCGCCTATGGAGATTTTTAAGGGTAAAAGCTAGTCGCCACGAGCGGACGCAATTTTGAAGCGTGACATGTTGGGTATCAATTTACTCAGCGTAACATTATCTTTCACAATATAAAAAAAAATTGGGCTAACTTTACTGTTCTTATTTTTTTATTAAAAAAAGTGTATTTTTTTCCCAAAAAAGTGCGCTTGTAAGACCGCTGCGCAAATACGGTGTGACAAAGTATTGCAACGACCACCATTTTATTCTCTAGGGTGTTAGAATAAAAAATATATATAATGTTTGGGGGTTCTAATTAGAGGGAAGGAGATGGCAGTGAAACAGACAGGGAAACTCCATTAGCATTGCTGGTTGTCGTACCAACTGCCACCACAAGATGGCGCTAGTTCACAGAAGGAAGCATAGGCCTGCAGAAGGCCGCAAAGCCGCGGCCCTCAATTACCTGGCCGGCGCGGAGGGGGGGCACGGAGACACAGGATACCCCAGCTGTGCTGCGCCAGGTCGCTAATTCTAGTCGCAATGGCGACCTGGCGCCCGGGGTTTGTCGAGCCCTGTGTAAAGTGCTGCGTAAATTGACTGTGCTATATAAGTACCTAAATAATAATAACTCAGGCTGGTCACAGAGGCCATAAAAGACCAAATCATCTCTGATTGCTTCTATGGTATTGGAGGATCGTCGTGGCGACACTTCCAGTTTAGAGTGGAAGTTTTAACTTTTTTTTTTTTTACCGTTGGCATGGCAGCCTAACTGCGCAAAATCATGTACTGATTGGCGGTTTCAGCAGAAACAATGTCAGCCGCGAACCCAGCCATCATTCGTAGAAGGGCGGTCTGCCTATGTAAAACAAGTCAGATCGCTGTTCTGTGAGAGGCAAAGAGAGATCTTGCCTTTCTTGCTAAACAGAAACGAAAGAAGTTGTATTCTGTCTAACGAGAATTTTCATAACTAGCAACCTATTCATTTTCGATATGAGATTAGCATGCATTAAAAAAAAATTGTCCAATATTCTCATTGTGTGTACAAGGCATTAGCCCTCATCGTAGTGGGTTGTCGTGCTTCTCACATAGAGCATCCCATTCATTACAGTGGGTTGTCCTACACACCACCAGGAAGCTCCGGAATCACTTTGCACATTTTTTTTTTTTTTTATTGTGGGTTTTTCATGTACAGGACCGTGTTGCTTGCCGAATTTTGTCTGCCAATAAAGGGGTGAATCTTCCCACATACAACAATCTCACATCTTCATCTTCTGAGTGTTGGTCTTCAGACCTCTTCATTTGGCTGGCACATGATGACATCACTCCTGCACATACACAAGGGTCAGTTGTCCAGGCACAGCACTGTAAGCTCAGTTTACAAAGAAGACAGCGAGCAGGTAGAGGCGTTTTATTGCAGAAGAGACATTGTATGTTTCTTGTGCAATCATAGCTTGCCTGCTCGCT